>JAMAGL010000008.1:211776-811776 GCA_023626215.1 Talaromyces sp. PL2406 | reverse complement strand
AAATTGCGTCGAATGAGATCGGACGTAGCGAGTTGGTTGGTGTGAAGTGCTCAAGCCAACGTAATAATATTGGGTAGCGGTCAACGAGAAAACTAAGCATGGAGGGGGAAATAGAGGACTAGTAGCAAGCCAGCGCTGGAGCCAATATTTATACAAAGACTCGAACACGTGAGAATGCACCAGAAATCCCCTTCCCTAGTAATTAGCTAGATACAAAGGCTTCTTTAGGCATGGCTCTTAAACAAAGGAGTTGGATGTTTCCGAACAAAGCCCTAGGCACCATGCAGCACTCCTTGAGAGACTTCTTAAGTTGATAGGAACCATGTCCTGCCAGATCATAGCTAGCGATATGGAGGGAGTACTCCTCCGATAATTGCCATGTTCGGGGGTTTGCATTGACGACAAATCTCACTAAGTTGAGGTATCATTTCACGCCTCACCTCGCCATCGATATCAACAGTAAAATCTCGTTCGAGTTCCGGATGGGCACCAACCGCTCGAGGTTGGTATGCGCCCTGACAGCTTGTCGGGGTCAACAGAGATAAGGAATTCTTTCAGCCAATATGTAAGGTGTGTATCTGGAGCGAGAATCACAGTCGCGCCATGGTTATAACATGCTATTTTCCGAGTCACACTATCGCCTTCACAGTAGCACTGCATTTGTAACATCGTAGCCCTTTGCGGTGGTGCAGGGAATCATCCTTATCATTCCAAGCTTTTATCACTTCTTGCACGCTCTGTAGAATCCAGAGGCTGAGTATCTTGTATATGATAACTTCGAAGGTCTAACGCCGTGTTTTAGTATGAGGAAGCCATCAGCACAGTGCCAATAACACCTACCTTGCCAAGTCTGGTGTCGTCCGCAAGCAAGCCGCCCCTCAATTTGCTTTGATTCATAAAAGCATCAAGAAGGCAGCCGAGGCCTGATATGGTCGTGCTGGGCGACGAAGTCCCTGGATATGAATAGTCCCTTCCACACCGATTGCGTCATTTGCTTCCGCAGCAGCGACCGTGTCTGTCTCATCTCACGGGGCTCGACTCTGGATAGTCCTTGACAAGAGTTTTCGATAGTGCATGCAGAGCTGCAATTTGTTGGTGCAACAAGCAGAACATGCCCGCCAAACACCAAGCAGCCCGGCTAAAGTTGCTTGAATCAATATTTTGCCGCAACCAAAGATACCGAGAATCAGTCTTGAGAAATGCATCATCTTTGATATGCGAGAGACTTTCAAGCGATCAATAAATAGCTTTGAGTTCATACAAGATCAGATCGAACCATAGTATTCCATCCGATGACTGAATAAAGACGCTCATTTGGTGTTTTATAAAATGGTTTTCTATAATCCATCAAGCAGCAGACAGAGTGCCTCAATGACACGAGATCGGTAGGTCTATTCAACATTAGCAGACCACACGTCCTCAGCCTTAATAAGGATAGCATTAGGTCAGTACATAGCCTTCAAGACTAGCAGAAATTTATCATACGCCTACCACTTCCCCTAGTCCTAGAGTTTGTAGAAGGCCATGATAGATACTAGATACTTGCCACAGAGGGGTGCTAGTAGATAGGTCAGTATAGAAAATACATAATACATAGGTGTATAGAAAAGGACACACCATCAGTTTCCGCAGCGATTTCCTCAAGATACACTTCAAACCGTCGCATAATAAGCCAGCAGGTCCCTGGGCGATCCTCCGCTCATCAAATGATAATTTCATAATCCTCATCATGCACTATGCGGCGCTCGTCCATTACGCGCTCTACCTTAGGGAATATAATAACCCCCAGATCAGCTTCCACATGCTCATCCACTTGGACTGAGAAAATGTCATCCACTTTCTTGTTTAACATCCCAGGCTCTTTTCGTACCTTCATGCCAGCGTCGGGGTTTGCCGCTTGGCCCATACTCTCATACATATCATCGTCCTGTGTGGTGGGATAGTCGAGACGATCGTCATAGTAACCCGGTCTGTAGTTGGATGCAGCAATCCGGAGAAACTTCACAAGGCGATCGCTCCTGCGAACTGGCAGGGTGGGTGCTGGTTCGGCCATGGTTGCAGATTATGAACTCAACCAGAGGAAAGTTCGCCGGCTTGTATATAAAGTAGGACATGTAATCTTCGAGCAGTTTGCCTTATGATTCTGTTGAAATCCAGCGAATGACAAATCTCACCTCGGTCCATATAAGAGGAGCAGCAGTTGTATGACCAGGGCTGAGCTGGCCATTGTTGAACGTTTGATCCAAACTTTGCGGAGCCCAGCCTAACGGCTTCTTAGGAGTTTCCCAATGCTGACTCGCCATATGTTCTTCTATGTTTCCCTTCTGGGTGAAGCCTTGGCCACATGTAGGACAGGTGAAGGTTTTTCGCTCCTCAATGGTCATTGTATGAGTCTGGGCATGGTGGTTCTCTGCGGAAGGTCTGGTTGAATGCCATGTTGTGTGTTCTCTTGTCTGGTGTGGCATCAGTGCGAGACACATATTGGCGGAAGAATCGACGGGGATTTGCCGCCGTTTCTGACGCTAGTCTCTGCTTCTACCGTAGCTAAAGATACCTTCAACATAGGAAAGGCACGGGCGTTCTTTCTTGGGCAATAGCTCGCGAGGGAACCGTTTCGCCAAAGCGGAAGCCTTTTCGCGAAGCGAATCGGTCAAACCGTACTTGGAAAACGAGGGGTACAATTCAAGCGCTTCGTCCGCGTGCTCGTCGGGGACCTACGTTTCGTCAGCGAAGTTCAACCGAATCGGAGGAACTAACTTACCGTCTCGCAAGGCGAACACTTCTTCCTGTGACATCCCGAACATCGATGATTCAAAGTCCTGTTCGTTTCGTGTGTCGAATCGTAGCACCGAAAGGGATGATCGACGAACGATGACTTGGATACACGCACAGCACGGAACATTTTTTGGGACGTATCCCAGAATATCGGAACCTTCCACGACAGAAATATATCCCAAAAACTGTTAGCACGGGGCAGGGGTAGATGAATAATGCATGAGCTATTCTGGAAATCCGGACTGCTAGGGAACAGCTTGAACTCACCTTATCACACCAAGATGTGCCAGTCATCAACACTATGTTGTTATCGTCATACCAGTCAAGTACTACCTGGAAGCCAGTACCGCCCACCGGTGCTGCGACCCTTGTCAGATGCTGAAGGTTGAGCAGCCCAAAATCGGGAAGCTTTTCAGCCTGCGAAGTTTGAGTGTTGATATCTCCCGACTCCGTTTAAGTTGATAGGTTGTAGAGCGAAGGCACAATCAGACGGATGAACTTGATGTCTATATCAACCATACAAATAAGGCCCCTCTAACGGAGCTTGTTCTTGGTGCAGCGGTCTTTTCTCTGATTCTGACTGAGAACCTTCAAGCACAATGAATCAGCATGTCCATGGTGAGCATATCCTTCAATGTCTCGATCTGGTCTGGTCTGGTCTGGTCATGAGCATTAGGAGCGTGCCCAGAATGAGGATATACGAGAAAGTATTGTCGTCCAGGGTGGAAATCTAGTCAGACTGTTAGCAGAGGACTTCTTGGGCAGGAATATAATCCACGAACTATATGTCTTTGGAGACAATTCTGATAGCACTCTTATAAAGGCAGGAACAGACCTGTTGAAAAGATTGATGTGTGAAAAAAAAGAGAAGAGAAATTTTCCTGGGGGAAGGAGAGTCAGGCAGCTTTTATAGGGGAATCTGCCGGGAAGTACTAGCCTAGGCGGTACTCCTTTGGTCGCCGTCCATTGTTTGCCAATATAGCCAAAGACCCCGCCCTGCTTTGGTGGATTCTTTTGTTTGCTCCATTGAGTGGGCACTTGTTGGCTTGGATAGAAGGGCTGATGTAGCGGAGGCTGGAAATGGTAGCGGTGTATTTGTCGATGTTTGCCCCAGGAACTTGCCGTAGATTGAAGCTTTCTCAGTCAGGCAATGCTGGCTCACATGACGCCCAGTGTCGCACCTTCCTACAGTCGTTTCTTTGACCTATCCATCTCCTTTAGGTACCACCTGTCGAGTCCCATCCCGATTGGTAGAAGCTGGTGTAAATAAATATTGCCCGGTATACCGCCATCGCTGTATCATACATCACTTCATCTGGTCTGCCCTGCTCTCCGTGAAGTCGGCCCGAGGAAACTGCACTGATATTTACCCTTTTGTTCAAGAGGAAGAAAAGGAGAGGTCGAAAGAACAAGTTTTATTCACGTATATAAAAGTCAGCAGTAATTGATCAAATCCAGTTGTCGCTCCACCGAAACGCCTGTTTACCCTTCGTTCTCAAACACACTACCTACCCTTTCCATACTCTTCCTCTTCTCGTCTGCGCTGGTCTGCGACGGATCGTCCGTATCCTCCACGGCCTGGATCGTATTCCTCCCGGTATTCGTCTCGTACCTGTCCACCGGATTTTCCACGTCTATACGCACGGTTAGCTTACGCCATTTCACTTGTAATCATCCCGTCTCGCAATGAAATATGTCCGTACCCGTATTGACGACCCTCTTGGAATCCAGGATCAAGATCTGTACGGATTATGCGTTCATCGAGCTTGGTTCCTCCGATATACTTCAAACAGTCCAGCGCATCCTGATGAGTGTAGTATTCCACGAAGCAGAAACCGCATGGCGTTTTCTGGAAGCGGTCCAGTCCCATGACTAAGCGTTTGATTTCGCCGCATCTATCATTTCCAGATCAGTCGGTTGCTTTTTGAGTCATGGGGTTGTAGTACGTACTTCGCGAATAGCTCGTGGATCTGTTCCTCGGTTGTGTAGAAAGAGCTGAACAGCATGTTAGCTTGATTTTTGTCATTGATCATCTGCCATGATCTGGATATACGTACAGATTACCAACATATAGAGTCGTAGCATTTCTCAGGTTGTCATTCGGGTCCTCGTGCTTGTCGTCGTCTCGATCGTTGTATCTGCGGCGCTTGTTCTGCGATGGGCGGATTAGAGCAAGAATTGAGTAAATATGCTGAAATCTAGTACCTTGCTCTGGTAATAGGCACTAGGCCTGTCCAGACGTTCAACTGTGTTATAATGTCTCGACATGTTGGCGTTTAGCTGAGCTTGAGCGTGATAGAAAGGGAAGAGAGCATCTCAGTTTCTTAAGGTAAGCTAGCTTGGCTCCACTATTCAATTTTAGCGCGTGTTTGCCGCAGCTCTCCTCCGCAACACTTCAACCTCATTTTCGGCTTCTCGCATCTGACCGAAATAAACAATACATTTGCGCCTTTGATCCAAATACGAGTATTATTTCGGATATACGCTGTTTTGGGGGTTAGTTGACACCGCGATCATGCCCAAAGTCGTCGGCCACACGCCGCCCTGGCTCTGTCGGCCATCCCCAGCTGCTTTATTCTTTACACCAGACTCTTCAAAGAAGCCCGAAAGTCGGACACAAAATGGAACTGGAGAATATATAGGACCACAGAGGACTCTGGCGCATCGTGGCACTGAAGTGTTTGCCGTAGTCGACAATCAACTTCGATGGGCAGACTTGGCTATGTTGAAGGCCGAATGGAGCCCAAAGCCCAAATCCTCGCCAAAGAAAAACAAAGCTCCTGCGAAAAAGGGAACAGGAGATGATGCAAAGAGTGATTTCTTCCGGGTATGTGACAAGCTTCAGTGACTACATTGAGGCGATGTACTAACTGTAGTAGATCTTGACAGTGCCGGTTTATGGCCAGATAAAACAGCTGGTCATCTCACCAAATGGCGCGTATATGGCCATCGTCACTGCGCACACTGTTCATATCGCCATACTGCCGGATCGTTCACACCTTTCCAGCTCGGACAGGACGCCCCTTCGCCTAAAGACTTACCAGCTTGGTCCCACGACGCACGTTATTCCCGAGTCTCCTGTTGTCTCGGCATTATGGCATCCACTGGGTGTACACTCGAATGTGGAAGCTTGTATAGTGACTATTACGGCAGATGCTGCGGTGCGAGTGTGGGAGCTTGATCGCAACAACCACTGGTCATTTGATCGGCCGTCTCTAGCGATCGATCTTAAGAAACTAGTCGATGGAACATCTTCAGACGAGGATTTCACCCCACTCGGTTTTGGCAAAAATAAAGGTTTCTCTGCAGACTCCTTTGATATGGAAGTGGCCTCTGCTCGTTTTGGTGGTACAGCCCAGCCAGCCGAAGATGCTTGGGCACCGATGACTTTGTGGGTTGCTATGCGGCCTGGAGATTTGTATGCGCTGTGTCCTCTGCTTCCTTCAAAATGGCAAGCACCTCCAGCGACCATTCCTGCACTTTCTGCTACTATAGTTCCAAAATTAGCCGCTGTCGAAGAGCAGTATTCCGGAATCGAGGGTGCGGAAGATGACCTTGTTGCTTGTCGACAGCAGTACGAATGGCTCAAGGAGATTGATGATCAAGATTTGGCAAATATCTCGGAGGTGGATGGTTCTGAAATTCTCAAACGTCCTAGCAACCCGAGTGTAATTCCTCGTTTGCAAGGTCCATTTCAATTCGACTTTGACGAGCAATTTGACGATCTTGAAATCACCGATTTTATCATCATCCCTGCTAGACTAGACACCGCGGCATTGATGACGGGTGAGGATGATGAGGGTATACTCGAGGAGAATGCACAGGAAGGACTACCTTATACGACAATTTGTTTATCGACATCGAGCGGACGGATTCATATTTGTCTTGAACTAGACGGAGTGGAAGGCCAGTGGCTTCCAAAAGCCAAGGCGAATACATTCACAACTCCGCTCTCAGAGCCAGCGGACCTCCTTCTCGTCGAGTCTTTGGATACTGTGAGAGAAAACTTACGTGAGACTAACTCTTGGCCCACATTTACTCTGGACAGTGACTCTCGATACTCTTTCTACCTCACCACCGCCAACAACGTGTCTTTTATCTCTCTGTCTTCCTGGGCTCAGAGGTTGGAGGCCGAACTGCAATCCGAGGATACGTCGGGGTCTCAGTTCAGGCTTAATGTGCTCTGCGATGGGAACATTGCCGTTCGTGAAGTACTCATCCAGCTAAACGAGAATGACATTTCCTCAGCCGAAGAACCAAAACATCTTACCAATGCCGTCCTTTTATCCGACTACGATCTCGGCCAACTGCTCCTGACTTACAGAGGATCGACCGCGCAAGCTGTAGAAACGGATGATCAGCAAAACCCAGTTCTGGCCTCGTTCTCTGAGTCTCTGCGTGGAGATTTCGACACAATAGCCAGCCAAGGTCTCCAGCCACTGGTCAAGCCGCGCCGCACGCCATACCAAGTCCCCGCAATCTTCTATGCCGATGAACCCTTGAAATCGTTCATCGATGAACACGTACCACACAGACACAGGCAGACATTGCAAGAACCTCTCCGACTCTCCCCGTCCACACTCGACATGATCGCAGCAGCTCACAGGGTCCTTGCCGCACATACCGGCTCTCTTGAAAAGGCAGCAGCAGACCTATTCCGTCGCTGCGAGCGTCTCCGAGGCGAAATGCGCGATCAGCTCGAAAGCATCGCTACAGTCGCGGACCGCATCAAGAACGTTTCCAGCCATATCGGCGAGGACGGTGAACGACAAGAGGGATCCCGAAGCGAGGATGCTCTCAATGATCGACTCGATGCGGCGAAACAGCGACAAGAGAAACTCGCACAGCGATACGCGGATATACGATCGAAGATGTCGAAATTGGGTGGTCGCCCACTCAGCGAGAAGGAGAGGGGTTGGGTTGAAGAGGTGAAGTTATTGTCGACTTCTATTGAGAAGAAGGTTCCAGATGACGGTGAACACGATCAGACTATGAAAGCGCGTCTAGAAACGGTAAGATACTCTCACTAATTCCATACGAAGTTGAAAATCTAACGTTCTGTCCATAGGCCAAATCCATCGCCGAAGACTTACTCGCAGAAGTCAAGCAAATATCGAAGGCACAACCGACCACACCGGAGGAACAAGCGCCTAGCATCGGTCCCTCCGGCCCAAAGATTCCTCAAAAACTTCAACGCGCGAAAGTTGCTGACGCGATGAAGATGGTTGATAGAGAGTATGTTCTTCCCTTCCCTTAACACTAGAGAAACCATAGCTAAAATGTGATTTCTACAGATCTGCGGTTATTGATGCTATTACGACGAGGCTCGAGCGGTTGAATACGAGTTTCTCATGAATCTCTACTTTGGTTTGCTTAAATAGTCATTTGGATAGTTGAATACGTAGCGTGAATATCGTATTCGAGACTCGTTTCTATCTCTTTTGTTTTGATGAAAATTACCATGTCGAATGCAATCTGATAATTTTCCCAAGGTAGCGAGCTGTAGCCTGCCATTCATGAAGGAAGCTTTTTTTTTGTGGCAAGGTACTAATACAAAAGAGTACATTCCCAAACACGTGTAAGGGAGGTAATCCAGAACCAACTGCCCAAATGTATCCTGCCTCCCAGAGCCCAACCCCTCAGTCGTATCCATATCGTAGCATAGGAAGAAGAAGTACTCTTCTGGGATCGTAAACGAAGAATCTGGGGGACGTCCCATTACCCACACTCTCTCCATGGAGCGATTCCAATAAAGAGAAAAACAAGACGTGGTATGTTTATTGGAGACTTCATAAAACCCAAAATATAAAAATATTTTGGCGCAGGTCAGTTCTGCTGCTGCTGTTGGGCTGGGTACAGATGATACCAGTCCTCAGGACGGTCAACATACCGCTCAATCAGATGAACTCCCGACTGCGTCTCAACAATGGAGCTGACCTCCCCCGGTTGGAGCGCGAAGGCGGCGTCTTCGAATTCCTTTTGCATTTCGCCGCGGCCGAAGAAGCCCCTATAACAAGAAAGACAAAAATGTGAGAAGTGGAAAGAGAGAGAAAAAAAAGAAAAAAAAAGGGGGTGGAAGGGGGTTAGTTGTTCTTGGTCGAAAGGGAGGCAAGGACTTACAAATCGCCCTTCTTGCGAGCAGAGCTGCAGTCTGATTCGGAAACAGCCAGATCAGCGAGACGTACTTCACCAGCCTTGATGCGCTGTTCGTGGCCACGAAGAATCTCAATGGCTTCCTCCTTGGTTCGCGTAATGGTGCTCTCGCGCCAGCTGCTGGGTCGACGGCTATCGCGGTGTTTGACGAGTAAGTGCGCGCAACGAATCTTGCCCTCTGCAGGCAGGCCTGCTACGCCGGAGGGACCGCTGTGATGGGCTGCCATGTAGGTCTTGAGTTTGTTGGAGTCGGTTCCAGACGGGGGTTCCCAGCGAGACTCTTTGGTGGAGGCGTTGAAGTAGTAGGGGAGGTTCTTGGAGTTGGAGTGGCGCACTTCCCAGCCTTCTGGGAGACCTGTGTTTTCAGACTAAAAAGCACGACATGTTAGGTAAAGACGATCGAGACATCGTTGTGATGTTTCGTGATGAATGGCAGAGCGACAGGGAAGAAACATACCATGTTTACAACCCAACAAAGAGATACAGTTGTGTTTAGAAGGAAAGTTGACTGTGTTCTAATAAGCTGCTTGGATTGTACTAGATGTTATGAAAGAATAAGAATCTGGTTAAAAGTGTCAATTGTGTTTTGTAATCCCCAGACAGCTCTAGAGGATTTGTTTTGTATGGGCAGACGCGGGGAATGGCTGTCCTGAGGCGGGGAGACGCTAGCTCCGAGAACAGCTTAGCGTGATCGGCCGGCGCCTTCTTGATATTTCTCTCTGTCCGCCACCAATTTTCAACCACAGCTGCTTTTGTGACTCTCTTGTTGTGACGCGTCATCCCTCTGCTCTCCTTTCAGACTCGACTTTCCCTATTTTCAGTTACAACGACCATCTTTACATATCGCCGATAACGACTATCTTTACCTCGATCAACATGTCTGCGAGTCCTGTGTCTTCCGCTGGAGGCGACAACAAGCCCAGCAGCGATCAAATCCACTTCAAATTCTGCCGCGAATGGTAAGCCTCCAACAACCTCATTTATTTTATACAGTCATACTAACGTTTTCAGTTCCAACCTGCTCTACCCCAAGGAAGACCGCGTGCAAAACCGCCTCATGTTCACCTGCCGTACCTGCCACGTCTCCGAGCCCGCGACCTCGCCATGCGTCTACCAAAACAACCTCAACACTCAAGTGGGAGAAACAGCCGGTGTGACTCAGGATGTGGGATCTGATCCTACGGTTGGTGACCCAGAATTCTGCCTTCATTGTGGTGAAGAGCTTGCCTGCGCGCAATGCGGTATTCTTGCGTCTGGCGGCGCTCTTTCAGATTACCACTCTTCTTCAGATGATTATGATTCCAGAGATGGTGATCTGGATGATTATTTTTCAATGCCCTGATTTGCGCTTTTCAAGTTGTTTGTTTGTAGAAACACTTGATGGCTAACATGCATTGGTTTTTTGCTTCTTAGCTGCCGCGGTCGAACAAGCTATGTCCGAGCTGCGGAGAAAACGAAGCGGTCTTTTTCCAGAGTCAGCAACGTTCCGCCGAGACTGGAATGGTATGTCGCCTTTTACACGATATTTGATTATCAGCTTGACTAAGTGTTTTACGTCCAGAAACTCTACTACGTGTGCTGCACCTGCGGTAACGTCTTTACGTGATCACGAGCTGTCCTACATTTCGAGCCGTCGGCCTTCGATACCCGTATATGTTTGAATATTCTACTCGCTTTTGTTGCCCGGAGTTTGGTGCTATTGGATTTATTTTGAACTTGTAAAGCGTTTCGATGGATTATTTTACTGTCGGATTATAGAAAGCTGCTGAAGAGTCATGAGTTGCCCGCTGAAATCATTTTATTGTACATAATTATAATTTACAAATGCATCGGTGCCAATGACAAAATCTTTGACCATTGTTTTCCCCGTAGCTCGGCTCCGACGATACCTAGATCATCATATTAGCTGTCGGATATTCCCAGACGCAAGACCAAATACTAACCGTTCAATCGAGTACCGATAGGATCACCAGATTTGTTAACCAAAACACACGCATTATCGTCAAACTTGATGAGACTTCCATCCGGTCGCTGAATCTCCTTGCGCGCCCGCACGACGACTGCATGTCGAATATCGCCTCGACGGACTTTGTTGGCGATACCGCTGTTTGTGGAGTTTTCGGGGCCAAAGTTTCGCTGTTTCTGGACGACGACGACGATGCGGTCACCTATTGAACTCGTAAGAGGCTGGAAGAAAGATAGAGACACTTGGATCGTAGGACACACCAATGGTAGCCGGGCTTTTCTTCTTTAGAACATTGACGCATTCGACAACGGCGGCTCCTGAGTTGTCGATGCAATTAAGCATCGTCTGTCGGAAGCGTTAGCATTGAACCGTCTTTCAAGCCGAGAGTAGAGAAGCTAGATCTAACCTTTAGTTGGATCATCGTGTGCGCATAATGTGGCGGCCTTCACAAGTCGTCGCAATATTTAGAGATGCTTCGATCTTGAGGGTTTTCAGATGGCATGATCCAATCGGGGTTTGGCGTTGGCTTTCGGAAGTATGGTTTTGCCGACAGCCGATCCCGGAACGAGACATTCATGCCTTTCAGCGTCCGTAGGCTTGAGCATCCCTTAGAAACAACAAATGGCTGATTGAGCGATTGTTTATATATATCTCGAGCCTTTTGCTCATCCAATTCTTGGTTACAATTGCCTCCCTTATCGCTCAAACATTCGCTCAGACAAAGACCTACATTCCTCGTATCAGCTACACCAGCCCCGACTTGAAAGGCCATTTGCGACACGCAATGGCAGTATGCGATGATTGCCAATTCTTCTTGATTTGACCCATTCGACGATTTACTCAAACCTAGACCTGTACATTATCCTGTCAACGACTTGAAAATCTTGTTTGTGACTGCGACCCTGAATATTGCGAGAACAGGCTAGTCGAGACTCCCAGCCACAGCATCTGCGCCGCGAAGCACTCAGCGCAACGGCTCGTTTGTAGCGCCGTCGCTCTGTCCCCTCATGACCTCGGACGTTTACAGCATGCTTGGACTTTATCTCCAGTCTTCTTTTCTTGCCTATTGCTAGATATATTCTTGGATTTGTCTCGTTTGAATCTCACCATTGGACGTCACTCATTTTGCAACCTCTTGGAGAAGACAGTTCGCATATTGCCTCTACTGCTTACTTGGCATAAGCTTGGAGTTTACTCTGGCCATTTGCTCACTTGGTCTACCACTTGTTGGATTTCAGTCCTTTCGCAATCATATTAAAGACGCAATCTGGCAACTTCGGACCATTTCGGCTACGTCGCGGCATACCACGCAGTCATGCCGTCCAAAGCCAGGGCGAGCCCAGTGGTTGACTCAAGAGACAGGCTCACTCTGTCCAGGCTAGCAAACTACGACGATGTAGCGACCGATGCCCTTATTGATCGTGTAAGTTGAACTCTAAACTTCACGGGTTCGTCTAGCTGACAAACGGCGTAGGCATTTTTCTGGACTACGATTCGAAAGAACCGTACCAAATTCGCTCCTGCCAGAGGCATCTTGGAAGACGTTGTTACCAAAATTCTCCTTCACAAGGTCATTGTTGAAAAGAATGCACGTGCAGCCGAGCAGGAACTCCTCTCCATGAAAGGTCTGAAGAAATACATGGACAGTTTACCAAATGACCGAGAGCGAGAGTGGTTCAAACGGCATTTCCGCAAATATGTTCAGATCTATCTGCCTGACTGTCCCTTTGAGATATCCACCACAAATCGGTATACCATAATCGAGCAGGAGGCTTCGGTGGTAGCCCGGAGGAATATCAAAAAAGGCGAGGAGATCAAATACCTTTGTGGCACACTTGTTTCAATGACTCGACAAGAAGAACTCGATTTGGGTTTCAACCGCAAAGACTTCAGCATCGTTATGTCGAGTAGAAGGAAGAACCCATCGTTGTTTTTGGGACCAGCACGTTTCGCCAATCATGATTGCAATGCGAATGGACGGTTGTCGACGAGAGGAAACGACGGCATGCAGATCATTGCTGCTCGCGATATTGAATTGGGCGAAGAAATCACGGTATCTTATGGCGAAGACTATTTTGGCATTGATAATTGCGAATGTCTTTGCGAGACATGTGAACGTTTGGTCCGTAATGGGTGGTCACCGTCGGTTTCTGTACCTGCAAGTCAGGTCTCCACGCCTGTACGAGACCTTGACTCCAACCGAACTCCTCAGCCAAGGAAAGAAGTTGTTGCAGTTCAACTCACCGAAAATGACACTCATCTGGCAACTGAAATTGTCACCATAAGCGAAACCGAGAACGGCAACAAGAGGAAATACAACAGTGAGAGTGAATCAGAGCTGCCCGGTCCATCTACTCCCAATAAACGATTCAAATTTGAACATCGGCAATCTAAACTCCGAGAAGAGCTTGTCCTGGCTGAAATCGCCGAGTCAATCGAAAAATCGCCCCTCCCAGCCACTATTCAGGAGCCTCCCCAGCCAACCCCAGCACTGCAAAGTCCTCCTGAGCAACCTGTTTCTACAGATGCTGAGCACAATACAGGCTGCACTGAGAACGATTCGCCCTCCTACTCTTCCGATGAAAGTAATCCTTCCGTATCAACGCCGGCTACATCGATTTCTGGCATCACCCCCGATATCAAGATAGAGTCAATTGAAACGACCACACAGCCGGCTACATCGATTGCTGGCATCGCTCCCGATATCAAGATAGAATCAATTGAAACGACGCAGCCGGCTATACCTGATTCCTCTGCCACTCAACAGTCTTCAGATAAAGATATTGCCAACACTACAGCCACTTCAATCGCCCCATCCTCTCAGTTGACCGAGGTAAATGAACGAAAATCGAGGAGCAGGACCAGTACACCTCGTAAACGAGCCCTGCCGTCCGTGGAACAAGAGGATATCATTGTGACCCGAGTCCCGGGCGACTACACGAGGACAGACATACTCCTCGCCCAACGCTATGACCGGTGGGTGGACTGCCGAACGTGCTTTGCATGGTTCGTTCAAGAAAATGCTTATCAAACACGCAAAGAGTGTCCTCGCTGCGAACGGCATTCAAAGCTCTATGGTTATCAATGGCCCCAAACAGACCCGAAGGGCTCCAACGACGAGGATCCCCGAGTCATGGACCATCGTACCGTCCACAGATTTCTCTCAGCCGAAGAAGAGGCTAAAGTCGACCGCAAACATCGCTCTGGCGTGGTGACTCCAACGCCAACTCCAGAGGTCGTTCTGGTGGATACCCGAAGCGAGACCGAGTTCAGTGACTATGAAGGCCGTCGCTTGACGCGTGCTAGTCGGCATCGTACTAGATCTCTCCGGTTGACTCAATGAGCGTCAATCATGTACATTTTTCTTTTCAAACATCTATTGGAGTGATTGAATGAGGTTTTGGCAAGGTTATTGTATCAGGTTGGCAGGAAGGCGTTTGCATATTAATCCATATGATCTGTTATGCAGATCTTTCGCTTTTATGCTTCAATATTGTTTGAAATCGTTATGTTCTATGCATTATCAGGGTTACAAGTTTTTTGTCGATGGTATTTCCATGTTTTGCAATGTCTACAAGTTGATTTTCCTCTTTATGTACTTGGGTAAGTATGTCCATGTAGATGATAGAGTTTCATTAGTGTCTACTGAATTCATTTTTCTATTGACTATACGCACATTTCTAGGTATTCGAGTCGACATTCGAAGTTCCCTAGAACATGCAATCCCGATGAGATGCCTAGCTATCACTTGATATCCTGGACGTCATGTACCTCGGGACATCGCGGCCTCCCCGGACTAGTTGACATACTCAGCTCGCAGACCCTTTCATTCCCTTTTGCCCTTCTTTCTGCCTTTTCTTACTCACCTCCTGGCGGGAATTCCCGTCCGGTATGTAGACAACAGTACCAGATTCGGCCTCTGCCACCAGGCGAGGGCTATATCCCTCACCTACGTGAGCTCACACAGTATTTAGCTTACACAACAGAGATATCCCTTCCAACTTTCAGGGTTCCCTCTGTCAGTCATCGTCACCATCAAGACCTCCCTTTTCTATCTCCCTTGGCGTCTCGCTCCATTCACCACTATGGCAGTATCATCTCCGCTGCTCGAGGATGAGAACATCCCTTGTAAAAAAGGAATGTTGGTTTTGTGGCGCCACTTCAACGCTAGAAGTCGCGGGCGTTGCTCCTCCTTCCGACCCTGGCGTATGTTTTTTGACACTTTTCTCCTTCTCTTTCAAAGCTAACGAATGTCGACTGAAAAAAAAGGTTCCCGGGAAGTCTGAGAATGGAAACCCGTTGGAGTAACGCGATTTTGCTGTGTAGAGGCAGATGCCAGGAGGCCTATGAAAACGTTCTTGATCCTGGACTGATCTTCGTGCCGACTGACCTACGCTACTTCATTGAATACGAGAAAGAAACGTTTGAAGGCCGATGCACACAAGCAGCGGAAACAGGCATCATTGAAAAAAGGCTTTTTCCTACCGAATACGAATATTATATGCATCAGGAAAACCAGGAGGGGGTCTTACCCGATGATGGAAGTTGGGGATTGTATCGGGCGATATATCTGAGGACTGATTTCCTGCCGCGAGTATTGCCGTCAAATAAGATCTACGAGCCGACGATTTTTACAACACCGTTGGCAGAGCTTAATAGCGAGGCTGTTCCAAAATCCTGGCATGGTGAGCCTATTGCTGCGATTCGGAGAGCGATTATGGCGTTGGGCAGTATGAGAGTTGATGCTATTCCGCGCGAGATACTGGATGAGTTGAGAGAGTTGCAAGGGCTTTATTGTAGGAAGACTGATGCTCAGACTGTTCAGCGGGATTGTGGCGGATCAATTGATGGACAGTCTGTAATGCATGCAGGTGATGAAGAGGAAGAAGACAGCACTTGAGGAGAAAAGGAACGGGGAAGGGGAACGGGCTATGTCGACAGCATTTGAATTATATACTAGACTCTAGGATTTAAGGCTGTTTCAATGTTCCAAGGTTGCCCAGGTGCTCGCCAGCATATATGTCCGGAAGCTCGTACAGAAGGCCCCCCATTCTTTGTTTCTAGAAGTTGTATTTGATACAGCGATGGAAAGCACACCTAAATTTGTTTGGTTATTCATGACATCTGGACTGGCATCCCTTATGAATTTATTAACGCAATATTCACATCCATGGATGTGGTGCATGTGAGCTGCTATATCAAGTCTAGATACGGAGTGGCCTTCTGATTCATATAGCCAGGATAGTACGTATCGATCCATGGATGTCATGGAACCCATATTGCAATATAGCAGAAAATCCAAGCGTCAAGTTATTGTTGATACAGGCTGGAGTTTTTATTCCAAGTGTCGCCTTATATAAATTTATATCGTTATAAGATTAGCGAAGGAGGTGTAGTTGGCCTAGTACTAGACACATTAGGGCTAACCCCTCCCTAGCTTGACCTTCCAGTCTTCAGATGTCAGTTCTCCATTTCTCGAGGTAGTATTCCTATTTTCAAAATTTTGAGTATATTTCTATGCCAATTCTATCATACAATCATCAAACCGCTACACCATTTCTTTTCAAAAATGCATCTTGCACCTGCCGCAGCCACCAAAGATGAATCCTCGGATCATCCGTCAACTCCGGATGGAAACTCGTGCCAAACACATTCCCCTGTTTGACAGCAATTATATCTCCCGCCTCCTTTTCGGCATCAATATGAGTACCACTATCCGCAACTAAGCGAGCTGCTCTCCCCGGGAGTTTTGCGAGTATTTCCACTTCATCTTCTAGTACCTTTTGAGCGGCGGTATCGATTACTTCTCGCGAAGGAGCGACGACGGTTTCTTCCCGCTGATATTCTTCAATTTGTATGCCCTTTTGATGGGGGAGAATCTTCTCTACGACGGGTGCTCTGATGAACACCCCGTTGAATGGTAGGGATTCCGATGTGGCGGTCCCATCTTGTAAAAATGGCAGCTCAATAGGCGCCTGGAAACTCTCCGTCTGGCGACCGAAATGGTTCCTGTTCACGCGCACATCAATACCGCCGATGAGTTCTTGACCTCCCTTTTTGGTACGATTGGCTGACTCGGCGAGGAGAATGAGGCCGGCGCATGTTCCCCATGTCGGTTTGCGATGTAATCTATCCCCCAAATCAGCCATTAGGTATATTTTACAGTGAGGTGTTGGATGCATACTTGACAAAATCCCTCAAAGGCTCCAACAGATTCGATCTAGCAGCAACCAAGGAGATAGTCGTGCTCTCACCACCCGGTAAGATGAGGGCATCACAGGAATCCAATTGCGCTTTTGTCCGTACTTCGATAAAGTCCCATTGACATGCAGTTTGAGACGAGGATGATAGAATGTCAGCTGCCTTTCGGAGGAGTTGCAGATGCTCGTAAAAGGCGCCTTGGAGGGCTAGGACGCCCACTGTTATCTTGCTCATTTTGTCTATCTGATGTAGTAACTAAGGTTGATGGATTGAGTCATTTTTTGATGTTGTCGGCTTGGCTTATCTTATCTTATCTTATCGGTGTCCCGCATTGACACCTGATACATAAGGCAGCAGCTCGGAGTTGCCCCTCGCCGCGGTCTCCGTTCGGCCAATCAGAAGACGGCTCGTCTATAGTTGGTGCATATATTCAGGCATGTATCAGTCAGCTGAATGGCTGAATGGCTTCATAGTCATTCCACTCGGTGTGATCCGGGATAAGCTCAGGCTGTTTGCTTTTATCACTCAAATAGCTGGACTCATGTAACTACCAACACCGACATCTCATCTTGACACCCACCAGCCAGACGCTGAACATACTAGGTATCCGGCATCTGAACTGATCCAATTGACACACATCAAACCAAAATGGCCTCCACGCACCTCACAAGATGGTACATCGACACCCGCCACCTAACCAACACAACTCAAGACCTCCCCCTCCTCACCACCCTCCAAGAATCCGACCAAACCTCCATCCGGAAATACCTCCGCCTGCCAGATCGACACATGTCTTTGGCGTCAAGTCTGCTCAAATACTTGTACATACATCAAACATGCCGCATCCCCTGGAGCGAAGTGGCGATTAGCCGAACACCAAAACCGCATCAAAGGCCATGCTTCATCCCGTCAGGGAAGGAGAGTCGGCCTGCCACAGAGATCCCGGAGGTGGAATTTAATGTCACCCATCAAGCTTCATTCGTTGCGTTGGCGGGCTGCGTGATTCCTTCAACTGCTAAACGGGACGTCCAAGATGATTCTGCAGCTGCAACTCAAGCAGCAGTCTTCTCCGCGCCGGAACCATCATCAGCGCCAATCCCCTCCATACCCCAGGTCGGGATCGACGTAACCTGCGTCGACGAGCCCGGTCGTCGTCGCGACAAAGCGCCAAAGACGCTGAAGGATGTCACAGACTTCATGGATATCTTCAAAGAGGTATTCTCTCAAAAGGAAATGCAGACCATGAAACAAGCCGCTTCTCCATCAGCAGTATCATCAACACGGCCATTGGCAGAAGTCATAAAATCCGCCATGAGGCTATTCTATGCGTACTGGGCGCTGAAAGAGGCCTATATCAAAATGACAGGTGAAGCTCTGCTAGCCCCCTGGTTACGACAGTTGGAGTTTACGAACGTGCTTGCGCCGCCGCCTGTCGCGGATGACGAGGCTGGTAGATGGGGTGATCCGTATACTGGAGTTCAGACGTGGCTGTACGGGAAGAGAGTGGAGGATGTTAGGGTTGAGTTGGTGGCGTTTGAGACTGATTATCTTGTTGCGACGGCGGCGAGGGGTGCGAATTTGGGTGAGGCCGTGAGGGGGGGTGATGATCCCTGGAAGGAGTTAGTGAGTGTTGATATTGAGAGGGATGTGAGGCCTTGTGCGACGGGGACATGCAAGTGTTTGGCATGAACATCATCTGAAGTGGAAGAGTTGTACGTTTGCTTGGATAGACGTTCTTGGATATAGGCATAAACGGTTCATTCGTTACGAAGTATGTAGTAAGAAGTGACTTTTTGGTAACAAAGTACGACTCATAACTTCCACTCATTGCCAACTAAGAATACACCTATTCCATAAGATCAATAAGAAAGCCCTTCCTCCTATCAAAAGAGGAATATCCGAGAAGCGCAAGAACAAATACAAAGAAACAACCATCCTCATGCATGCATCAGAAACAAGGAAGCCGTTTAATCAACCCCAGAAACACATTTTGCTTGCTGCTGCTCCCACCACTCTTGCCATTCTTTTTGTCATTGCTACTCCCACCGCTAGTCTTCTTACCAGTCTGAGGTGCAGCCGTGCTCGTATTATCACTTCCAGCCGACGTCGAAGCATTTCCTCCTCCGACAGCAACAGTAAGTAACTGGGGATTCGGATCGTGGATACTCCCAGACTGATCAGCGCCGTTCGTCGGCGCAACATCGTCGTATGGGAACGTATATCCTCTTCCGTCAAGATTGGCAGCATGCACAATGCGAGCGTAGTGATTGGTGATCGCGTTCTGGTAGTATTTGGATGCATCTTCGCCCTCTGGGGTGTTGCTAGCTGTCAAGAGGGTCGATCTGTTAAACGCGGCTGTCAATCGAGCTGTGATATCATCCTTTTCTTGGTTTCCAGTCGCCGCAAATGGACCGCTGCTGCAACTGAAAATATCCGCTGCAGAGGGTTTGGTATATGTTGCCGCTCCATTGCCAAAGCTGAACGTATCATTCGACACTTGTCCCGTCACATTCCCAGAATCGATCTGCGTGTTGATAGTCAAGGTCGAGTTTGTATACTGAGACCAGACTTGATCCACGTAGGGCTGATAGTATCCTGAAAACAGGGAGCTGTTAATTGAGATACCGGTGTTGGGACTGTTTGCCCTAAGATTTGCGCCGTTCTTTTGGACAATAAGTTGGTTCCAGCCGGCGTTGTCTTTGGATTGTTGATCATTTAGGCCAGAGCAGATCGTATCAAGACCGTTTGAAGCCATGCCCGAGACATGTTGCGTTTGATTGGAGGTGTTGGTCAACGTCAACGAAATCGGAAGAGACACAAAGTCCACATAAGAGATGTTGACATAAAGCTGCGAGCTGTTGTAGGTGAACTCGCAAAAGTCCCAGTACTTGTTATAGTTGGCATCAGCTGTATTGGAAGACGAGGGCTCAACAAGCGCTGGACCGGGGTTCAAGTAAAAAGTAAGAGTATCGTCTCGAACAAACCACAATCGAGCTCCAGCTAAGTGCGGAATAGTCACGGTCACTGTGTTTCCCGGCGCACCAAGAGGAATGGCACAGTTTGCTCCAAGAGCTGACATTGTGCCCGATGGGGAAGTCGGGTAGTAGGCCGTCTTGCCATCGGACTGCAAGAGGAATAGGGCATTGTTGTTGTCAATTGCCTGGCCTGTAATGTATGCATTTACGTTGCTGGATGTGGTCTGGTTTTGCAACGCAATGTTTAGCGTTGCAGCTGTGTCGTTTTGAGGCATCTTGAAATAGAAATTCTGCTGTTGATCTGGAGATGAACAAGACAGGATGTTTCTGCCTTTAAATAACAATCCTAAAAACTTATCAAGTCAAAAAGAGCCAGATGAATGATTGAATGTGTCTGAATGAGTCAGAATGTTTCCAAGGTTCGAGTAGTCGATGATCTCCTGGACAAGGAAGGAGCAATCACTTACCTTCACATTCTGTCTCGACTGATCTTTTATATATCTACAGTTTCACATAAAACTACACTGTTCAGCCCCAAAATCATGAGACAGCCAAACAAATAATCCGATGACAAGCAGCAACTCGCAATGTTGCATCCATTTTGAAGTCGAATCTCCGAGTTACGTAGCCGCCAATATCTTGATTCAAAGCAGGCTAAGGCTACTGCCGAGGAGACTAGGATGAAATCATAAGCCCTGTCGATCAAATTACCCGCAGTCAATAAGATGTTAAAATGATGGTATAGAAAACCATGCTCCGTCTCGCGTGTGGATGGAAAGTTGTCAGTGCGGGGAGGCAGCTGATATCCTCGAGTTTTGTCTCTTCTCGTGAGATCTATCCCTTAACGGCAGAGTATGAATCAGAGAATGTCTCCGTCATCACGATTAGAAAAGATTATACGTTTCGAAGACCATCTCGTGCATACACACTGCGACAGGGCGGGAAAATAAAAAGCGGAAATGCAACATCTGATCTGGTCATGTCCTCTGATCTCGAATGTAGCGACGATCTCTCCACAACAACTTTAAGAGCGCCACCAGGCAGATAAAAACTTTACGAGATTTATTCCCAGGATCAAATCAAGTTGATTTCCTACACAACTGCCAAGAATAGGGGTAACTGAAACCCTCCATACTCAACCATGTGTATAGGCTTTTTCACAATTCATGGATATATACGACTCTATTCATGCTGTTGAGTCACGTATCACAAGTTACATAATTTCCACGGCATCTCCGATTGTAGCCATGTCTGCTGATTAAAAACAAAATGTAGCGAGATGCTACTAGACGTCAGTTGACCCTCCTCTTCGTCTGGGGTAACACAACTTTTCATTTTGGGGTATTCGAGGGTATGTATATACTACTAATAACAGGACTGACAACTCCTCGTCCGTCCCGCCTAAGGTGCAGGTAAAGGGGGATTAATGATAATCGTAGTACTGAGAAGAATAAAACGAAACAAAAGCCCGAGTCATCATCATCTCTCATATCTCGCCGTGTGCGGAACGAGTCTCTCCGTCTATACGAACGCGTCTATTCTGCCCGAAGTAAGTAGTCTAGTAGTCGCTCTTAGTGCTCATAGATGCAGTATGGAGCCGTTAAATCTCCACTGCAGTAGAAGATGCACGAATTGCGCCGTCGAGTTGTTGCTGGGGCTTGTTGGACAAGGCAGTATACGTCTGGAGCATGAGTTCGCGCGTATCATTTGTGAGTTTATCGACGTCGGCAGGTGTGAGGTTCTTTGTCTCGATGGGAGGTAGAACTACCAAATTAGTACCATCTCCAAACCTCGTGGAAAGGGAGAGAGACATACCCTTGATTTTTATAGCCCCCGCCTCAAAATGCAACTTCCGCACATTCAACACATGAGGATAATTCTCCACCACAACCGGCACAATAGGCACACCCGCCTTAACCGCCAAATGGAATGCCCCTTTCTTAAACGGCAACAACTCCGGAGTCGCCGAATAACTCCTCGTTCCTTCGGGGAATATGAAAACACTCTGTCTGAATTCCTGCATTTCCCTCGCCGCACCATCGAATGCCTTTACGGCCGTCTCACGATTCGCGCGATCAATAAACACTGTGCCAGACAGGGACATGAACCAGCCCAAAAACGGCCAGCTCTTGAGCGATTTTTTTGCGGTGACGGAACAATACGGCGGGAAAATCGCTCCCAACATCAATACATCAAGCTCCGTCTGATGATTCCCTATAAACACCGCGGGCCTGGTGGAAAGATACTTCTCCCCTTCAACAATATCGAAATGAACACCCGTAGCAAGCCACATTACCCATTTGAAACTCCTCGCTGTAGCCCATTGCGATACTCGTCCGTACCCTAGCAACCTTAACACGATAGATGCGATAACGCCGTAGGTAGCGCATATGATTAGAGAGGCGTAGGAGGATAAGCAGCGCGCGATAAAGCCGGCTTTGGGCACTTTGAAGGCGGAAAGGGCGAAGAAGGAGACGGTTACGGCGAAATAGCCGGTTAGACCGGTTGTGATGTAGGAGAGGATTGACATGGTGATTCAATTCCAAAGGTGGTTTTTGCGTTGTTCGGCAGAGAGTGAGGTGGAAAGGTTTTTTTGACCGCCGAGACTGAGGTTCCGTTCGTTGGTCGATTGGTAGAGGTGATGAGACTTAGCAACGATTCCGAGTGACGATGGCCATGGCCTTAGTAGGCTGCGTCGTTCGTTCCGTCACGAATAAATTGGAGAGGCTGCCCGGGTGGTTGGTACAGATGAAGCAAAAAAGTCGATCTCGTGATGATGATGCACCTGCATGGTTCCCCACAGCTTGTCGACACCCGATTGCCGAGGCCGCAATGTCCACCCTAACTACCTTGAAAAATAATTTACGATTGTTCTTAGATTGATTGACCTTGAACCCAGTTGATAATCATGAAGCATCGACATGCCATTCAGTATCAATACCAACCGCATGTGCTTAAAATCAGACTGAAAAGAGTAATATACAAAGCCAGGTTCAGTTCCAAAAAACACAATTTGAATAAAGCAAAACCACCAACTCCGATAAAAATGCAGAATAAACTAGCAGAGAAAAATGCTTATCAAAGCGAAAGAGGTATACAAGACCTCGTCTCGTCCGTAACGCCACTCGTTTCTCGTGTTATGCATATAAGTAGAATGATGTGTCCATCTAGTACGCCGCAGTCTCATTATGCACCAGGTCAAGGCAAGTATGTGCAAGTAAGTCAATATGGATTGTCTATGCCATATCCGCGTCATCATCCTCGTCGTCGTCCAATGTTTCCATTGCGTCTTTGATATACTGCGCTGCCTGTAGATAGTATTAGCATTGGGATCCTCGAAATAGTGCATACAACTCACCTTTGGATCAAGATTCAGAGCCGTGGTGAAATGTTTAATTGCATTGGCTTTGTCACGCAATTGTTTATAAACTTTTCCGAGGAGATAATGAACATTCGCCTCATCCGGAGCCATGTCTTTCAACACTTTGAGCTCCGCTAGCGACAATTTATATTCATTCAGTTTCAAAAGAACGCGAGCCTTGCGGAACCGCGCCAATACCGATTTTGGCGCTATACTTGTAGCACGACTGTAATGGAACAAAGCGGACTGCGGGTTGTTCAACTTTTCAACCACAAGACCCATGCAACAGATGAGCACTGCATTGTTCGGGTTGATCTGGACTGCGTTGCGGTAATGTTGTTCCGCATACTCGAGCTTGCCCATCTTTTCGTAAACCTGGCCGAGACCATACCAAGAGTTGTAATGTCTGCTGTCGACGCTGATGCCCTTGCGGAAAGCGTCGAGCGCTTTGTCGAATTCTTCATTTGCAACATGTTCATGGCCTTGGAGAGCATATGCATAAGCGAAGCGAGGATCAAGTTGTGTGGCACGTTTGAAACACTTTAGTGCTTGATCATGATCTCGTTGATGAGAGAAGGAATTGCCAATAGCGCACCAAGCCTCAGGAGATAGACGGTCTACCTCCATGAGCTCATGGGCTAGATATGCTAACTCAACATCATTCTTGAGATGCCACAACACAGTCGAGTAAATCTCCATATCTTCCAACCGGGCAGGTGCCAGGGCTTTTACTCGAAGAAAGTATTTCTCCGCATCGGTATAGAGTGCCTGCTCATAGTAGGCCCGGCCTAGCTGTGATAGAACCCACGGCGTTTCGCGCTGAGCCTGAGATAAGAGATTGAAGTTTTGAACAGCCTCCTGGCACTTGTAACGGGTCAGATTGTAGTGGGCCGTGGCTAACTTTGAGAACAGATCCATCAACCACGACAAAGCTTCCATTTCCTTTGAGCGATCTGCCACTGCACTCTTGGACTGATGTGAATTACCGGCACTGTTTGACAAAGTGGCAGATATTCTTGCCTCCTTGCCATCAGGATCCGATCCGCTACCGATGACCTTTCTGTTTCCACTCACAACACGTCCAACGTTTGTCGCAGGAGGCGCCCGGCCTCTCGTCCCCGTAGCCCTGACTTTTCTCATTTCTCGCCCATCCCGTCCCAAAGTAGCAGTGGCTAATCGGCTGGAGGTTGGTCGTATATGATTCAGCAGCCGCGTACTCCGTCGTTGTGGTGCACCGGGCTCAACTGCCTGGGGTGGATGGGCAACTTGACCAGAGACCGTTCGTTTTCTATCACCTGTGGGGGCGGCAGAGGTCGACTCTTCGTCTATTGGCATGACATTCTGATCTTCCGACTCGGCTCTAGACCGAATCCTAGATTTCAACGCGGTAGCTCGCATTTTTGGTGGCGGATCGCCATATTCGACCTGTTGTATGGTCCTATTTCGTCGATTCGGAGCAAGTGGGGGGTCCCAAATATCGCCATGGGCGTTGCGAGTATCTTCAGTCTCCTTCTCGTATTCAGGAATCTCGTGAATAATCGTTGTGCCCGCCGAAGCAACACTGACACTGCTTCCATTCAGTTTCTCCCACAATGCCGAGCTTCCTGTTGTTAAAACAGGATCACCCTTTGGTGTGTTGGCGAAAGGATCGCTATTCGAATTTGAGTTCGACTGCGTCTGCAGAGGTCCATTGGCTGACATGGTTATGTCCGAAAGTGCGATTAGATCTGGTTGAGGCGCCGCTTGTAACATGGCCACTAATTCTGGGCTTAATCGGTATATATTTGGTACTTGAATATTGACACCTGTTCATGTTAGCGGTGTTTTGCGTATGAAAAGGAAAAACCCACCAGTTTCGCAGAGACCAAGAAAGGCATCCCACATGAAAGGGTTAAGCTTCAAGGCCTCGGCGTAGCATTCTACAGCCTGCGTCAAATCTTTCTGAGCTTGCCACAGCTTGCCCTGCAAACACAAAACTGCCGCTGCATCTGGCATATGTTGACGGCGCGTTTCGCTATGTTTATCTACGTCATGTCAGTATCAAACCCGATCAGCCAACGCTTATGCACTCACTCCAATTGCTCTTCGAAGCCCAAAGATTTCGACTCCGATCCAACGCGTTGACGCCTTCCTTATATTTCCCCAAGTCGAGACATGCCTGCGCATGTACATACGAACATCCCAGGTGTGTTCCGCGAGAACCTGCGACCTTACTGTACTCCCAAGCGGCCTTGGGTTGACCGCTCAACAAATGGCATAGCGCGAGGAGGTATGCTGCTTCAGAGGATCTGGGTTCGTAGGCGTGAAGACGACCGGCGAGAAAGAGCGCATTTTTCACGAGATTGTTGTCGAGATGGTAGTAGATTAGTTGCCTGAGCTGGGAGGATATGTAGGATGACGAAGGCGCCATGATGCCGGTTATCACGGTGGTAGAACCGGTCGATAGGCCTCTATAGCAGGCGCCAAAGTAGACGAGAGATGTTGATGAAGTTCAGAGGGCGGAGTGAATGGTGTCTGGGTCTGAGACGCATTGAGCGGCGTCACGATGCGCAGATTTTTGATGTTTAGGTATCGCGCGGTGTGGGTTTGGCGTCAGTGTTGACCGTCCCTATTGTATGGCCGGAAGCATAGGATGATAGACTGCTGATCAATAGAATTGAAATGCCTCAACTGGCTGCCAGAGTCAACATCATAGAAGTGTTTGTGTGTACACCAAAACAACGGCGGAGTTTACCATGCAAACTGAAAGTGGAGACCGCGCCGCAACACAAGCCCGCCAGAAAGGGAAGCTCAAAGAGGCAGGAATCGCATTATAAGGGGTTATTCGGAACGGACAAAGGACATCCAATAAGACTAGGAGAATGTAAGTATTATTGAAGAGAAGGATAGACGTGGCGGGGGTGTAGCAGTATTGATATGTAAGATGTAAGAGAGATGGAAGCAGCTCCTTCCGGGTTAGCTGTGGCGGTGCCTTGTTGCCTTGTGGCCTTGGCTGTTGTATAGGGCAACCGCCAGCCAGCTGTTTCCGGCCAGCAGCACCTTGCATAGTTCTGGACTCTCCTCCGGACACGCCGCAATCTGCGAGATCAGATATTTGCATTCGACTATAGATCCGGTCTATAAAATTTCCGATTCTACATCCGTGTTCGCAATACGTACGTATTCACGGAATTGGTCGTGGCACGTTCTTCCACACCTCCTATCAAGTACTCCCCCGCCAAATAACCTCAAGCTGCTATAAAAATGGCCCAAGTAAAACTACCTCCAAATTCATCGAAGTACCTCCAATGAAGTAGTTCTATATACTGACGGTGGAAAATCAGAAAGCAGCAAAATCCCTCGCCGCCCGCAACGCCGCAACCCTCAACCGCACACACCTCATCACCCTCGCCCTCCACGCCTTATTCCTAACACTAAACTTCCTCTTCAACCGCCCCAGCGCCCTCACGCGCTACTTCCTTTTGAGTCTGCCCGCGCTCGCAATCGAATTCTACCTCGAACGCCTGGGCCGTCCGCGCTACAGTCCACAGGATGGATCATTGAAATCCGCCGGCGAAGATTTAGGCGCAAAGGGGTTGACGGAGTTCATGTGGGATGTTACCTATTGGACGTGGGGATGTATTGGTGCTGCGTGCGTGTTTGGGGATAGGGCTTGGTGGCTCTATTTGGCGGTGCCGGTGTATTCGGGTTATTTGGCGTGGACGACGTTCTTCGGGATGAAGAAGGGATTGGCTGGGTTGGGTGGTGCTGGGGGTGAGGATGTGTCTGGGGCCGGGGCTGGGGCTGGGGGTGTGAGTAAGAGGCAGCAGAAGTTGGAGAAGCGTGGCGGTCGTGTGCAATACCGGTAGTATATTTCTGCCAGTGTTCGAATAATTAGCTGGGGCATTAGAGGTTGCATTATATTGGTCGGGTTTGTATATCATGAAGCTTATACATGCGGTCTCAAATTATAGAGAGACCGAACGGAATTGAGGACGAGGATTATGTCTTTCATCTTAAGGAAGCATAGAAAACATCTCCCCTAGAAGGTCAATCATCATCATGTGCATAATATTCCAACCATTCTGTACATTATGCTAGCCTAAACCAGCAGCAATAGACATGGAACCTAGTACGGGCAAAAGCATTGCAGTCATAATAAAACAGGGCTCCTTCCAGTAGAAAGCGAGCGAAAATCAAAACCAATAACAGACATCAAGCTGAACATATTCAAACATACAGCCAATAGAATATAGACGTAATCAAGGGGGGAAATCAAATAACCGCGTAAGAGGATATCGTGGTTTCTATCAAGGGAACAAAATAAATGACATAATAACATCACTAACCCACCATATCGCATAATCGCCTTAAAACGAGTAGCCATGATCAATGGCCATTTTGTAATTCAAGTTGAGTGTATAGAAAGTTTACAACTCGTCCTTGATCTTACTGGTTGCACTGCTGATAACGCTTTCAGCCGATTTGACGACTGACCCAGCTTCAGATTGAACCTTGGCCGCACCATCGCCTACATTAGAAGCCAGGTCAGCAAGTCGCGCTTGTGCACTTTCAACAGCCAGTGCCAGTTTGCTAGTAGCACTTTCAAAAGCTCCCTGCTGCTCTGGTTGAAGGACAGCGGAGGCTTTCGAGTGAATGTTTGAATAGGCGCTGCTCATCATAGACTCGGCAGCGGCGACGTTGTCTTTGACTGCAGAAGTGACGGAATCATAAGCATCGCTGGCTGCACTCATTGCACTTTCAGCACTTCCAGTCGGGGTGCCGTAGATTGCTGTGCTGATCGCAGTTTGAGCCGAGGAAAAGGCGGCATCTACTTGAGACTGGACGGCTTCAATGTAGCTCGGTTGAGTTCCATAGATGGCTCCGCTGACCTGCGAAGATGCGGATGAGTACGCATCAGCGGCTGCAGAGGTTGCTTTCTCATAGGTGCCCTGGCTAGTGCCGAATACGTATCCACTCGCAGCGTCTACGGCAGAATTCAACTGGTCCGTTGCTGCGTTGACGATGTCGTCTAAGGCAGGTGGCGGTGTCGCGTGAGCAGCAACAAACGAGGATGCGGAAGAGTAAGCATCGTTTGCATAGCTAGATGCCGAGGAAAGTGCATCTGCGGGATAGGGCGTCTCATATGCTGATCGGAATCTGCTCATGACACTCTCTGTAAATGAAGGCTCCTTGCCTACAACAAGCTCAGAAACGAAGCTTTCAAGAGCTTCGTATCGCGATGATTGAGCGTCATACAGCTGCTGAATATAAGGCGTGGGGGTGCCGTAGATCTGCTCGCTGGCTTGTGAAATAATGCTCTCCCACCGTTCAGAGGCTTGGCTGGTAATTGACTCAAATGTTCCAGTGGGTGTTCCATAAATTGCTGAGCTGGCAGACTCAGAAGCCACAGACAACGATTCCGATGCTGCAGACATGGCGTCGCTGTATCTGGACAGTGCATCATCAATCAAGCCACGAGCAGATCCACCGCCATTTTCTGCCGCTGAACTGGCAGAGGAAATCACAGCAGCCAAGCTGGAAGAGGCAAGGCCGGAAATAAACTGGTACTCACTGATAGCACTTTCCAAAAGCGCTTCAGGGTTCAAAGGTGGCGGGGTTGGAGTAGGAGATGGCTCTTCAAAAATCACATCGGACGCAGAAGAGACGAATGCGGAATAACGATCATGGGCCATGCCAATAGCCTCGTAGTAACGGCGCTGGGCATCAAGGAAGATAGGATCCCTTGTGGCGGTAGGGGTTGGCGCAATTGTAGCCTTCAAACTAGCAAACTGGGCCGAAGCCGCACTGAGGCCCTCCTGTAAGCGCGATGCGGCGACAGATGAGACAGACTCCAGCGCGGATGATTTGGTATGAGTACCGGCGAAGTTGTAAAAGACCGATGATGCACTGCATTTACGTTAGTCTAGAACTAAGATAAAGAACCAACACAACTTACGCTGATACAGCCTGCTCATATTTCTCAGACGCGGCAGTAGCAATCTGCTCGCCGGCAGATGGTGTCGTCCCATACAGAACGCCTGAGGCAGCTTCAAGAGCGCGCGAATACTGCTCGCTAGCCATAGAGGCCGCTTGGTCTCCGTAACTAGGAGCACTAGGCTGGGCAAAAAAGGCCTCACCAACGGCTCTAGTAGCTTCTGCGTATCGTTCACCGGCCTCACTGGCTAGACTCTTGATATGATCGGCAAAGGCGGTTTCATCCTCGTCATCATCAAGTATGGGCACTTGATTTGTTACAACTTGAGCCGCGACGCCTCCCCAGACTGTACTCTCATTGATCACTGGTTCGTCCTTGACTTGCTCGGTATCAGGATGTTCAAGTTCATTTGCGTCGAGAGTCTCCTCGGCTTCGATATTGCCTGAAGCTTCGGGTGTTGCGTCTGCCAATTCAATTTTCACAGTAGTCGTCTCAGTGACGCTTTCGACAACCACAGAAGTTTCATCAGACTCTTGGAATGGCTCCTCAGGCGAAACTGACTCGGCCTCTACAGTCTCCTCTACAGTCTCTTCTTCAGGTTTTGGCAATGGCGGGGGGGCTTCAGTTCTGTTTCTGGTCTCAAAGTCCTCGCCGACTTCTCTGGCCCGAATCTTCCATCTGCCAACTTCTTTCAAACGCACAAGTTCCTTGGCTGCCTCTTCAGCAACAGCCATTCCCCGCCCGAGAAGATCGTTGGCTGTAGCTTTGGCTTCCTCGACCGATTCATGTTGTACACCAGCCAGGAAAACTTCATCTCTCCACTTATCGAACTGCTTCCTCAGCGCATGATATTTCTCCCAGTCCTTGTAAGTAACGTGGTCCATCCAAGCCCATCGCATACCAATCTCTTGCAGTCCCAAGTCACGAATTCCGTCCAGCACTTCAACCGTAGAGTGGGCAGCGGCTGTCACCCGTCGGTCAAGTTCCTGCTCAAATCCATTGTACCATTCGCGGAGCGCGTGAGCACGGTCTCTGATAGCACCTCCTGACGAGCGTATATACTGTAACAGATCATCATTCGCTTTCTGTTCTTCTTCAGGAGCGTCATATGGTGAGAGTCCTTCGATGATTGAGTTGATATGTTGCTTGATCTTGGAGATTTCGTGTTCTTGAACCGTTTCCAATGCCTCAATCAAAGATTCAGCATGCTTCTTAGATCCGCTTTCGAGTTGACTGGAAACAATCTGCTTTACTCGCTCTCCAAGATCATCAACTCCGTTATCAGCAGCCACTGCGAACTTTTGTTGCCAAAGAAGTAGATCAGAGGCGACCTGTTCTCTGGTCTTTTCCTTTTGCTGCTCTGGTGTCAGAGATGCTTGCGCCTCCACACTCTGGGTTGCGGATTGTGTCACTTCTGTAGTTTGCGAGGAACTGATGGAGGTCGGCGTAGGCGCAGCAGTTGTTGTGGTCAATACCTCAGTAGAGCTGATGGTGTCATATTAGCACATACCCAGAAATTCGGATGTTTACTTTCGCTTACCCTTCAAACTCATCAACCACAGTTCTCAATTTCTTGCCTTCGCGGTAAGAAGCCAATCTCTCGCCAATTTTGACGAGTTGTGGCTCGACATTTTGGCTGTACAAGCCCGTGATGGTAGGGACAAGATTGCTCTTGACGAAAACCGCTAGCGTGGTCCATCCTTCATGAGCCATGGGAATCACCGTCCCGGAAAGAACATCCTGGCTCGAGGAATAGGCTTGAATGACAAATGGCTTCGAGCGAGTATAGAAAGGAAGAATGTATCCTTCATGAATATTCGTTACATGGCTGGAGATGGTATCTGTGTATGGTGTCACAACTGCGGTAACTTGTTGTACGTAAGGATCTAATTTGTCCTGGTACACAGTTTGCGCTCTGCTCTGGATGGTCTTGAGCTGAGGCACTGCCACCGACTCCCATTTCTCCTGACCATATTCGGTAACGTGCGCGATAGTGGGAGCACCGTATGTCTGATACCCATGTTTTGCGAGTTTTGACGCAGGAGTATAAACGCGCTCATTGAACGTATCGGCATAAGGTCGTGCTTGATCAACGTACGGAGCGGCGTAAGCTTGGTAATAGCGGTCGACATAAGGATCAATATACGAGCGCGTGATCAAATAGGGCTTGCAAACACGAGGAGAGGATTCGTCCAAGCCGGAGAGATCAGACGGGCATCGGAGGAAAAGAGTAAAAAGCGTATACCAGTAAAAAAGCCTAGATGAATCAGTATATTTGTTGAAGTAATTTTCGTCCTGATTCATATACGAACCTCACAGCGAGCTTTACGGACCATCGGAAGTAGCCTTGTCGAGGCTTCTCTTTCTTCCCAGCGCCAGACTGGGTTGACTCATGAGTCGTCCCATTCTGCGTGGCGCCCATTTTGAGCTTGGCTATAACGAGTTGATCAGACAGGTTAGTGTATCAGAGTGCTCCCCATTCCTATGTGAATCAAAATCTGTAGATATTAGATTCAGATGTCGGAGGGGCTTCTGTCCATTACAGATAGACAGACACTTACTGTGAGTTGTGGTTGTGAGCTAAGAGAAGATCCCCTTTCGAAGTCGTCAACGCGGGTAGGTGCGAAACAAGAAGCACTGCTGCAAGCCAAATGTTGGCTGAGATCATAGCTCTAGCCCAGGCCTATGAAACCGCGGCCACACCAGAGAAGTGGGGACAGTAGAACCTGGCTATAACGAACAGGAGGCCCCCGTGTGATTATATTGATATTACTATAGTAGGTTAGAGAATTATTTATATGAACATAGAGAGGGTACTCTGAATTATTATTAGTTAATTAGAGAGTTTATTATACATGTACACCAGAGTGCTCCCCATTCCCATGGGTTCAAATCTCTAGATATCAGAGTCAGACGTTGGAAGACCTTCTGTTCGTTATAACCAGGTTCTACTGTACTGTAATTTTTCACATGACAAACAAACCTCCCAATATAACAAAGGATCTTTGTGATATATACTCCGGTATAGATGTTGAATACATAACATTCTATTTCTAGCTGTGAGTCCTGGATGGAATTCTGTCTCCAGAGCTGCCTGCCACTGACACCGCTCAGTGTCCACAAAGGCGGTCTTCGAGGCTCAAACAAAGAGATGTATGATCACGTATCACATAGATTACAGTACTATGTACAGAATACGTGTCTGCCCAGTCGGTCTTAGCGCTGGATGCTGAGGCTAATCTCCACTAAACCCGGCACGTCGACGTCAACTCAACTCTAAAAAAGCCAACATCGACCTGCAACTGGTCGTTTCTTGACCATGACATCTCAGATCTAGAAAACCTTTGAGATCATGGCGGGGCATTTCCAAGTATCTGGGCGAAAACTAGTAACATGAGCGCATCTATCGACGGCCACGGTAATCTCTAGTCCAGTCCCTGAAGTATAGCCATGGCAGTCGGCGCACAGATGAATGACTCGAGAATTCTATGTATGGGCTTTGGATATCATCCGATAAGAGCTTGGCCATTCAGAATATGTGACGTGATGAAAGTCGGTGAACAGGCCCGAACGGAATCGACGCTCGGATATTCGAATATGCTGACTATATTCCATGTGCTGGTTATATGCCAGAAATAGAACTAGGACCATCCATGGATTCGTTCACTGCAGATGCGACTATAATATCCGTACTCAGAACTCGAAGGTTATACGTACCAAGGATGTAAGGCGCCCGGGGCACTAGCCACAGTAGCGTGACCAGGTCCAATCTGCGCCACATGTCATCTCACTTGAAGAGGTGGCACAGCTCCAAGGAATGTACTAGAGCAGATGTGGTTAGTGTACCTTCCAAAAATGGGCTACTGTGCTACGTAGATAGGCTGTCACTTTCCGCGGCTTCAGCAGTTGCCAGTCAAGCCAGTCAGTCAAACAACACACCTCCAACAAAGGACTGTTTGTCTCTTGCTTTTCTATTCTGGGATTCAACCTGACCGCCAGCTTCCTTTTTGCCCTCAACCAGTGTGGTTGATTGTCAGATTTATATCTCATCTCCATCATCTCCTGGCCCGCATGAATTCACCACTCTACTCATAACCAGCTGTGCTCTGCACGATCACCATCAAAAGAGATGTGCCTAGTTAATTTCACCCTCGACCGATAAATCGAAAACAATCTTATTTCTCCACCATGGGCGCCGAGCAGGACTTCCGGTCCTTGCGGGGACTAGTTCCGCTTCCTGACCTCATGAACGACCCAGCGTATGCGACGAATACAGACAGCAAAGGCAAAGCCGTCGACGAACCAGATACGTGCCGAATATGTCGCGGCGAAGGATCAGAGGAGGAACAGCTATTCTATCCCTGCAAGTGTAGTGGAAGTATCAAGTTCGTCCATCAAAGTTGCTTGATGGAATGGCTCTCGCACTCGCAGAAGAAATATTGCGAACTGTGCAAAACACCTTTTCGATTCACGAAACTCTACGATCCTGGAATGCCATCCAAACTTCCGGCTCCAATATTCGTTAGAGAACTGGCGATACATGGTCTGCGCTCTCTAGTTACGTGGCTACGACTTGTCTTGGTCGCCTTCGTTTGGCTTGGGTGGTTGCCGTGGTCTATGCGTGCAATATGGCGGGCTCTGTTCTGGCTTGCTGATGGACGATGGCCCAACCCCAACTTTGTTCAAGCACCGTTACCTACAGCAAATCAAACGGGCATACAGGCTTCAAGTGTTACCGATCAGACGCTATCCAGTGACGCAGCAGCATCGTCCGCCACCCAGGCAGTCATTTCCAACGAAGAGCCGCTGGGCTTCGCCGTCGCCAAACGAGTACTTTTGAAAATCCTCCTTCCAACTCTGTCGACCTCCACTAGAGGCAACGCTAGCCAGGTTTCTTCTATTCCTTCCAGCCGTGTGCGTCAGCCTTCTTGGCTATCAAATGTTACCTTTCTCAACTCCTTGACGCCGTCACCGACTGTGAACAATATCGTGATAGATACATTGGAGGGACAGTTGATCACATTGCTAGTGGTGGTATCGTTCATTTTGGTTTTCTTGATTCGCGAATGGGTTGTCCAACAACAACCAGCAGTCAATGTTGCCGAAGACGAGCGGGATGCTGTAGTACGACTGATGGCTGAGCATCGAAACCAAGCTGAGGCTGCACCTCCGGCTGCTGAGGAGGAGCGTGACATGCCTTTCAATGACGATGAAGATTTTGCACAAGCCGACTATGAACGAGATCTTCATGATTATGCCAACAATGATGACGAGTCTCGAGCTAACAGTGCACCCTCTTCGCCACGATTGATACCTGCTGCTTCCCGCCCCGCCATTCAAATGCGAACAAGCTCCCGCCCGACATTGCGATCAAGAAATGCCCTAGATGATGCCTCAAATATTCGACGAACCATTGAAGAAACAGTGAACGAACCAGGTGGCCACACTTGGCCAGGCATAGAAACGTTCAAGGATCTGTGGCTTCGTGGAGATGGAAACCCGGATGAAATTCTCCGCATTATTCAAGAGGAAGGTCGAGAAGACGAGCTCAGTTGGGTTGTCAATGCTATGACCACTCTCAAGCGAGGAAATGCCACTCGCCACACACCTTCAGGCAACTTTGACTTCTCGGATCATCATCAGGAGGCATCTCACGAAGGCCCATCATCTGTCAGCAACAGACCAATCCCTGAATTACTTAACAATGCCAGTTCTGAGTCTTCATTTGAAGTATTGGAATCTATGGCGTCGCCAGAAATTTTGAACAGCGAACCTTCTCAAACAGACAATTTTGAGCTACCCCGTGAAACGATCGATTGGTCCGAAGGAGAGGGAGAGACGAGTTTTGAAAGAACCACAGCTACGGCGATTGCGCCGGCTCCTGCAGTTCAGGAAGCAGCCCCCGAAGCTACTCCTGAGGTTGCTAGTGCTGCCGTCCCAGAAAGTGGTGACCGTCAAACCCAGGAAGATACCGCCGCCGCACCCCGCACGTTTACAAACCGCGTTTTCGATTGGTTTTGGGGCGATCTCGAAACCCCTCGACAGCCAGACGCTAATGCCGAAGATGTTGAGCGTATCGTAGTAGACGCTGCACTTGAGGAACCTTTTGTCCCATTGCCAAACAGGCAGAATGCAGCGGCTGATGCACCAGCTCCAAATCCATGGCGAGAACCGGCAGCTCCTCCACCCGAGAACCGTGATCCCAACGATGTCGATGCCGTTGAAGAAGGTGATGATTTTGAGGGTATCTTAGAATTGATAGGCATACAGGGACCAATATTCGGCCTTCTACAAAATGGGGTATTCTGCGCTCTTCTTATTTCCTTCACGATAGCTGTCGGCATTTGGCTACCGTACCTCTGGGGGAAAATCGCTCTGGTTTTCTTCACAAGTCCCGTGCGACTTGTGATCAGAGTTCCACTGGCAATGCTCTCTATTACAGCAGATGTGATTGTCGATTCTCTTATTGGCAGCGTTGGATACGTCCTGTATCTGGTTAGCTTCATCACGAGGAACCTTCTACGTCCGGTCGCGGGATTTGTACCATTCATAGATCGCATCTCACAAAATTCCTCTATGACGCAGACATCATTGAGTCTCATCGATGGTAGCAGCCAAAGGCTCAAGAGAGTGCTAGGAGGATTCCTCGACTTTCAGGATTCCGATCTTCCTATGTTCTCGGTTCTTGCCCATCAAGCATTACGCATTCACGAAACTCGCATTTACAACATCTTTCAAATGACCTTCGATGCAGCGAAGTTCGTTTTGCATGACATACCCGTGAAGCTTCTCTCGGCCGACTACAGGAATGGCTTGTTTGTCGCAGCATCAAGCGTGAACATGACTGCTACTCTAGAAAGCGCCAAGAATGAATCAATCAGTCTTGCGAATTCAGTCTTCTCATCGTTTAGCAAATCCGAATTGGACAACGAGACTGTACTTCTCATCCGCCCAGACTACGATCTTGCACGATGGGATACAAAAGATCGAGTCATTGCCATTGTGATCGGATATGTCTTTGCCTCCCTTCTAGGCATCTTCTACCTGAAGGTTACCGGCTTCTTCAGTGGAGCAAACCGGGGGCAAAGACCGGAAGGCGTCGTTGCTGAAATACTGAACCAGGCAGGCGGCGTTATGAAGGTGATTCTTATCATTGGCATCGAAATGCTCGTTTTCCCTCTTTACTCTGGACTGCTCTTGGATTTGGCCTTGATGCCGCTATTTGAGAATGCTACTTTTGCTTCAAGGGTTGCATTCACATTTACGTCACCACTCACATCGCTGTTTGTACATTGGTTTATCGGCACTTGCTACATGTTCCACTTTGCTCTTTTTGTGTCAATGTGTCGTAAGATCATGAGAACCGGTGTACTTTGTAAGTGAATTCCCTCTTGACGTGTTTGATTGGGTGCTAACTTTCCATAGACTTCATCCGTGATCCCGATGATCCAAACTTTCACCCAGTGCGCGATGTTCTTGAGCGTGACATAATCACCCAACTACGAAAGATTGCATTCTCTGCTTTGGTCTACGGTGGTTTGGTTGTCGTTTGCTTGGGTGCCGTGGTCTGGGGCTTATCCTACGCCTTTGTCGGTGTTCTTCCAATCCTTTGGTCATCAACTACGCCGATACTTGAAGTTCCTGTCGATCTACTATTCTACAACTTCGTCATGCCTGTCATCTTGCGAGCAATCAAACCCTCGGACGGTCTGCACAGTATGTATGACTGGTGGTTCCACAAGTGTGCTCGGCAATTACGATTGTCACAATTTCTCCTTGGAGAAAGAAACAAGGATGAGGAGGGGCGTCCCATTCGTCGTTCATGGCGGGATATTTTATTCGGAAATCTAGGCGATGTAGAAAATCCGATCACCAGTGATGACGACGAAGAAGACGAGAAGAAAAAAGCCAATGGCCCGCTTTTCCTCCGTGATGGCAAGTTCGTTCGTGCTCCAGCTTCTGATCAGGTTCGAATCCCCAAGGGAATCAAAGTTTTTGTTGAAGTGTCCGAGGACAATGAACGTGCGGATGGCAACGTAGACAGTGACGAAGGACTGCATGGCAAGAAGAGTGAGATGTTCACTCAAGTCTATATTCCGCCCAATTTCCGACTCCGAATCTTCATTTTCATCTTCTTGATCTGGGTTTTTGCAACCGTCACAGGAGTTGGTGTGACCATCTTCCCACTCGTCGTCGGCCGGCGCGTGCTCTCATACTTCTTCCCACACGTCGCTCGAATGAACGATATTTATGCGTTTTCAGTCGGCATATCCTTGTTACTGGGTGCGGGATACACGACTGTCTATTTGCGAGTCGGATATCAGAAGCTGCAAACAGGACTCCAACCCATGCTCTCTAATCCTGGCCAAGCGGTCAGCGAGGTGACTGGATTCTTACTCCATGCCATGCGATTGGTCTACCTGTCAGCGGCCTTTGTGATTCTCATTCCATCTCTATGTGCCCTGCTTACGGAGCTCTACGTGCTGGTCCCGATACACACCTATACAAACGGCCAGCAAGCACATGTCATCCACTTCGTTCAAGACTGGGCCCTTGGTGTTCTCTACGTACAAATGGCCTACATGTTCCTCCAATGGAGGTCGAATTCACGAGCTGCGGTTGCTCTTCACACGATTGTCGACGATGGCTGGTTGCGGCCTAATACCGCCCTCGCTACCCGAGCACTTGTTATACCGGCTTTAATCTTTACATTCTTGGCTGTGTCGGTCCCATTAGGCGTCGGAGTAATTGCCAAGGCGACAATGTTTCCAGAACCCACCACGGTCACACAGTCAACAGTCTACCGCTATTCATATCCCGCCACTCTCGCGGCATGCTTGGTTATTTATGCACTCTATCTACTCCGCAGACAGATCGACGTTTGGCGAGCCAACATTCGTGACGAGGTGTATCTGATTGGGGAGCGACTTCATAATTTTGGAGAGAAACGAGCTAGGGACGTTACGGGCGTCAACCGACGTGTAAGCACATCATAGAGCATTTTCAGGATTCAGTTGGTCTCACCATTTGTGTTATTTCATTCTTTTCTCTGTATGCAGAACATAGCGAATCTTATGACTTAATTTGAACTTACTCCTAGGCTTCTACTCGTGGCGATTGTAGATCTCCACTAGTGACTCACATAGACCCCTCGCTAGGTCGGATGCACGGCTCGCTTTTTTATTGCCTAATCCATGATTCCATACATTGTACTACTGCATAGAATGATGCCTAGGAAAGGTACGTAAAATGCGTCCACTGGACTTAGTTACTCAGCCATGATTAGGTAACTCTATCTGCGCCACACCAACTTTGCATACAAATTTAGGCCGCGCTAGTAATTCGCACTTTACCGCATTGGCACGTAGTCCGTCCGCTTTTCCTCCCCGTGACCCACCGCGACGCTGATGGTAGCCCCCGATTGCTGGTCTGTGATTGGCCGGGCAATAAGGCAACAAGATTATCGATCGTCGGCCCTCCGCTCTCCCCATGCCACGATAGATTAAGCAGTAGCCTGGCGGGCAGGGTTTGCCATCATCGTTATCCTTCAACTCACTTCTTCATCACCAATATAAAGGAGGGGTTTCTGAATCTGACTATCTCACGAGTTCATGTCTTTTCTATTTTAAACACACACGGTCGAACACAACCGCCACAATGTCCGTCCTTCGGCAAGGAGGGTCCTACCTCCAACGACGTCTCACAAAGATGTATACCGACACAAAAACCTCCTGCGAAAGCGTTACAACCGCCTCCTCCAAGGGCACCGACGACCCGGAGCTTGTGGCATTACACCGAAATTATCGCACACAAAAGGATCGATTATTAGCCTGGGGCCTGGATTGGAGCGACTCCAACGCCGCGCAACCAAACGACATCGACGAATCATTGACGGAAGCCGGGTTCAGCGATGTCGTTGCGAGTGTCATGTCCTCGATACAGGAGATACTTAACGAAGCAGAACGACTACAGCATGGGGAAGCCCCCGCATTACCGCCCAAGAATGATAGTGGAGAGTTACCGCCCAAGCAGGATCTGATGGTGAAATCGCACTGGACGGAGGCGGATATCAAACGGTCGTATACGCTGTTGGATGATTTGACGTCGTGCATTGATACGCTATATGAATTGTCGCAGTCACGGCGGAATATGACTATGAGCATGGCGTCGACAGCGCCAGATCAGTCCAGCAAGGTCAAAGCGCGTTCGCAGACTTCGGTCCCAAAGTCCCTCAAGCCAGGTGGATTGGATGCTCATCGATCAATGTCGTTTGATTCAAAGCCGACGTCGTATTCGCACGATTTCGCCGAGAGTCCGGTTGATATAAAGGGCAAGGCGTCATATAGCAAACAGGAGAAGATTGATGTATCGCCGTTTTCCACTTTTCATGCTCTACCGATGGCGAGAAGGGAGGTTCCGGCATTGGTGGAACGGAAAGTTAACGATTCGTTCTCTTCGACAAAGCATCTTTTTATCGACAGGTCGACGCTACAGCTTTCCGGCGCCTCCCATGCGAAAAGCCCGCCGCCGTATGAGCAGGTTGCTGCGTCTGCGAATTCTCGGATCATTGGTCGTGTACAAACCTCCGCTACTCCGTTCATGACCCGGTTGACGAAAGAATCGACAATCCCGATACTAGTCGAGTTCACACCGATGATGCTGGAGTCACAGAGTTCGGTGACCATCCCCGCGGCACAGCGCTTGGAGAAGATTCATCGTTCCTTAGACCAACTGGTGGAAAATTCCCGAGTTTCACACCTAGGTCTGTTACGATTTCTAGGCTATTATATTGACATGTCTAATGCTCGTTATGCATTTGTATATCAAATGCCGGTTGATTATTTTCCATTTCTGAGCAATCCCAGCAACCTTCTTAAGGAGCTAAGACCAAAGACTTTGGTTTCTTTGTTTCACTCTGGAGAGGACCATCAAGACATTCCAGTACCAACTCTCGAAAGCCGATTCCGTCTCGCTTATAACCTCCTCTTGGCGGTTCTGCACTTGAGGAGTCAGAATGTTGTTCATGGAAATATCAATAGCAGCAATATTCTGGTCTTTCCAGGCCTGAATAATACTGGTCAGGATGAGATTGGAAACTTGATTGAGGATCTACGACACCCCTATCTTACCTCACTTGCTCAGTTTTCTGGTAACGAGCCAACTCCCGAACCTCTTTCTGCAAGCATGTACCGCCATCCAGACGACAAGCGACTGCTCGAAGATGAGGCAGCTTGGGCATATGATCTTTATTCTCTCGGTCTTGTTCTTCTGGAAATCGGCCTGTGGGCACCCATCAGCCGTCTTTGGAAGATGAAGTATAACAACGCCATGTTCAAGCAACGCATTGAAAATGTTTATATTAAGAAGCTGGCTTCGAAATGTGGCAACGCCTACCTGCACATTGTTCAACTCTGTCTCGACGCTCCGAACTTTTTAATGTCGACGGAACCGATGGCTGATCTAGGGTTCAGGGTTCCTAGGGTTTTCACATACCCAACTCTGGAATTCGCTGAGCCCGACAGTCAGTTCGCTTTTTCTGCTAATTTCATTTTCACGATGAGCAAAATCTTGTCTCAGCTTTGTGCTATTGATATTTATTCTCCTCCTCCTTCTGCAGATCTAGATGATTGTCTGCCACTGGCTCTCGGTCGTGACCTTGAGTCTGAGCCGGAATCGATCGACAACGCGCCTTCAGCAAATTTCGCCAATCTACCAATCGAACACACTACGTTGCATCAACCCTTTCAGAGTGACCTCCAGGACAGCAAAGCGGTCCACGAAATAGCAGAGTCCCCAACAGAAAAGAAGGTCAAGAAACGAACAGTGAAGAAGTTGACCAACGCCGAGATTCCGCAGGAGCATCTAAGCCAATGGAACTTTTATACAATGCCAAAGCTCAGCAAACTTTTGCATAGGATACTCAAAGATTCTTCCGAGTCCTGCACGGCTTCGTTGATGATGACCGGTGAAAGCGTGGAAACTGCCAAAACGACCATCTGCGTGACCTGCTCAAATGTCAAGAAAGTCCGAGCCATCCTCAAAAAGTACTTTGAAGTCGAGCAGGACTGGGACTTGATTGTCCTTCGTGGTGACGTTAGCAGATCAAAAGTGCCCAAACGACGACGACACAAAGCCCATTCCTCCAACTCGCCTGAAACCGATGAAGCTGCCTTTGTGCAGCCAGACCTGAACCCGCATTATCAGCAGAAGCCTCTTTGTGGGGCATCTATTGGCGCTTTCAAGAATGAAGAGCATCTACCGCCTGTCTCGTATGGTGGTGCTATTCTGATTGATGGTATGCCGTACGGCATGACTGTTCATCATATGCTCGAAGCTCCGAGTGAAGATGAGGATGAGGATGACGAGGAGGAAGAAGTTGAAGAGACTTTACCGCGGTCTTCTGCCAATCGAGCCGGGAACATGAATTTGACGTCTAGCAATGATCTGGCTTCTACATGGGGCGACCGAGACCCCGAAACCGACTACGAACTTGAATTCACAGACGACGACGACGATGATTCCGCCTCTCAAGAAGGCGGCGATTATTGGCTTTCGGACGATGAATCATCTGACGAAGATGAGTTCTATGATCCGTACGACGGGGACGATGCAGCATCAATCGGAGACACTGCTGGCGTAGAACCTGATGACGACCCGCAATTGCTCGTAACTCAACCTGCGATTGACGACGTGCATGAAGATTTCTTTCCATCTCCGGAAGATAGAGACGATGAACATCTCGCATCACACAGTCTGGGCTACATACATGCATCATCCGGTCTACGTCGCTGGACAAGAAAAGGCATCAAGCATGAGATTGACTGGGCATTGATCCAGCTCAACGCCAATCGCATGGATGCTAGGAACATTATCGCCAGACCGACAGCGCCGCCACAACAACCCCAACCACCGCATCGCCAAAATCTCCAACCTACCAGAACATCGCCCATCTACCTAACAAAAGTAGCCCGCGTCGAAGAACTAGGCGGTCTCAAAGTCCAATGCTGCGGCCGAACAAGCGGCTACCAGCACGGCAAAATATCGCCTGCAATGACGCTCGTAAAACTCCACGGCCGCCAATCATTTTCCACCAGTTTCTGTGTTGATGGGAATTTTGGAGGTACATCTATCTAACCTTTTACCATCCATCCATCTATCTCTCTAAGGGACAAGTAGTTGCTGACGTTGTGTTGTTTATATATAGTGCCCGGCGATTCCGGAGCATGGGTCTTTGAAGCCTCCAGCGGCCGCGTGTGCGGCCATGTCCTCGCGTACTCCGAGCGAAGCCGAACAGCATACATCGCGCCCATGCAAGTTTTGTTGGAGGACATCTCCCGAACCCTCGGCGCCTGCACCGTCGAACTGCCCGGCTCTCAAGGCGACGACAGCATCTCGTCCGCAGCCATGTCACGAATCTACGACCAACAACAATTCCCGCAACAACACCAAACCCCCCGACGAGGAGGGTACAGGGATATGCCCATCATGCCCGAACAGCGTCACCAGATGAACCTCCCCATTGAGCTAGGACGACTAAATCTGAATACCCTCGACGACACAACTGCGTCCACGGCGGCAAGTGTCCGTTCCTCGATAAACAGAGCTCGAAACCATCATCTAGGTGAAGGACCGGGTTCGTCGTATCATCGCGCTGGACCGCCGCCTGTTATGACGAGGGCCGGGGGGATGGAGAGGCAGCCTGCTTGATCATTTACTTACCACTCTTGTGTACGATCGCTTGTTCTTCGTTGTTTTTGTTTGCCTCTCTCTTCCAAGAGTTACTCATACATGTTATTTATGATACCATATATACCTTGAATTCACTTACTATATACTTGATTTAAATATAGATGCTCGTATGCATGTCCTTATTCCATAACAAAGTAGGCATCTCATTAAGTGTCACAATTCCAGGAGCCTACCTAGGGATCCGAATACTTCGTAGAAAATGTGAACATCTACATACAATATCTACTTGATCAGGAAAGTCGGATGAAGTGATCAAGGAAATTCATATTGCACACTAATTCATAACTAATCAAATCATCATGCCGCAAAAAAACAAAACATTAAACGTAATAGAAAACATATGAAAATAAAAAAAAAAACATCAGATTCATCACCATTTCTAATCCACGTATATAATAATGAACAGGCAAAACAAAACAAACGAGCACCGAAATAAAAATGCTATGATTCAACAGAGAAAAATTTATACCGATGCGAGATACTTGAGAACAGACTCGCGTTCCTCGGCAGGCAACATGCTCAATACTTGTTGAACACCCTTGAGACCACCTTCCTTGTTACCAATCAACAAGGAGGCAACGTCAGATGCGATGGTCTCGGTCTTCAGGGACTCGATCTTGGAGTAGATGCCCTTCTTGTTCTCTTCGTACCAGAGAGCAACCTTGCGGTCGTTGTGTTCGAATTCATCATTCAACAAGTTGCTCCAGGACAAAAGAGTGTTGAGGTGAGACTCGCGAGCAGATGATGTAGGAGCAACAATGCCGCTGGTTGGGATAGCACCGCTCTTCGCGGTCTTGGGAGCAGGCTTGGGTTGCGCCTCGATCATGCGCTTGAGTATCAATTCTTCGCTCAAACGACGGCGCAGACGCCAGTAGAAGAATCGACGAGCGTTCTGCCATTTCAGAGGCTTACGGATGGTACCCTTGGCCTCCATACGTCCGGCGCGGTCGTGAAGATCCGCGAATTGTAGGGCAATCTGCATGTAGACGGGGAGAAGTTGTTCTTCACGGGCAGCCATCTTGACCTTGATCTCAGACAACTGCTCGTTGCTGAGGGACTTGTCCTCAAGCTGTCGTCGGAGCTCGCCATAGATAGGGTCCAAGCGGGCCATGGTGTCGAGCTGCTTCTCACGACGGTACTTGATGTTGACGATACCCTCGGGCTCCAAGACACCACCACGTGCCTCCTCATCGGCATACATTTCCATTTGTTCGGGGTTGATCGTTGGATCGATGACGACCTAAACATGATTAGCAAAGTTATAATTTTTTTAAAGGTAGGTTTAACTTACCCATGAACCACCACGAAGTTCGCCGAAAGGTGGGATGTACACGAAGATGGGCTGCTCGTACTTGACAAGAGCATCAACGATGTAAGAACCGTACTTAAGAACCTCGTTGTACATATCACGCTGACCACCAGAGAAACCACGCCAGTTGGCGAGGATCATCACAGGAAGCTGCTCACCATTGTTGAAGTCGCGCAAAGCCTGGGCAGTCTTGAAAGCAGAGTTGGGGAACCAGACACCACCAGCCTCGGTAGTGACCATCTCCATGGAGTCAGGATTGGCAGGGTCAGCGGGAGTGACGTTGTCGACTGAGCGAGACTCGACAGCGATAACACCCATAGGGATACCGCCAAGGCGAGCACGACCAACAACAACGGTCCTAGCCCAACCGCCAAGAGACTCTTCGAAGGAGTCCTTGTCGAAGAGACCGCTCAAGAAACCATCTTCTTCCTGCTTTCCGCCAATCAACCATCTAACATCGTAAGGTTGACGAGCAGGAGGGACGAAGGTGATATCGCGGTCCCAGTTGTCGGACAATGGGCGAATTGGTACAGGAGCACCCTTCTTGTCAGGAACGAATGACAACCAGTCAACAATCTTTTGAATACCCTCAAAGTCATCGTTGGCGGTCATGTGGGAGACACCGTTCTTGTACATGATCTGAGTACCACCGAGCTGCAAGTTGGAAGTGTAGACTTCACGTCCAAGCAACTTGTTGATAGCGGGAGCACCAGTAAGGATGATAGGCTGGCCCTCGACCTGGATGGCACGTTGACCGAGACGGACAAGGTAGGCACCAATACCAACGGAACGGCAAGTGACGAGAGTGATGGTGAATATATCCTCGTAAGCACGGGAAGTCTCTCCAGCAATCAAACCTGAGCCACGGAGACATTCAACACCCAGTCCGTCCTTGGCACCGATAACAGCAGTGATCTTGTAGCGTTCTTCACCATCTTCGGTCACAAGCTCAGTAAGAACCTCCTTCTTCTTGCGCTCATCCAACTTGGCCTTGAACTCGGGAGTCAAGTAGAGGTACTTGAAGCCAGCCTCGGGCTTAGCAGGGTCGTTCCAAGCAACGTTCAAGTAAGGAATCAATTCGTCAGCCATGCCAATGCGAGCACCGGAGTTGGCAGACAAGTAGACACGAGGAATGCCAAGCTTCCTTGCCAATTCGGTACACTTGTGGAAGAACTTGTCTTCCTGAGGACCGAATGAACCGATCTGGTAAGTGATATCGTTGGCAATGATGATGAAACGACGTCCCTTGGGGTATTCGGGGGTATAGGCTGTGACGATCCAACCGACCATACCGTGAGTGTTGGTACCAGCCTCACGAGACACTTCAACGAGGTTATCGGTGTCATCCAAGACAAGCTCGCTGTACTCAATGCATTCGCCAACAGGAGGACGCTTTTCAAGCAAGGCTGGGACCTTCTCGAGAGCCTTGGTCCAGCTGTTCTGGAATGCTTGACGGAACAGTTCTGGGAAATCATAGACGTATTGTGTACCCATGACGTGGGCCTTGTAACGCTTGGGCTGGAGCCACTCCTTGGTGGGATAAGGTGTGGACACGGGGCGCATGTGCATGGAGCCAACCTTGGTTGTGCCTCCAATGCTGTGGAAGATCCATTCACCTTTCTCGGACTTCTTCTCAATGTACAACTCGATCTGAATGACGAAACCGAAGGTGTTGTTGATGATGACACGCAGAGGATAAGGCTTGCCGGTAGTAGGGTCAGTGCACAAAATACGGATTTCAGCACCAGTGACACGAAGTCTCCAGAGACGGAGACCGAATCGGTCGACGAATCCTGCCAAAGCATCCTCAACATCCTTGGGTTGCAGAGGGAACACTGGGGAGAAGTTGATGAAGATATGGTTGAGATCGGAGTTGTTGTTTCCAATAACCTCAAGAGTGTCGAGGATATCATTCATCAATCGGTCAGCCTCAGAAATGAGGTACTCCACGGTAGGAATGTCGTCACGGAGACGGCCGGGGCGGACGACAGCACGGGTGAAGTAGCGCTTGTCAACAGTCGTGCGGTCGACTTCAGGACCCTTGCCAATAGCCTCGTAAACGTGAATGTTACGGTTCTGAGTGAAAACGGGCTTGATCTTGAACTTAGACAGACGTCCCAATTCAAGTTGGAAAGCCAAAGCAGGCTCGCTGTGACGGATACTTTCATCCTCATCATACAAGGGTCCACGGAAAGTGAAGTAGCCGGGGTAGCTACCATCCTTGTGTCCACAGATGAAAGTAACACGACGGATACCCCGAGTAAGAAGGTCCTCCTTGTGGGCGGTAATGACCTTGTTGAACTGAGAGAAAAGTTCGGCATCGTCAAGATCTTCAACGTCACGAATGGCGACGGTGCACACTCCGGAAAGCTCACCGTTGCTGTCTTGACGTTGAGGTGGTCGGCGCTTACCGCTGAGCTCGGAAGTCAAAAGGTTGGACTCCAAAGATTTCTTCGCTTTGCCAGAGCTGCGAGGGAAAACATCAAGAGCGCGTACAAGTTGCTCCTCGACTTCTTCAAGGTACTGTACAGGAATACAAACACCCTTGCGTGGAGCTTCGCTAGAATCCTCATTGACCAAATAGGACATGTCACTAATGGAGTGAATTCTCTTGAAGGGGTTAGGGCCGTCAGTGGTAGGTGTACCCGGGGTGGATGGGTGTGAAGAAGCAATAGGAAGACCAAAGTCGGCCTGACCAATCTTGCCCAAAGCAAAATCCCATGAGATGAAAGGCTGTTCGCTATCAGTATGGTATTGGATACCCTTGAGAGTATAGGCACGGTAAGCGCGACGAATATAGACCTCCAAGGCGGCCATTGTGACCCACTGGTCAGAGTGAGAGAAGAACAGGGGAAGAACGTCGAACACTGTGAATTTGGAGTCGACAACTTCCTTCAAGACTTCAAAGTCTGGCTCCCGGTGATCCCAACCGGCCTCGCCGTAACGGGATTCAACCACAGATGAGCGGAGAATGTGTTCCATCTGGGTAGCTCTCTCCTCAAGAGAAGGCAAAGCAGCCTGGATAAGCATCTCACGAGCCTTAAGGGCAACCTTGGAAGCAGCGCGAGATTCCAACTCTGCAAGTTTGCGGAGGACAGGCTTGAAGTATTTTCCTACGTTGCCAACATTGGGCTGGTTGGGGCGGTAGATGTCCAAAATGGCGAGGACAAGGTTGTTCTTGGTGCCAACCTTGGTGTGAGAGAGAACAGTCTGGATTACAGAGCGAATGTCTTCCTTGTTCTCGTCACGCAATTTGAGAATGACTTCTTCATCGCGAGTATTGCGTCCAGTGAATCGGCTTTCAACGGAGTAGTATTGCTCGAGGAGACCAATGAATACGTTGTATTCGTGAACCTTAAGACCGTCCATGTAGAGCTCAATGATGTGCACGAGTGGAGACAAGGTAGTCTTGAGAATGTCTGCATCTCCGGGGTTGACATTGTCCTCAATGAACTTAACGATTGTCTTCTGGAGCTGCTTGGCCGGGAACTCGGATTGGCGAGAACGAGCCCGTTCAACCACCTGTGAGCATTGAGTAGCAAGCTTGCCGGGCATACGGGTGTGAAGAGCGGCAAACTGAGCGTTCCATTCACCGTATGGGAGCTCAGGGTTACGCAAGACCTCAATAAGATCCTTCAATGTTTGTTTCATGAGGAACTGGTTGTCGAAACCCTTGAGGATGTTCTCCAAAATGCTGTGAAGAAGGGTAAACTTCTGAGGAGGCTTGTTTCCGACAATCTGGGGAGGACCGATATCGGGGAGCTGTCCAGTAAATGGCTGAGCATGCTTGACACGGGATGGGTCATCCAGTGCCAATATACCGAGAATGTCACCGGCCTCGAGGGTGGCTCCGGGCTGCTTGATGAACTGTACAGTACCGTCCTCTTGGGCGATCAAAGGCATATACATCTTCATGACCTCGACCTCAGCGAAAGGTTGGCCGGCCTTGACATGTTCACCGTTCTCCACGGTGAACTTGACGAGTTTACCAGGACTGGGAGTACGCAACTGGGTAGGATCATTCTCCTGCTCCAAAAGGCAGGTCTTTCCATCAACACTCATACGAGTAGCAGCAGCTTCTTCTTTCCAGTAGACGTTGTGGCTGCGGCCGTTCATCAAAACGAGTAATCCACCGTCGGCCAAAGCACGGACGCCAACGGAGCACTTGGAACCGTTGATGAACAGGTGATAGCTATCAGGGCTAGCTTTGGTGGCTGTGAATTTGTAACGGTGACCCTCGTAGATGAACTCCACTGGGAAGACGGTCTTGAGGACCTCCTTAGAAGGCACCTGACCTCTCTCCAAGTTGGATGAATACTCGGCAATGCAAGCTTCACTAGCCAGATGAGCCCGTGTAACAGCACCACAAATAACAGCCAAGGTTGAGTCTGGGCGCTCAGCAGTAAGTTTGTTGGTGATCAGTTGGTCCAGCCAGCCAGTGGTGATAGTGTTGTCCTCAAAAGCGGGGGTCTCGAGCAACTTGATGAGGTATTCAACCGTAGTTCGGAAATCACCACGAATGCTCAGTTCTTTCAAGGCAACAACCATGTGCTTACGAGAAGCTGTACGGTTTTCACCATAAGCGAAGATGTGACCGAACTGAGAATCGGAAAAACTATGAATACCACCAGATGAACCGACGGAGAAGTAACCCCAGACGTTGGACGAACTACGGAAATTGAGCTCGTGCATGGTACCGCTGGAGGGCTTGAATCCTTCACCGGGATCTTCTGATGTGATACGGCAAGCTGTGCAGTGACCCTTGGGTTGAGGGCGACGCTGAGCCGAGCGGCTGTCTTCCTTGGAGAAGTCAAAGTCGATGGGAGAAGAGGTGTGAGGGTCAACACCGTACAAAAGACGGATGTCGCGAATGCGGTGAAGAGGAATACCCATAGCAATCTGCAATTGAGCAGCGGGCAAGTTGACGCCAGTAACCATCTCGGTGGTCGGGTGCTCGACTTGAAGACGAGGGTTAAGCTCCAAAAAGTAGAACTTGTCATCGGAGTGCGAGTACAAGTACTCGACGGTACCTGCTGAAACGTAACCGACAAGCTTACCAAGGCTGACAGCAGCACGCTCCATAGCCTGGAAGGTGTTGTTGTTGGCAATGGTGACTGGGGCTTCTTCAATAATCTTTTGGTGTCGTCGCTGGACTGAGCAATCACGGCCAAAGAGAGAGATGTTGTTGCCGTACTGATCGGCAAGCAACTGAACTTCCAAGTGTCGAGCATTGCTAGCCAACTTCATGATGAAAATGGGCGATCCAGGAATTTCGGCCGCGGCGGCATTGTACAAAGTCGCGAAATCTTCTTCCCGTTCGACTTTTCGGATACCCTTACCACCACCACCTTCGGAAGCCTTTACCATGACGGGGAAGCCAATCTTCTTGGCGGCCTCCAAACCTTCCTCCCATGAGTGTGTGCAACCCATGTCATAGACGAAGTCGTCAACAGTCACGATTCCATCCTTGTCGACCTTGACCTCATCGACGCCAGTTCCAGACCAGGGGATACATGGCACACCGGCATGTTGTGCAACAATGGTCGAGGAAATCTTATCACCGAGCGATCGCATGGCAGAGCCTGGAGGACCAATGAAGATGATCTTCTTTGGTGAAGCGGCCAAAGACTCGGGTAGCTTAGGGTTTTCAGAAGCGTGGCCCCTATACAAATTAGCATCACTTTCTTTTCAAGAACAATTGAAGGATTCTTACCATCCAGCCCACACAGCGTGAACATTCATACGCTCAGCAATATCAACAATCAACTCCACGTTGGCGTAGTTGTTATTGTTAGTACCACCAGGTACTTCTACATATTGGTCAGCCATACGAATGTAGTCGGCGTTGGCTTGCAAATCTTCGGGCGTCGCCATAACAGTAAACTGAATCGCGCGCTCGTTTCCAAAAACTTCATATGCCCATTTTCGTACGGATCTGATCTCTTTCACGGCAGCAATACCGTTGTTGGCGATAAGAACCTGGTCGAGTAAGCATTCAATGAACTTGAAATTTTATTATCAAACTTTTCATACCGATGTGATGACGGAGTGACCATCGTGAGCGGCAACAAAGTCCTTGACCTTGCTCGGAGGAGCAAGATCTAGCCTGTTACCGCCAATGAAATGTGGAGCCAGATTATGTTTGGCAGCGTACGAGCTGCCATGGCCGTTTGTGTTTGTAGTTGTAGCAGCCATGTTGAATATGGTCAAACAGACCCTCCCAAGCGCCGGGAAAGAGAGAGCGATTGACCGCTAGGATGTGGTGTTGAGAGATTAGGTATGAGGTAGCCGGGTGAAGAGGGTACTAGCTTCTCATATATTACCCAAGCAGATCGAGCCGAGAATTTGGGGGCGGAACGGAGTAGGAACGAGGCTTGATGGAGTGCCTGTAAGAGAGACCTGATTAGAGCCCGGTTTCAATTTCACAGCGGATCGCCTCAAAAGTAGCAGTATGGATATTTTCAACTGCACAGTCACCATGGCATTTTGATGTGCTAGCTTCATAGCTTATCGGGGACTTACCTCACGTAAAAAATGATTATGATTATTTGTATCTGTACATAAAAGCAGACAACACTGTTCCGTGGAAAGATGGAGAGGAAGGAAAGGAGGAGGAAAGAGATCCGATGGAGAAGAAAGTTAGATCTCGAAGCTCAACTCTTTCTCTAGCTCCTAGGGTAAAGAGGCAAAAAATGTCAACCAAGGAAAGAAAAAGAAAAGAGGAATCGAAAGTAAGAGAAGAGTGGACAAGGATTAAATGTCGAATACACTTCCAACCTTGTCCGTAAGCGTGATAGTAAGATGAAGACTAATCAATTGGAACAAATTGAGGAGGAAGACATGGAGGGGGAGAAGAGAAAAAGATAGAGAACCTTGGGAAGGTTGAGCTGTGATACTATCGCGGACGGGGGGCTAGAGCGCCCGGATAGGACTAGCGGCAGCCCAGCAGATCCAGTTGGCTAGCAGGGCAAGAGCGCATACTACTATGGACTAAGCAGGTGGGGGGGTTGCCTTCCTTCCCGAGCAGCGATTGTTTGCAGAACAGGCAGGTAGCGGCCCGCTGTGTCCGGGGCCAGGCACTGGCGGGCAGGAAAGAGCACCCCAACTGTTGTCTTCCTTCCTCCCTTCTGACTGGTCCCGACTTCCCAACTCCGGGCGCTGTTGGGTCAGTGGACCTCTGCCATTCAACAAAAACACCCTCGATCTTTTTTCCATTGAACTCTACACTACGTCCACTACGTCCACTACGTCCAGCACTAACGAGCAGCTTGCGAACTTGCGAGTCGGTTGCGAGTGAGAGATGAGATCTGCAATTCCAACAGTCTCGAGTCTCGACTCATCTGCTATCGGCATATCGCTTCTCGCATCGCTCGCGAAACCAACTAATTCAGCGCACAGTGTAACACGGCGTTCCAACTTCCAACTTCCAAGACTTGCGCGCCAAAGAACCACAGAAATAACTCTATCAAACAGGTCAAAACAAAAAAAAAAAATTTGGTGGAGTGGAGCACCATGGCAATTGAATTGATTATTCGTTTCCGCTCTCGTCGAATCGACCGACTCCAACGGAGTAAGGGTTGACCCGCAAACGAAGCCGCCCTTGCATCCCAACCGGCCCTATGGAAGCAACCACTCCAAGACCGAGCGCGATCTCGAACGAATATTAGAACTCCGACGCTATGATTCGATTCCTTTGTTATCGCCGCAATTTATCGGGCGCACACAAGAACCAGACGATTTCTTGGCTTCTGTCATTGATTATTACACTACGACGCTAAGAGTAATACTCGGCAGTGGACCTCCATTTCCGTCTGTCGGAATATCGTCAACACAGGCACCAGGTACGTTTTTATGCCTCGAAAACATTCACATGCTTCTTTCCATGATCGTCATTAGACATGTCAGTCATGCTTAATATGGCAGGGTTCAGCAGATAAGGCTGTCTAGATCTGTGCCGTTTACTACATTCCCGCAGATATATGCCGGTCGGTGACAACAATACGTTACATACAGTCAATCAAGCAATCGGACGGATACGTAACAATCACGGGTGAAGATCTGCGCCGAGACTGATTAGCAGTTTGTCTGAGAAAAAAGATACGTAGCTATCAGATCGACCCAGACGCCACTTCAGAGACATCCTCAGGGATTGATTAGTACATCGTATGTTTCTGATTGGGTGTCATTCATCGCTTTTCTATTTCCGAGTCCGATAACCCTCCCATCCCGAGGCTGACTATATAAGAGTCGAGACTTCACATCCGGAAATGGAATCATCTTTCTGCGCAAGGTACTGTCATGATAAATATGAGGTAATCGCTCTCCTTTTTGGAACTTGCTTACTCTGAACAGTGAAAAAGCGAGAAGGCCAGATACCCTTTCCTATCTTGGGCCGCGCGCGATAGTCCTCAATTTGAAGATCTGCTGCCTGTCAGCACCATTCGTCCAGTCCAGACCCAGGACGTACGCCTTTGGCAGATTGCACTAATCCTCTTCCGACCTCTTCTAGAAGACATGACAAGGGTCGGCGATGGCAGATACGGAGTATTACGGACTACGGACTAATAGGCAGAGAGCGCGGCTCTAGTGAAGTTGGCCCCGGGTTGGGGCCGTTCATATGGATGCCCGAGAGGTACATGTAGGTAACTACACACGGAGTACGGAGTGCTACTGCGACACACCTCAGGATGTAAGTACTAACTTTGAAGTCTAAGAGCTTCCATCGCATTCCTCTCTGCTCAAATCCGGCATACAGATTCGTCGATCTGTCTGCAACCAGCAATAACCGACCTCGGTGACTGCAGCCGAATAGCCCGATAACCAAGGTATCTTCGTCGGCTTTGCCAAAGTGAAACCCCGTAGGTTTAACTACCAATAGCCATCAAATCATTCGAATGGATGAAGCATCGTGACCACGAAACGGAGTATTCATTCATACGTACGTAGTTTCAAACAATTTAAATTCGTTATGATCAGCTTCCCAGATTAGAACTGTTCGCAGGACTCGTTGGGGCCTATTGCTTACTATGTTTATCGCGTGCTTATCGCGCATGATAAGCTTGCTTACTGTTGCTTACTCTTCTTACTCGCGCAGAAGTACATACTATACTCCACGTAGCTAGCTTCGGTGACCGATAAGATCGTATTCTGGACTGCACTGCACCGAGACACTAGGACTGTCAGAGCGCTGACAGTCTGACACGTTTGCTTGACAAGTTACGTCTGCAGCATGACAGGGCACATAGTCTCTAGATCATCTGAATTCTGCATTGACTTTGTATGTAAGTTGTCGAAATCAACAGCTATACATTTAATATGGCATGTATGGATCCAGTTCGTTCTCCAGACACTTTAAAGTCCCGGTACATACGTAGCCCTAAAATCGGCCCTACATATATACGTAGTTACACATAGTTGCAGTAAGCATCATACAGTTCGCAGAAAAACAAAATACATAGTTTCAATGTTGCAAATACGTAAGCATAAACATATCAATCAGTTCGAAAAAAAAAAAAAAAAAAAAAAAAACATTGAGGTCCCTTGGACTCTTACGGTACTCCTGATGCAATTCGAAATCTTCTTTTAGTGGCACTCTAACTAATCCAATGTTAGAATCTTAGTCTGTGCAACCTTATTCTTGTCACATAGGAGCCAGTTGAGAGTGAGCCAGACTGAACCACATGCAGTGACCAAGTAAGCAGACGTAGTATCATGTACACACATCTATATGAAGTGATTCATGCGGAGCAAAATATAAGCCTGTAAGCTAGCTTACCAAGTAAGCCTACGTACGTGCCCCTGGCCCCCTATACAAATCCATTTTAAGTTTATATATGCCACCTGGGCAGTTGATAAGCATCTCAGCTACAAGCGTCCGCTTATACAAATCTATATATATGTAGTTGGCTTTAACGTTTGAAAGATTATGTACGTGCCAGTCGACGAGAGCGAGTCAGCGAGCCAGTAGGCATTGATACATATATACACCGTCATATCCCTATGTATCTATACCTTTCTAATATAAGCTCATAAGCTAGCTTACCAGTAAGCGCATCAGATATATATGCTTCTCTACCTATCTATGAACTCATATCAGGCATGTGCTCCTTGATAAGTGAGCAAAAAAATGAGCAAAAAAATCCTACCTGCAGACATATGCTTATTTGAAGCCATAATTATCTGGCTGATGTAACTATGTACCTAGATATGTACCAGTTGACGAGAACGAGTTACGTACTATGCGAAGGAACGCATGCCAACTACGTACATGCCCTTTTACATAACTAGTCATTCGTGTCAAGCTCATGTCTATATGAGGCAGTCGATGGGTATGCCTTGCTTATGGGTATACTACTCAACAAGCGTACGTACAAAAGGAATCTACCAGACTGTATTGACGGAATTTGTGTGTATGCGTATGCGTATGTATACGCCTGGCCCCCTTTTAGATCCATATCAAGCCCACGTATGCCAGTTGCAGCATGCAAGTAATAAATAGATGGAATCAAGCTTATGCATAAGCAAGTACGCATATACCGTATGCCCCATTATGCTGCAGATGCGTTCTAAGCTTATGTATGAGGCAGCGAACTTGGAGGTAAGCGTAACATATGTATTCCTCGATCATACTGAGCTTATCGTAATCAGTAAGCAGGGCAGCTCACGTACATATGCACAATAGACAGGTCTGTACACCAGGACCCGTATCTTTACTGTCATGAAGTCTTAACACTTAGTTTTGAGCGCATTCGCATTCGCAATAGTTGGTGTTAACTCTATTCGGTACTTAAAGTGCTCGCCATGGATAGGTATCTTGAATGAGTTTTCCTGTTATGGTTGTATGTAGCTACACAAGTTATATTTTATCCAGTGCCTCTCGAGATCCACTGTATCAATTTATTCTCGGTGTTTGACAATCTTTTCCAGGCGACTAGATCCGATATCTAGGCTCGCTTGGTTGGATGGATTTTCAGCCCTATGTCCCCTATCAATGCGTTATACTTAGCTAGCATATGCTCTGCTTAGGTTGGAATTGAGCCAATGATGGCATGAAAGATATCCATGGATGTCTTTTCTGTACATACATAGCATTTCCAATTAGCCTATTTGCTTCTTTACCCCGTCCATGTACCTTGGTACGGAGGATGCATATATTATAGTTACCGTCGACTGGCCAATGTTCATATAGCAGAGACAACATTTGAACATCAATTGATTAGGAGCAAGTTGATATATTTTAATATGCTCTGAAAGTTTTGATCGACCATTGATTACATACTAAGATTTAGATTATGGGCTACATATTAGTAGCATTGAACCATACCACGTGAGCATCACAGCCCTAACCGTGCCAACTACTGACCAGCCAACTCAGACACGCAGAACAAAGACAATTGCCAATCATATACACATCTCAACAACCTTCTTAAAGTCGTTGATTAATAGCATACAGTCGCCGTAACGGTAGGCGGCTCAGAAGTAACAGTAACCAACGGCGTCGTCACCGGCGTCGCCGACGCAGCACAAACACACGCCGAAGCCGACGTGACAGGCGGCGCCGTACAATGCGGGTTCGCTGTCCATGACAAACACGTCGTCGCAACAGTCTTCTCAAGGGTTTCCGCCTTCACAAGCACAGGGATAACAGCACCAGTACTCAAGCTGAAAGAACGATGACCGAGCACACTCAACAACGACCCGATTTCGCCGGAGTGGCTGGTCACGGAGACGAAAAGATTGTTACCTGCAGGTTCGCAGTCGCTTTCTTCGGCGTTGTTGAGTTCGTGGAAGATTTGGTCGAGTGCTTTCTTGGAGCGGACGGCTTGGGAGGCGTCGGTTTCTTCTGTGATGCCGTTCCAGTATTCGTCGTTCTCGACGAAACCCTCCTCGATGGTCCAGTCGGGGAAAAGGTTGTGGATGTACGTCTTGCTTTGTCTGTTATCGCAGGTGTGGATGCTGATTCCCTCGCGAAGCAGTTCCTTGACAATAGGCTTGAACCCCGCGCTGTTGTGGGGCAGGTTGAGACCGTTGAAAGTGATGTTGGCTGTCTGCAAGCAGCGGGTTAGGGGTGAGACGTAGTATGCGTCTGGGGTGTGAATCTTTTCGTGGTCGATTAGGGTTTGCCAGTAGTTGTGCGCAATCTGGGCTTGGGAGATTCCGTTGGGAGTCAAGGCTGCGTCGTGCCAGGTGCTGGTGCCGTTGCCATCCAATTCGGCCCAGTAACACTGCGTTCATGTCAATACGTGCTCAGCCTCGTGCAACCACTTTGGTAGTGACTTACGTTCCAAGCAGGCGTCCCATAGTAGGACTCGGCGGCATTGTGGTATCCCTGGCCGTGTCTTCCGAAGAAGAAGACCTTGTACTGCACATTATCAGGCGACTCGCGGTTCAATCGCTTGACTTCTTGGTAAAAGCGCTGCCATTGGGTTTTTCCGAGTGCTTTGCCCTCGCCGGGGTAAGTACGGTTGATGAGACCAAAGTCTTCCTGGTACTAGATGCGATTTAGCTAGGTTCCTAGTTACGGTGCTATGCAAAGTGGCGAGTGTACATACGTAAACGAATGTTGAAGGATCGGTAGAAGCTTCATCTTGAAGAAAATACCCAGTCACGGTGGTGTAGTTGATGTATGTAGCACTGGCGGTCGAAGCAGCGGCCGCAGCCAAGCTGGTGAGAGTAGAGAACTTCATCTTGCGCTCTTAGAAAAATATCTTTGCGTATAGCGAAAAAAAAGATGCAAAGGAGGCAGCTCAATTACATATTTATTTTTGTTTAATCGCAGTCAGTCAACACGCGAAAAACGCACCATCTTGAATGCTACGTAACTAGGCATTCCACGTGGTTGATCAGAGAGCTTCTCATAGGTCCGTTCACGCATCCATACTATCCACTGTTTAATTTATGCTTAATATAGGGAAAGTATAGAATTTCACGTGGCTTCAAATATGAAAGTTAAGTTAAATACTTACATGAGAAAAGGAGAGGAAAATAGCCTGAAAATGGCTCAACTCGAGGTGCTTGTTAGGGGACTTAGGGCAAGTGTAGGTAAACCAGCCGAAAGTTTATATGGAGACGACATCATGGCGAGACTGCGGCTCATGATTTTTGTCAGTTTCAAGTCCTTGCGCGGTTATGAAAACGGAATGTGTATTGCTCGGCAATATTGACTTGGAAGCATTACATAGATTTTATCGATTGTGAGCTGAGAGAGACCCTGAGAGGTATATATGTATGATTTGTACAGAGTTGGAAATTGTGGCGGAAGGGCTGATGACGTCTGGAGACATCGACACCTGGGCAATAAAGACAAGGAAAACCTCGTTTTTGTCTTTTCATGGATCCATCTCCTGATATGTTAATCAAAAATGTATGAACAGCCAATTAAGCGTCGCCTATAATTCGACACTTAGGGCTGCTTACCCCATAACCCTACCCAGCATCTTATCCATATTCTACTAGAGAGTTGATCATCTATTGACTTGTTCAAGATATGTCTTTTATGTCGTTCCTCGTGACAATCTGTTACTCTGACAACTTCGGAAGATGGCATAACTTTGCCTAGGACAGCACCCATGAATGAAAACACTGACAAGACTTTGTCGTTATTTACATATAGGGGCACCAAGCAGCACCTTTTCCTCCCACAACTCACTGCTGCGTGCAAAGTCCAGTAGCAGCACCCATTTTTCTATATATACATCTGGACAAACCTCAAGAACCTCTAAAACATCATCCCTAGTCTCATACAACGTGCGTTTCCAACTCCCTAATGGATGGTCCTTGTAGGATTCCAACACTCTTCTAGGCAATTCAATAATCCATTCTTCCGCTGGATTCGCACTAGGACGGCTTCCACTTTCAAGGTAAAAATGAAACCTATCATCCTCATCAAAAAAGAACCTGTCCCGTATCTCGCGTTTCAAGTAGGATTTGTGGCGGACCCAAGCCTCAGCTTTCTCATCCTCGTAGATGGCTTTTTCAATATCCTCATAAAAGGACCGATTACTGCCACCTTCGGCTAGAACCCTGCGCTTGATTCGCGCCGCTTCCTCGAACCAGTCGCGTGATATGATCAACGGCTCTTGGCGCCATGTTTTAAAAAACTTTGCAAACCTGTTTACACGGTCAGATATAGGGGCCTTCGGGTCGAGAAGTTGAAAGCTGGCGTCCGATACGCCGATATCCAGCGCCGTCAAGTAAGAAGCCATCACGGTTTCGGGCTCCATCCTCTCCCCTGCACTACCAAATGGTATTTTTGTACCGGCCAGCTTCTTTTCAAGTCCTGGTTGAAAGTGGGCATGTGTCTTGCCGTTCACCGTGTCCCAGGCTAGCTCTCCGAATGGAAATTTGCATAGCTTTTTCTCACTGAGATTGGGTATTTCTACCCTACGCCGACCATATTTGTGAGGGTTGGGTCTCGCAGAATACAGATTCATAATATGGCACAGCGCCGAGCCATCAATCTCCATCTCTATGCCGCCGTTCTGGGTGTTTATATAACCGTCCATCGCTGGCCTCCATTCAACAATGTCCGTTCCAGGTCGAATCCCCAGCGCATATAGAAAGTAACTCCAACAGGATGCCCCGGCATTTGGCATCTCAGGAGAGAGACTCGGACTCGGTGATTGCTGATTGGAAGCCCAGTATGATAGAAGCTTCTCCCCCAAGCTCTCTCGTCTATTTTCGTCGGTCTTTGTGGGTTTATATTCCTGGATTTTCCCATCCGTAGCCACCAAATGTTTTTCGATCTTAACAAGTCCCAACACGGGGATCCGGCTCTGCCCATTCGTATCAAGGGCCTCGCCCTGCCATGTCCCCAGGCTCTGCTTCAACTTCTTTGTCTTGTTGTAATTATTATACAAAAGCGAGATGGGTTCTCGGACCAAAGTCACGACTGAATCGGCGAGGCTGAGTGTCTGTGAAATATCGCTTTCGACTTTGGATACATCTGAGCCTGAGAGCTGAGCCATGCTTTCCAGCTGCTCCAGACCAACCTGAACCTGTATTTCCGAAAAATTTCGCCTTCGAAAATATTATTTTTCAGGCGATGGGGTGGCGGACTAGGTAAGGTAATTCGATCATTCAAGGCTGTGTTGTGTCAGTGTTGAATCCGACCCCTCATTTTAGGCTGTGCATCGTTTCTGTCATGTACGTAAAAAAGCTTTAAACTTGCAATTCGGTTTCGAGTGTAGGTCCAATTCGACCTTTCACGAATGTACTAGATGACTGTAAAATGGCCGCCGTCCGGGTCTTCAATCAATGTATGTTTCATTCACGCTGGGTATTATCTAAACCAAACCAAGCAATATAACCAAATGTAATCACAGTGAATCGAATGTGTTTGTCCTTTGCTCAAGTACCCAGGAATCAAAAAGGTAATCATAATCAAACAGAAAAGGGAAGGTCATGCTGTGCACAGCGATAGGACTCCGTCGAATGACGAGAGAATGTGTAGATAGGCTTTCTTCATGGAACTGCATTTCCAAGAGAGTTCTCCATGAGAGAAAGAGCTGCAATACGCCATGTAACAGTACCGTACTAACAAGCACGTGCAGCGTAGTATGTACTGTACGGCAAAATCAAATATCCAAGGGAGAACCAAGAACTCAAAATGTTCCTCTTCCTGACTCAAGTAGGCAAAAGTTGTCAAAATGAGACCAATGCACCAATACGCCTGCACTGTACGCCTGTGGTACGATCAAATCAAGAAAGCCGGATTCTAACCGAAGTAACCAAAAGACGATTATGCTGTAAAAAACTTCGGAAGTTGTATGATAGCATCACTAGTAAGTCTCCCCGAGATCTTCCAATTTCAAAGGAGCCTCGTCGCTGGGTTTGGGTGCATGTTTCTGTACATCGATCTTCGATGTTACTCGTCGTGGTGTAGGCAAAGCTGTCGTCTTCTGGCCGATGCTGCCACTAGGTCGCTTTTTCAGACCCCCAGGTGCAGGAATTGACGAACGGAAAGATCCCTGTTCTAATGTGTCTCGACGCGGAGTAGGAGTCGGGATATCAACATCTTCTTCAATGAACGACATGCCCTTGGCTGGTCCGTGATGAGAGTATGAGCTCATCGAAGACCGTGGACGGCGACTCTCCGTCGTTGGGTTTGTCGAATAGTGGCCTAGTGGTGTCCGAGCCCGGTTGAGACTTTGCCTGCTATCTGGCCGTGACGGCGCGACTGAGCTAGTATAATTTCCCGGCCCAATTGAGCTGCGGCTTGAAAAGCTCGTTCGGCTGCTTGGTCGACTATCATTCGAACGCCCATATGACTGACGACTTTGCGGAAGGAATGACGAAGGATAACCTGTGGTCTCTCCGTCCCGTACAGATGAGCTTGCGCTGCCCGTACTAGTTCGCTTTCGAGAACTCTTGCGCAGCGTGACGGATGACGGTATCGAACTCTGGCCAGCAGCGGATGGTGTTCGAGGCGACATACCAGTCGGTGTCTCCGCAGGGGCAGGTAATCGAGAACGAGCCGAGTGCACTCGCTCCTCGAGTTTTTGCACCTTTCCGATCAAGCCACGGATTTGATATAGTGAACCCGAACGAGGAATACCCGACGAACTGAGTCTTGTAGTACTCTGACGGAAAGACATCGTTGGAGTAAAGCCATTAGCCTGGGGAATGGAAGGCGTCCGAGTGTGTCTGGCATAGGCTGAGCGAGGAGCTGTCTTTCCAAGTGAGATTCGTGTGCCGGTGAAGCCACCTTCGGCTCCTTGTTTGCGCACACTGACCGAAGATTCGGAAGCGGTTGGCGAAGGAGGAGTGATGGCATCGGAGGTCGCGGACGACACGGACTTTGCGGGAGGGGTGGTCATGGTTGGAGACGATGCGGTGGTTACAGGCGAGTGTTGGCCAGGCTCAACATCTCGAGAGCTGGTCGCAGTAGGCGTTTCGAACAAAGCGGGTTTGCGACGGCGGTTGAGTTCGTTCTCGGCTTTGCGCAATTTGTCGTTGATGATATCGGCCTCGATCTTCAAGTCTGAAAGTTCGTCGCGCAGACGCTGAGATTCTATGCGTAATGATTCTCGCTCTTGTTCTCCATTCTTGATTTCGTCGTCCAAGAGCACCGCTCGCTCGATCGCAATGTTGTATTTAGATTCCAGGTCCTCCAGGGACGAGGTTGTGTTTCGCGCCTGGCGCTCAAAGTCATCGTTTGCGACTTCAATATCTCGTAACTTCAGTTGTAGCGCTCTGTTTCCCTCCCGCAGACTAGTGATTTCCTTCTGCAAGGTGTTCTGAACTGAGTTGGCCTCAGCTTTGGCTTGCTTGTACTTGGTCTGCGAGACATATCTAGTTAGCGCATTGCCTGATAGATACAAAGAATGATTTTACCTTCCATTCCTCCACTTCATATGACAATGTCTCGACTTTACCCTTCAAATGTCGCTCTCGCTTCTCGGATGCCTCAATGTCCTTTTCCAACTCAGCCTCCAGTTCCCGACTGGATGCTTGGAACTCGGCAAGCTCAACTTCTAGTTGCTCATATTGGGACTTGTAGTAGGCGAGTTCCTCCGCATCGCTACTGGCTTTTGTCGCCGCAGGCGTGTTGGGATCAGCGACCGGCATTGTTGTGATGCCGCGGGGGAGTGTTGCAGCCTGGTCTTAATGCCAGCACATGCAGATGCAGTTATCGAATGGAGATATTTGTGTAGTCGTAATCGCAAGACGTACTTTAATATGTAGCTTGATCGTAGAGACCTGACTTGTGGCGGTGGTGGTTGGGGATGTCGCTGGTTGCCCCCCTACTAACAATGGAGGGCTGTTGTTGACGTTGGTTGTTGTTGTTTCGAGTTCAGGATGTCGTGGTCGGGGCAGTCAACCGGGGTCGCAGCGAAGGCGAGAGCATTAACTTACCTACTGCTCTGACTGCGGTTGCCCGACTCCGAAGTCGAGGGCGTCGAAGGGGGCTGGCGATGCTGGGTTGGGTTGTGCTGTGCTGTGTTGATGTTGATTGAGTCTTGTTGATGCACGGGGGAAGGATGATGCGGGAGACCCTCACCGCCAAGGTTGCCGTCCCGTGATTGATTGACGCTAGTCCGGATTGGGCTTTGGATAAGGAACAGTCTATCAAAGTCAAGTTACCTCGATGCTACGGACATTATACGATTGCTGATGTGAAGAGATTGAAGTAAGTGGAGCATTCTGCTCAGTAAGATTGTGTACTGAGTCAGATCAGAGAGACCTAAGTTGACGATCATCCAGCCTGTCGAGGCTTGATCTGAATCATCAGATGCCAGCGTAGAAGGCAAGACTAATAGATGAAATACCAAACAGATCCTAAGTACTCTGTACGACTTGAGGTTGCACTCCCAACGGTAGAAATAATCTGAAATCATGGTGAGATTCGTCTATTATTATATCGATGTAGAGCCCGAATGTCAAAGTCCGGAAAGGCTCAGCCAGTTCAACCGAAGCCTCATAAACTAGAAGGTTGGACATGCCGAATTAACGGCGCAAAGCCATCGACTCAAGAATAACTCAAGCCATCCGAATTCGGGGGAGTGCTGGTTGTTGATGTTGATGTTGCTTGGAGGTTGTCCGTTTAATGTTGGCAGCCCGATAAGCTTAAGCCCAAACAAGCTAGCGCTGGTCGTCTCACATGCTAATCTTGCTCCGCCGTGAGTCGTGACCATAAGGCGATACTCGCTCCGTGCCAACGCGCATTGCCTGCGCTCTTGACCCAGTGTTTGGCGATCAATACACGCTTCTATACGCTTATAGGTGAGTAACTACTGCTCTTCGATCTACTATCCCTCCTTCTAGCCACGTATTCTCCAGATCTCACATGATGCTGGTCCTTACTAGTCATCCGTGACTGGTCCACCGCTACATCCACGCACGGGCTTTTATCACCTCTAGCATCAAGCTATTATTACCATTGCTGCCACGCACTTGTTTCGACATTCATGTACTTTGTTTATATAGAGCTATAGACCGAGATGCAGGCGTTCATGAAAACGCCCTCGTACGGAGTTAGTGCTGACATGATGTTGTACTGCTAATAGCCTCACCGAACAAATCAGCCTGCAATGGCTACCGATACATCAGATCTGAACCTGGATGCCCCGAGTGATCTTCAGGATATTCCAGATGGGGACATGCAATTGATTCCGCCCCCTGAAGCAACCTATCCAGACAAGTAAGACTTTTCTTTTTTGGCTTGTCGCCGGATGAATCGAGCTAATTGTCATCAAGAACGACCCTTCTAGCAGCGGTGCATGCGCACGGCAAAGCACACGGCTACAGAGTCGTTGTCAAGTCTTCCAGCACGCCTAACGACAAGAAACCAGGCAGGACGTCAAAGGTCTGGCTTCGCTGCGACCGCGGCGGCCAGTATCGCCCGCGCAATGGACTCACAGAAGAAACGCGGAAGCGAAGACGCACGTCGCGATTGACGGACTGTCCATTCTCGCTTCTTGCGGCTGGTACGCCGGGATTCTGGACGTTGACCGTTACTGATCCAACGCACAATCATGGTCCGGTGATTGAGCGGCCGCGACAAGTCGTACAGAAATTTAAGAAAGGCCAAATTGCGGCTCAGCCGTATGATTGGCCTCATGATGCTACTTTTACGCCTTTTACGACTGCGCTTGTCATTATTGATATGCAGAAGGATTGTAAGTGCTATTAGCTCTTTATCTGGCTACGATGTACTGACAGAGGTTAGTCTGCGCTCCCGGAGGCTACCTAGAGTATCAAGGATATGACATTTCTCCCTCACGGGCCATCATCCCCAGACTGCAAAACCTGCTGCAAAGTTTCCGAGCAGCTGGATTCCCTATATATCATACACGAGAAGGGCACCGCCCAGACCTGTCCACTCTTTCGAGCAGAGAGAACCATCGCTCTCGCAACAATCCATCTGCCCTGGGCATCGGCTCTCAAGGACCCCTAGGCCGACTCCTAATCCGCGGAGAAGTGGGCCACGACACCATCGACGAGCTCTACCCCCTCCCCGACGAACCCGTCATCGACAAACCCGGCCGCGGCGCATTCGCTCATACAGATTTTGAGTTATTGCTCCGCAACAAGGGTGTCAAGAACCTTCTTCTCACGGGCGTAACTACAGATGTCTGTATATCCACAACGATGCGCGAAGCGAATGATCGGGGGTTTGATTGTGTGGTTGTAGAGGATGCGTGTGCTGCTACTGAACCATCGCTACATACCAGCACGCTGGATTCCATCAAAATGGAAGGTGGCATTTTCGGGGCCGTGACTTCGTCCGAGGATGTGATGCAAGCTCTGGATACGTTCAAGAGTGTCACTGTGAAGAAATTAGCGCCTCAAATCGCGGCTCAGATGGCGACTTAGTCACTTAGGTTTGAAGTCTTGAACTATGGAGCGTTAAAAGCAAGCGGGATATGGTTAGATGTTATGATTTGATCTATAGCTATCTGATTTCGGCTGGGTGGTGTTGAACCACCAAAAGTGTTTAGCATAACATATCAATCAAGATGTTGATCATGATAATGGGTATCACATTGATATATCAATAAAACGAAATAGAATATCTACACACAAAAGAGCACCTAGAAACGCCATGCTTTATTCAACATATTGAGACGGGAAACAAAAGAGTTATAACCACTTCCTCCCCGCCGCCGTAACCTTCCCCCTAAAAACCGGACTCGTAATCTGCATCCCCTGCCTATAAAACGGACTCATCACCGTCTTGACCCAATTCTCATATACCTCCGTCATGAACTGCCGAATCGCTTCCTCTGTCTGTGGGGATGTCGGATTTGCGGCGATAGAGCTGGAAGTTGCGCGTGAAGCGGCTGCGGCGCCTAGAGTGCTAGCGAGGGAGGATGTGGATGATGCTATACCGCCTGCGCCGCCGGCCCCGGCACCGGCTGAGGAAGGGAGTTGGGGTGGTTGGTGCAGGAGGATGAAGCGTGTGCCGGAGGGGGTGAGGAAGGCGGATATATAGGATGCGGTTGGGGGGTAGGTGTCGATGTGTTTGAGGTATCTGTACTATATTAGTCTAAGGATCCAGCTTGAGGGGTTGGAAGGAGGCCTACAGAGCTCCATTCGTCCACTGCGTCTCCTCGACAATATCCAGACTAGCATGCACAATAAACTGGTTCATGTATTGCGCGGAATCGGGGGTGCGGAAGCGTGCGACTCCATCGCCGCCTGATTTGGAGGTGCCGAAAGTCAGGCTGAAGAGTGGGACGTCTGTGGCGGAGAGGATTGTGAAGTAGTATGACATTTTGATCCTATACTTGGACTGGATTGGTCAATTGAGGTATAGAATCGGAGAAGCGAGATGTTGAATTATTATTGCTGGCGGTTTAAGCTTCATGCCGCGTGGATTTAGGTACTGTTTGTATTGTCTATCAGCACGTGATTTGGTAGTATGTGGAGATAAGATAAGGATTAACCTCCGCGGCTTTTGGCGCAAGTTTGACATAGCTTCGATCAAGTTGCGGAATAGAGGAAAGACACATTGCCTTGACCCTGGAAAGCACGAGTCATTATCCATTTTGGAATTTTCTTTGCACAGCATATAAGATCGTGTCACAATGCCACCAAAAATATCTCTCGGCATCAACCTCTCCAAACCGAACAAGCCAACCAAACCATCACCATTCGGAGTCCAGAACAAGCCTTTAGCAGCTGGCCAAAAGCGCAAAAAGACAGTCTTCGGCGACTCGGACTCTGAGAGCGAGCGAGTCGAAACACAAGCAAACAATAATAAGAATGGCGCAATTGAAATAACGACATTGGGAGGCTTGGGTGACGAAGAAGATAATAACAAACATGAAGACTTTACGCCACGGAAAGAAGCGCGAACCACTACACAGCTGGGAGGCGCAAAGCCGCCTTTAAAAGCGAAGTCGTTGAAGAGTAGTATATTCGACGACGAGAATGACGAAGGACAGCAACAAGGAGCAAAAGACACAAAAATCTACGGCCTCCAAAAACCCGCCGCAGGAGCAGCAGGTCCAACAGAACCCGAATACAAAAATCTTGCAGCCCTCCACACAAGCCGAAAACATGCTCAACAAGCCGAAGACATCGACCCCTCTATATATTCCTACGACGCCGTCTACGACACCATAAAAGCGAAACGCGAGAACCAGAAGAAAAAGCCTACCAACGAAGAAGGTGATGAAGGGGAAGGGTCGAGTAAATACATGTCAGCTCTGATGCGAACCGCCGAAATCCGGAAACGGGATCAGATGCGTGCGAGGGATAGACTGTTAGCTAAAGAGCGGGAAGCGGAAGGGGATGAGTTCGCCGACAAGGAAAAATTTGTGACGGCGGCGTATCGCGCGCAACAGGAAGAAGTTAAGCGCATGGAAGAGGAAGAGGCGAAACGAGAGAAAGAGGAGGAAGAGCGACGGAGAAAGAATGGGGATTCGGGTATGATGGGATTTTATAGGCAGATGCTTGCTAGGGATGAGGAGTCGCATGGTGAAGTTATGAAGGCGACGGAGGAGGCAACCAGAAAAGTTGCTCTTGGGGAAGTGGTGGAGAGTGAAGAGCAGCAAGACGCAAAGGAGAAATCGGAGGCGCAGATCGCTGCTGAATTGAATGCAAGAGGGGCTAATATCATTGTCAACGATGAGGGTCAGATAGTCGATAAACGCCAACTGCTCAGTGCGGGATTGAATGTTGCGCCTAAACCGAAGACGAAGCCATCAGATGCGGCAGCGCGCGCGGCGGCAGCAGTTCGTCCTGGTGCTCGGCCCGGTGGACCGTCAAGAGAAGTATTCGCTTCTCGAGAGGCTCAGCGCGCTCGTCAGACGGAGATGATTGCCGCGCAACTAGAGGAGAAAGCTAGACAAGAAGAAGAAGCTGAAAAGGCACGGCAGAAGGAGTTGGCAGAGAAGATCAAGAGTCGTAAGACGGAGACGGATGTCTCGAGTGCTCGTGAGCGATACTTGACGAGAAAGAGGGAGAGGGAGGCTGCTCAGAATAAGGGTTGATCTATCAGATACAATTCTAATAACGTATTCGAGGTATGTCTGAATAATAATAATTACAGCTCATCATCATAATAATATCATAAATCACATAACACATGCCAGCATAAACGCCTCTCCTAAACTTTCCTGTCTTGCATAAACGCCCCCCGTATCTGTATATTTCTCTTCTTTTGACGTCTGCTCAATTTTATGATCACGCAGTCAATGCAAAGCTGATACCTAACAATCCCATACCCGCGATAGCCGAGAAAATGCATATGTTCGGGTTATGCGTCAAACTCAAACCCTCACTGAACAACTGAAAGCCTACAAAAGTCATGATGCCTGCTGTTGCGGCGAACATTCCTCCGTATACTCCCCAGGATGTTCCCTCGGTGATTTCTTTGCCTCTATTGCTGTACCAGATCCAGAGAGCTGCGAGTCCGGCGCCGGCTGGTTGGCTGATTCCTCCGAGTAGACTCGCCCAGAAAATAGCTTTCGCTCTTGACCTGATGGCTAAGAAAAGAGGCAAAGCAAGAGCAAAGCCGTCGGTAATATTGTGGATGAAAAGCGCAATGAAGACAGTCATTCCGAGTGTTGGGCTAGCGTGGTTGGTAGCATAGGTGATAAATCCCTCGGGAAGCTTGTGTAAGGCAATGGCCAATGATGTCTGCAGGCCGATCGAAAGGAAAGCATTCTGAGGAACGTGATGATGATGCGGCGAAGAATGGCTTGCATGGTCTTCAAATGGCTTGCCAGCTGGTTCCTCCTGGCTTCCAGTGGCCGTCCGTTCTCCGTCTCCCTGTTGGGATGATTCTTGAGAGGAGCTGGGACGCTGAACCTCTTGCGAGAAATAGTCGGTTCCTTGAGGCTCACCTTCCGGTCGGTGGGTCTCGGTCTCTTCTTGAGCGACAAGCGGTACATGTTGAACAGTCAGGGGCGTGTCGGGCTCGTCAGCACGGATTGGATCTGGCTCACTGGCTGCCAGAGAGACCGGTCGCGTATGGTTTTCTGAGCCCGTTCCATCCATCCAGCGAAACCGTTTCCGAGAACCTAGCACTTTTTTACAATCGGTCCCGCATGTCTGAGAGAAGCCATAGCATGGTCCATTCTCGTCGCAAACATCTTTTGTAATCCTGAGGAACTGCGTGACCCGGCGGCCGAATATTCTCCCGACTGAGTCGCGATAGAATGTCCGAAATTGAAGTCCACCGGTGCTTTTTGTGTGCAGGGTTTGTATTGGCCGTCTGTTGTGGCCATTACTATGAAGAAGAGGTGTCTGCTCGTTGGTTTCCGTAATCTGATTATTCTCTTCAGTGGGATCTTTGTGATGCTGCTGATGATGTTCCTCTTCGACGCCCTGCTCTATATCACGGTCGTGCGATTCATGAGTGTGCGTACAGTCGACGACATGCGAGGGCATGTAACGATGGGCGATATGCGAGAAGATGCTGATAACCACCACACCGGCTATGAAGAGTCCGATCAAGGTGAACGCGGCGACTGAATCCGATAGCCCCGATCGAGAGAGATACTGCTTCGCGGTAGGTAGCATACTATATAAAGACGAAAACACCTGGTAATCTTAGCATCTGGAAGATAAAGTTCATGGTTGAAACCCTACCATGACCCCAGCACTCAAACCCATGGATGAAGAAAGAAAGGTAGTATTGGTAGTAATATCGAAGTTTCGTATCCGAAACCATGATCGCAATATAATGTCCACGCAGATGATGCTGGCGCCGATAACACAAGCTGTTGATGTCGTCAGCATGCATACTACCTTTTGATTCGGACGAGCATATTCAACGAAGAAAACGTACCAATACCGGCGACACCACTCATCACCCATCCCCGGTTGTCATTTGCATCGAGCCCCATATTGGCCGATGAGGTAGGTGTGTGGAGGGGTGAAAAGTTGAGGATGAAGAGATCCGGGGAAGGTCACAGCAGATTAGTACGGCAAATGATGTAAAGAGGGCTCCTGGCGCTTTCCACAAAGACACGCCACTGAGAAAACTACTCCTTCTCTCCCTGAAATTGTTTCAGGGCATGGTGGAAGCTATGATTTATAAACATTTCAGTGATTATTCGTGTCTTTCATTCTATTAGGCATACTCATACATCAGCCCATTACCAACACTCACTAGTGGGCGAGCTATCATCCCCAAGGTACGCAGGCTGGTCACACGGCCGACCACCTCTTTGTCCAATGGCGGTGTATTGGCTGAGCAGGCATTGCCAGGTATAATGACGGTTGCAACATGCCACATGCGGAATATTCGAACATTTAGTCGAAAGAAATATCAAAGATCTGATCATTTATCGAGAAGAAAAAGCCGAGAGACAAGATGGAACGATTCCGACAGGTGCGAAATAAGCGGGCGGGGATTGGCTGGAGCAGATGGCAGCGCGCTTTCCCTTTTTCACGCGGCTTGTCCGTCTGACTGGCTGTTTACACCACCACAACAACTTCAGCGTCAACAACATCTCTGTTGCATTGCACGGTCGACAAGGCTGTCACTGGGTCATCTGCCGGCCAGCACTAGGGGCGCCTACTTAATTCGACTACTCTCTGCCTGAGGCTACTCCGTACTCAACTTTTCTTCGGCGGCTAAAGTGTCAGGGACTTTTTTTCTCGGCAAGACAAATATCGACAATGTCCAAAACCACCTTTGCGATCATTGCTGCCGCCGGTGCAGCTACCGGAGCAGGTGTCACAGCTCTCCTATATTCATCAAAATCCCGTCAACCTAGTCCTCCCCCCGCTACTGCCCTGGCAGTTCCAGCGGCCACCTCCACGTCAACCGCCGTTCCGCCCATCCGTGCTCCTACACCTTCTTTGGCTGCCAAAGCTTCTACTGCAGCCCCCGTCGACCCTTCAGGATTACTGCAATATGGTTTCCCAGGCCCCGTTAACGACCCTCTCAATACCCTCCCTTTGACAGGCGCCTATGACCGACGCATGCGAAACCCGTCTTGGGTAGCTGAACACATCACCCCATTCTCTTTGTCCCTTAAGAACGCAGACCGCAAACACAGTGCCTTCGTTGAAGATACCACAATCCCAACCATGTTCCGCGGTAAATTGTCCGACTACTTCCGCTCGGGCTACGATCGAGGCCACCAAGTGCCCGCCGCAGACGCCAAATGGAGTCAAGACGCAATGGATGCCACATTTGCGCTGAGCAACATGTGCCCTCAGGTCGGAGAGGGGTTCAATCGGGATTACTGGGCCCATTTTGAGGATTTTTGCCGCAACCTCACCAAGACGTACCCATCCGTTCGTATCGTGACGGGACCTTTGTACCTGCCCCGAAAGGAAGCCGATGGCAAGTACAGAGTCACCTATGAAGTGATTGGTGAACCACCCTCTATTGCTGTGCCCACACATTTCTACAAGGTTATCTTTGCGGAACACGGCACAAACCCCACGGACAAGGTCGCTCTTGGAGCCTTTGTGCTTCCCAATGCTCGGATCTCGAATTCTACTCCCTTGACGGATTTTGAGGTCCCCATTGAGGCTGTTGAACGTGCTAGTGGGTTGGAGTTTGCTACGAAGTTGGATGCTTCTCGTCGTCGACGACTGTGTCAAGAGGTCAGCTGTGGTATTGTGGTGAGAGAGTTCAACAACTCGCAGAAATCACTGCCGGCACCTAGACGATGATCTCGTCCATGACTTCTGCAAAGGAAATTTATTGTATTATTGCTGTCTCTATATTGTATGTATTCTGCATCTCCAGGCGTTCATAGAGCCTTGTACAGAATTGGGTATGATAATTCATTGTGCTTCCTACTGGAAAGACTTCGTGAGACACGGCGATCAAGGGTTTCCTGGACTTGTATGATTAGGGTTATGATTAGGGTAAATCCAGTAACGTCATTTCTGAGCTATGGACGGACCCGCTTTTCCATCTCAACTCCGCATCAATTCCGTCAAACTTCCGATTTTAATCCCAGACACAGTCCAACACAAACATACACAGAAGGAAAAGAAGAAATGGCACACTCCAAGCGCAACACCTCCCTCCCCCATTTCACGTCCTACGAACGCTCCCTCCTGCGCACCAACTGGGGCACACAACGCACCCGCCTCTCTCGCGAATCTTTCTTGCCGTTTGGATCATGTCAACTCTGCCTTCAACCCGCGCGCGCACCGGTGGTGGCTTGCGCTACGAATGGGGATTTATTTTGTCGTGAATGCGCGATTAGCGATCTTTTAGCGCAGAGGAAGGAGATTAAGCGGCTAGAAAAGGAAAGGGAAGAATCTGCGCGCAGGAGTGCGGAGGATGAGGCGCGGATGATGGAGGAAGCGAGGGCCAGGGAACTGAAGGAGTTTGAGTTGATTAGTATGGGCCTTGAGGGGAGTAGACAAGAAAACAATAAAAAGAGGAAAGCGCCGACTATGGAGAAAGGTACTGGACCTGGGAATGGGAAAGAGGAACTGACGACTGAGGCGAAAATTGATGCGGCAACGGAAGCGTTTCGGCAGAGAGAGATTGAGGTTAATGGGAAGCGGAGGAAGGTGTTTGAGCTGAGTGAGGCGGAGATTGCGCGGTATGCCAATTCGGAGCTTGAGAGGCTCAAGAAGAAGATTGAGATGGAGAAGGTGTGTCCCTTCCCCCACCCGTCGTATATATGGACCGGTGCTGATCTATAGTATAGGCAGAAGCGAAATCGGCACTACCGTCCTTTTGGATTCCGTCTGAAACACCGGGTACAGAGTACGAAGCAGCATCGAGAAAGAATATAAAGTTATCGCCTATATGCCCCGCATCAACGAAAGAGACGAGACATGAATACTCACTCAAGACGTTGGTGGATGTCCATTTTACGGAGGAAAAGTCCGACTCCGGGGACAGTGTCTCGCGGATATGTCCGAGTTGTAAGAAGAGTTTGACGAATGGATTGAAGGCCATGCGTACGTCCTCTCCTTCTTCTTATCCTCTTTCCAAAGCTAAATTCTCATGGCGTTTTAGTTACAAAACCCTGTGGCCACGTAATCTGCCAACCATGTGTGACCAAATTCATGACTCCAGAGACCACCATCGATCCACATCGGACAAACCAAGCGGAAGGAGAAGCGAAAATAGGACGAATATTATGCTACGTCTGCGAGACGGATATCACGCCTGCAAAGCCAATGAAGAATAAGCATAAAGAGGAGAAGAGTAACAAAATCAGACCTGGTTTGGTGGAAATCAAGTCCGAGGGAACGGGGTTTGCGAAGGGAGGGGGTAATATGGCCATGAAGCAGGGTGTTGCTTTCCAGTGTTGATTGAAACGCGTAAATCATGGGATTTGCGATGAGATAATACATCAGAAGTAGAAATCATCTCAGGTATTCGTTTGTAGATGATGTTTTCAATCTGCTTCAAAGATACATGAGAGTGCTAATCAGGCTGAAGCTGCAAGTAATGGCAAGCTGACGTGGTAAGTCACAATTGGAATTTTACCACCAAACCTCGAAAGATAATACGTGACATTTCATCAAGAGCCTTATGAATCTGTATTTGTTTCCGCCAAATAACTGAGCTGATGATTGAACTGGACGTCAAAGCGCGCAGTAGTAGTAGTAGTCGGTTTCATCTGGGGTAGCTTTATCAAGGCAGACTCCAGACCCCATGCCATATATCTTTGCCTCAAAAATAGCCTAATAGGTAACTAATAATGACCCAAGCTATAACCAGAGCGCAGCGTCGATGATCCTCATGTCGAACCCTCGTTCAGCCTTACGCTTGTATTCTCTTTCCCACGACTATCATCATGAGTGACCCTCTAAGTATTACGGCCAGCGTAGCAGGGATACTGCAACTATCGGCAACCGCGATCGACTACCTTCGAGGTATAAAAGATGGAGCATCAGATCGAGTTAAGCTTGGCGACGAGCTGCGAAGTACTACTTACTGGAAATGCTCAGAGACCGCATCGAGGATGCCGAGGACAATACCGCGACGGGCGCTGGAAGAAGGCAATTGTCAATCATGTCTCTTGCTGGCTCGGATAATCCACTCATTCCTTTTCAGCACGTGTTGGAGGATATTATTGCTCAACTCAGTCCGCGGCATAGACTGCGTCAACGAGTGTTACCGTTGACATGGCCTTTTACTAAGAATGATGTTGTGGAGAGGCTTGCTTGTTTGGAGAGGTTGAAGAGTCATTTCAATCTTATCATGCAGAATGACCTTTTGTATGATCCCCCTATCTCAGATTCTTCCAACTTCTTTCATGTTTACTGCTGATATGGTCCTTTATGGATATTGTGGATGATACATGGGTTATCCATGAGGCGTACAAGAGTAAAGAATGGGAATTAGTCAGTGATTCTCGCCTCGGATAGAACCTATGTATGTATGCAGCAAAATGTAATCAAGTCAATTCCTACAAACACACTCTAATGCTCATGCTCATGCTCCGCTCGTTTTGCCCGAAAAAAGGAAACAAAAGCCCGTAACAAAGACAAATCGCCTAACAGGAGAATGTAGACCAGAAAACTAGTTAATCGCTATGTTGATGAGTCATATAAAGTAGATCCGGTCCATTGCACACTGAAAGCCAGGAAGACGGGAGAACACCTAGTATATTCCTTGAGCGGAAGAGAAAAGAAAAGAAAAGCAGTCCTTGATGTGCGTGGTTGTATGTATGGTGAGGAATGAGATGGGGTATCAAGAGCAACGAAATGAAATCGAAAGAAAAGGAATGAAAAAGGGGCATCAAAGTCGACATCAACTTTTAGTAAAGCCAGTAGAATCATGCGCCAACGGCTTGCTCATGAGAGTTCAGACTTGGTTGCTCTTGGCCGGAGATTGCTTCCACTAATTCTCCATTTTCGTGGCTGGCAACGTCCTCGTTAGAAACTTCGTTTGCGGCAGCCGAGGTCGTCAATGTTGTTGGAGCATCTGCCGGTTCAGAAGGTTCAGAAGGTTCAGTGCCTTTGCCGTTGTCAGAAGGAGCAACCTCTTGTTCAGACTGTTTTTCTTCTTCCTCTTCTTTCAAAGGCACGTCCAACGACGGAACCTCAGGAATGCCGTTGTTGACTGAGATACTATCAACAAAACGAGAACTTCGTGCAGTCGCCGTGCTGGCACTGCGCATTGACTGCGGTCGACCACTCTGAACCGATGCAGAACTGATCGATCCACGTGGGTCACGAATCAGGTTGGTGTCAGACGCCCTGGCCTCCTCGGATGCCGCAGGTTTGCGTAATTTCAGCCTCTCCTCTGCAGAAATGTTCTGCCACTCGGAACCAAACGTTATAACAGAAGCCTTCTTTCCATGCAGAGTAAAGTTGGCATCTTTTCTGGATAATCCCTCGCCTTCACCGCCAGCAGGACCATCCACAAGGGGAATGCTAGAGGCAGAGTCTCTACCTTTCTTGCTGCGTTGGTGACTTGGTTTGTGGTGTGGATCTCTTAGTGTTCGCTGTAAGCTACGGCGGTGCCCGCTGAGACGATGCTCGGTATTGGAGTCAGACTTTTCGTCACTATGCTTCTCAGGAATTTCGGCGTCATTTCCGAGCTTAGGAGACACTTTGGGCGAGTCTGTTGGTCTGTCAGCTCCGAGAAGACCAGCTTCACGGAGGACTCGCTCTTCGCTGTTGTCAACATTCGTTGTACTCATTGGGGCTGTTGAGCTGAGGATGCTTGAACCGGGTCCTTCGCTTCTGCCGCCAGAGCTCAGTAACGATGGCTCTCTCTTCAGTGACGCAGATCCATAACCGACACCGGGAGGTGCTTCAGACATGGGTGAAACAGGTGGATGCTTCTCATCAAGCAGCTCAGAGGAGGTGATAGAGGGAGCGTTTAGACGGTAACCATCCGTTATGATAGGTGATAAGAATTCGTTCGATACGACTGTGCTCTCCGGTAACAGTGGAGATGCCGGCTCGGCAGAAGTCGTTTCGCTTATTGAAGGGGCTGTAAGCAGAGAATGTGTAGAGTTGAGTCTCACTGGCTTGACAGTAGTGAGTGAGGATCGTTTCTGTGCATCAGACGACTTTTGATCAATACCAAGATCCAATGAGAGAAAATGATTGTAACACTTGGTTCGCCACATATCCAACCGCACCCAACGGAGTTTAGCAGCCATGCGCCCAGCGGCCATGATAACATTTTCTCGTGCCCTGGTATTGACCGGAGTCAGCAGTTGAAGGTGTCTAGCGTTCCTGAGAAGGTCGTCCAGCTGGTTCTGGTAGCCCGTCAACTTCTCATCTTGCTCGGCAATCCTTCGAGACATCAATTGTTCGCGTGCTGCAGACATCTCCTCGGCGAGGCGCACATCAACGTAGTCCTTCGTCTCAGGAGCAGTTCCATCGCTTTGTAATTGTGACGACACTGAACGAGTGGAATCCATTCGAGCCATATTCTGATGCTTCTGGCCTTCATATCGAGCTCCGACCGTAGATTTTAGAGGTACACCGGTTGTTCTGAATGTCGCCGCATAATTCAACTTTGCCAACCAGTCGTTCATGTCGGCATCCGAATTGGCAAGAAATACCTCTTCCAGCCCGTTGTGACGAACGAGAAGAAAGGCGTGCTTATGCTTCTTATAGCTTGAATCGATTAGCCCAACTGCATCTGACGTAGACATGATAGTATCTGGCTTGAAGTCGGTAACAGGGGGTGTGAAAACCACTGGCAATCGTGATCCGCGTTTGCGTTGGTTCTCATACTGTGACATGAGAGATTTTGTCCAGTACAGGTCACGAAAGAAGTACAGCTGAGACGAAGTCAGAAGGGCGCCCCATTCTTGCCAAGGAGAACGAGCCCTCTTCTTTCTCGGATCTTTGCGCCATAATAGACCAACCTTCACGACCTTGATATCGACCAAGCCAGGATGCGAATCAGCCATGTCTTCCATATTTGTTGAAGTCATAAATGCATCTGGACGAGATCGTGCGGAAACAATCTGCAAAACAGCGGATTTGGAAAAAGCTTGATGCAAGGACTCAATGTCTTTGAATCCTTCTGAATCCGGAAAACTATAAGGGTCATCGATATTCATCACCTCTTTCAAACCGGGGCGTAGTGTTTCCAACTTTCCATCTAGTATAACAGCATATGGATCAACAGGCTGGTTTGATGTTCTGGCAAGGTGATCAGAGCTCGCCGCTTTGAGTAGGCCCTTTCGTTTTGGAATGTGTCGCGTGCTGAGATTCAATTCGTCTTCAACATGAATGAATGGAGTATAGGAAATGTTTTCGTAAAAGCATTCGAGAATTTCTTCGGATACCCCATCAATGCGTGAATTCCTCACGTAGTCCTGTTTCTGCATCTTGCGTTTGTTGTTTTTGTTGAACACGTCCGTATGTAGAATCAGAATGGAAAACGCTATGAAGTATGTTTGATCTATGACAATTAGCACACTTCTCATGACTCAATCTGTAAGCAGGGAAAGTACCTGTAGTAGCAAAAACTCCAGGGTTGCATTCGTAGTAACGATCCGCAAACCCTTGCAAAAATCTATCAATTTGCTGAGTTTCTTTCGGCAGTTCCGCCTCCATCAGTAGTTTACGGATTGCCATATCAATGGGTTCGCCAAAGAAAGCAAAAGTTCGCATGAATTTCCGCAACGCAACCTTATAGAAATCGTCGTCATATTTGGACAATATTGTCCCGATTGATCCTTTCGGCACTGACTCTTGAAGCTTGGTAAGATACGTTGCAGGAGTGTCATCTTCTTCTCGGTCTGGAGCTATGACTGCGGACCGTGAGGCCGACGCAGAGCCGTTTTTGGTGACTGAAGTAGGAGTTCCAGGGGCACGGGGACTGGTATGACTGTCTCGCTGGCTCGATAACTCTGAGCCCTGGCGTAATCTGTTGCCCAAACCAAATAGATCGCCGAAACTCTTTCGTCCATTTGTAGAAATCGAGTCTCGGCCTGATGGTAGGTTAGATGAAGAATTATTGGGATCTTCTCCATTGCGCGAGGCCTCAATGAACGAGTTCAAGGTTGACGACCGTCCACGCCTTCCCAAGCGAACCTTGGCCGATGACGCCGAGTGTCCAGAGCGGGCAGAGGTTGTAGAGTCCTTGCGTAAGAGAGGATTTTGATTGGAAGCCTTCGGAGAGGCTAGTTTCACGGAAGATTGTGTGGGAGACGGTAGTGGTGATATTTGATCTCCATCTGCTCCATCAGGGGTAGTTGGGTCGATTGAAGTCCTTTCGCTGTTGGCGCCATTCGAAATAGGAGAAGTACGACCGCTGTGTGAATTTCCAGCGCCTGGTGGAGGAAGTTTGACTGGGAGTGGGAAGAGGTTTGCTCGACTTTTCATTAGGCGTGGCATATGAAGTTTTTTGATAGGATGCGGAGCATCACCCTTCACGGGATTCCTATCAATTGAGCCCTGATCAGACCGAGATGATTCAGAGAAGCGCATGTCTTGCTCAGACGGATTGTTTGTAGTTCCACTTTGGTATGTAGAAGTAGATAGACGGCCGGGTTCTTCGTGGCTGAGGCGGGAGTGGCCCAAGGTTTGTGAAAATGGCATCTTTGCAAGACCAGACCCGCTGGCGTTGCCCATGTTTATAACTTCTCGTGACGTCTTTCTGGAAAGCGGATTTCGAAGCCGGCTTTTGCGTGCGGATTTTTCCAGATTGGTGTTTGTCGGCGCTGTTGTTATAATTGTCGGTGCTATTACATCTAGATGTTAGTAAGGCGCAATCTCCGGGTTCTGGGCAGAAACTTACGTGGCGGAACCTGAGGCATTGGCGGCACATCTTTCTCGCTCTGAGAGTATGTGGCAGAAAGCTGAGGATCAGAGGCATGGCGGAAGCGTAACATGCTGAATCTGCTCCTTTTCATGGATGCGCTAGTTTCGGAGGTGCTAGCCACCGAAAACCCAGTCGTACCACTCCCATGATTGGAATTATCACGCTCGTATATATTCGGCCTTTCTACCTTCTCGCCGTCTAGTACTGTGCCATCTTCCACATTGGGGCGAGGACCGGAGTCGGATACACGCCGGTCTAATTGAGAAGACGACGGCGACGGACGGGGAACGTGTTCGCTGCGACGCGCATGCGGAGCAAAGATCAAGCTGTACCGTTTATTGTCGTTTCCATCCGAAGAGGCGAGCCTGGCTCGAATGCGATGCATGGCGAAGGCGGGTGGTAAATCACGGAGCGATTTATTGATGGGATTGCTCCGGATAGCTCATGCTCTGACGACGCACAATCGGTTGAGCAGCACGCTTATGACTCTTGCATGGCTGTTGTTGTGATGAGGAGGAAAGCGGGATGAGGTCGCCTCGAAGTAAACAATGTCTTTGAGAGGTATGTTCCTGGTTGTGACGTGGTAAGACGGAAGAGTGCGGGTTTCTGGTTATCCCCTGAAAGTGGCCGAAGCGGATGCCAGCAACGGGAGGGGCACGGATCTGAAAGATAGAGCGAGTTAGCAGGGCTAAGCAAATAAGGTAGTTATGAAGTACGCGAAACAAGCATTTGACACGCCAGTCCGATCGATAAAAAGGTCTGACAGGGCAGATCAAGACTGAGCAATTGGCAGAGGGAAGCCAGCGGATAATTAGGTCATCTCACCAGGTCGGCGGTGTTTGGGTCCGGAATTGTTTACTGTACTCCTCTAACGGGTGCCGAGAACTTTTGTCGAGAGGGTTTGCTGTGATATATTCTCGAGTGTCGATTCGAATTCAGGAAAAGTCGTTCGCATGGATGGAAGGAGTTGGCGTGAACATGGAGAATCTTGGTCGATGGCGTTCAAGGTCAGGTCAGTAATTCCACGCCAAGTGGTAACACAGGACAGTGACACTGTGTACGTATGGGGTACTGTATGGTAACGACGCCGTAAATACATAGTACCTTCCCGAGGGTCTGGCTATAGGGTCGAGACTGCTCTGTCTGTTCATAAGCACTTCATAAGATCTTAGCACTCGTATGATTATGATGTTACTGCACGTCTTGGATACAATCGAATTGTGGGACGCAGTGGAAACAATAGACAGCCTAGACCTCTTGCCACTGTACATACTACAGGGCCAGCCTTTATGCAGCTACGTACTAGTACACAGCTGATACAGTACGTATTGGCTGATGATTTTCTCTCCATTCTAGCAAGGCTACACGCCATCTCGGTACTTAAGTCTTAGCGATTGACCTAAATCTGTTAACATGAAAATCTGGAATCAAAAAATAGCAACTGATGATGCGATAGATCTGACACAGTGTGTAATATACGTACACAACCGTGAATTGAAATTAATTAATTTATGGTGGGGAACGTGGAATGCTTCAGCCTGGGGCATTTCTACCCGTCGATAAGACAAACCCGCAACGCAACACCTCGAAATTCGCCCCCTTCACGCTTCAGACGGATACGACCTTCTATGCTGCCCCATTGAATAACTGGGGGCTGCCTTCGTGGCGTCGCTTCTGAATATTGATTATCAACTCACAGAATGTATAGACTGGACCATGTCTTCGTCGTCCTGTGCGCCGTGCTCTTCGCCGGGCAGGTAACCGCTGTTCCTGCTGGGACCGGCATCGCCCATCCACATTCACCACCATTAGGCCCTTTTGAGCCCGTACGCTTCGCATCGCAAACGCAAACACAAATCGCTTCTTCTCGAGGTCCCTTTACATGGTTAAGAGATTCGGTCATTGAACGGATATGGGGCATTGACAAAGAGAAACAGTCGCTCAGCAAACCGGGACCGCGACCTCGGCCGGAGAAGTCATGGAATCGCTACGGCAGCGATATTGTTTTGCGCATTCAAGTTAACAGCGCTGAGGAAGTTGAGGCCTTGGCAGATGCCGTGAATATTCTCTTTTTGGATGTTTGGGATTCCAATGAGAATTATGTCGATATCCGACTGGCAAAGGAAGGGGTGAGTAGAACAGTTGCCAGACTTTCGCTGTACATGTGCTTACTTCAGTAGGTCCCCTCATTACTCGGACTGCTTCCACAATCTCTTCAAAAATCGCACACCTTACTCATCGAAGATCTTTCAAAAATGATTTATGAGTCGCAATACCCAGCTCACGGTTTCAAACATCACAAGAACGACCAGACCACTAGCCATACGGATTTACGGTCAGCAGACGTAGCCGATTTATTTTTTGATAACTACCAGCCATTCCCCGTTATCCTGCAATGGATGCGCTTACTCGTATCCATGTTCCCATCCCACGCTCAATTAGTCAACGTCGGAGTTACTCATGAGGGCCGAGATATTCCGGCTTTTCGACTTGGCGTACGTCCGTCCGGTGACCAATACGAGGAACCCCGGAAGACAGTCATGGTTGTGGGAGGATCGCATGCACGTGAATGGATTAGCACGTCGACAGTGGCCTATATCGCCTTTCAATTGATCACCGAGTTTGGGAACTCACTTCCCATTACTAAGTTGCTGGAAGACTTTGATTGGATCCTTGTTCCTACTATTAATCCTGATGGGTATGTTTACTCGTGGGAGATGGATCGCCTTTGGCGCAAGAACAGACAGCAGACTGGACTCCCTTTCTGCCCAGGAATAGATCTCGATCGTTCATGGGGCTATGAATGGGACGGTCAGGGAACACGTGCAAACCCTTGCTCCGAGAGCTATGCTGGCAACAACGCTTTTGACAGTACGGAAACCAGGACCATTGCCGAGTGGGCCTACAACCAAACACAGAATAAAGAAACAGACTTTATCGGCTTTCTGGATCTTCACTCCTATTCTCAACAGATCCTTTATCCTTACTCTTATTCCTGCTCAACCGTACCGCCAACCTTGGAGAATCTAGAGGAATTGGCATTCGGTATCGCCAAAGCAATTAGAATGACCAACCAAGAAATTTATTCAGTCAAATCAGCCTGCGAAGGAGTCGTTACGACTGACAAGGGAACTGGTCAACGAGTTTCGACCAATGTCGAAAGTACAGGCGGCAGTGCACTAGACTGGTTCTATCATCAGCTCCATGCGAAGTACTCATACCAGATCAAGCTACGCGACAAGGGGATGTATGGATTCCTTCTTCCTCCCGAGCATATTGTGCCCACGGGCCGAGAGATTTTCAACTCGGTTTTGCTATTGGGTCATTTCTTGTTAGGTGAAAGAGCGAATGATTTTAAATGGTCGTTCCTTTCAGGCTCTGAGTCAGCAGAGGAACAAGACCGCTCGTCTCGTACTTTTGATCGCTTATTTTTTGACAAGAACGAAGAGGAGCTAGAAAAGCCGGACGGTGATCGTGACTATTTTTCGGTGGTAGAAGAAGATGTATATCAAGATGAGGGCTGGGGATTATGGTAAGACTATCAACTTGTACTTAAACTTGATGTATTGGGATGTTTGCCATTTCCAGGGAGTTTGTATTGATACCATTGACAACAATTGCTATGTTTTGATTTGGATAATACATGTGTCCATACCCACGTACTTGATTTCTCCTGACGCGCCGGGGCTTTCGCCTTCCGTTTTAGTGCTCAACCCGTCGCCGCTTTTACTCACTTGAGTAGAACTGAGCACGTGATCAGATCAGTGAGCCTTACATAAGCTCACCGGTATGCTCAGTGAGCATGCCTTCATAGCGCTGGCACTCCTACTCGATTGCTACCATTGACCATTTCTCCTCTACGAGTTATATAGTCACGACGTTAAACCCAGATCCACATACTTTGTCTCGCAACGTCTTATCTATCTGCTTGTCCTCGTATTCGATAGCAGTCGTAAACTATCCAAGCTTGGATACGAGCAGTATTGAGGAGTACTAAAAGACCACGAGAAATATGCCATATCTAACTTGTTCTGCTTAGTTTACAGGATGGCATCCCCGACCCAAGACCCACCCCAATCTAATTGGTCCTTAAGCTCTGATCCAATTGGTCAACCAACAACTGCGCCTATAGAGTAATTAGGGTTATTTCTTTCTCATATTTATTCAACTCTTTCCTTCCCCTCAACACCTTTTTCAGTACTCATAAAAAACTCATTTTCCGCTTAACCACCATCTCATTAGATTTTGTCAGCGTGCCATTCCACTGCTCGCCGTAATGGCGGAGCCTCGGCAGACTTGCTCTGGCTGCCTAGCTGAAAAGCCCTTGGAGCAGTTCAAAAGCAAGACTAGCAATCGCACATTCAAGACTTGCTCAACGTATCATAAGAAAAGACAAGATCAACAAACTGCCAAAAGAAAGAGTAACAAAGCAGATATCTCTGAGCCTCCAGTTAACAATACTCATGTTCCTCACTTTATGCGGCCAACTACGGCATCCTCACTTCGAAGGACGACATCTTCACAAAGACTCGCTCCTCAACGCGTCTCTACCCAAGTGTCCCAACAACAGACTATCAAGGAGGGCCAACAGGCTACTACCTCATCTCCTGCTCCCTCTTTCCATTTTCAAGGTGCTCATTCCCAGGATACCTCGCAGTTATTGATGCTCATCGGCGTAGAAAGCAAGATCGACGTGCTCATCATGCTGCACGACTGGCTGGGGAAGACGTGCCTCCCACTCAGGATTTAGGTACGTACATTGCTGAGCAAGAGCAAGAAATTCCCCCTTCTGCTCAACAACCACTCCCATCAACTCCTCGGATAGAGAGTCAAGTTTTGTCTACACCAGATCCCTTCGCTATCGTGAGTACTAATGATTTCTCTCTGGACCCGTTGGCTGTGATTCCAAATCCACGCGTCAGTTCACTTTTACCAAGAACTGTGTCTTTAACGCCCGATCCCCTGGGCGTATTCAGTAGATGGTCCAGCACCAGCTCTCTGCCACCATACCGAGGCCGCGGCAGTCGTCTTAGTTTTGGGTCCCAATCGACGCCTCGTCAGACGGTCCTTTCGAATTACTTTGTCTGTACAGCATTCCATAAACCTCAACATCCAGGCCGCCGTATCACAGAAGACGTTGATACCTGCCAAAATTGTCAGGATCTAACCATTCCCGAAGACCAACAATACCAATTTTGTGTCAGTGGAGACCATGAACTCCCCAAATCCGCCTTCATTGATGACCACGGGATCGAACATGATTTTTGCAATTCGTGCCTCTCCCAATTTGTGACCCCTATGAATACTGACCCTTCGTTTCACCCTATTAGTAGCGCGGCGAGCAGCCAACCCCGGCGCCCACGTGTAACAAACCGCCGTGCATCAAGAACTATTCCTCGTCACAATCTGAACCAACCTGATCCTCCATATGTCCTAGGTGACGCCAGCAGCCTTAGCCAACCTGCTTTGACGGAAACCGACTAGGGGTATATTACTGCATTCCATAATGCTCTACAGCAGCATAGAATCGAGAGGTGCATTGTCTGCAATGAGAAATAGTTGACCATGCAACTAAGATCTGACAATATTTGTGCACATTATGTCAATGCTGATAGAAACCAGGATATCCCTCTATATAGTGTTACAAATAACTTGAATCCTGGTAATATGCCTGATCTGCCTGAACTTTCGCAAACAGAGGAGATACTCATTGCCAGAGTCCATGAATTCATGGAAGTCCGTCAAGTTCGAGAGCAGCAATACAAGTATAGCGGGCACGTCATTAATTTCCTGAGAGACACAGCACGCGTTTACAACACCCTTTCTCTCCTTCCTAGGAACCTCGAAATCATCTTGCTACAGCCAGCCAACACTTCCATAGATCCTCATCTACAAAGTCAATTCATTTATGACTTCCATAATCGCCAAGAGCATGTCCTCAAATAGTTGTCATTTCTACGCCAAAACCATCCCAGATATCGAGACATTGAAATCTCCACCACTGCCCTTGAGCTTCTACCATTAGATAGTGATATTGCAGACTAGGTTATCAATAAGTCACTTGATCCAGTTCAAATAAGTGATAGCGCTGATACGGAGGTCATTAAACCTCCATATGTACAATCCTAGATCTCCTTGCTCAAGAGGATGAAATGTCCGCAATTCGCAACCAATTGCAGAGTTTACACGCAGTCAGCCACTACTATCATGGGCGTTCCCGACTCTTTTCCCTCGCGGGGAAGGAGAATACATACATCCACGACAGCGGACTGTCAGCTTTGCTGATTATACAAAACATTTAATGAAATTTTATAATAGACGTTTTACCTGCCATCCACATTTCTGCTATATTCTTTTTAATATAATGATAAGACAACAGATTAATACTAAAGCTAGCTTTTTTATCATGCAGAAAACCAAGGATGGGCGTGACATTACTGCAGATGATTCATATCTAGCTCTTGAAGATGATGCATGATGCTCTAGAAAGGTGAAGCATTACTTGACTTGATCACTCGCTGATCTGGGACGCTTTGGGGAATATGTCTTTTTTAGATAAGTAAATACTAACATCTTAAAGTAATGGTGAAGAATATTAGCTCTTTATATCTTTTTATGACTTTGTCCGCCGCTGATTTACATTGGGCTGATCTCCCAAATTTTGAGCAATGGAAAGCAGGTACCAGTTCAGAGCGGATTCAAATTGCACGCGATAACCTTTGAGACAACCCTCATATCGTCGCTCAATAGTTTTTTTATTCGATACAATACATTTCGAAAAGGGGTTTTGGACAAAAGATTCAATGTCGTTGAGAACTGGAATCGCTTTGAATGGCAAGGACGTGGCTCGGTACATGAACATGGTCTATACTAGGTTGACGGTGCTCCTAATTTAGAGGTTGAATCTTTGTCCCTCAAACTTCATCAAGCCTTCGCTAACTTTTAGGGTATCCATATCACTGCATTCAACCCTCAACCCGGTCAGATGGTAGCGGATAACACTGAACGATATCCAATATAGCTAGAATTCGCAGATCAGGAAAACACCGTCCGCAACTGTTCGGCGGATGATAATCGCGTCGAAAGACATCTTTGTAGCCAAAGATATTATCTCCGGAAGGAAAAGGGGTCGGATGTTATATCCTTCGCTTTCACTTTCCGCACGAACTACGGATAGAGCCTTTTGTTGACCGCGCTCTAGGGCACCAATACTACCGTTTCTATCCCATTCACAACGATGCAATGATAAATGCTTGGAATCCTTGTATACTCATGGGATGGTTGGCCAATATGCACCATGTATCGGGAGCAAAGCCCTGTTGGATTACATTGCGAAGTACGCGTCAAAGGCTGAGAAGAAAACCGAGTCTGACAAGGATATGATGAAAGGCTTTTTACCTAAACTCAATCCTCAAAACCATTTTCTATCTGCTGTGAGTAAAATGATGAATCGTCTTATTGGTGAACGGGATTGGTCAGCTCAGGAAGTATTGCATTTACTTCTCGATATACCACCTCAATCCGCAAGTCGAATGTGTATCAATGTCGACTGTCGCCCTGAGGAGGCTCATTCCGCCGCATTTGTTCCCGTCGAACCCGAGATTGAAGGTGATGAAACCGTCCAGCGAGGACTTTCACTTTCATCTGGAAAGATGGGGAATTGTGTAGCAAGGTTGTTTGAGTCCATTTTGAATGAGATATTGGCAGTATACTCTTATGTAGGGTGCGTTGATATGAAAGGTGGACATGTAGTGAAGTTGGGAATAGTTACGCATTGGAGTTACTGTTTATGCGGATCCGGACCACGTGGCTTCCTTTTTAGGCAACCCGGAGAGGGGGTGTTGGTGGATCTTTCCCAGTTAGTTAATTAATAATAAGTCAGTAGCAGATTATTGGCCAAAAAAATCATGTACTAAATTTATAATCCTTGTATGAATTAAGGATAAAAAACGTAGTAATAAAATTACCAGCCGCAACCATAGTACAATACTAGATCATCTACGTATTATGCGCGACTGCTTTTTGGTCGAGTTGGTTTTTTCAATATCATACCCAGCTAGGTGCATAATACGTGGTACTATGGTTGGGGCCGGTAGTTATGTTAGAAATTACATGTCATCATCGACTAAGATCTAGATCTCTTAGCCGTCTATGCCCTTAGCCCTCGAACTTCGGCATTTCGGTTGCACCGGCAGAGGTACGTATTGCCATGTTCCCGACAAGGCGTCTTTCTGGGACTGCTAGTCCCTTGATATTTTCGCCGCCCGAAGAGCATATATACAGGACAGTAAGATGCATCATTCTGATTACATAAATCAAGCGGGGGCAGACAGCTGTATAACTTAGTGAATCGTGCATGACAATCTAATATTCTGGAAGCAGTTGCTATTTTTGCAGTTACTTCTCTGGCATCTTTTAGCTCCATCTTGTAGGAGGGTCTCCTGGCATCCTGTGAATGTACAAAGGGAAATTTTTCCTTACTGTGCCGCATTTTAAGCTGAGACACGCATACATGCATTAGCCGTGCAGACCAATGTATATTTCACTTCTGTCACAGTGGATCTATTTAGCTTAGCTTTTTGTCGAGCGGTAGCGTGTATTTCCAATTGGACTTTCTCATACGTATACGGATTAGGGCTAGGTCACGTATTAGGGCTTGGGGGTGGAAAGCTCCGTCAATTCTTGATTAGGCACCGCTATCGGGTTTACCTGATTAGGCACCGCCATGGATATATATGGCCAATTTGTGTAGCTAGCTCTTACTCCTGTATTTTCCCCTCCATGCTTACTTTTCTCGTTGACCGCTACCCTTAATGCAATATTAGTATTTTGGCATCTTGTCCTGATATCCGCCGATCCGGTGTTTCCTAGTGCGCATTATTATCCCAGGCCCTCCGCCTAGCTAGTAAAGTTACTAAAAAGGTTCAGCTCGCTTACTCACTTTACGAAACGATACTGAAGCCTCCAGCCAGGTTATGTGATTGCGACCAGCGAATTCTCACTTGATCGATGCCTGTATGTGGGTGAGCGGCTATTTGCAGTATCCAACGAGACGTTGGATCTCAGCTATTCGCAACCCTTGACTTTTTATCCCTGTACGAGCAGGTAACTACAAATATTACTACAACTACGACTACTACCACTTCTTCTACAATAACCCATCAGCACTCATTTCTTTCAGAGTCTTCTGTGTAGGGGAAGAATGCATAATGGCAAGCGAAAATACGCCCCTGATTGCACATCTCTCAGATGAGGATGGCCACGAAGAATGGCCTACTTCAAGTACTCTCCAATCACCCAATTATCTTGATATACTTGTGCTCGCTTTCGTCGTCCTAGTGGCCGATACAGCAGCCTTCATGTCCATAGCACCACTTACACGTCTCCTCGAGTCTGCGATGTGCCAGGACTATTACAAAACCCATGAGACGTACAAACACAATTTAGCTGAAGTTCCCGAGTATATGTGCAAGATAAGTCCTATACAGAGCGAGTTGGCAATGCTGAAAGGATGGTCTGCCTTGCTCGACTGCCTGCCCGGTGAGATTAGCCAAAATGTTCCTGTCCAAGGCGTGTTAGTTATATCGACACTTGTATTGACACGTCCCCATTAGGTCTCTTCCTGGCTCTTCCCTACGGAACGCTGGCGGACACTATGGGCAAGAAACCCGTCATTGTACTTGGTCTTCTAGGCAGTATCCTAAATTACGGCTGGGTAATGATTGTCTGTGTGTGTTCCCGGGACCTGATGATCACTGCAACATAGAAGCTGATCTTTCTTACCCAAAAAGGCCGTTTTCCACAAACCTTCCACTACAAATTTGCTTGGCTCTCTTCCGCCTTCTATGTTGTCGGAGGTGGGGAGTACTGTTACTAGTTCGATGATAATGGCAATGATAGCTGATATGGTGGACGAGAGTCAAAGGTAAAACTGGCTTTTCCTTCCTGGGACAAATCACTAACAAGCTCATTGACTTTAGATCCATCATTTTCTTCCAACTTATGGCTGTGACACTGGTCCCCCAGTTTACTGTAATGCCAATTGCTTCGTTTTTAATGGACCGCAACGTCTGGCTTCCAATGTTCATCGGCTTGGGACTCATGATTTTCGACGCTCTGGTAATGACACTTTCAATACCTAGAACGCCGGTTCTAAGCTCTCCACCTCTGGAAGAGAAAAATCTGCAACCGTTTCCGGAGCAAACGCAGTCCACGCGGATGTTCAAGTTTTTAGAAGACTCCAAGTTCATATTCACTTCCCGCACAGTCACTGCCCTCCTCTTCACATTTTTGGCCAATTCTCTGGGAAATAGAGCTTTGGATCTTCTGATACAGTATGCTTCCATGAGGTATAATTGGTCAATTAGCAAGGTATGGTTTTCCCTACAACCTGGAGAAATCCCGCGAGATGTTTGAGTCTTTGACTTTACTCGATAGGCGAGCTCGCTTGTTTCATTACTAGCCATCTTCCAGCTGGTCCTTCTTTTCCTTATTCTTCCGACCGTTTCAGCTTTCTTGACCAATCGTCTCGGTATGTTGGCGATGAAAAAGGAATTGTATATTTGTCGGGTTAGCATAGTACTATACTTGCTAGGAGCTATTGGAATTGGCTTCTCTGTTGTTCCTACTCTTGCAATTGGGTGTAAGTTTAACCGGATGTCAACAGTTCTTTTATGTATGGACTAGGGTGCTAAAAGCATACTACAGCTATCTTCATATACGCAATGGGGTACGGATTCTCCGGCTCTATGCAGAGTTTGCTCACTTCAATAGTCGAACGGGACCAGGTTGGCCGGTTATATGCGGCTATCACCATTATGAAGATGATTGGTGGTGTTGCAACCAGCCCAGTCTTATCGACATTGCTAAGTTGGGGATATGGTACTGGCGGGATATGGATTGGCCTACCCTTCTTCGTTTGCGGTATCATCTATATGGTGGTGGCTGTACCTCTTTGCATGATCCATTTCGGACTCTAGTAGGACGAATGGGTCTTTGTATACATTATGGATGGGGACTTCATTTCATACGATGTCGATTGAAAACTTCACAGTCTATGGGGTATGTAAGATCTGCTAGATCCAGGACCAAGGATACAAGGGTTATAAGAAGAATGGTTTAAGGGAAGATATAAAACAAACGTCATTGATGAGCGGGTAGGGAATAACTAGATTTGATAGTTAATGGTCAAGGAGAAGTAAATTCGTCATGGATGTGCAAATACTTCGTGTACTGAATACTATATCAACCTGTCTTTGAACGAATAGCAGAATATACTGCAGTAAGAAGGAATCAAACACGACGAGATACAAGCACTGATCGTAAACTGAATATAACAACTCAGCAAGTTCAGCAGCAAAGAGATCACCAAGATCGCGTCGGCACGCATATCGCAACAATCCATAATTGGGTTCAGAGGATCTTGTGTTGAGGTTCCTTTGATAGCTACCCCTTCGTGGAATGGTTCTAAATAACCGAATACTAGCAGGCATATTGAGTAAATCCCGACTGTATCAATTCACATCTTTGTCTTCGGCGTACTTCTCGACAATAGATATTGATAAAGGAGGCTTCATCTACAGAGCGTTTTCAACCCCATCCTCGGCGTACTTGTGGATGTAGTAGTCGACGAAGGAGACGTCGTCTTCGGAGCGTTTTGCAACTCCGTCAGCGGGAATGGTAGAGACGGGGTCCTCGTTAATGGGCAAAGAATATGTCAGCGCCATGAGACCGAATAAGGCAATTATTTCCTTTGTGGACATCATTGTGTTGGTGCAAGTGAGGAGCAGCTGAAAGTCGGGTTTGCAAAGATACCTAGGTACGGTAGTTAGTATGAAGTGTGGTTGTGTTAGGGTTATGGCCGGCGTCCGTTTCCGGCGATGACCAATAACCTCATACATCATCACTCTTGACCGTGGACCGGTAAGCTTTAGATTCCTGAAGTAATTAACTTTATTTCTAAAATGACTCAATGCCATACTATCAGCATCGGGGTGTCCATAAGCCTGAACGGCATCAAACTCGGTATATAGGACTCGATACCTCAAGGACACTAGGCATGTAGAGAACCTCCAAGCAAGAACACAGACATGTCTACTGAACCACCTTCACACAATCATCACCACCATGAACAGCAACAGCAACAGCAACAGCAACCATACACATTCCCCCGCCAACACCGGCACATCAACACATCCCTCTCCAACGACGGGCCCTACTTTTTCCGCTCCCTGATCTGGGGCCTCTACAAAAACAGCCAATACACCGACTTTACAATTCGCATCAAAGGCTCAGTGCGAGAGTTTAATGTCCATCGCGCTGTTATTTGTCCGCAGTCCGAGATTTTTGAGGCTGCTTGTCGGGGGTCTTTTATTGTATATTCCCCTGACACCCCTACCACTCCCCTTTCTGGGTACATGGATTGGTGTGTACGGAGGCTAATGAGAATAGGAAGCATCGACGAACTCCATAACGCTTACAGAAGATGATCCGGAGATTGTGGAGAGGATGATACGGTATTTGTATACGCATCGATACGACGACGTTGAGGATTGGGGGTTTGATTGTTGCGATAGTGGGATTAAGAGGATACGGCAGTATTATTCGGATATGAGTGCTAGGTTTGCGGAGGGAGGCGATAATGACAACAACAACAACAACAACAACGATAATGATGATGATGAGGAGGAGAATAGGCATGTGTCTCGATCAAGCAGGCATGGACATGATGGTAGCAGGAAATATTCATCGCCTACCTCACCTCCCAAATCGCTACATGTCTACGCCATTGCGGATAAATACCTCATCTATCCACTCAAAGATCTAGCGCGAACCCGATTCACGAACTGGGTTTATAGCCACTGGTGGACCAAAGGCTTCGTAGCCGCCGCTCGCGAAATCTTTGACAACGAAACGGGCAACTACAACGATCTCAAAGAAGTCATCTTATCGACCATTACATTACACGCTGACACCCTCCTCTGCGGCGGAAGCTACAGCGTCAGCAACAACAACAACAACAACAACAAAGAAGGCGAAGATGAAATCTCCAAATTCATGCAAGACTACAACGAAGTCAGCATCGAAGTCCTCCGCCGCACTCTGGATAGAACCCGCATTCGGCAAAGAGGGCTAGAAGTTGATATTGCGGACCTGGAGTCGAGGGTTAATGCGTTGAGGGTTGAGAATAAGAAGGTCGCGTTGTTGCAAAGTCGGAATAATAGTTTGAACAAAGAGTTGTTGGATATTAAGATGGTGGTTTTGGCGTGGAAGAGGGATTTGAAGGATTTCAGTAACGGTAGTGCAAGTGGTGGACAGAGTAGTAGGAGGGTAGGGCAGGGTGCGAGTAGTGGTGATAGGTGAATACGCAGTTGAACGTGCAATTTCAAGGCTCATAATACAGTTGTCTTGAGTATATCCATCTAATATTGATAACATCTGGATGTGGTTAAACCTTTCCTGAAAAGGATGTAGGGTTACAATAGATAACTGCGCGAAACGAGGGTCGAGTCTCAACCATCTACATACATGTGCAATGACTATACCTTAATTAGACACAACTTTGAATAACTAACAAACAGACCGTAATGTCAAAGGTGACTAAATGGCCGTAAATTGACCCTTTTGAGTGTTAGGCTATAATTAGTTAGCCCTCTATGTATGTGCCAGCCTTGTGAGCGTTGCACCCAGTTCCAAGATCCCTTTTATTTCTTTACACATACTTAAAAACATACTGAATCACTCTTTCTTTCTTTCCTTCCTTCTCGCTTGAACCGTTTGGTGCCAGAAAATGGATGATATCGTCTCTAATTCATCCAAGGGCGATAGTAACGCCGACCAAGCGAGCAGCCTCTCGTACCAGGACTCCGCGTCGCCAGCCAACGCTAGCCAGGCTGTTACCCTTCGAGAGAAAGAAGCCATGGTCACGGATACCGCCCATGAGCAGCAGACACCCGCCGCGTGGCTCACTCAAAATGTGTCAGCTAAAAGCGATGAACCTGAAAAGACTGGAGCAAAACGCAAGGCGATGAGGCAGCAAATACCACCACTAGAAAAAAAAGTTGCGTAATTATGATCCAGGACCCATCAACGAGTCTTTGCGACAGTGGGAAGCCGAGGAAGCCCGCCGTGCAGCATTGTCGCCAGAAGCCAGGAAAGAAGAAGATATCAAGGCTGCGAGAAGCTACCTGCAGGATCATATGGAGCCTCAGTTTGTGATTGATATTATGGCTGGCATACCAGTGGGGCTGCACCATTACCCTCGCTTCATACTTAATCAGCACCTGCTTCAAACAACGGAGCAACTTGCAGGTTTGATTACTACACTGATCGTATTCTCCCAGGGCAATACCGGATTGCATTGAGTCCCGGCATGAGCGACCCGAGAGGCCCAGGTGAGACAATCTATCTCCATCCTTGAAAACATGAGAATCTATATCCGGCTTCACTTATTTAGACTGCAGGTTTAGATTTTTGCTAATTATGCCGTTGATTTCTACCATGTTGGCCGTTTTGAAAACCTTCTTGACATGTCCTCATTACCCTATGTGGCACGTTTCGATGCGGACAGACGGCGATATATTCCTGACCTAGGCGCACAACTCATTTTTGAGGAGTATATTAGCAGGTGGAAGCTTCGGCTGAGCAAAGCACAGGACCATGACAATACAACTTTTTCCCCTGTTGAGAAGGAAGGATCGGAAGATAAAAGTCCAAGTAACAAGTTACAATCGCATCCTTCCACATACCAGGAAGAGATATCTACTTTGCTAGGATCTTTGGTCGAAAATACACAAGAATCGGAAGAAGCTACATCTGAAAACGAAAAATGGGTGATAACAGATGAGATGTATGAAGAAATGCGAGAAGCTGAACTCGAATACACACGGCAGGCCCTCAATAGGCTTTGTTGTAAGTCTCTGTTTCTGAAAGTCTGAAAAACAACAAAAACAATGAAATTAATGGCTTCGAAAATTTCATCTACAGCTCGATGGGAGAATATCGACGGCGAAAGTTCCGACTGGGACATCCCTGAATACCTTCTTCCGGAAACCGATCCAGAATACAGCGAGCGACATGCTCTCAGCCAGGCATTGGTATTATGGGAACAGCATGTAGTAAGTGACACCTCCGAATTGGGCCTCGAAGACTACTAATTATCAATACAGTTGATAGCAACGACAGAAGAAAGCAAATTGACCGAGGCAGGACGCCAAATGCGAGCAGATCTTCCAATAAAGAAAATCAAACGTTACTTGGGTGTTTATGTACCAGCGCAAGGAAATATCTATTGCTCTTAGTTTCGGAAGACAAATAGTGGGCTTACACAAGAATATCTATGCACTTTCGATCTTTTCAAGAATTGCCACTTTCGGATTGACAAGGGTTAGGGCTCGTTGCCCTAAACATTGAATGGCACCAGCATCAATCAGGTTTAGCAGCTCCCCTGGTGGCCTAGGAGATAAAGAAGCTTTATTTCTGCTGAATGTTGATAACCTCATTCTATCATGACCTTTAATATCTGAAATTGAATTTACATATATACGTACTGCGCTTTGGTCCCTTCATCTATGCCTACTTGACCGACATTGAGATCATTCTTGAATCTCTGTCTTCATCCAGCCTTGTACCTAGGTACTTTACCTCACCGCTACAAAGAAGATGAAATCCGAATCTCCAGCCCCCGGCAGCCAGGCTGCCCCCCACTAAGAATGAGTCCTGTGAGCAACTAACATACTCCCCGTCGTCTTGAGGTAAAAATATTGTATTCAACATCTGCCTCTTAACTGGTGCATTCTTGATTTTGCCTAAGAAAGCACTGAGATACTGAGATTTAGGTACTTATAATTCTCTGTAACTCACTCTTAACCGCCCAAAAGACCTATATTGACTATTTCAGCACATCAATTAATTGATCAATATGAACCCCGCCTCCCCAGCCAACGCTAACAAAGCTACTACTACCCCTCCAAGAAGAGAAGCCCCCACTAGAAATGAGCAGCTAACATCTGGTGTGTTGACTCCTCCGGTAACATTTGGTGGCAAAAAGGCTGACAACGCTCAAGAAAAGCGAAAGAGAGGTGAGAGTGATGAAGGATCGCCTACAACAAAAAAGGGAAAAGTGGTCCAAGATGATGACAAGTCCAAGGCGGAAAGATATTTCCCCCTGCCACCAAGAAGTCTCTTCACGCCGGAAAGAAGCCGCCTCCGAAGGCATATGGAGCCTGAGTTCGAGCGGAATTCGTCTGGCAAGCCCGTCGGACTGAAGCATTATCCACTGTTTCGGCGTCAACGACCACCGGAATGGCCTGAGGGGGAAGCGAAATGCAAATTGGGGAAGTGTAACGGTATTATTCAGCAGGGAATTTACCGGATTGCCTTAACTCCTGGGATGTACGCAAAGTCAGGATACGAGAATTATCCATGTAAGTCAACCTATCCGGAGATTAGAGCATGTGCCTGGTTCCGTCATATCATATGGCAAGTCGGGAGCGTAGCTTGCTCTAGACGCTCCTTAATTGCTGATATTCGCTAATTCTGCCACACGTAGGGTATTACCATGTCAAGTGCTTTGAGAATCTTCTTGATTTATCGTCACCGCACTATGCGGCGCGCTTCGAGGCGGACAGAGAAAGAGACGGGTTCACTCCTGATATCAAAGCAGTGGAAATACTCGAAGAGTATATTTTGAGATGGAAGCTTAAAGCATCGAAAAATGAGGTTGGAAGTCCTGCCACTTTACCTTCCCCAGCCGGTAAAACAGGAGAATCGTCAGAAGCCACTTCTGTGAACCAAGCATGGGGATTAGCAGACCGGCTACATGAAAGGAAACGACAAAGAATGGAAATATCATACCGGCGCCATAGTAAGGACTGTAAGTCCTTAGTCCTTCTTTCACTCACTAATTTACATCCGAAAACCGAATGTTTACTAATATATATTTCGCAGATCAATTTGATCCAGAAGATCACTTGGAAGAGAATGAGTGGGATATCAACAAATATCTCCTTCCAGCAACGCATCCGGAGTACAGCGAGCGGCATGCGCTTAGCCAGGCGCTGGATGCATATTACAAGGAACTCGAGGATGATGAGTACGATGATTTGTGTGATTGGGCCTATTGAATGTTGCTGAAGGGGACGGGGGATAGGTGGTGTGGGTATTGGAATTTGTATTACTCATCCTTTTTCGGCATGCTTTATTTTTGCTTACAGAAGGATCCCTTTCTTGATTCTTTCATGTGTCGTGCTTGCTTTTTGACAGAACTTTTGAAGGTCGGATGGTATAGAATGATAGTCCTTTTCGTTCATGTATTTAGTATCTAGGTAACATTGAGATAGATTGAGCCCTCAAAGTTGACCATTAAGTCCATAAATGCATTTTATATACATCACCAATGCAGACTGCGTCCCCTGCAACCATCGTCTTGTACCGATATCAAAACTATGAGTACGAATCATACTGATGTGTCATAGCCCTAGCCCTAACCCTTGCTGCAACAATAGGAGTCATCTCAATCATCGAACCTCCAATTGGCCAAGGTCCTACGGTACTTGTAAGTCTATCCGTAAATGCAATCCTGCTTGTTCGAAGCCATGTTCTTCCTTCCATATCGGACGACGGGAGAGAGAGTCCGCGCATACACCGACACTCGACCGAGTCAAAGAACGGTATGGATGATTATCAAAAGAAATTAGTTGCATGCTCTTGAAGAGAAGGTGGTGGTCAATTGAGCAATCAAACCATAAATCCATATCACATGCATCATTCGCTATGTGTATTGCTGTTTGTCCCGTTGTCATTCTTCATCCAGATAAGTCGAGTAGTCTTCCAAGGTTGAACAACATTAACGATTCATGCCAAAGCAAGCGGATGAGCATGAAATCAGCAGCAATATAAGGCCTAGCCTTTAGCGCCGTGGAACCCTGAACGAAGATTTGTCCAAGAGTGCCACTCACTGATGTCGAAATCAAGCCGGCGTCGAATCGTTGGCTCTCCATCATTCAAGCAAGTGGCGCTAGCACACGTTAATTATCTATCTACCGAAGACTTGTTCTAGCGTAGTCTACGTATCTGACTAGTCATAAGCCACTTCGGCCCAAGGCTACCCAAAATGTGCATGGCATGACTGGAATCTACTGGGTAGCCCATCTGGTTGATCGGATAGCCGCCATTAACCATGCACTAGTATGCAGTGTTCCCTACCCCGCTCTCATTACCAGGCCAGTCTGCCTGGTGTCATGAACGAGAAAAATTGTTTCTGTGGGCAGAAATTAAACACTCAATCAGATCTAGAAGCTTGACGAGTGCGGCGCCGACTATTGATTTCCCCCACCTCGTTTGGATGGTTAGGGTTGGCGATTGAGTCAGCCTTATCTATCAACCTCGTAACAACGTGATATCAAGCTGAAAATCCCTCATGGACTCTGGCCCATTCGCTTTCGTTCGCTCTCGTTCATTCCTGAGCAATAACTTTTATTAAGCCACGCGACTTTTGTTTTGATGTTATTGGAGAGTGCCTTGAGTTGACTCGTCGGTGTAGTGCCAATAAGACTGTATGTTGAGAGTAATATGTCCTATACCGAGTCATAAATAGAAGTTAAGTCCAGCATCACGGACATAATTTAGGTCATTCAAAGATCTGGTAGTGGTAGATATCTTGAATGTGACGGGCAGCGAGAATGAGACTTCACGAGGGAGGAAGCCCTAATATATGCTGGACCTTTGGCAGGCAAGCCAATTAGCCATCAATCACACCTCAGCTCTATTTTCAGCACACAACTAATCTCTAAATCTATTTTTGTATGCATTCGAGACAAAAATAGTATGCGCCATACTACCTTGGGCCAGAATTGCTGTTAATTATTGCATTTCCTCCAAGCTATCAACCAATCAGTAAGTATGCTTCCATCTCAAAATAGGCACATCCTATTTTTATCTGTTTTTGGCTGCGGAGTCCAGCATAATTATCATCAGCACATGCAGCCAAAGTTCACTGGCACAGTGTGATTTGCAATGGGATTGGCTGGTCACATACATTAGCAGAAATTAACTCGATTCAAGACGGGCCAATGGAAGGGCGAGATATGCACAATTAGCTGTCTTTTGACTCGTTTCTCGAAGCTATTGAAAGCTACGTTGTGATGGTCTAACCTGATTGAGCAGAAAGTGCGTTTGTACAGCAAATGATTGGCTAATGCAAGCTCTGTGACATTCTACGCTAGTTTTTTAGTTATTTTTTAGTTGCTTTTAGTGACGCGGGAAAAGAGGAGACTCTATGGAGCCACTGAGTCGTGGTCAACAATGACAACGTGCGGAGAAGGACGAGGCATATTCAGGGTGAGGTCTATATCAACCTGGATTTCCTCATCCCGATTGTGCCAGTCTGTCTACAGAACACCAACAGATCAGGATAATACAACAGACAACAGACAAAATGGTTGTCAGTCTACGACTTCCTCTCTCCTCTCCACGGACTATCACGTCCAGCATGATCTCTCCTCCCCTTAGTCCCGACTTCAACTTCGACTCCGACGCCCTCACACCTTCCACCCTCCCAGCCCTGGAATACATCTCCGAGAAACTCTCCCAAAAGTCACTACATGTCACATTACTAGTCGGTCGAGGCCAGCCCATGCCCACCGGCGAATCATCCGATCTCAACATCATCCCAGTCACACAGCTAGACGCACAATCATGGAAAATCTTCTACAAGATTGTCGAAAAGGGAGCTAAGAAATACTCTCTCGGACAGGGCTGGACCGATGCTCTTGACCAACATGCTCGCCAACAGCTCAGAAATGAATACCTTATTGAACAATCCCTCCGACAAAACGAGATCCTCTTCAGTCAAGAAGGATTGACTCTACTCAATGTCGACCGCATCTACACTTTGAAGCGACGATTGTGTGTTCTCGCGCAGAACCAGAAAAGCATCAAGAATGAAGAGAAATATTTTTCTTCTTGTGTCCAACTCCTCAACAAGACCATCACCAGCTGCCAGGGCCGACCCTTCAGCTTCGGCTTCTTTCACCGTGCTTATGAGCACCTTCATGTCACCGATGACCTCCTCAAGAAGGTTGCCGAAGCATACAAGGCCCGATACGGTCAAGAAGGCATCGTCATCATCACCCCGAAATCATCACCCGCTCTCCCTGTAGTTGCTTCCACCGCCACCGCTACCACTCTTAAGGAAAAGTCCACTCGCAAGTCGCCGGTCATGCGCACCGCTGCCGCCAATACACGAATCCGCCGACCAACAGTCATGGCTGCCGCTTCCTCTTCGCCAGTATCTCGCCACTACCGTGTTCCCTCTCGCGTCCCCTCGCGAGCCGGTACACCACGACGCGGACCAAAGACTCCAGTCTCAGCCTCTGATGTCACACCAATCACCCGAAATGAGTGGAACATCCTCATCGGCCCTGAGTTCTGGCAGAACAAGCCTACCGTGACCATGTGGGTTCCAACACCCGCCGTGTCAGTCGTTGGCTGAGCGACTACTCAACCATAGATAATCCCTAACCTTCACGAGCAATGAGCAATGCTCAAATCAACCTTAGCGGTACCCACACAGAATGCCGGGAGGATAGTCTATCCATTGGATAGAAAACTCTGATGTCAGTCGAAAGACGACATCATCGAGACATCCCGGCTTCAGTTGACCGATCAAACCGGTCTTCACAGACTGCATATGTGCACTGCCTCTCTCACCAACGTGCAGATAGCAGGCTACATGCCGATGCAGCTACGACGTTACGAATAGAATCATGAGAGCATAGCATCGGTAACTTGCATGTATACATGTCACGGCGACATTTTTTTGTATATAGAGGCTTGAGCATGGTTTTTGCTCGCCGTTATTATCTTTTAATTCATCTTAATTTTGTTACAAATAACATCTTCCACAAAGTAGAACATTAGACCTAGACTAACACCCTTGCACTACATGTGCACATTTCGCCCGGGTACATCAACACTCTACCGGTACATCGTTAAGAGACATGTAGGTAGCACAACCACAGCCCAGTAACATAGCCACTCAAATACACGTGTACAAACCCGGGTTCACAGAAACGAGGCTGAATTGAAACTCCACGCTACAGTACGATTGGGTATCGTTTAGGTGCATTAGCTAGCCTTGCGACCGGCTTCTAGCCTTACTTACCCCAGCGTGGCTTGTTGAAAATTGATTATTTCGATTTTTATTCTTGCAAGTCTCTACTTTATGGTTTCTTTGTTTGAAATATATATCCAATTTTTGAAGCTATCGCGACTATTTTTCGATGTAAAGGGTTGTCTGATAAGGGTTACTGGACACCGACTCCGAGCAATGGCGAATCCACCCCGTTCACAGGCCATGCCAGCTTGGATTGTGTATTATTGTGAGTGCTTCATACAATCTATTTGCATATTGTTATTTTTCTAAAAAGAATCAGCTTCAGAGGGGTGGGTACCGAAATATGTGAAAAATCTCGAAGTAAGTAACAAGCCCTAATTCGTCCGATTAGTTACAGTTCCAGATCCAGATCTCTGACGACGTCGCTACAGTTCGACATTTTACCAAAGCGATGCTATATGTATGTTCTTATTCTCCTTTAAAATGCATCTCTATTAATTGGCGATATAGATTCCTATCAGTCAAAAGCTATCCCAAAGAAGAGAAGGATCGAATCCCAATACTGGCCCATTTCAATGCGCCGCCGGTCCTCGCCTCGAAAATGTGTACAGAGATCAACGGCTATTTTGGATCAAGAAGCAGTTACGACAATGATGACAGACTGAAGAGCTACAGTAAGCTCAATCTATCCGCACCGGAGAAATACAAACTAACGAAATAGGCACATGGATGCGCTGCCTCGTAAAAATGATCCTCGAGGAACCCGCCGAAAACGGCAAGGACTACAAATGGTACGAAATGACTTTACTAAGTCACTGGGATGTGCTTGCAGATACACATCAGATTATGTGTATTGATACACCGGAGGCCTTCCCAGAAGCCCTTCTGAAGGCTTTATCGCAGTCCTCGAGTCAAATGACCCGGAACTATTTCAACGATCCGTTCTCGATGCATGCGCAGTTGTTGGATCAGATTGTGCAGTTAAACGATGAGTCGGTGTGGGCTATTCGGCATCCTATTCGGGAGATTGAAAAGGTCCTCCGCCTTGCCTTTTACATTGTCAATATAATATCTGACTGGTTAATGAATAGAGACGACCAACAGCCGGTCCAGACTTTGAGTCCATGCACGAAATCTCTCGGCACACAATCCACATCTCTGAAGTATTGCTCGTCACAATACAGAACTTTGAGAGTCTGAGAGAACAGCAGCGATATATGCACAATGAAAGTTTACAGTCTGATGGAGGCAAAATGTTGCTGGGTAAAGAGTACCGTGAGCGAGCGCTTGAGTACCTGAATTTCCAGATTCAGATGCTCAAGAGTTTGAGAGAACGGTCTATCTCGAATCATTCGAGGTTGAGTAGTGAGATTGTCGTTGTATGTCTTCATCAATTCTCTTGGATGTATATGAGAATGTCGCTGACTGAGACAGGCATACAACCGCATTGCTCAGCAAGACAATCGAGCCATGAGTTCAATTGCCTTTCTGACCATGACCTTCCTTCCTGCTGCCTTTATATCTGTGAGTCTTCCTTCTTTATATCATTCCTACCTTGACTGATGTTTTATAGTCCTTCTTCAGCACAACATTCTTCAGCTTCGGCGAAGATGGCCTACAAGTCTCCAAACAAATGTGGCTATACTGGGCTATAACCATCCCCTCAACGCTGATCATCATGATTGTCTGGCGATTGTGCCTCCATACAAAGGCGCCGCTGACATATCGCAACGTCAAGGACTTTGCCAAAGCCAGAATCAAACAGAAGCAGAAGCAGCTGACTGAGAAGGTATAAAAGTAGGGCTAAGATAGGGTTAGGGCAATGAATAGCATGGTAAATAGTTATACATATAATGATATAATGACCAATAGGATTGCCGCGATAGTGGCGGGGACCTTGTAAGGCTAACGATGGCTTGTAGTCTCTCCATCATCTCTTGGCTTTTGTCTTTTGGTTGGAACGACTCGCTGTTTCGGAGCAGGCCGATACTCGCAATGGTGCTTTTCACTATCTTGTCATGTATCTTTTGCATTAGAAATCTCTTTTGCATGAGAATTATCACTAGGAAGAGGCCAATTGATTGATTGATTGATCCGTTCCGGTGTGTGTGTCGGCATCTTGGCTACCCCCGCTCTCTCTCACAGTCTTGATTATTTACCATTGATGAGGGAAAAGAGGAAAAATATGGTTTATTCTTATTGAGGACTATTTGTGCGATATCCCACTTCATCCATATCCAGGCCGAGGAAGCGAAGCATCATGACTGGCTCAACAACTCCATATGGCGATGTCAACAGTCCCGATCATACCAACATCAACAATGTCATCAAAGCACCAAACCTCGGCATGCGTGCAACATTATTTCGAAAGAAATTCATCCGTCGAGCTGAGCGGATTCATGCTCGGATTCCAGCCGTCAAAAAAATACCATTGTCGGCTATTGGTATTATATCGTTGATAGCGCTGATTAATATGTTAGTTTGGGCTGTTTGTGGTGTTGTGCTAGTAAGTCTTCTCTTCATAGAGCATGAGATGAGAACTAACATGATATTTTTTAGCATTTTTATCCGTGGGTTATACATTAACTATGCTTCATGAGGTCCAATGGACGAGTCTGATACCTTGACAGATCATTGATATCTTCGGCCGCAATATCATATTCATTAGGGTTGCGCCATGCCCTCGACGCAGACCACATCTCTGTATGATTTATCATCCTCATTTTCAATCTGCAATTGACTTACGTCCGATACAGGCCATTGATCTAATGACCCGCCGACTTCTCGCAAGCGGCCAAAAGCCAGTCACCGTAGGAACATTCTTCTCTCTCGGCCATTCCACGTAAGTCATCTATCACGACCTTATAGGACCCAACTAACGAGGTCAGAATCGTCATTATAACATCCATCGTAGTCGCAGCTACAGCAGCAGTAGTATCCAACCGCTTCGGCAGTTTCAGCACCGTCGGCGGCATCATCGGTACATCAGTCAGCGCCGCGTTTTTGATTCTGTTGGGAATCATGAATGCGTATATCTTGTACAAACTTGTCCAGCAGATGCGCAAGGTGCTTAGATTCTATCGAAGACGACAGCATGCAGCCGAGCATCCAGATGATGTGCAAGTGAATGAAGAAGAAATCGATATATGGAAGATTGAAGGCGGTGGATTCTTGTTCGCGGTGCTCAAAAAGATGTTTGTTCTTATTGATAGGTATGTTCTTTTTTGCAAGGTATCGTGAATCATGTGCTGACTTTTGAAGACCTTGGAAGATGTATCCTCTTGGAATACTGTTTGGACTAGGATTCGATACATCTTCCGAAATCGCTTTGTTGGGCATTTCGTCGATTGAAGCCACTCGCCAGAATAATTTCTGGGTCATGCTGATTTTTCCTATTTTGTTTACTGGTATTCCCCCTTTTCACTTACTCTGTAAAAAAGCTCTATATTGACGGATTTTACAGCTGGAATGTGTCTTATTGATACAACAGATGGTGCATTAATGCTATCTCTCTACATCCAACCAGCCACAAACTTCCTCCCTCCAACTAAGGAGCGAGAAACAGACCCCGAAGCCAATATAGAAACAACCCGACTCTCCACACTAGAAGACGGCATCGAAGCCCAGCCCAGAACAACAACAACTATCGACGGCACAGACTCTAATAACCGTGACCCAATAGCATTCCTTTACTACTCCATCGTCCTCACAACATTGACCGTCATGGTAGCCCTGGTCATTGGTATCATCCAAGTGCTCAGTCTTGTGCTGAATGTCACGGATGCGACGGGCCGGTTCTGGGATGGAGTGCAGACTGCGAGTGATTATTATGATGCTATTGGTGGTGGGATTTGTGGCTGTTTTGTGGTTGTGGGATTGTCGAGTGTGGCGTGCTATAAGCCATGGAGGAGGTGGGCTGGTGTTGATGTTGATGGTAGTCATGCACAGGATGCCCGTGTCATAACAAGGCAGGAGCATGGCAATACGAAGGAATTCAGAGTTGAGCTTGGTCAAGGTTCATCTATGCCAAAGGTTGTGGTTCAATCAGACACAAAAACAGGACCTCATGTTCTGACCGAGTAGCTATGCTTAGTATATAGCCTAATATATGTCCAATACGTTTCTTTTTCTCATATACACAAAAAGATTATCTCGTACACCTCTCAGTAGCAGGCCTCCATCCAACCCCCAATCCCTCCATAACCAATCTTTCCCTCTCCTCCCAGGTCCTCCCTCCTTTCTCCAAATCAATAACATGTCCCCCCGAAGTTCTTTCTCGAACACCACTTGAATCAAATTTCCATCCATGCGCCTTTTTCGCATACCGTCTCAGATCCCGCTCAAATGTGGTATCGCCTGACCAGCCCAGTACGGCGCAACCAACCGTGCGCCAAGGGGAGATAATAATGTCAACTCTTCGATGGGGGTTAGGATTCTTCACCGGCTCAGCTGCAGCATCTGCTCCATTGTCTATTTCAACCTCAAAAGTCGGATCCTGCCAAACGACAAGCGCTTTGTCCAAACTATCGAAATGATGCGCATCCGGATCGCCGCGAAACGGCAACGTCTGCTGCTCTCTATTCGACGTCGTCATGTGCAAAGCCAGGGTATGCGTGATCCAGCCTTCACTCTCCAGACTACCGACTATATCAATGACAAGATCCTTGGTAACGCGCTCGTCGCGATGACTCAGCACCAAATCTATATCCCCCGATATCTCCTTTCCGCGACGATATCCGCCGACGATGATACACTCAATGCCCTGGCCGTCATATTCACAGCCTGGTCTGACCAGATTCGCATGTCGATGAATCGTCTTTGCGATTTCAGTCACTTCTGCGCGCGGGATACCGGCTAGAAACTCATCGTAGTATTTCAAACCAATCTGCTGCACGCGCGACAGATGGTTCCATCCATGCTCAATCACATCATCCAAATCGCGCCATTGGCGCTGATAATAAAAATCTCGCGCGGTCTTTGCGCCTACACCCCAGATATTATAGAATTGGTGGATGGCGCTAATCACTGGATCGGAATCGAGGACATTGGCGGCCTCCAGTTTCCCATCGGCGCTGTTCCGGAACTCGACGAAGAGGTTTGCAATCTTCGTGTCGCAGCCAGGTAGCGAAAGTACCTCAACCGGTGTGCGAAGCTCATATGGATATGCGGCAAGTGCCGCGATTGATGTGCTATATGCACGAACCCCGATTTCGTCGAGTGTCAGTTCTCGCACTTTGCGGATTTTGACTAGTTGGGCTATGAATGCTTCGTTTGGTGGGTGCAACGGCGCCGAACGCATGCAGGCGTACATGACGCGGTCTTTGACCCAGTCCGGTGCCGGGGGAATCAAGATTGTAGCATCGTGCTCGGAGGTTGACTGTCTGTACAACGTTGGCGGGTGAAACTGCTGTGAGCTGCTGTCTCCGCCTTTGTGCCTTGATGACGAGCCGTATCTTGAAGTGTATGAGGATTGAGAGGACGGAGCAGGTCTGGATGCAGCATCGCCTATAGCACGGACTAGGATGCCTTCGCTGTCCTTCTTCACGCTTGATATAGGGATATGCCTCTTTGCTGAGGTCGATTCTTGAGGGCGTGCAATGACTTTTCCATGATAGACGACATATTGATCGATATCCAGCGCCCGCCTGGCTTTGATAGACTGAGTTATCCATTCGAGCTTCACGACCTTGACGTGATTTTCCGGCACAATAGTGTCCTGCTCTCGCTGCGTTTGGGTTTCCGGTTCGATCGTACTGACCGATGATGCTGATGGAGACGGCATTTTATGCTGCCGTAGCGGTGACGGAGCCCTGATTTGAGCGTCTGTGCCTGTGCTTTCAGACTCGGTACTGCTCAGATCCACAGGATCATCTTGACTCCGCCCTTTCCCCTTTGAGGATGCCAATCGTCTCCTCTTCGCCGACGGCGTCGACTCCGACTCCGATCCCAACGTCTTCCCTCTCTTGCCAACAGCACCAGAACCAACCACAGGCAAGGCCACAACCTCAGCACCAACCTCAGCCTCAACAACCTCCTCCGTCCAAACCCCTCTCACCCTCAACTCCAGCGCCGCCCGTTTCCGTTGGGAAATCGTGCCCAGGAATATCCTCGCTTCGGACACATCGTACGTCAGTGTCGCCTCGAATCTGGCTAGTTCGTCTTCTAGACTGTGTAGATCTTCCAGCGAAAGTCGGGTTGGGATGACGAACATGGGCGGATAATCCGCGAAGAGGGGTTGTGGGAACGCTTCGTCGTCGTGGATGGGGGGTGATGAGGTTGGTGCTCGGGGGATGGAGGAAGTCATTGATAAATAATTAATAGTAGTATGGCTATATAAATATGGTAAAATGGGGGTATATTCATGTCATTTGATCGCGATAATAATAGGTCGTTGTACGCAAGTGACAATATGTGCAACCGGATTGTCGCATCGTGTCGCGTGAATGCTCGAGCATTATGCTCAAATTTTATCAATCACCATGAGAAAAGTGGGAAAGATGAGTCCAGTTCATCTAGACAACTTATCCAAATAGCGCGTCGCATTCATAGATGCGTGCGGGAAGTGTGAAGAGGATGAATCTCGTCAATCAATCTTGGGAAGATTTAAGCTTACTTTGGCCCGCGTCATTGCGTCATCCATCCATACTATAACTACGTAGCCAAAATGTCTAAGAATATAGAGAATATAGAATAGAATATATATATTGTGCAGATAATACAATTTTACAAATCATAAAGTAATAACTTATAAGAGCAACGAACCATGCTCAAGACAAAAGTCCAAACACACTGCAGGAGCATACGGATTTCAAGATGATATCGCTAACCCCAAGCGCCATTGAATCATAACAATTAGTAGACAGAGAGGTGAGGGGAAGAGAAGTATGTGTATAACTTTATAGGTAAAAAGGGTCATTTTTGTTTCATTGCAATGGCCGTGAACTGCCCATCTCGCCATACCGACCACGACTCTTGGTCGTATCGTAAGCATTGACAATCCTCATTTGCTGGCCACCTTCATCGGCCTGACTGAACGCATAACCACGTTGTTTGCGCATGCGTTGTACCTGGCGTACCTTGCGGATGGCCTTTTGGAATTGTTCCATGCGAGGTCGGTAGTCTTGCACGTTGTATTTTTGGATTTCTTGCACGTGGTGGTATGGTTGCGGTCTGTACATTCGTTTGATGTATTTCCATACGAAGTCGCGGCTCAGGCAGACGACAGGAAGCAAAGCGGCCATGAGGTAGAATTGTGGTATTGAGAAAACAACGGGGATGATGCCGTGGTATTCGGTGGAGAAACCAATGGCAGGTGCGGCGAAACCGTAAGCAGGTAAGAACACGATCCACAGCAGGAAAGATCCAGGAATCGCGATCAAATGGTACTTGGTCCATGTGTTGGTGATTAGAGATGCTTTTCCGAGCACCGTCACAAGCACGGCTGTATACATGGCTGTGCCCCAGACCCAGTGACCGGTGGCCATACCGTTCTTCTCCTTGAGGTCGTTGTAGAAGATACATTCGCCGATGATGTAAGCGATCAATGAGTGATAGAAACCATTGGCAATCCAAGCCCAGAAGTTTCTAATTTTGAAGAATACACCTTTCTGGCCTAGCTGATAGAGTTGGGGATACCGATCTAGCAGTCTGGCGGAGACGAACTGATCCACGATACCGAGCGCAAATGGAGGAAGAACGGTGAAGATGACGTTGAAGAAGGTCAACGTCCATGATTCGTAGATAACCTCGCCAGAGAAGGCATTTTGAAATGAATACTGTCCTGATGTTAGTATCGTCTTAAAAGAGTCCGGTGGACTAAACTCACCCAAAATTGAGTCATGTTCAAGGCAATGTTCTTGTAGAACGAGAACAAAATGACCTGACTGATACGGTGATATGACCATGAACCATGAACAAGAAGAAGTTTGCGCAAGAATCGAAATTGTGCAATTGAGATATCAGCAGCACGGGCAGCCTGAAGACCTTCAAGACCACTAATACCAACACCCACATGGGCGGCTTGGATCATGGAAACGTCGTTGGCGCCGTCACCAATGGCTAAAAGAAGGGCCTTTTTATGACGCTTGACAAGCTTGACGACGAGAGCTTTCTGAAGAGGAGAGACTCGACTGAAACATTAATTAGTCATGAATCCGATCAAGTTATGTCGAAACAACTTACCAGCAAATAACTGCCTTACAGAGAACAGCCAAATCCAAAAAGAGTTTTTCCATATCTTTTTCAAGAGCGAAGGTCAACGATTTACCATCAATAATCAACGCAAGAAGTTCCATTTCGCCCCCAGAGCTGAGTTGGCTCTGAGCTGCGGATAGTTTCTTCGTCAAATTCTCCCTCGTTGCAGCGGCGTTTTCTTCGTTGACGATCAAAAGCGACATATCTTCCGAGATCAATTTGCAGGACATACCAATATTGATGGCAGTTTCCTGTCTATCACCAGTCAACACCCAAACCTTGATACCGGCTTGCTGAAGGGTGTGGATCGTGTCGGGAACACCGTCTTGAAGTCTGTCCTCGATAGCCGTGGCGCCAAGAAGGTAAAAATCCTTTTCAATGAGTTCTGATGCCTTGTCCAGCTCGTCCTGACGATTACCGCTGACTGTGGTTGCAGCCTTGTCGTAGATTTGAAGCCATTGCTGGAACTCGTCCTCTGGAACCTCGCGCATTGCTAGACACAATGTCCGCAGACCCTCAGTGGCATATTCCTCCAGATGCTGCAGTGTTGCTTCAACAATAGGGTTATCAGGGTGAAGACGTTCCAAGATCACGGTATCGGCACCCTTGCAAAACACTCTGACCTTTCCGTCTGGGCACCGATAAATAGTGGACATTCTCTTTCTCGTCGAGTTGAATTCACACACTGCCAATAGTTCGTACTCGTACTCTTGACCATGCACAGTGATTTGCACGGTTCGTGGCTTACGATTCGTGAAGCGATATCCAAGCATGACAGCTCCTTCAACCAATGCACCCTCATCGGGAGAGGCGGCCTGGTACTTGATTTCGCCAGGCCTGTCGTCTCTCCTTTCGGGAATTACAGTGTGGCAGATTGCCAACAAAGCCAAAAATTGATGAATAATCTCTGCAGTTGGGTGCGACTTGAGGTTCTTCTGCAACTGTTTAAAATCATAAATGCCAAGTTCGTTGCCTGGACCTGCTTTCCTGTCTTCTGGAACATCGCCACCATACTGAATTCCACCGATCGAGCACTGTTTGAACTCCATCATGTTACAGGTCAAAGTTCCTGTTTTATCCGAGAAGATATACTCAATCTGGCCGAGTTCTTCAACCAACGATGACGTCCGACATGTCGCTGGAGTATCATTTTTGTCATAGTAAATATCCAAGTCCGAATTGATAAGAAGAGCCTGGAAATACTTGACAATTTCAATGGTGACGAAAAGCGAAATCGGAACCAAATTCGAAAAGAGCACCCAGTTTGTCGCAATGTCCAGGAAGAACTGCTTGACGACGTTATAGTTACCGCTGTAATTCAGATATGATAGCTTGTCGCTGGATGTCTTGCGAGTAATCAAATCGCCGACTGATGTAATGACACTCAAAGTGATAAGGATTGCGACAAGAATCAAAATTTGCAAGTTGACAGTGTGCTCGACCGCGGTTCTCTTGATAGGAGTGGCAGTTGCATTTCGCAACAGCTTCGTCTCGTGACCGGTGAACACGACGATACCATGAATCCAGGGTGTGTTACGGAGGGTAGCACCACGAAGAAGGAGTTGTTCTGGTGTCAATGGAAGCTCCTTTTCGCCTCCACCAGCATGCATTGTCATTGTAGCCTCATAAGTGTAGAGGCTACTGTTGGGCTGTTCAGATCGTAGGCGTCCACTCAGTCTGCTGAGATCGCTGGGATTCACAAGGTGTGCCGTTTCTGGAATGGCTTGTTTGACTTTGAGGTTGGTCTCGCCATCGAGATTGGCGGTTTCGATATAACATAGACCTTCAGGCTCGGAACTTGCCAGTAGGACAAGATCTGCGGGGAATGGCTGTTCAGATTCCACGCGGACGATATCGCCTACGGCAACATCCAGCCATTTGGTTTCTTGAAATTGGGAGCCTTTAAGGACCAGAGCTTTGGACGTGTTCAATAGAGTGTCGGAAGACCTTCGCTTATAATCTTCGACCAATTCTTTAATAGCCGACACCAACAACACAAGACATAGCGGTACGATCGTGGTATATCGATTCGTGGGCGTGACATTCGGAATCTGTTGCAGACAAGCAGTAAACAAGAAAAACAAGTTGGCGTATTTGGAGAATTGCTCGTAGAGAAACTTGGGTATAAAGGTGACGATGTTGTACTTGGCTGTCGAGATATGGTTATCGATATATTTTTGCGAGGAGTTAGCTGGCGTATTGTTGAGCATGATGATCCTTGGTCCGAGAGTCGATGGATCAACTTTCCGTCTGCCAAATCTAAACCCGGAACTTCTCCTCTTTGCCTTTTTGACGCTGCTGTCGTCTTGAATCCTTGATCCCCGGGCTCCCGCTTCCGTCAGAGGGAGGTCCATCTCCGAATATTCATTACCCATGCCGAGCATGTTCTTCGCTCGACCCATCAGTCCACCACCCAGGCCCAAAATGCTATTCCGTTCATGTTGTTGCCGCACCCGACCACTGGATATATTCTCGTCGACATCATTGTAGTAATCATGCATGTGTTCATCCTCGTAATCATCAATATCCGAATATCTCTGGAAATTACTCAGGCCGGACGTCTGAGAATATGTGCGATGTGCGGGTGCGCCGAGATATGGGTCACTTCCGGCTGGATGCTCAATATGCACGCCTGCAGTTGGATGCGCTCCAGCGCCGGCTGGGTGCCTGCCTCCGACGAAATCATCGTAAGAAACCGACGGTCGCGGCTGGTCGGAATCGTCGATATTATATTGCTCTAAAAGCCGGTCATCGCCTACCGGCGGACGCTGGCCAGTGTTGTAAGCGGACGCGTTGCTGCTCTCGTCCAGCTGCAGTAAGTCGCCGCCATTCCGGCCAGCGGATGGATGACTTCCAGGAGGCCGACCGCTGGCCATCGTACGATGGGCGAGCTGACAGCCTTTGAATTATCGCAGGCGAGGAAGAGTTGGTGGAATCAGAAAAAACGCCCCTGAAGCATTGGCGCCGAGATGCAGATCGAGATCGAAAGTGGTTGTTTCAGTTGGACTATGAGTCGCAAAAGGGAAGTTGACAGGATGGCGAAGTCTATCAACGTTTGACTGCGACACTAGCGATCAGAAAACAGTATAACACTGGACGAGTCGTGAAGATTTGATTCTAGATTGCGAAAATCGAGAGTCGTCCAAGAAGTGTCTCAGCTCTCTCACGGGGTGTCCAGCAGCTAAAGTTACGTCTCCGTACAAATAAAGCTGTGGTTCGGAGAGCCCTCGAGACAGCCAATCAGCAGCCGCGTCTGGGGCATCCAACGTCTAAGCCACTTCTGGCAGCTCTTACTGTATTGGCTGCGTAATATTACAGAACATTCCGTGCTCTGCTGCTATTCAGGGGCACATTCGGCGTATGACGATCGTCATGTCATGCAAGTCATACAAAGTACGTACTGTCATACGTGGTCCCCATTCGGCGGAGTATCATTATTTCTGTCTGCTCAATTCAAAGTCGCTTTGATGTCTTTATCCTGTTTAGATATATACCGCTAAAAGCTGTGCATCTATTAATACACTGACCAGTTGCATCGCCATTGCGGCAAAGATGAGGACAGTATGCCGCCACGAGTTTCGTAGGGTGGGCCAAGTCAAGATCGCCGCGCAGGCAGCTGTGAAACTGCTTCAAACCAGGGGCATCGCCTCCACGAGCAATCTTGGAGGGGTTATCCATCCGGAACGCGGCGGCTGATCTGCGGCAGCTTGCTTGTCATGCTGCTGAGTGCTGACACGGGGCTTTACACAATTGTCTATCATAATGTCTTGTATAGAATGTTCGATGTGCTGCATCTTTCCTTATCCTTCACGATCATTCTCTGCATTGGCCTCTGACGCACGGTTGACTTTTGCGCGCCGAGCAAGGTCAGCCTCGAGCGCTTTGCTTATTATGCCGTTGAGTTCCAGCACTTTCTGTTGCGCAAGATTCGTTTTGTTGATAACTTCGAGTGCGCTCACCGGGCTGCCCGCAGACTTATACACAGCACAGGTCTCGCCGGTATTGTTGAGCGCGATGATTAAATCACCCTCGGATGCTTGTTCCTCTTTGCGGGTAGCATCTAGAATGAGAACCTTTCCTTCGTGAAAGGACTGGAATGTGATTGCTAAAGGTTTGTGGGTGATATTCAATGGTACCGGAACTCGTTCGTTAATGCCAAATACCGTGACCTGACCATCTTTGACCTCGATGTCGGGACGTCGAAAATGTTGTAGACCAGCCATAATGCCAATGCAGGCGGAGTCGATAAGATTTCCATCAAAGTCGGTGACATGGACATCGGCTCGTATATTCCAGCAACTTTTGCCTTTTAATATGCATAATGATTCCGTATCGAGGGCATTGGAGTGACGAATAACCCGATCAAGAACTCGCGACACGTAAGTTTCGAGCTCGCTTTGTCTTGGAGAGTATTAGCATATATGCTGTGGACGAGCTAGATTCGTATCATACCGAAGGTTTTCCCAAGCAGGAGATCCCATAGCTGTAAGCTCCATAGCAATCAAAAACGTGCCATCGCTTTGGCGGTCATCGCGGGGTTTGGATACTTCGGCGGATATGCGCACGACCAGGCTAGAGACAATGCAATGAGTATAGAATCAATACAATTGACGAATTTAGAACGCACCTTGTCTGTCCGAGTTGGACCTTAACATGTCCATATTCCTCGCCAAAAGTCACTGAGAGAGGACGAAAAACGTCGGCATCGCGCCCATCGAGTCGGATGTTCTCGAGTAAAGCTTCGAGAATGAATTCCCGCTCCGCTACCGACAACGGAGTTTCTTTTGACATGTTGTTATTATGTGAAAGATATTGGCAAGCCGTTTATCGAAATTCAATCGCAGTGTATCAACAGCATAGTCAAGACGATGAAGATGAACAAGCACGCTCCAAAGAACTTTTTGGCGGCAAATCAAATTACATCTGAGGGCTGGTATGCTTTCAGCCAATCAATCCAAGGCGGTGAACAGCGGTTTTGATACTTCCACCTATCAATTGCATCTTCACTTGACTCGCAACTAACTTACAATAACAACATCACCTTGAACTTCACAATCACGATTTAACATGACTACAGGTAATACCAAGAACAATTCTGTTGTACCAACTTTTACTAACTTCACAGCGCATCGTCCCACATTCGACCCGGCCCAAGGCAAAGAGGCCCTTCGTGGTCCAGCCTACCATCAACGACTCTTGCCTGCTTACATGCACCTCAAAACTCGGTACGAACTCAAGTCAGTCAGTCAACAAATACACAGCTAACATTTTCCAGTCAACCAGGTCAAGGCGGCGCAGCCGACGGGCCACGCGATCTACGAGCAGAACTATTAGCCGCCGAAGCAGCACATTTCGCAAAGACCAAGGGCGTCACAGATGGAGCGCCTACCGAACCAGTTCCAAAACTCAAACGTGAGCTTGAAGAGGATGCGGAAGCAAATTTTGATGCAGAGGATATAGAGGCCAAAAGGCGGAGGATACTGGAAGAAACGAGGGATATAGACGCCGACTCGATAGGGTCGGATTCGGATAGTAGTGAAGAGGAGAGGTATGTCCATCTCCTCCATATGCGCTTTGAGACATAGGATATGCTGATAATATATCAGTGACGACGAAGAGGATGAAGCCGCAGAACTCATGCGCGAACTCGAAAAGATCAAACGAGAGCGACAAGAACAAAAAGAGAAAGAGGTTAGTACATCAACCGCTCCATCTCGCGACTCTGCCTGACACTAAGGGGTATAGGAACGTGAAAGAGAAGCCAAAGAACAAGAGCAACGAGAATACGACATTGCGCGCGGCAATCCCCTATTGAATCCACAGGATTTCAACATCAAGCGTCGCTGGGATGATGACGTCGTCTTTAAGAATCAAGCGCGCGGCAGTGAAGTCAAGAGAGGTCCAGAGTTTGTCAATGTAAGTCAATCCCCTTGGTTGTGGAAGAATATGTGCTTACTCTGGCTACTAGGATCTCTTGCGATCGGACTTTCATAAACGGTTTATGGTGAGTTGTCTCCTATCTGGTATCTAATGTTTCGTTTTCTAATGTGGGAATAGTCGAAATATGTACGATGATTACGAGGCGCCTCGCAAGGATTGGGATTGGCGTTTATTAGTCTTGATGGACCAGTTCTGTATATTGATAGTTCTCTAGCAGCGACTTGTGAATGGAGCATTGATCATCATTATCACCAGAATTGCTGTCTACCTCCGCATAGTGGCGCACTGTTTGTAGAAGTTGATATCAGATGTAACCTAGAGGACGTCTCTTGGTAGCAAAAAAAGAAGAAAACGGAAGAAACAGTATCAAGCATCAAAAAAGAGAAAAAGAATCGGGTTTTGACAAGAGTGGTCGAGTCCCACGAGATGAATATCAGCACATGTTATGTTGATGCCCTTGCTGACTAGCGAATATCAATCGTTGATGCGATTGCTTAAGCTAGCCTTAGACTAATCAGGATTAGCGCACGTTGGCAATCGTCATACCGAGGCTGCGCGGAGGAGAACTGAAATCAACACCAATCAATCATCTCCAACTGCCTCCATTCATATCACAGAAATACAACGAGCAATGGACTCCCAAGCTACCGGCAAAGCTCTACACAGTAAGTATTTTGTTTCTTCTCGCGGCGAGACTCCTAGTCAATATTTCTGACCACCGATTTTCCCGCGCAACTGTGCTGGGAAGTTTCGTCGAATACAGACCGCATCAACACCGACATCACACAGTTATTACAACGATTTGAGAATATACTCGCGCCTTCGAGGGTTCGTCTTGCCGCAAATCCGGCAAAAAGAAAAGGTTCCATGAGCTAAATATCGTCGGTATATAGGTCAAAAACCCAGATAACGCCTACACTGCAGTCGGTGCTTACAATCTCAACGTCGAAGCGACTGCCCTCGTTAGTTACTTTCCTATCAAGTATAGCTCCGACCTGGTCAAGCTCTAATGGCTGCTTTTTGTGGATAGGTCCGCGCCGCAGAAGATCTCCTCTCCCTCACGCGCTTCATGAAGGAAGCATGGCTCTTCGAGAAACTCAATACCGTCGGCGCAGATGAGCATGATACACAGCGGAATCGGAAGTTGGAGGAGGATGTGGCTGCTGTCAAGGAGGCGGTTCAGAGGGAACTCTTAGGGGATAATAGTGGCAATGGAGGGGAGAAATGATGCTTTGGTTCTCGGTGCTTATTATGGGTTGGCGAATTCCATGGCGTATTTTCGGGTTGTTGCTGGCATTGAGATGCGTGGGATGAGGCGTTTGTGGGTTTGAATCTACCTATGAAAGCACTTGAGGCGATTTGGGAAATAGAAGTATTGATGTATCAAATACCCCGTTCCCTGCTAGACTTTCCTTTCTATTTTCCAAGGTTAAATTGATCAATTTGATTCGTACCGTTGTTAGACTTTGTCATCAACATATATATATTCTCTTTGTCGCGGCAGCATCCAAGGATCAATTGATGCCAATCGATTGGCCCGATCTAATTCAGAAATGACCGACGATGCGAAATGAACAAGAAAGAAGAAGATATACTTACTATTTGTTGTAGTTGAGAGGCATCTGGTCCGACGAATCCGGAATTTAGGGCTGAACGATAGGGCTTATCGGAGCCCATAAATTCTTCCCCGCGCCGCGTACAGACATCCGCGTTCTTATCAACTTCACTTTTTTCCAATCTCTACCATATCTCAATCCCTGCACATCACCACAAAACCGGCACAAAAGACCGCGAAAATACACATCACATCAGAAAGTCCTTCTTCGAGTCCAATAAAGCAATCGGAAAAAGAATAGATGTCTCCCCCATCCTCCACAGACCCAGTCTCCGAGACAGCCTCAATGAAACCAACCACCAAAACAATCACACTCACCCTCGTCGTGGCCACAACACCCATCACTCGCTCAACAACAAAACCTCTCCTCGGTATAGGTCTGAATGGAACTCTACCATGGCCTCGTATAAAATCCGACATGAACTTTTTCGCGCGCGTTACTTCTCGTCTCCCTCTTCAGGAAAAAAGTAGTCCGGAAGAAGCAGAGACAGGGGATAAAGAGAAGGAGAAGTTGAATGCAATAATAATGGGCCGAAAGACGTATTCCTCTCTCCCCAAGAGTCTGCGACCACTTAAAGATCGCTTAAATGTGGTCATATCCCGGGACGAATCCGGTTCTGTGGCGGCGGAAGTTGAGCGTGATCTAGCACAACAGCGCGAAAAGGCTGAGAGAGATGGTAAGGAGGATAGACGAGATGCCTTCAGCGCGCACAGTCTGGAGGATGCGTTAAAACAGCTGTTTGAGCAGAAGAGGCAGGATTTGGGGCAGGTGTTTGTTATTGGGGGCGGGGAGATATATAGATCTTCTTTGGAGTTGTCGTCGACTTTGAGGGAGTCGAGGATTGTGCAGAGGATTTTGATGACGAGAGTCAAAAGACGGGATGGTGAAGAGTATGAGTGTGATACGTTCTTTCCGCTTACGGATGAGGATTTGTCGGACACGAATACGAAGGGGTGGCGGCAGGCTGGAGCAGAGGAGGTGACTGGGTGGGTTGGGGAGAGGGTTGGCGAGGAATGGATCGAGGAGGGTGAGGTTGCGATTAAGGTCGAGGGTTATGAGAGGGCTTGAATTTAATCAACTCCTTTCGGTTGCTCGAAATGATTTGATGTGATTTGGAAATGCGAACTACGCAATGCATATATGGACAAATGCAACATCTATATACAATTTAATGCATCGATATCAAGAACAAAACGCCATGCGCTTGTATGCGTAAACAAAATCCGTTACTCGAGAATTACAAGATCAAGACTTCTCTAGCTCTCTCATGTGTTTCACAAATTGCTTCTTGTGGACTAGTCCCTGAAATTTGCCATCGTGCAAAACACACACGTATCGAAGACCAAGTTTGACGAAGCACTGATAGACCAAGTCTAATGGTGAATGCACGTCGAGGGCAACGGGGGACTGGATCTTGTTAGCTTTATACCAACCAGACAAACTTCTTGGGAAAGGACATACTGGATCAATATATATGGTGAAATCATGCACCGGACCGGTTGTATCGCCGTCCTCATTATAAGGCTCAGGCCAGTTCTGATGGTCAGGAGACATGATGCAAAACTCTGCATATTCATCCTCAAGTCCATCCAGCGCAAACTCGAGATCGGTGGCTGCAATCATACCCACCAGTACTGTATCCCGTACAATGGGCAGGCCACTGTCAAGTTCACCAGCCATAAGGAGATAGTCCAGCTTTCCGCGCAAGTCTTTGGCCCTGACAAGTGCAGAGTTGCTGATATCGATGGTTCGGTGTCGCCCAGTTGAACGACTGAGGTCGCCCAACGTTTGGTCGGTGATTGGATGACCGCCTTTGTTGTCGAGGAATGGGTAGTCGTTCATATCGGTAAGCAAGTCCTGTAATACATTAGTAGGATTTCCTTGAGGTTCAATCCGCCTCACTTACATAAATACTGCGAGGCTCGATAGCATCAGCCGTCCACTTAGCACACAGAATTGCAATGCAAAATGGCAGCACATGGTTCAAGCTTCCCGTCAATTCAAAACAAATGACAGCTAGCGTTACCGATAGTCGAGTAACGCCACACATGGTCGCGCCAGCAGCTACCATGGCATAGACACCAGGGGTAACGCATGACTCGACGCCGGGAACGGCAGGACAGCTAGCGAAAAGGAAAAAGTCCGGGTATGCAACGACAAAATATTGCGTGAGATGTCCAACGATACGTCCCATTAAGCCGCCTACAACCATGGAAGGAACATATATTCCGGCAGGGACCTTTAGTCCAAAAGTAATGGTGGTCAAAAGACTTTTGACGACAAAAGCCACCAGCAGATATTTCACCACTACCAAAATATCTTCCTTCTCGTTTGGGCAGAGACCAGATTTAGTCACTCCAGTAGGATCACATGGTGCAGTGAGCTCCTCAAGAAGCTCGGCCACAGCCAGCTTGGTATAGCGGTTCCAGAAGCTGACGATGCCAGTGACAAATGCTACTAGAGCAACTTCCAGTATGGGCGATCCCTTGATCAACGGAATTCGGCGAAATGACCTAGCCCATATGTTTGTGGCTTTGATAAATAGTGCACCTAGCGTTCCACCTAGAATACCCAGAAGGACGAAGATTCCCATCTCGAAGATCTCCCAGTCAGAGACGTATCGTACTTGAAACGGCACAATCTTGCCTGTACCGTACGGGTTGAGGAATTTGAGAGATAATGCGGAGGCCTGAATATTATTAATTAATAAAACCGGATTCTCTTTACGTTAGAAAAAACTCACAATACAGCAAAAAAAAGTCCTGAAAAGAGTCTTTGGAGGGAAATAATAGCTTCAATTTGTCAGTACCAAGTTAGCCTTCAAGAGGAGAAACATATACCTGACTTCTTCCAATCCAAAAAGCACGCCTCCAATAGGGGCCCCAAAAGCGACTGCCACTCCGCTGGCTGCCGAGGCTCCAAGCACTTCTCGTCGTTTGGCATCGTTGGTTCGATATTTCTTAAACAGACGGCTGCAGATGTTGCCCACGCATGTCGCAATGTGCACATAAGGACCTTCCTTTCCCAAGCTCATACCAGACGAAATGGCCAAGACTAAAGCAAGAGTCTTGAAGATCAGAGTCTTTAACCCCAAATATCCGTGCAAAACGAAGCCGCTTAGGATAACCTTGACTTCGGCCACTCCACTGCCAGCTGCAGAGTAGTAGACAGTGGACGGATTACTACGCAGACTAGTGTAGTATCCACTGGGGCTTTGAGGGGCGTTGCTACTCTCGGCACCCAGATTCTCATCCAACGTCGACAAAGCAATGGTCGAAGGCACGACAGTCTTGGTAAACATGGTGAGTCCGCATGCACCCATGGCCATCAGAATGGCCCAGAAGACGTAGAAAATAAAGTCCACCGACTCATTGTCAAATCGAGAAAATCCAACTAACTGTGACCATGAACTCCATGCATCACAGGATCTCTCGCCGACGCAGCATGTTCTGCGGTCCGACAACCAGGATGTCGTGCAGATACCGTCCTTTAGCTCAAACACATGCTTGTCGGCAATATCAACAAAATACGCAATGGCTGCAGTAATACAGCCGATGACAGCTACAAGAATCCAGCCCTGGGCGCCATCGAACAGGGCTAGCATTCGACCCTTGAAATCCTTTCGACTCCGCAACTCTCGCAATCGAATGCCATCCTTAATACTGTCATGCACCCAATCAATAGAAGTAAACTGATCGTACCATAGCCGCTCATCTAAAAAAGACGAGCCTTGCATCACATCTTCGTTCCAGTCTTTGGGTGTATCATCCAGCTGAGCCTGAGTTCTCTGGCCGGGCACGAAGCGGGCCGATGGCCTTCGGCTATGGTGACGGGACCGACGAAGCGTGCCGCCGGTTGTGTTGTACCTGAAAAAGGTATCCGGCCTCGTTGCGGTACCATAAGTTATCCGGCGGTCGTTCCCAAGCAGGCTATCATTTTCGTGAGCTGGCAACCGTCGTCGATATGTAGGCGAGACAGGAGCTGTTACTGGGGCGTGGTGACGCTCGTACTCGTCGGAATCGTCGTCGTCGTGCGAGCCCGACGGAAGGTCGTAGGCTGAGCGAGGCATGTTGTTGAACTAGCGGGGTGTGTCCCGACCCTATGAAGTGTTGTGATTCAAAATAGCATGCTGTCTTTGATGGGATTTGATCGACTCTAGACGAGTTGTTGTTCCTTTGGCGAGCCGATCGAGGGGTCGATAGGTTACGTCAGGCCGCTTCTAATGCCGGGGCAAAGAAACAACCACCTTTTGCAATAGAGACTGACTTAAGCAGAAAGAATGACTGAATGATGAAATAACGAATATATCAATGTAGAAAAATGTCGAACGAGTGCAGCAGTATCCAAGATACAGCTCGACTAGCCGGCAAAGACCGTCAAGTTAGGTGCGGCAGTTGGTTAGACGTTGGGCCAGGAAGCTAATGAGCTCAGATCACGAAAAAGAGCATTGGGATTGGTTGGTCCGCATCATCTGACAGACCCACCTGGCGGAGTCATTCAAAAGTCGTGCTGTGGCCATAGCCATGTTGACTATGCTTAGCAGGAAACAAGAAAGAGCGAAGACAAATTGAGAGGTAAAACATTCCAGCAGGACAGACTCAGCGTGTGATTATTATTTGCGCGGTCACACGGATATATGTATGGGTGCCTTGGTTTTGAGGTGTCGAGGCATCGATGCGCGGACCGGATTAACGTATCTCCATGTAGTCCACATGAGGTGCAGGGACTCAGGATTGCTTGCATACATAGTTACAATGCATCCAATTTATCTATCCATGCTCAGAAGATATTATATAATGTCCAATGTCGACTACACATGTTCTTGCAGCGACTGCAGCAGACAGCGGCTGCTCGTGCATCCCACACAGTCTAGACTCTAGAGTGATCTATCTGATCTCGGCATATTCGCAGTCACCGGTGATTAGTGGGTTTTCCATACATTGCAGTCGCTCTTGACAATCAACACTGCACCATGCAAAGCATCGAGTTTGACCTATCTGCACGCGCGGGAAAATTTTTCCGGGATCGTGCCAATCAGAAGCTATATATTACGAATAGATTCTGTTGCTTTTGTGGTGTTGTAGATGGAGATACGTACCTAGACGTTGGTGTATAAGGTTGTAGTGGGTATGTACCGGATGCCTCTGGCTCCGACTTACTGAATCTATGGTGAAATCATTCACAGTCAGTATATAGTCAATAAATAAGCATCGACGATACCCTATACAGTCAATCCGACTAGACTCAAAACTTGGACTCTTTACTATAGTAGGGTCGAGACGGCCCCGGAAAAACTGATAGGTATATTTAAGTCTCTCGCCCTGTTGATACATAGAAAAAGTACTTAAAACCTAGCTGACTAGGAACTTCCATACAGGTCAGTGCTCTTCTTCCATTGCCACCGTGCCCTGTGATCGTCTCTCTGTATAGGTACCCAGGAGATCGGGTTGACCAGTGTACCGGATATTGGATCACTGATTAATTACTCATTTACTGATTCAGGTACTTCTTCGGGTCAGTGACGAGAAAAAACGAAAGAAAGTTTTACTTATCTGTCTTACCCTCCAGACCATCTAGATCGTTCTCTTTCCCTCTCCGGAACTCCCTTTTCGTCAGGGTTATCCTTCGACTTGAATTTTCTTTTCTTTTCCGACTCATTTCTTTTTCCCTTTTCCTGAAGGGGGTGGTAGTCAATAATCAATAAACTACGGTTCCGGGATCTGTGATTCACAATACTCTTGTCTAACTGGATACTTTTCCCCCTTCATTTGCCATTCGAGTTTCACACACCTTCCCCCGACACTCGTACACCTTCTGGCTGGGGATACCCCGCGACAATAGGGAAGGACCGCAGGAATACATACGCTCAGGTATAAATAGGGAGAAATCTGCCCTGAGGTTTGAGAAACTCCAGAATTCGAAATGTCAACGGACCCGTCGGCAATCATGCCTTCCTCTTACCCATCACAGGATGGACGGATCAAATATGACCAATTCTTCATCTTTGGGGATTCAATCACCCAGTTTTCGTATGATCAACGGTTGGGCTTTGGCTTCGGGGCTGCTCTAGAAAGCGGTGAGTTCCTTTGCTGACTCTGTTCGGACATTCTACAAAGCAGTCAAAGAAGTCGCTGACACTTTTGGTCTGCTAGATTATGCCAGACGCCTCGATGTAGTCAATCGAGGATTTAGGTAGGATTTTTTACTTGAGTCCCTTTCCCGACTACAGACTGACCTGTGTAGCGGTTATACGACCGCAAATGCCAAAGTGCTATTTCCCAAGATCTTTCCTACAATACAGGAAGGTCGAGTCCGTTTAATGGTATTTTGCTCTCCTGTTGTTGACGTTTCTAGAAAGAAGCTGATGTTCAAACAGACAATATTCTTTGGCGCAAATGATGCCGTCTTGCCACCACATGCCCAACAAGTGTCCCTTGAAACATACAAGGAAAACCTCAAATCCCTCATCCAACATCCATTAGTCAAAGAACACGGCACCAAGATCATTGTTCTGACCCCTCCGCCCATCAATGAGTACCAATTGCAATTCTTTGATGCAGAAAAGGGCTTTGACACCCCCAGTCGAACAGCTGCCAACACCAAACGGTACGCTGATGCGTGTCGCGACGTTGCCCAGTCGCTTGGGGTACCCGTGGCTGACATCTGGATGGCGATTATGAAATCGACTGGGTGGGAGGTTGGGCAGCCGCTGACTGGTTCCAAGGATGTCCCTGCAAATGAACAGCTGGCGAGTATGTTGACTGACGGTACGTTGTCTTTATCTGATTGTCGAGTTTGGACATTGGATGTTAATTTGCGAGTCTAGGCCTACATTTCACCGGCAATGGATATAAACTCATGTACGATGAAGTCATGAAGACTATACGGGCTACTTGGCCAGAGGAGGCCCCAGAGAACCTGCGAGAGGTTTTCCCACCCTGGGATATTGCTCCCAAATGATTCCGGCCTTGGCTCTATTTACACTACTCGATTGGTTATATGAGGCTATCAGTTATATCAATTGCGTGATTATATCTTCTCATGTACTTACTTGGATTTGATATTGAATGGACATATGGTATTTGTTGGATCAAACATTTATATGCTGGTAATAATATTCTATGTAGTGATTTGTACGAGTCTATCCTCTAAGAAGACATGGAACATCTACCTAGGTAGTTGACGGCAAAGGTCCTCATTTCTTTTATAATGGTTTATTATATGCCCTAGTCCCGGATATAGCCGTTTCTTTTAAATGCATGTATCGGAAGGACATTGTCTGGGGCTTTGATAGAACTTGATTGTCCTACACTCTCTAATATGTATGAATTGTCGGGAAAGATGTCTCTTCGCTTGAAAAGTTGTCTGCCTTCCTCTCTGTTATTGTGTAGTGTCTTGAGTTCTCCAGTTGGTATGTCTGTTATTCAGATTTGGTATAGATTAGGGATCGGACTTTAGCTAGAAGGATTAGGGCATGAAGGAAATATCGAGAAACTCCAGTCAACATAGGCTTTCGGGATAGTCTTTGAAAAATATTTCATTCAAATTCTTTGCAAGATTCCAAACCGAGTTTTCTGAAACGTTTCCACAGAGGTCAGATCGAAGTCGACGCAAAGCTTTGATCCTTATATCCGGTTTGTCCCATGGTAGGTTGCTGATTTGCATCGTATCTGGGGATTGCAGGACTATACTCGTATGGAACTTACCTCGTAAAAGCCAATTCGCTCCATCATGATATCCTAGCGGGGAAACCATAACGTGAACAAGGAGTACAGACGAAAAGAAGGCAAAATACGAGGCAGACAAACGGCAAAAACCATGTCTCTCCTACGTAGCCAAAGCAGGTATAAGCTAGCCATGGCCACAGTACGACCCAGCCTTCTCAACAACAAACATACAGCAACATTCGAGACAAACGGTCTATCCAACGACATTCGTCCTGGGGGAAGCCTACTTGCAGTCTACTTCTCAAAGGTTCTAGGGACAACAACACATCACAATGGAACCGGGAAACTCCTCACCACAGACTGAAAATGGTAGTATTGCCCATTCAGACTCCAGCGTTCCTAGCATCCAGGGCCAACTCACGGATCGAATCGACACCCTAGCTCAGTACCTGACCATCCTAGGCACCAAAAACCGCCTAAGCGAGGAGCGCATGATCAACCTACAGGTCCAGCTCAACAACATCAACCACAGCCTCTACAACATCGAGAAACACCTCGAAACCATCAACGAATACGTCAAAGCTCGCGACGCCCAACTCGAGGGCCACGATACGCATCTGCTCTACCTTCGTGCCGGCGAACTAGAGACAATCTGGGACAAAGTCACCAGCAACATCGAGCTGGAAGACATCTACATCCTTCACGGAGCGGATGTTGCGCTCGACATTCTAGCACTCAACTTCCTCGACGAGACGGACCAGCAGCGCTATGAGGTTGCCAAAGTAGGCTTTGAGAACTTGTACGGGTTCCCATTCAATGCCGAGAATGAGCAGAAGATCACCATCGCACCCCCCGAAATTCGCAAGACGATCGATAAGCGGGCTAACTTGAAGTTTCTGCGTGCCTGGAAGTGGTCGTCTGAGACGGAGCATTTGGTGGATATGTGCGATGATATCCTGAAGAAGTGGGAGAACAAACTAAACTGGTATTATCCTAACGCGCAGTTGCGGCAGGAGTACGAGGAGTTGGAGGAGTTGTACATCAACAAGGGGGTGTAGTGAGGAGAGGAGCAGCTCATGAGGATGAGATGATGTTAGGGCTGTCTAACCCTAGGGTCAGCCAGGCATCAGCTCACGATGATACTAACCAATTATTCCTATTTGTGTAAGATATCTCTAATGAAAACTGCATCACTCCATTCTCTCAAGGCGTAGTGATTTCACTAGTAACTAAAACAGAAATCTAAGTTGAAAAAAGTCTAACCCTAAGGGTAAGATCGTCGTTGCCGGTACTGTAGCACTAACTTGTCGCAGCCTGAGGCAGCAACCTCCAGCCAGTCTCAGTCCCCTCCGCAAAATCTCCAGAACCCTGAAACATCAATTTACTGGCAACTTGCTGCATAACTCATGAATAGACTACCGAGTCTATCTATCTTCAATAAGTCGGCACTTCTTTTACAGTTGCCTTTGTCACGTCCGATCATCAAAGCCTTCGTATCTTTGTCTTGTTTCTCGAAAGCATTCGAAAGCCCGTTGCAGCTAGCAAGAGTCTGATCGCCACCACCTTCCTCAACGTTCGACCAGCTACCTTATCCTGATCGTCTACTTTCGTGTGGTCACATCTGACTAAACGTCGCTCGCTACAAATAGTTATCGCAAGTTAAAAAGCTGTCCCTCGACTTTCACCGCTTTCTGACAAGCCAAACGAACCTCTACGATTTACCCTCCCCACCGTACATTCCCTCGACCGGAGTACTGACGTCTAGACCACATCGAACCAACCTACATCAGCCAAGGATCAACAACGCTCGTCACCAAGTGGCTCTAAATCAACGCTCTCGATCGGTGTCATTAGTCAACGAATATTCAAAGAAGATTCTTGAATGGGCCTTAACATTTCTTAATAAGAAAGCGACAATCAGACCGGGAAGACGGCCTTTTTGGCCGTCTCTGAGTCTTGGAGGGAGGGTGACTTGAGGAGGACAAACGAAAAGGGTCGACACAAGGAGGCTATTGTGATTGTTGATTACGACTGTACCCACCTGTGAAAGATCAATATCGCATTGAAGAGTGCTCTCACTTCACTCAGACTTTCAGATACCGTGGGAATGGATGCGCAGTACCCGTTTGCCTCTCGTGAAGATATCTGGCGCGTCTTTGAAGAGGTCAAGGATTTGTATTCCACGCAGCTCGAGCACGGAGAGCGGATTGCGAGGCTGGAGCGGCGGAGGGAGGATGATGCGCGGTTGAAGAGTGTATGGGGTCCAATCTCACAGTTTCCCAGCACCATGAGTGGGCCACTTACAGGTAAGCTTTTATTCTATTTTATGTCCATTGAAATTCGCTTCTAATGATCGTGTTTAGAGCCATCTTATAACCCCACCGTTGACGCCTTCAAAGGGTTCGATCAAGGTCATCATCACAGCATCATCACGAACATGACACTAGACAACGAGGAGGAGCCGCGGCGGGGTGCGTCCAGAGCCAACAGCGTCCGTTTTGATGAAAGTGCAATAAATGGGTACTACGGCCAAGTCAATCGCTCGACAAGTGAGCTTCCTATTCGGACGGGAAGCGGTATGAGTAGTCATGCCTTGACTGAACGTTCTCTATCTCATCGATCCGATGGTCGACAGAGCTCTTCGGGACATTCTCATCACTCTGCTCGGACTAACAGTATGGGTATCGATACTGCCAGGATTGTGGGCTCGACCGGCGGGTCTCCCGCAAGTTCGATCTTGCCGCCTCCCGGGTTGTTTCTACTAGGCCCTGTTCCTTGCATTATACGGTGCTGGCTGACGACTACTTTCTCCAACGACTCGTTACTGTATGCAGCCGTATGTTCTGGCTCATACTCGTCCTCCCTCGGATACAGCTTGATTGAGAAGCTTGGGTATGTGGACCAGATCATTGTCGAAGACGGCTTGCGTTACATAAAGCTTCCTCTCTATCTCCCAGAAGCCAGCATCCATCAAACGTCATCCCGTGCTGGTAGTCCTACGCCTCAGCTTCCGGCTGTGACCGTTCGGTTCGTTGTGCGTGATTTGAGCCCAGATGATAAGAGTATCCATATCATCGTTGGAAGTGATGTCCTCCGGTCTCACAACGCCGATATTCTCTTCTCGCAGGACAAGATACTTATGGTCGATGATGACAGAAACAAGGTTTCCATCCCTCTTGTGCGACCTGAAAATGATGCGGTATTTAAGTATCTCAACACCGCCTCCGACGCCTCGCGCGAGACTTTCGCCAAACCGCAACATCCACACGGCACAGAAAGGCAAGAAACTGTCAATGGACGTGACCATGGTGCGATTGAGCGGCCAGTCTCAAGACCGCAGGAAATCGGTTCCATTGCATCTACAAAGGTGGAAGAACCAGAGTGCGAACGTGAATCGAGGCCTACAACAAGAGACGGCGGCCATTCCGAGACCGATAGTCAAGTTGCGAGGGAAGGCAGTGCACCGGTTGATCCAGAAGCTTATCCTGGTATCTCGACAAAGACAGAGCCTACTGGACCATGGGGATCATGGCGACGCGCTGATGGCAGTGCAATTGGTATGGCAAAATCGAACCGTGGACGAACAATGAAGGTGCTGCGACCATCAAAATCACTATCCTCACGGGTCCCCTCTACGACCTCTAATCATACCCACGCCGCTTCGAATGTCGAGACTGTATCATCGCCTGCTGCAGCACCATACCCAGGAGGCGAAAGCAATCCAGCAGCTCAGACGCCTGGACCAGATCTCGTTCATCCGACACCGAGCCGAACCGCCAGTTTCAAATCAGGAGATGGATCATGGTCGGCTGCTGGCAAGACCCGAGCAAGCAATCCCATTGGAGGAGCATCTGCATTCGGCTGGCTCAATTCCTCGTAAATCTTCATCAACGTTCTCCATGCTTTCCTTTATGGTCGGTTTGTTTCTGAAGTTCGGGCTGAAGAGGATTGATATCAAATACAATAAGCAAGCAGTATAGAATATTGATACTGTTTTTGACATGAGTGTATTCTAAAGTTACAAAAGCTAGTCAATGCTAGTTTCTTTGCCAATTCCTTTTCTCATTTATTAATAAATATGAAGCAGGTTGATGATACTCAGAGCAGCATCCGTAGCCGAGAATAACCCTAATCGCATACGTACCGGTATTCCCCCGCATACGACGTTACCCCAACTCAGCCTCTCCGATTTGCCCCGCATCCAACATCCATCTGTCCAGACTCGGCCGATTGTTCTCTTCTCAAAACCCAGAGCTCCTTCACTTTCACGAAGCGTATCTGATATCACAAACATAACAACCATGGCTAGCTTAACTGCGAGAGCGAGTCGGATCAGTGAGTTACTCTCCCTCATTGTTCGTTTCAAAAATGGAATACTGACCTTATCAATCAGGGAATCCAGTGTTGTTGTATGTCACTTTTTTGCTATTCAGAATTGGATCACACTCTTATAGGGGACATGTCGACTAAGTGAGACTCTAGTATCTGCGACATTCAAGAGAAGTTCCGAGAACACATCTATGAGTTTCCAAAAGTGTACGTTTGGCTTTAAGACGCCCGGCTTTTCCCATGATAAGACAAATTGACCATTATAGTGTATCAACAACCCAAAAACTCCTCAAAGCCGGCGCAGTTCTCGATGTCCCAGTCTACATAACAACCCAAAACAAAGCCCGCCTCGGCGACACCGTCTCCGAACTGCTTTCTCACATCGCCCCGAATGACAACCAAACCGGAAATAAAGTAATCGCCAACATCGACAAAACGGCCTTCAGCATGTACACCGACGACCTAGTCTCGCAATACCAGGCAGCAACCAACAAAACAGAGCAAAAGCTAGACGCCATCATTGTCGGCATCGAAACACACATCTGCGTCACCCAGACAACCCTCGACTTATTGCAAGCCGGGCATAGAGTCTACATCGTCGCCGACGGAGTCAGTAGCGTAAACCCCGAAGAAAGGCCCGTTGCATTAGCTAGGCTTCGTGACGCAGGCGCTATTGTGACGACGAGCGAGAGTCTGATCTTTGAGATGTTGAAAGATGCGAAGAGTGCCGGGTTTAAGAGTATTAATGGGTTAATTAAGGAGTTTAAGGAGGATACGAAGGTGGGGCTGAGGGTTTTGTGTAAATATTGATCGTTTCCCATATCTTTGAGTCTATATGCGGTGTCTAGAATTTTTTTTTTTTGTCACTTTCAAACGGCCCGGTTGGTCACAATTGGGTTTACGGACAAGGCTCCGGCACAACAAAAAGTTAGGGTTAGGGTTATTCCCCAAGCACCAAAAATGTCACGACGATCAGCCGAAGCAGTGATCAATCTGACATCCAGTTTGTTTTTTATGTGAGTGGTAATAGTACATTTATTTCCCTCTTATCCGCAATCACAATTGGACTTCTTCAATCTTAGCCCGTCCCTGAGCCCATGTCAAATCACCCTCTGAAGCCTTTTGCCATATAAGATTAACCTCATCCAGGAAAGCAGGGAGGAATGTTCCCGGCCCATTTACTGTGTCTTTTGCCGCTGCATTCTCAGCTGCGATTTCATACATCAGCAATCCTGCGAGTACTGCGAGTAATTTGTCGTCCCGGTACGCTGCTAGGTAGGCACCACAGATTGTGCCGATGGCGCAACCGGTCTATTCACTTGTCAGTGTTCTATTTTGAGGATGAGGTTTGGCAGATGGAAGATCTTACTCCGGTAGCTTTGCTGAGTAGTTCGTGGCCATTCTTCACTGCAATGACGCGCTGTCCATCGCTGAGGTAATCGATCGTTCCGGTAATGAGGACAATGTTCCCTATTCAAGTTAATGTCAGCATATCAAATCCTCAAGTTGAAAAGTCGGCTAACGTACGCTCCCTCCGTGCCAGGTCTCTAGCCAATGTAGCTTTCTCCAAATCGTTCAAGGTGCTCGGCCCACTATCGACACCCCTCTGAGTAAGATTGGCCGCATTTCCATAAACCTGCCTAATCTCCCGCTCATTGCCCTTGATAAGATCAAAATAACCGCCCGCCATAAGCGTTTTGACTGCATCTCGCCTGATTGCGGTGGCGCCGGCACCGACAGGATCCAGGACGACGGGGTTACCGTTGCTGTTGTATGCCTTGACGGCTTTGAGGTATTCGCCGATGCTTGCACTGGTCAATGTGCCCATGTTGATGACTAGACCGCCTCCGTGGACGGCGAGATCTTTGGCTTCGTCGCCGTATTGGGACATTATGGGTGATAGGCCACTAGCACACAAATTAACAAGGGGTTTTACTTGCACGGAGAAATGGAGACGTACGCTGAAATAGCCACATTCGCAACAAAGTTTGCAACCACAAAGTTGATCATGCTGTGCACAATAGGGTGGAACTTGACCACCTTCTGCACCACTTCCGGAACAGCAGCAGCGAGTGCGCTCACATCACCAGCCGAAGACGTCTTAGGACTTCTCGTAACAAAAGCCGGCGGCATAGCTATAGTCTTTTTGAATTGTTCCGCGACAGATTTGGGGTCGTCTGCGGCCATGATTGCGCTGACCACTGCTATGCCGTCGAGTGCTTTGTTTGCGGCTGCTGATTGATAGAGGACTCGTTGAACATTGGATAGATTGATGCCTCCGATTCCGACTGTGGCGACTGTTCTGTTGAGGCGGCCGATACTGTCGAGAATTGTCTTGACACCTGCTGTGCCGATTATGTTTTTCGTGTTTGTTTTTCTGTTGATTGTTTAGATCTGGTTATAGTTCATTAATGAGACTGGATACTCACGTCGGAGTTGCGAATAGTGTGCCAATGCCCAGATAATCGGCTCCTTCTTCGACAGCCTTGACGGCTTCTTCGACGGTGGATGCACTGATACCGACAATAGCATCTTTGTTCAGTATCTTCTTGGCGGCCGTTATTGCTAGCAAACGACACATTAGCGACACTTCTTTAGAAACCTCACATATGAGATACTAACACATATCATCCTGTCCCAGATGCACGCCCTCCGCACCAGACGCAATAGCAACATCAACACGGTCATTGATGATAAGAGGCACATTGTACCGTTCCGTAATTTCATGAAGTCTCGTGGCTGTTTCCACGAGAGCTCCAGTATCACTTGTTTTGTCTCTGTATTGGACGATTGTGACTCCTGAGCATTGATGTGTTAATGGATTGTTCTATACTTCTTGATACGGAGGAGACGTACCGCCCTTGCATGCTTCCTCGACGACTTTAAAGATGTCTCGGCTTCCGAGTATCGCAGGCGTAGAGTCTGTTACTAGGTAAAGACTGAGGTCGAGCGTCATGGTGTGTTATTTCAGTTGATAGCTGTATCAATTGATGACAATTGGCTATATTTGAGTGAATTTGTGCAAAGGACAAAGTAGCCAACAATAGTCCTGCTTGACTAGGGTCGTGACTAACCCTAATGTGTTTCTGTTGACAAAGGGTCAGCATGTCTTGTCATAATCATCAAATGGGCATATCAATGGCATAAATCCTTTGCTCTAGAGCTCCATAGATGTGGTTATCAACGATTTCTATTCGAGATCGCTGATTGACAAATGCATAGGAAGCTATATAGCTATCGTGATATACCCCGCCAAATTCAACCAAGCTACATCATCGCATAGAGACGAAAATATATGGGATCGCAGACTTACATACAAAGTGTAAATTATGTTCGTCGCTAAAAGAAATAGAACAAACAATGGTATATCGTTCAACGAGTATTGTCACGAATGTATAATGGACTCTGCAAAATTTCCCCCACTACGAAAAGAGCGTCATCGGAGGTTAAAATACCGTGATACATGCTGTATTTTAGCATACGGACTTAATCGCCTAGTTGAGTTAGCGTACAGTAATTTAAGATGGTTCAGGGTCGAAAATTCTGTTGCCGTTTTGCCGGAAGTCAGCTGACGGGCGTATTTTTTCGAGTCGTGTATTTTACTGCACAATGAGCCCCATAGAAAAATCACGTATTGGTATTTATAGATTACGAAGATGCTGGTAATATAAAATACGTGGGCGTATGCTTGTCGCTGATTGGCCGACATGGTTAGGCCGCTGTGGATTACCGAAGCGGCGGCCGTTGTTGCCTTTTCTCTCTCGACCCGATTTTGTTCTTACAAATATTCCTCTTCCTTACACAACACTTGGAAAGCTTCATTCTTCCTGCAACCATCTCAAAATCTATCATCGCATCATACAGTTGACTCACAGTCATCTCGCTGACAAAGTGCGTATCCTGCCGAGTCACTCCGCCTAATCCATCTTTCACTACACAGGCAAACTTGGTTACTGTTACGTGTGCATCAAACACAACATATTCTGACCATTTCTCGTCCAGATCTACTCTCATCAAAAACCATCTCCATTGGTTTTTGGACTCGTATAAAACTCCGTCGCAACGTCTACCGCCAGCGAACAAAACAGCTCGAGGTCGAGAGTCTGTTCATGTATTCGCCCTCCGTCAACGCTTTTGAACACCATTTGCCGCTTACGCTGCATACGTTTCGCTACGTGCGGAAACCGTGTAGTATACACTCAAGATCCTGTGGTTGAACCGTCGTGACCGTCGATTACTAGACGATCATTATTCACACCTTTTTTTTTCTTACAAAGAATCTGAGGTAAATTCTACCGCATGTATCTTTGCTACCAAACAATCTTTGTTGTGTCTCCTGTCGTCCGCCTTTCGCATAAGCCGCCTATTCTCGCTTCTTGAAAAAAGTCTTTGCAAAATAAACCAACCAATTCGACACCATGGCTACCGTCAACGTTCGTCGCGATGTTACCGATCCTTTCTACCGTTACAAGATGGAGAAGCTCCAGGCCAAGATCGAGGGTAAAGGTAACGGTATCAAGACCGTCGTTGTGAACTTGAACACCGTCGCTCAATCTCTCGCTCGCCCTCCCGAGTACCTCATCAAGTACTTTGGTTTCGAAATCGGAGCTCAGGCCAACGCCAAGCCTACCGACGATCGCTGGATCATCAACGGTGCCCACGACGCTCCCAAGCTTCAGGACTTGCTGGATGGTTTCATTGACAAATTTGTTCTCTGCAAGAAGTGCAAGAACCCTGAAACCGAAGTCATTCTCAAGGACAACCGCATTACTCTTGACTGCAAAGCCTGCGGCCAGCGCTCTGAGGTTGATCCTCGTCTCAAGCTGAGCACTTTCATCGTGAGAAAGACTCCTGGCAAGGGAGGCAAGAAGGACAAGAAATCTCGTCGTGACAAGAAGAAAGACAAAGAAGAAACCAATGGAGAAAAGAATGGCAGCCCAGGAGACAGCAACGTTTCTGACGAAGGCGACGACGGTGAGATCCCAGCTGCTAGTGACGACGAAATCGTCGCCGGCGCCGAAAAGATCAACATCGAGGATGAGGACGAAGAAGAGGTTAAGTGGTCCGTCGATGTTTCTGAGGAAGCTGTCAAGGCCCGTGCTAAGGATCTTCCCGACGATCTTAAGCGCACCTTGATCATTGAAGGCGGCGAGGAAGATGACGAAGAAGGTGGCGCTACCATCTACGATCAGCTTGGAAGCTGGATCATCAAAGAAGCCGAAGACAAGGGTGGTGTCGCAAAGGTCAGCGACATTGAGATCTACAAGAAAGCCAAGGAGCTCGGCATTGAGAACAAGCACAAGACTTTGACTGTGCTTGCGCAGACCATCTTCGACGACAAGATTGTCAAGCAGATCCCAAATCGTGCTTCCATGTTGAAGAAATTGATCACTTCCGAGCGTCATGAGAAGGCATTCCTCGGCGGTACGGAGCGTTTCCTCGGCAAGGATCACCCTGAGCTCATCCCCCATGTTCCAGCTATCCTTCTCGGATACTACCAGAACGACCTTGTTTCTGAGGACGTCCTCAAGGCTTGGGGCAGCAAGGGCAGCAAGAAGTATGTAGATCTTCCTACCAGCCGAAAGGTTCGCAAGGCTGCTGAAAAGTTCCTCGAGTGGCTTTCGACTGCCGACAGCGATGAGAGTGAAGAAGAGTCTGAGTAAAATCGCTCATTCCTCCATCGATGCCACGGTACACTACACATTCGTTTGTTAAAGTGTTTCAAGAATACTGTCTTTACAGTCCAGATCTGACTTGATTTGTTGTTCTTTCGGTGTCTTCCTGTGTATGGCAGATGACAATTCCGTTGATATTGCTATATGCTATATTACTTGTTATGTTTGAGTTGACTGTGATCTCTCGTGCGGAAGTGACCCGGCTAATTACTTCAATCAATTTCTCCACTCATTTGAGAATATGCATTTCAACTCGTAGTCATCGTATCTGAATGTGATCGAAGTATCTATATACTAAGTAGCCTACGAACTATACCACTTCTACAGACGCAAACTTCCACCTTCCCCTCTTACTAGCACTGTCATTAAATCGATCCATTTCCTTTGGTAATCGCCAACGGCCACCCGTTCCTGACATCACAGCCTTCGTAGCAGTTTCAGACGTCAACCCCTGCCAGATAATAAACCACGTCAAATCCTTGTTCCATGCTTCCATGGCTTGTATCGCCTTGTTGACGAGGTGCATATCCTCTTCTCCTTTTTCGGGGAATTTTTGGACAGCCTGCTGCCCTTGCCTCTGTTCGGATGTATGTTGGTGGTAGTAATGAAAGTAGTATTTTGACCCAACGAATTTCATAATCCATGCCCCGATAAACTCGCAAAGCTCGTCACCGATAGACAATGGAATCCGAACATGAGCAAGCACATTCACGAATAATGCCAAGAGAGAGCGCCAGAGTATATGATGCTGCGTAAACGAGCGGGCGGTACCAGCCGACAAACTCAGGTCCGGAATCGCAGCTTTGAAGAGCGCCAATGATGTCGTCTCCATTGATTTCTGTTGTGGTGGTGGCCGTCGATTCTGCCGCTCAAGACTCCTTTCCGCGTCGACGAGGACTTTTTTCCAGTTGTCGAGGTATAAGCGGCGCCAGCGTGGGTATTCGCCTGCGACGCGAGAGGCCATGAAGTCGCCTGCTAGTTCGCACATGCTTTTTACGGCGTCACAGGCTGCGGCGGTGACGAAGGCTTCTTCTTTGATGGTACTTTCGTCTTCGGGCTTGGGCGTTCGGGATATAATATCCGTTGACGAGGAGGTCGTTGTCGTTGTTGATGTAAGGTAGACAGACGTCGAGCTTGAGGCAGAGGGAGGTGCAATTCGCGACCTTACTGGTGGCCATAGTTCATTGATGAGGGGTAGGAAACTAGTTTGATTTTTCGACAAGACGGGAAAGGCTTGATTGAGAAGAGAGAGAAGTGATCGTCTCAAAAAGGGAGAAGGCGAGCCAAGGTGCGGTGGTATAGATTTGACGATTTCTAAGAGCAAATTATGCGATTTGCTGAGAGGCTTGGGGGCGTCTTCTGGGTCTTTTAATGGGGGAAGAGATTCGTCGGGCTCATCAAGTGGGTTGATGGTCTCGTTGAGAAGTTCTTCGATGTTTTTGTCTTCGTCTTCTTTGGGAAGTGGAGGTCCGTCGAGTTCGCGTGTCCAAGGACGCTGAGGGTGTGGGAGTCGTTCTTCGTCTAGCTTGGAGTCGATTTCTTCGACACGTGCTCGTTTGGCTCTTCTATGAGCAATATCAGTCACCAATCTTGCGACTGATAGTGGCTCGTATGCCTGTTTTTTGTGTTCCATCAGGTTTTCTTGGCTATCCTGAGTGATAGCCAGCAGTTCAGGGGTTCTGGTACCCTCTTCGACAATCGCGGCGAGACTCGAGTAGAGCAATTCAACAAGCTTAGGGTATCCGTGATACATATCAAGAATGCCAAATATCGAGCTCACAAGATCGTCAAGATATGGTATAAGGCCAGCTCCAGACAGCTTGACCATCATCAAAAGAACTTGTGGAGGATACGGCGAGACGTCGAATGTGTTGAGCTTGAGTGCCACTGCGTTGACGAGATAGTCGACGTTCTCGATCAGCATTGTCCGTGTATCGGGATAATTGCAGGATTGTGTGATTATATTCAGACACGCCATAGCATGGGTCTGTAGATTGGGGTTGTTAGAAGCAAGGAATTGTAGCACAGGATACAAGGCATCTATCAATTCCGGTCGAAAATCTTCCTTGAGTTGTTGAGCTTGCAATGCCACGACCTCTAATGAAAGTGCGGAGACCCTCCAATCCCTTGGGTCAGTCGATGGCGGCTCATTCAAAGTTGGAAGTGCAATGGAATACAGTTCCTCGATCATGGTCGTCCGAGACGAGATAGTAGCCGAGGTATCAAAAGCGAGAAATTCGTCGATGCCATTCGAGACCTCGGATCGTAAAAACTGCAATGCCAGCCACAAAGGTGCGACTATTGAATCACCTGAAGCTTGGTGAACCTGGTTGATGATATACCTCGTGATAGTTTCACCCGACTGGGTGCGGTTGAGCCTGGTGACCATGGATGTCATATCTGCCAGTGTCTGCTGCTGACTGCGGTGTTCAAGAAGCACTGGAGGAAATATCTGTGAGGTGTTTTGTCTGCCTACAACAGCAAGTTCTAGCCCCCCTCCTGAAGAAGAGATCACAGGCATAGGCACGGATTTTGATGATTGAACAACTGCCGCAACACTATCACAAAGTCCGAGTGCGACATTGCTTTCTAGCAGAGCCGAGCTTGAGTGTATATGCGAGAGAATTTGGAAAGCGATGGTGATTTGTTTGATAGCCCTCTGTTTGGCAGCTTCGTCGTTGCTTTGCATGACTCTCTGGAATGAAGTCGTCCATATATGAAGTAGATCCTTGAGAACGTCCACAGTTTGACTTTTTACGGTAGCCAGATGAAGTAATGAGTTATAAGCATCATTTGTGGCATTCTCATAATCGACATCTGAGAGCACTACCATGGTCTCCACTATGACAGAAAGGGATTCCTTCAACGACTTGGAACATTCCTCGATAATCATCACACAGAGATTGAGAAGAGCGTCGTGTACTGCTTGTCGATCGTGTTGTCTAATTTGTACCACATTTGCTAGAGCAAGCTTGATTTGCCCTGTTGTTGCTTTGAGCCACGCCTCGTCAAGGACTAATTTGTCGCTTGACTCATCTTTGATTTGTTCTTGTTGTTCCCCATACACAGTCCTATCATTGAGGACAGCCCTGAGAATACTTTCTAATAATCGAAGAGATCCCTCCAAGACTTTGAAGCTCCTCCGGGACTTGGTGGTAGGTTTGATGATCTTAGTCAAGGCCGAGACAACACGAGGCATTATACTTGCCAAAATGACCCTATCAGTGACCCGGCTGAAAAGACTCTGTAGTGCAGATAGGGCTGCTATCTGGACAGAAGCTGAAGCCCCTTCTGAAATGCCTTCCAGAAGTAGATAAACAGTTTGATCAATGATAGTAGCAGAACCGATCTCATTGAATATGGTTCGTTCAGCCACTGGTCCCTGAAGCATTTGAAAGATAGAGTCCATGCAAATAAAACTTGCAACTGAAAGTTCTTCCGATTCCAGTTTCAGGGTTGTCTGCCCCCGGTTCTGGGCTGGCGTGCCTCCTACCAGAATGGTCATAAGAATAAGCAACTGTTTCCCCATCTCGGGGGCCAACTGAGCTCGCCATCCCTTCGCGACAAGAACCGTAATGCACTTGACCGCAACCTCTAAACATCTTTGGGGAAGAGCTTGTGCCTGATTGAACACTTGCGACAGAGGGAAGAAAACATATTCGGCAAGCTTTATGTCTAGGACATCCCCACTTCCCAAAGGCTCTAGTACAGCATACAAACCATCTAGTGCCTTTTCAACATCGCTTGGCTGATTCTGACGCGTGCGGAAGCTTAGAGCTGCGGAGCTAAGCTCAACGCATACAGGGCGAAGCTTTATGTGACATCAAGTTAGATGTATTCCGATGCATAGCAAAAGCGGGAGAAGCAAACCTTCCTGAACGCCTCTTGTCTCTGGGCCTCCATTGATGGTTGCCCGGTTCATATACATGGGATAATATTTGGCGATTTAGATGTTCAAGTCATCTACAGCACCAACACAATGAAAATGCGAATATATTCGCCGTAGTTGTAGCATTGAAAAAAGAGCCAAAGATGTCATCTCCGTCTAATCCACCGCATTTTCTGCCGTATCTATTCTAGGCGGTCTGGACTCTGCTGACCGCCTTTGCTATTGCTGTACAACCTCCAAGGTGACTAAGACATTTGTATTTCCCTGAGACCAATTGAGAAATGTTTTCATTCTCAGTAGAGTCTCTTAAATTCTTCTGAAGCGACTTCGTACTCGTATGATACTTGCTGAGCTGTTCGCGACAATCAATATTCTACTCCGTAGGCAGCACGGCACGTGACGCCATTAATTAACGCGTCACTTCGCTTGACGCGTCGGGGGAAAGTTTGGAGAGTCCGCCCATGCTGAAAGCACGTTACAGCCTCATTCACGCCAAAAGGCATCTCCCACGGCATTCTTCGGAGCTTTTTAATTTCGGTAGTGCCTGTTTCCTCTAAATCATTGATAATTTCTTCTATGCGGCAGTCCTTGCGTTTCTCTGTCCTGCATTGGCCCTCTCCCAGTTCAAGGAATCGCGGTCCACTTCCTAGCCTTCTCACAAGACGATCTGATTTCATTCATACGACTACAGCGGTAATTACCTCGAAAACAAAGTATCTGGTAGTGCAGACTCGCGACATTTCAGCGTGGACGCAACGTCCAATATTAAATATGCCGGAAAAGACTGGCACAAGGCAAGCTACGCTGGGGTATGTCAGAGATCCGCAGTCGACAATCTGGTGCGTCGGGTTGTCGCTGTAAAGATAGTAGTTACTGATGCTAACAATATTATTGTGAACGAACAGGAAGTTTTTCGGGACCGACAGACAAAATTCTTCAGACGCCGCGAAGCGCCAAACCACATTGTCCTTTTCCAGCGGAAACAAGAGAAAAGAAACGACTACAAGTGAGAAGCCAGTGGCGGATCCGACAGAAGATGAGGGTCAAGATGACATGGACGTGAATGGAGACGTAAGCCCGGCCAAGGATGAATCAACGTCGCCTAAAAAAGGTGTCAAGAGAGATCAGTCTGTGGAAGCAGATGAAAGCGGCGACTCAGATATCCAGCCTGCCAACAAAAGACGGAAAAAAAACTCCAAAAGCCCCCGACCCAAGAAGACTGCGAAAGAGGACCTCGCCCAGCGTCCCTCGTCGCCTAAGATCGCGAAAAAGGCATCTGGAGAAGTGACTCCCGTGGAAGAAGACGCCGATGAACCTGCAGAAGACCCGTCCGCCAGCGAAGAGGATGAAGATGAGAAGCCCGAGATCAAGAAGAAGCAGGCTGAGAAGGTCCAAGCGACATTAAAAAGTACCGGCAAGGATCCGTATCCTGACTGGAAGGCCGGTGAACCTGTTCCATACGCCGCACTTTGCACCACATTCTCTCTTATCGAAATGACGACCAAGCGTTTGATCATTCTAGCACATGCATCTCTTTTCCTACGACAGGTCCTTAGACTCACGCCAGAGGATCTATTGCCAACCGTTCAGTTGATGATCAACAAATTGGCAGCCGACTATGCTGGTATCGAGCTGGGTATTGGAGAGTCTTTGATCATGAAAGCAATTGGAGAAACTACCGGACGAAGCTTGGCTGTGATCAAAGCAGACCAACACGAGATTGGCGACTTAGGCCTCGTTGCGGCGAAGAGCAGATCAAATCAACCTACAATGTTCAAACCAAAACCACTGACCGTCCGAGGCGTCCATGAAGGGTTGCTCACGATTGCCAAAGTTCAAGGTCATGGGTCTCAGGATAAGAAGATCTCTGGTATCAAGAAGCTTCTGTCTGCGGCTGATTCCGCTACGGCAGGCAAGGGATCCAAGGGAATTGATATAAAGCAGAATAAAGGAGGTCCAAGTGAAGCGAAATTTCTCATCAGATTCCTTGAAGGAAAGCTGAGACTCGGCCTAGCTGAAAAGACCGTCCTCGTTGCTCTTGCACAAGCAGTGGTTACTCATGAAGCAGAAGTCAAAACCGGAAAGTCTCCAAGCGCCGAACGCCTGGTGCAAGGAGAGTCTGTGCTAAAGCAGGTTTACAGTGAACTTCCAGCCTATGAAGTTATCATTCCCGCTATGCTGAAAGAGGGTATATTCAATCTACCGAATGTCTGCAAGCTACAACCTGGTGTTCCGTTGAAGCCCATGCTGGCCAAACCGACCAAATCCATCACCGAAGTTTTAGATAGATTCGAGGGTCAGGAATTCACCTGCGAATACAAATATGATGGTGAACGAGCTCAAATCCACTATGTCTCACCGGACTCAATTCATCAATACCCCAACGCAAGTACTACTCTCCAGAAGGATGGCAAGGGCCTTAGTTCAATCTTCTCGCGAAACTCTGAGGATCTATCGAAGAAATATCCCGATATTCTAGCAAAACTTGATACCTGGATTAAGCCAGGCGTTTCCAGTTTTGTTCTTGACTGTGAAACAGTCGCCTGGGATATGGTGAACAAGAAGTTACTTCCATTTCAGCAGTTGATGACACGTAAACGCAAGGATGTCAAGGCCGAAGACGTCAAAGTCAAAGTCTGTGTCTTTGCGTTTGACCTGTTATTCTTGAATGGTGAACCAACAGTCAAAAAGTCTCTCCGCGAGCGTCGACAGCTCCTACATGAGTCTTTTCAACCTACTGAGGGAGAGTTCGCATTCGCTCAACATTCGGATACCAACGAGCTTGACGAGATTCAAAGTCTACTGGAAGACAGTGTGAAAGCATCCTGTGAGGGCCTGATGGTCAAGATGCTTGATACAGAAGAGAGTGGCTACGAACCCAGCAAGCGAAGTCGCAACTGGCTTAAGGTACATTTGACCCTAGCATTGCCCCTGCTTTTGTTTGTGTTCTAACAAGAGATTACAGGTCAAGAAAGATTATCTTCAAGGTCTTGGAGACTCCCTCGACCTCGTCGTCTTGGGGGCATACTTTGGCCGAGGAAAGCGAACCTCGGTCTACGGTGCCTTTTTATTGGCAGCATATAACGCCAGCAAGCAAACCTTTGAGACAATCTGTAATATCGGTACCGGCTTCTCTGAAGCCTTACTCGAAGAGCTCCACAAAGAACTCTCCCCTCTTGTCATCGACCGCCCCAAACCCTTCTACGAGCACTCAACTGTCCCCAAAGATCAGCCAGACGTCTGGTTCGAACCTCGCCTAGTCTGGGAAGTCAAAGCTGCAGATCTCACCTTAAGTCCACGCTACAAGGCCGCCTCGGACGAAGTCGTCGGCACATCCGGCGCGGGCGGCAAGGGTATCTCGCTGCGTTTCCCTCGATATATTAAAGCGCGTGATGACAAGAAGCCTGAGCAGGCGACCACCACTCGGGCTGTGGCAGAAATGTATCGTCGACAGGAGGCTGTAGCCAAGGAGACTGCAGGAAAAGGAGGTGTTGATGATGATTATGAGTATTAATATTCAGCTTGGTGTCCATTGTATCTTCCGGGATGACGGCGTTGGTTTAATCTTCAATTCACTACTCTGTATCTACTTGTACGATTGCACTGAATAAATATCGTTGACGATGGTGCTGATGCCTTACATAAGAGAAGAGCATGCCAATATCAATAAACCTACCAGAATGGACGATTTTAATATGCAAATACTCAGCACAGAGCACATTGGGAGGAAGAAAATATTCTATTAACACACTGAAATTTGGAGAAGAACGTGAGGCTTTGAAAACAACACATCCACACCTGACACAGACCAGACCCGGGGCAAGGCATTCCCAAAACAAATCTACATATGCCGCAACGTAGAATATCATGGCCTTTCATAGTCTTTACACTACTGCGCCAGCAGGGCTATCAGCAGCATCATCAGTATGCGCATTTATCTTTCCAAAATTGTTGAATGGACTCAGACAAAAAGCCAATCCTGCCGCGGCGATAGAGATGGCAAAAGCAACCTTGAGACCTGCCATGTAGGAGGGCAAGATACTAGCCATTTGCTCGGGTGAAAAGACGGTTCGTAGATCGCTTGCACCAGTTGCGACGACTAGCCCGGAGTCGATGTCTGGTGCTATGGTGGTAAGGTGGATGATGAGCTGGTTTACAAAGGCGGATTGTGCTGCAGCGACGAAGACTGCGCCTCCGACTGTTTGGAAGACTTGAAATAGACCGTATATTAGATGACGATCATTGCGAACGATCAAAGTTATAAGTTACTCACAGATTATAATGCCCGTCACGGTTGCAATATCACTGGGATCGACTGTGCCTTGCGCCGCGTTGATAGGAACCTGGTATGCCAGGCCCCATCCAATGCCACCGATTATCTGGTATACGATCCACTTGCCTGTGCTTGTCCCAATATCCAACGAGTAAATCAGCCCAGAGCCAATAGTTGCAATGACACTTCCAACAACCATCAGAGGCGCAGTATGGCCAGTTTTGGTAATGCTGCCACCGGAGACGATTAGGGCTATCGACATGGAGATGATCAAAGGCAGATTCCGTACACCGGAAATCGTGGGACTGACGTTTTGGATGCTCTGGAAGTAAATGGGAATATAGTATATGACAATGAAGTAGGACCCTGCGAAGAAAAATGCGTAAAGCGAGTTGACCAGGATGAGGCGGCCCCTTATCAGGCGCGGTGGAAAGGCGGCTCGTTCTCCTTGGAAGTATTCCCACACCATGAAAGTAATGATCATCAGGGGAAAGCCGACGAGAAGACCGAGCACAGTACTTGAATTCCAGGATTTAGTTTGTCCGCCAAATTGGAGCGGTAGGATGTATGAAATGATTGCGCAGACCAAAAATGTAGTCCCGACGGGATCCATTTGCAAGAATTTCTCCTTGATGGTTGCCTTGACGGGCAAAGCTGCTTTGGGGGCGTGAAAAAAAAGAAGAATAGATACGGCTGCCAAACCGCCAACGGGCAGATTGATGTAAAAGCCTAATAGCAGTCAGCGGCTGGCAAGGGACGTCCAAAGCAGATAGTAGAAATCTTACACCATCTCCAGGTTACTTGATCGGCAAAGGCACCACCAACAAGAGGCCCAACGACCGACGCTATGCCATACGACATTCCAACAATACCAGTAAATACTGGCCGTCGTTTGGGACTGGCAATGAAAGCAATTATAATGAAGACTCCACCTCCAATACCAGCTGCTCCAATTCCAGCAATTGCACGGCCAACGATGAGTGCCACGGAGTTTGGAGCCACGCCACATACCAGACTTCCAAGTTCGAAAAGGAACACGGAAACGAGGAAAGATATTTTTACAGGAAAGTACTTGTATGCCTTTCCCCAGGTCGATTGGAAGCCGCCGGTGGTCATTAAGAAGGCTGAACCATACCAACTGACATCGTCCAGGCTATGGAATTGATCAGTGATTTTGGGAATAGCTGTTGCTACAATCGTCTTTTCACTTATCAGACAGTAGCATTCTCACTGATAGATTGCAAACGTACCATATCGAGGGCGACGAGAAAGATGCTCATGCCGAGAGCCACGACAATGCAGAACAATCGAAGGCCCTGAGGGTACCCATCATCATCCGGATCTATACCTTTAGCAGCGACTTTTTCTGGTATGTCTATCGTTCGATGGTAACTTTCAGGCTCGGTCGCAGAGTTAACATTGGTATTTGAAAATTGTCCGCTCTGTTGTGTGTCCTGTCGTTCCTTTTCTTCCTCGATTGGGAGAGCAGTCATGCTTGCGAATTGGATCAATTGATGTGTAGCGAGTCTCAAGAGATCGTCAAGACCGATAGGGCAAAGTAGTCCATGTGCATTCTCCTAAACATCTGACTATATATACGTTAGCATAAAAAGCTTGGGTGGCAACATAAATTGTCCCCTGAATCTGAGCTCATTGATAGTAGTACTCATCTTGTTCCTCCGGATGTTCATTCGGCGGAGTAACAGGCAAAATATAGGTGCCATGTGTACCTGGTTTTCTTCGATTGACCGAAATATGAGTTCTTTGATAATTATAACATAGATTAAGGCCATTTGGAACTGGTGAGGCAGTACATCTAGTCCGGTCATTCGTCCGGAGTGAGGGATTCCTCCGCCGAATGCACTCTCGGCGGTCGAACAACCTAACCGGATCATTGATATTGACAGCTCATTCCGCCGTATTCATGCAAAATGTAAATGTTTGTCTACCTCCGTAACTGAATTCCAAAATGGATGAAGACCAAAATCAAAGTCAATCAGAGGCGAAACGGAGAAAGATCCGAAAGGGAACTAGGAGCTGCTGGGAGTGCAAAAAGCGCAAGATGAGATGTGTGTTTGCAGACGTTGGCACTCCAACTGAAGTGGTCGGCGAGCAGCTGATCTGCATCGGCTGTCAGCGGCGGGGGACTAAATGCATCAGCCAGGAGTTTGAGCAGGTCGAAAGCATTAAGCCAGAGAAGCCGACTCTGGAGAGGAAAGGCGGCCGCCGTCCAAATCGTCAAGACCGTGTTGCGAAAGTCGAGGCCTTGCTTGATCAATTGATCACAACAGTGCGGCAGGATAGAGCTCCTCTTGTTCTCGAAGAAGCGTCTGAAACGAGCGAGACTAGTACTCCGTTTGATCGTGGGATTCCGACTCCGGCTTCAATAAACCCGGACTCTTCACGTTCCTTGTCTTTGCATCAGCCCTCCGATGTACGCATACATTCTGTGCCCCCTGACTTGAATGAGAAGGTAACTAATTTCACCAGGATCATGGCCCGGTGGGAAATGAGAGTAAATACGAGCAACTTTCTCACGCCTTACACAAAACCCTGCCCTCGCAAGAAGTTATCAAAATGATATGCAACGCCTGTGGGAGAATAGCCACACTATTCCATGAAATGTTGAGCATACCTTACTCTTCTCTTGAGCAAAACGGCCCCGTGCCGCCAGAAAGTCTGCTCGATATACCCAAGGCCAACTCGCATCCGGTTTTGATTGCAAAGTATATGCTTTCCATGGCTATTTTCCTACAACATCTCCACCCAGATTCCCTTAGAACAGCAAATGACAAGCTGATGTCGAAGTCATCACCACGAGCATTAGCCAAACGACTAGCAGAAACTGCTATTAATCACGTCACAACAAACGACGAGTTTAATGGTAGCAGTATCGAAGGACTGGAATGCGTCATGATGGAAAGTTCATACCAGGCCAACAGCGGAAATCTTCGACGAAGCTGGATAGCGAACCGGAGGGCGATGAGTATCGCGCAATTGATGAATTTCCACCGGGGCAACGACAGCCGGGCACAGTACAAAGTTCTTGACTGGACCAAAACGAAAGCTCATCCACAGTACATGTGGTTCCGAATCGTGTTCCACGATCGTCATTTGTGTCTCATGTTGGGGCTGACGCAGGGCTCTCTCGATCGAAGAATGGCCACCGGAGCAGCGTTTGAAAATGATACTCCTACAGGTCGTCTGGAGCGTATGCACTGTATTCTTGCGTCTCAAATATTAGAGCGTAACGAATCCGGCCCGAGCTCCGATGACAATTTCACCTTGACGCAAAATCTTGATCGGGAATTGCAGAAAGCAGCTCGAAGCTTGCCTTCCAAGTGGTGGCTCATGCCAAACCTAGACCGTGTTGCGGATGACCCCCGAGCCCTCTTCTGGGATATGGGAAGGCTATTCAATCAGTTATACCACTATAATTTGCTTAGTCAACTCCATCTGCCATACATGCTTCGAGCAGCACCTGAATGGAGGCACGAATATTCGAGGATGACGTGTGCGAATGCTGCGAGGGAGGTCCTCTCGCGCTTTATCATGTTTCGTAGCTTCAACAGGAACGACTTTTGTTGTCGAACAGTCGACTTCTTTGCCCTCATGGCTGCTATTACTTTACTTCTGGCGCATCTGGGCAGCCACCGTCTTCCACAAGCTAGTAGCACCCTAGCTCATCAATATCCCAGTGACCGCGCCATGATAGAGCAAGCGCAGATGAACATGGAACAAATTAGTCGAGTGAACGGAGATGTTTTGAGTGCCCAGAGTACCGACTTGTTGACTAAGTTGCTGTCTATCGAATCCGCAGCAACAGATAACACAACACGCGCGGACGTCAGCGTACAAGTGCCCGAAAATGAGGGATTCTTGCAGCCAGGGGAAGTCGACAACGGTGTTGTGCGGATGGAGATACCTTACTTTGGGACTGTCGTGATTACTTGCAGTGGCGTTCTTTCCAGGGAGTTGCACGCTCCAGTAATTGATATGCTTGATTCCAAGAGAAGCCCGGAAGCTGCAGTTCATGCTTCAGGTCTTGAAGACTTTGGTGAAAGTGATGGCTTTAGGACAACCGCTGAGACGGGTTACAGTTCTATTTATGGCCTAGCGGTACAGACATCGCAATACCCGAGTATCGTCTCTGATAATCTCGTGCAGCAATGCCAGGGCCCGGAGCTAACGGCAGGAATGGACGACTGGGCATTCCAGGGTGTCGATATGGCTCTCTTCGACGGCTTAATGAAAGGTGTCGATGACTATGAAGTTGAGTAGTGTTATTTGAAATGGAGGACGATTAGCTAGCGTCTGAATTGATATTTGGACGACTCGCACCTATGTATGGAGGACCAAAATAATGCATCTAGATTTTCCACTGCACCTGCAGGATCTCAGTAAACCAAGAAATAGCCCCTAAAGGTCACCTTGACGCCAGTGCCAACACCGCGCAATTCTCAAAGACAAAATAACGAGAAGTAAACCATTTCGTCGCAATCAAGCAAACACCGGGACCATCCATCTACCCCATGTACATGGATTATGTGCTATAAGTTGCTAATATAGAGAAAAGATCAAAGCAAAGAATCAAAAACTGAGAGAATATGGACTACTCCTCAGCAAACTTTCTTTTTACTCCATTCCCATTCGGCACCGCTCCTGACGGTGCTGTTACCGATGCGGACGCCGCCGAAACCGAAGCTGGAGGACCAGGTTTCCGCTCACCCATCGCCTGCCGCTTCTTCCAGGCCGTTTTGATTGCTGGCGCAGCACGAATGAGATCCTCCTCCGTGACACGATCCTGAATCGACTCTAGGACTTTCTCTACCGTCGAGATATGGTTCGCATCTTTTTTGTCTTCTCGGAATCGCATATATCGCCATCGTCCATGGTCATCTTGATAGCATTCAACTATCGTGTCATCCAGTGGCATCTGGAGAGCCTTCAACCCTTCCCATTCTGATTGCGTAACGTACATTTCGTTAAAAACGCGGTATTCATTGTTATTATGGAGGACGAAAAGATGGAAAATCGGCATGGCGTCGTAGTCGTAGTACGGTTCAACAATACCATCCGCCTCGTCATCTGTATCCGGCTCTAGCAGCGGGAATTCAAGCCTCATTCGAAAATCAATGGTATTTTCCGAAGGCGGTTTCCACTTCAATATATGCTCATCCGTCCCAATCTTGTAAGGCGTGCTTCGACACGTGAAAATCAGCCCATCATTGCCATGAATCTTCTTCACTTTAGGGATGATTTCGCGGAACATCATCTCAATCCCATAACTGAATTGCGTCGACTTATCCTCCACGGCAAATATGCGATGTTGTTTCTCCTCCGGGTATTTCTTGTACATTGCGTTATAAGGTTTGAGGACGTTTTCCTTGAAATAGGCCAATCGTTTGTCGAGTGTTCGGTGCATCAGACTCTTTCCGTCAAGCACCATGCAATCGAAAACTAGGTATTTCAACTGCGTCGACCCATCTTCGTATGTATCCATTACCAACTCCCCGTCCACAAGCGTACCCGTATGAAAGGACTGAAAAGTCTCGTCATTAGGTAACGGAAAATGTAATTGCGGCACATATCGATAATCATTCTTCCGATCAATCAAATAATGAACTTCAGGCGTGTCGGAATCTGGATCCCCGCTGGTAAAATACATCAAGCACCGAATACCGTCGGTCTTTTCGCAGACGTAGTAGTCTTCTTTTTGCAGTTCGATGAGGTGTTTTGCGGAAAAAGAGACGGGTTGAGCGCCGGGGAAGTTGGTGCTTTTGCGCTCGAGGAGGTCTGCGACTTCGCGGCGGAATTGCTCTGCGAGTTCGGGCTCGGCTTTGATGCCTATTTCATCGAGGTCGGGGACTGGGTGGCCCATTTTGATGTGTTGGATGTCTGCAAATGTATGGCGGAGGGTGTGTATGGAGTGTGGTCTAGCTGATTCGTAGGTGAGGTTTGATCGCGGCCAGTTGCGCGAATAGTTTGGTTTGTGAGGAAAGTACCGATCGAAATGAGCCCGAGACAGAAAGTAGGTGGAATTAGATATTACTGTAGGTCGTCGCTTCCAAGAAGCATTTATCATAAGTGAGTGTGATCTGTTGGCGCGGAAATGTTGTAGTATTCAAAGAGTGATGTTCAAAGGTGAAGTTGAGAGAGCTTCAAGTTCCGAATTCGTTGTTGCCTCAGCTCTCAGGCAGCAATCCTGTTTGGATCAAACAGCTCAAAGGGAGTCACAATTTCACTGGCAAACGATATCTCCTACGTATATGCTCCAATTTTACAAATCAATGACATAGAGCCATAAGAATATATTCATCTATAAAATACAATAAAAATAAAGATACATCAGTGCGTATATCAGGGTATCATATGATCGTTCTCGATATCAAACCGGACCACCCGCCCCGTAACGCCGCCATAACATAATGTGAATCACCCGATGACAATAATCCAGTCCGATCCAAGTGAGAAAAAGTAGAAGAGAATAACGTCAAGCATAAGACATTATGGCAGCCATGCTACGACGTAGCTGCTACCGCTGTCTTAGGTGTAGTGGCTACATTCGGAGGACCGTTGATAGGAGCTGTCTGAGAATTGGCTTGTTTTTTTGACGCTGCATCTGTGCCAGCAGACGAGTCCTGTAGTGTAGACGAAGATGCAGTAGCGATAGTCGGGCTCTCAGTTTGAAAGAGTCCGTTTGGTTCTCCGTTTGTTGTGGGTACGGTAGAGAATAAACCACCTCCGCGAGCGCCGCCGAGTACGTTGGAGAGCATCTCCTTCATGCGCACGTAATGATACTTTTTCCGTGTTGGCATCAGCGTATGAACAGCTAGTGGCTGTGGACGCGATCGTGAGATGGCAGCCATGACGGCATCGCGCTCTTCATCCGAGTCAACGGGACCACTGGTTTCAAAGTCATCCTGCAGAGGGGCATTGGCGTCGATTGCGGCTTCTATAATCCAGTTAGCACCCGAACACGCAGGTCAACAAAAGAAAAGAATGAGTCTGACTTTGTTGACGAGCCTGATTCTTCTTCTGATAAGCTTGCAAAAGCATATCATACGGGAGCGAACGTCCAGGAACCGCACGTTTCGCACCCATAGAATGGCTCTTGCAAGTAAGCGATCTCGCACACTGCGACCCATTCGGCAATGGTACACCACACTGCTTCTCAACATCCACGGGACCCTTTGGTTTAGGCACTTTCGGTTTCGGCTCTTCCTTCTTTTTCTTCTTCTTCGGTTCCTTATCCTTTTCATCCTCGCCCTCTGTTGCTTTGCGTTTCTTTCCCTTCTTCGGCCCATCATCTGCCATACCCTTTACAGCGCCCTTTTTGGCGGTCTTTTGTCCACCGATTCCATCTTCATCTTTATCGTCATCCTTGTCATCGCCGTCCTTGGTATCGGCGAACTTGGCTTGATTCTTCGCATCACGAGCCTCTTTCTTCTTGCGCGCTTTCTCCTGTTTTGCTTTTAGGCATTCTCGGATGTGTTCGATAGCGGTTGATTTGAGCTGTGGTCTCTTGCAATGTTTGCAGATCACGGTCTCGAGTTCCTCTTCTCGTGGTCTGCCGGATGGAAAGGCCGCGATCGTTTTGGCGTCCATTTGCGGAAGGACGGGAGAGCCATCGGGTGATCCTGGAGCGTCGACATCGTCTCCTAGTACACGAAACTTAATTAATATGAAGCCCGAAAAAAGACCAAAAGACGTGTAATTGATTATAGATGATGATGCTCACCTTGCGGCTCCAACTTCCCGGTCTTGGCGCCCTTTCCAGAAGCCTGCTTCTTCAACTTGATCTTGCCAGGTTTGGAGTCTTTCTCGGAGAATTTGTATCCCGACGCGTCCACAAAATTAATACTCGAACTCGAAGATGCTATTACCAAAGAATATTCTTTAGCATGATCAAACTTCCGTGAACCGGAAACGAGACGAACCTTGACCGGTCGCCATGGTCCTTCGACGAGGCGATAATGTATACAAAGAACGAACAGAAACGTGTGAAAGAAGTCTAGCACCAGTGCATGAGTCTCCAGAGACTGTTGCAAGATACTGGGCTAGAGTGAGGTTGGGGTAAAGAGAGGGTGGCCGTCGGTCGGTGGCTTTGCTTGATATGCCGGGGAAAGCGGAGTTGCTTAATCGAACATCATCGGCCTGTTTCCGGGCTGGTCACGTGATGCCATTGTATACAATTGCTTGGTCGAATTAATCAGGGTTTGGATCAAACGTAATTTTTACTATTGATACATATTGTACAGGATAGATAATAGTACATGGTTATTGACATCGTGCAAAGCACAGACTGCTGTTTGTTCCTCCAAAACCAAAACTGTTTGTCAGGACTATATCGATCTTCCGTTCCTGCGCCTCGTTTGCAGCATAATTGCAATCAAATTCGGCTGTTTGAGTCTCTAAATTAATGGTAGGTGGCATGATGTTCTAAAGAGATCAGGCTGTTAGTTTGCTACGTCTGTTACACGAGAATCAAGGTGATTCATACCTCGTCAATGGCTAGGACAGAAAAGATAGCTTCAATAGCCCCAGCACCCCCTAGTAAATGTCCAATGGCACCTTTCGTACTGCTTACGTTGATGTTGGAAGGTTTCTGTTTGCCTTGTCCGCCTGTACTATCAAGTAGCAAAGCCTTGATGGCGGCATTTTCGGCTGCATCGCCCACAACAGTCGACGTTGCATGGGCATTGACATAGTCAACAGCTGAAGGGGAGATGTTGGCATGCCTGAGTGCTTTTCGCATCGCTGCTAGAGCACCGGCACCATTTTCTTTGGGTGCTGTAATGTGAAATGCATCTCCAGATGTGCCGTATCCTTTAAACTCGGCATATATATGGGCACCTCTTGCTTTAGCGTGTTCGAGTTCCTTGATAGTTGTCAGTAAACGATATAGAGCTCTAACATCGCAATGAAAGACAAAGACTTACTTCAAGAACCAGCACAGCGGCACCTTCACCAACAACAAACCCTTGCCTATCCGCATCGAAAGGCCGGGATGCTTTGGTAGGATTTTCATTGAAGTTGGTGGCCAGGCTTCTTACTCGCGCAAAGCCGCCTAATGCCAAAGGATGAATGCAAGACTCTGCGCCACCCGCGACCATGACATCTGCATCACCAAAGGCGATAAAACGAGCAGCGTCTCCAATGGAGTGTGATCCGGTAGTACATGCCGTCGTTGCGGCATGGTTTGGTCCCTGATATACCTCAGTAAGGGAACCGGATATTTGGCTATGAAGCAATCTCACCATAAAGCCGTATCTCATCGAAATATGCCCAGCTCCCAGGTTGATGAGTAATTTCGGCACAAATAGAGGGGACACTTTTTTATATCCCTGTAAGGCATTAGTCCAAATTCTGGGGGCATGATCCAATCGGTCCTCACATTATTCTCGAAATCTACAACTGTGTTATAGATTTGGTCGAAGTTGCCAATACCAGATCCCAAGCAGACGCCCTATCACTAATCAGCCACTTGAGAACATCAGATGGCTAACTAGATGAACATACTGTAGCTTCACGCTGCTCATCAGAAGTAGGTCGCCACGCAGCATCCTCGAGAGCTTCTTCCGTAGCAGCCACGGCGAATTGCGCGAATCGAGCCATCTTTCGCTCTTCCTGTGAATCATCAGCTTATAGTCTCCTTTGTATAATATGATGAAAATAGAACGTACATCACGATTCAGCCATTCCGAGGCCGTCCATCGGCCTTCCTTGCGAGTCCCTGACGGGACAACCGCAGCAATCTGAGCCGGAATTTCGGCGAATCGTGGGTGACGGTCTGCTACATTGACGATGCCGCAGTGGCCGTCAAGGAGACGGGACCAGGTACGGCGGATGCCTTTAACGATGAGAATTATATCGCATACTGTCCAGACAGATATGGAAAACGTACCAACACCGAGCGGCGTCACCGCTCCCAGACCGGTCACGACCACCCTCCGCATTGCATTATGCCACTAGACTCTAGAGTCCACAGAAGATGAAAGAAGAATGAGCGATTGTCTGTATACAAAATACTTGATCCGGCTAGCCTGTTGGAGCGCTTGTTCTTTCTCCTTTGGGCAGGTGGCTAGAGATCGGTTAGTTCGGGGTAGGGCACGAGTCGGAGAGGCTGACAGTTGACAGCTGATAGAATAATGCGGTAGTCTATAGTGGGTGGTAGAAGTGGGTTCACTGGGTTGTCAATCGAATGTTTAGAGAGCAAACCAAAGAACGAAGGATGAAGAAGCCAAGAACTGGTCCAGAAGGGAAAGTCTGCACGATGGACAGCACGCTATGCCTGAAGGGGCTTAGCGTGTATACATCGAATTTGGCGAGTCATTTTCTTCTTTTCTTTTTCTGCGTCTTCTCTGCGGCATGCATCAGCATACATTGATTCGTGATAACGATGGCTATCAAAACATATTCCTCCTATGATAATCTGCTAACTAATCGCTACGTTCATGATGGGAAGTATGTAATGGCATCGCTATCAGCCGGCGTAGATAAGGACGCGATAAGATAGGTACCGGGTGGGGGGGCCGACGTCCGGAAAAGGAAAGTCGATGCTATACCAACTCTGCCGGACTCAATCAGAAGACGGCTTCTTCTCCATTTTTTGGTATGGATACAGGAGATGGAAGTGCCCAGCTGTCAATTTTCGGGTCATCTCATATAAGCCCGTTTCCCCCTCACTTTTTCTATTCTTGTCAGTGAGATTCCCTTCCGTGGTCTTGTCGAAATGGCTATCTCTATCAAGAACGTCATCGTACTTGGCCTTTTGGCTCTAGGGGCTACCGGCGTGCATGGTCACGCCGGCCATCATCACGATGAAGACGAGGAAATAGTTCTGACCCAGAGTAAAAAGGAGGAGCTTTTAATGAAATGGGAGCAAGAAGTACAGCTACCTCATTTCGACTCATTGCTCAAGGACAATTGCTAACAACTGGGACAAACAGTGGGGTTTCTCTGGCGTCTCTACCTTTGCGCATATGAAAACAGTCAAATGTCTCATTGAGCCGGACGAGAGATACGATATTGCTGTTATTGGAGCCCCGTTCGATACAGCCGTTAGTTATCGACCAGGTGAGTTTCCCCTTCATCTACATAGGAAATCATCCTACTTACAGACCGAAGGCGCACGATTCGGCCCTCGTGCAATCCGCGCCGCCAGCGGTCGCCAACTCCCAGGAACAAGCTACAATGCCCGCGCCGCCATCAACCCCTACAAATCATGGGCCACAATCCTTGACTGCGGCGACATCCCCATCACACCCTTCGACAACGCCCTCGCCGAACGACAAATGTACGAAGCCTTTCTCGAGCTGGGTACCCGTCCTGCAAAGACACCCGCTGCCCCAAACAATAAAGGTATAGCAGCCGGAAAACCGAAATTGGTCACTCTGGGAGGCGACCATAGCGTAGCCCTACCGGCGCTACGAGCGTTGTATCAGATATATCAGAAGCCTATTACGGTCTTGCATTTTGATGCGCATTTGGATACCTGGAATCCCGTACGATATGCTTCGTATTGGCTCTCGGAGCAATCGCGGTTTAATCATGGAAGTTTTTTCCATATTGCTAGTACCGAAGGGTTGATTTCGAATACTACCTCTGCGCATGCAGGGATCAGGACGAGATTGACTGGTATCGATGATGGGGATTATACAAACCCTGGGCCCGAGCAAGGGTTCATGCGCATCCATGCTGATGATATTGATGATATCGGCACAAGCGGTGTGATCGATTCGATTATCAATCGTATTGGTCTTGATCCCGATCAGCCCGTCTATCTGTCAGTGGACATTGACGTCCTCGACCCCGGCACAGCACCAGGTACCGGAACCCCTGAGCCCGGTGGCTGGACGACACGAGAAATGATTCGTATCTTGAGGGGCATCGAAAAGTTGAATCTCGTAGGCGCGGATATTGTGGAGGTCAGCCCCAGTTATGATAATGTGGGCGAGACGACCGCGTTGGCGGCGGCGCAGGTTGTGTTTGAGATTATCACGAGTATGGTCAAGTCTGGTTCCGGAAAGGAGTTGGGTGGTTGGTATGGGAAGAGGGATGAGGAGGTTTTTGAGAAGGGGAAAGATGAGTTATAACCATATAGACGTATGATTGCTGACGAGATATAATCAGTCAAATTGATATAAGTCGAAGATACCTAACATATACAAGTTCAAATACCGTTGGAAGTACATGAATTTCATGATTCTTGACCAATACTGACTAAGCTCGCTCACAAGACCAAACCTCGAAGAGGGGAACAAGTATTTCAGGTCTGTCCTAATGCTAGCTCAATAACATTTCTAGACTCGCCATGTAAGGATGTGGCAATTGATCTGCTTAGAAGTTACAAGAAAGCGGTTTATGGGGGCTTGGTGACAGGGCTTTGTTACTGTTGCCCTACGACCGACCGAAGATTACCGCATTGGGATTCCGCGTAGTCAACACCCCAGAGATCTTTTGTTGTATGTTATTTACTCCTAGGCTGTATTTCTGTGGGGTTTTGTCCTGCCAATCATGACTATTCTTTGGGTTTCAATGTTTGATTAACAAACGAATTTGAGAATCTTTGTTTCCCAAAGCAGTACCGTCGTGCTCCATTGTCAAGCACCCCCCTCGCGTGAAATTGTCTTTTGTCTTCACCTAGGTAGCTATAAATTGACTGTTTACCCATGCTGATGGGCAAGTTTTCCATTCCCCTCTCCTCAAACCTCTTCTCCAGCAACTTTCAGTCTATGTACCAGACACCATGAGCTGGCTATATCAACGCCAGCTCTCCATCGTCTATCATTTTTCATGCTCACTGCATTTACCCTACCAGTGACAATAAAATGACAGTCCCACGCGATCCATCTCCATACATTATCAATCCAAGCCGAAACCGAAATTTCTTCCTCGCAATTTTGAGCTGGACGTCAGCAACTTCAGGAAAGCTGGAGACAAGATCGTGAGAGACCAAAAATAGAAGACGATCACCAAGAGTTCTCAATCAGATACCCATCACCAAAGCAATGCTCGCAAAGCAGATCCAGACCAGACTACAAGCCCCAAGGCTGGCCGTCTTTCCCACAGTCACTAAAAATCAAGTGATTCACAAAGAAGCAGTCTCAATGGCGGTGAATTTCATTGCAAAAATATTGAAGAATGGGACTTATATGGGGAGAGGTTTCTTCCGAGATGTTGCCATACTTGTCCCCAGACATGTCGACTTTGGAGACCGTCTACGCGAAATTTTGAATACCCTGGCAAGCCATGGTTGATCAAGAAGCTACGACAACAGAAAGGTACACAGAAAACCCTCCTACAAGTCCGCTCCTCAATTGTGATTCGATTTCTAACATCTTCTTAGGAGACTTGTCTATCCAACACATGAGTTTCTCATTTCCAAGTCTCGAAAACCAGATAACTCATCTCGCGGACATTGCTCGATTTCGAGAAGATGATTACCCAGGCACTATTCATGCAATGCGGCGTTTCCACTTCTGATCTTATTCGAACATATCAATGATCGAAGCTGAGGTCATTGACTTCCAAGGAAAAATCTCAAGTCCTGAGCTGTAAGTATACGATCTCATATCATAACTATGGATCCTAATTGCTGACTATTTCTCAATAGCTTCCAAAAGGCTCGTGAAGACCAGTTTCAGCGCACATTTGAGCAGTCTTAGCCTAAAATAGGCGGCTATGCATCTAGTGTGCTTGATGATGGAGATTCCAAATATGCCAGGTATATAATATTATACTTCACAAACTCTAGGTGACTCAAAGACTAATACCTTGTTTCTTAGATATTATATCAGGCAGTCAGCACGTCTTGACTATTGAATTTTCACTGAGCATGCCGAAGCCATCCGAAATAGTAATGTAGATACACTACATTATTACTTCAGTCTTGCGCGCGGTTACTGCCATCCACGCACTTGTTCCCTATGGCTGTGGCAATGGACGCTTCGCCGATCGTTGGTGAGAATAGAGGGGAGACGGAGGACTGGATGATCTAGTATGGTAGTATATAGCAAGCAAGCACATTTACGTACACTCGAATGTGGCCCCAGACCAAGGGAAAAGGCGTTGCTAAGTCTTTACTAGCAAAATATCTGGAGTATCATGGACAATCTCCAGATCCAGATGCGACGGCTTTTGCGAAAATACCGCCGGAAACAGACTGGCAACGGCAAAAGAAGAGGCAAGGAAGAGAAGCACAGTATGTATGTGGACAAGCCGAACACGCTGGTCGACCTCATTGAAGGCAAGGACATATAAAACACACCGAGATGGTTGGACTTTCTTTATGTTGTTACTGTTACTACTACGTCTCGTAGAAGCACTAATTTTGTGCTAGTCACCCTGGTTGTAGGCAATCGGTTTAAAATCTCATCGTTGATAAGAAGTCAGAAGAGGAACCATGTTATGTACTTAGGCCAAGTATACGCGCAAGTAGGCGTATCGTTTCTTCTATCAAAGGGTCTGATTCACCTCATCGCCAGAAAGAGCCTGCGCCAGAAGGACAGAGATCAACAAATGAAAATAGAAGCAGCGGTCTTGAAGGAAACTGGGCACGTGATCAAGGGCAAGTGAGTCTGAGTGAAGAGGAAGAAGAGGAAGAAAAAAATTGAATCTGTATCTTTAATTTCTGAATCTGGCTTTGGGCTCACTGATATTGGAGTATAAGGAGAAGAAAATGGTCGGGATAGAGCAAACAAAAAAAGGAGAACGGGTGGGAAATTGGGCAAAAATAGAAGGAAAAAGAAAGAAAAAAGATCCGGACGCCACATGATATCAAATTTGGTTAAAAAACATATCATTCAGACCACTTGAGGTTTCAATTGCGTTGGAGGAGAGGGTGGAAGGGCGATTGATGAGGGGGGTTTAACAAGGTCTAAGAGTAATTGTTTTCGCTGCTCTTCCGTTTCGCTCATCTTCGGCTACATGTTGAATTTTCTGTCGGTTGATTGTTTTATAGAACAACGCACTTGGTTCTCTTCTTTGGGGCGGGTTCGAGAGCAGCAACGATAGCCTAGAGATAATGTCAGCATTACTGATTAAAAGTTGCAAGCTGCAGCTACCGCTGCATTTGTGAGAAGACAACAAACCTCGTCAAATACATCCTTCAACTTATACTGCGTCAAAGCCGAGCATTCCACATACTTGACCGCACCCAACTCCTTTGCCATCCGGTCACCATCCTCCTTGCGCACGGGCTGCATCTTCTGTTTCGCCAACTTCTCGCGCACCGCGGGATCATCTCGCAAATCGGTCTGCGTGCCGACAATCAGGCAGGGCACACCGGGACAGTGGTGGTGAACTTCGGGGAACCATTTCTCTCGCACGTTCTCAAATGAGGCCGGGGAAGTGACGGAGAAGCAGACGAGGAAGACATCGGTTTGGGGGTAGGAAAGGGGGCGCAGACGGTCGTAATCTTCTTGTCCGGCAGTATCGAAGAGGCCGAGGGTATAAGGCTCATCGCCGATCCTGTTGGCTGTCAGAAGATTGCTCGGATTGTGTTCTCTTTGAATTCGCGAGAGCTTACATGACGGTCACGGCATAGTTATCGAAAACAGTAGGAACGTATTCCGACGGAAATTTATTTGTCGTATACGAAATCAATAAGCACGTCTTTCCGACCGCACCGTCACCGACGACAACACATCTGATAACGTCTGTCAGTATATAATCGAGCTGTGGAGCAATCAAAGCTGCGCGCCACCAGTTGCGATATAATGAACGCGGCTTGTATGCTCCGTATCAAGCGGATAAACGCACTTAATTGTAGCCACAACCATATTTTCAAAATCGACCTTTCGCTCAAATCAATAATTTCGATTTAGTCTGCGATAGTATTCGGCGGGGGGAGGTAGGGGGGCGGCTGTCACTCGTCAAGGAGAATAAATGGAATTGAAACGGTCGATCAACCCGAGGGGGGCGAGACAAGTAGTAACTACGTACTACCTGACCCTGCAGCGGTGAGGAATCAGAGACCAGACCTGTGGATAGTGACGAGACAGCAAGAACAGAAAAAAGAGAAATACAGAGAGAGATTGACAGATAAGGGGTGCAGCAGGGAAGAAAGAGGAGAGCGTGATGGGAAGTGTCAGAGCGAGATAGACAAGGAGTAGTTAGGTAGTTAGTTAGCTTCCCAGTCAGTCGTTGGTTGTTAGTCACCTCCTCACAAGCAGTTTCATGTGGGGTCACATCTATCTTCACAACTCTCTTATTCTTCTATCAACTATATATAGATATAGATATCAAGTGTAATAGAATAGTTAGCTATAGTGTACATACTGATATTTAAATAAACAAAATCTTGGATGGTTCTCTCCTTCCACATAGATGTAGCTCCAGCTATCTAGGCGGCCAGGACGGAGTGCAGCTAGACCCAAAAATTACCATACAGAACCAATACCCAACTGACAGAGCGAGTGATTACAGATATATCCAATCTTTGTAGCCACCTGACATGGGGGTATAACTCAGTGGTAGAGTGCGGGATTGCAGATCCTGAAGTCGGCGGTTCGACCCCGTCTGCTCCCTTTTTGCTCCTTTTTTTTGGCACTTCCCGTCAAGAAAACAAACTCCTATGGCGATATCCTCATTTTTTGGTGCTTTTGATGCCTAATTAATTATAGTCTAAATAGTAGTCCCTGATGTCCGAGGAAGCCAGAAAATGGCATTCATTGTTTCTACTACAAAGCGATCGGTTCTCAGATCAGATGAGATGAGCCGTCTACATCAGAGATTGAATGAAGCGGTACTATATTTGCATTGGCCTCGCTTTCAGTCATTGCAACTGGCTAGCTAATACCTAATTTACATATTATCATTGTCCTTTTCGATATTCGTAAAAAAATGCAAATCATATTCCATCTATCACCTCTATGCAGACCGTCTGTTTCTGTTTCTGTATACAAGACCCTTCAAGGATCAGTCATCACTCGTAACTCGTAATCATTTTCTTATGCTTGATGCAAATGCAAATGCAAATTCATATTATTGCCGACATAGTCTATCGTCATCCTCCAGGGATGGCCGAGCAGAAGTCTCGCTCACATGCGCATGTGTCGAGCGTCTACGCTTTCTGGTCGGGCCCATCTACTTGACGTTAGTCGAACAAATCCTGGATGCATTAGTTTAAAGAAGAGGGAGAATTACCTTGTCCAACCGATAGTCCCTCATGATCAAACTCAACGGAACTATCGGCAAAGCAGCCAAGATAGCGAAACACAAAAGATTATTCATCGTCTCCTGATATGCACGATTGATCGCTATGCGCGTCTCCGAGCCCATCGGATAGGATAATGCTGTGGTCAGTTTACCAAAAATCTCTTCGACCTGGTCTTGGCTCTCGGCTGGAAGGTATTTTCGCAGTCGCCTCGGGATCTGATGCGTCCAGACTGCGCCCGAAATTGCGGCTCCGACTGCTCCTCCCATCTCAAGCGCTGTCAGGAATATAGCGGTTGCGCCTGCGACTTCCTGGTGTTGTGCTGATGCCTGCACGCCGAGCTGTACGGGAACGTTGACTAGACCCCCACCAGTGCCAACGAGTATCTGAGTACCCAAGATCTGGAGAAAAGAACTACCTTCTTGACGGTAGAACAACATGGCCACCAAGCCCAAGATATACACAATCGTTCCCGCGGTGACAAAAATCCGATAACGGCGAGTATACTTGATCAGAATCGAAACCACGAATGCTGCGATTGTGGAGATGAATGAGAACGTCTGCGTAACCCGTCCTGCCGCGGCAATGTCGTAGTTCTGGACGACCTGCAAGTAAGAGTATAAATATGGCTGCACAGAAAAATAAAAGGCCATAAAGTAGAAAAATGCCAACGCGCATCCTGCCAGAGCAGTTCGTTCTGTGAGCAGATGCAAAGAGAGCAACGGCTTCGGAGCGAGTCTTCGCGATGACTCCCATGCAGGAAACAGAACAAGACAAATGCAGCCCAGAACCAACATGACAATGATCCGATTGTCGTGCCATCCATTTGTGGAGTTGGCAGCCAAGGTAAGCGGGATCAACAACAGAGAGACGGCGGCAGAGAGTAGAATCAATCCGAACATATCCAACTCGTACCATATCGATCGTAGGGACTGATAAAAAGTGCGGTTTTGCTTGCGATGCTTCTGTTTGATGAGTCGCAGCCTCTTGGCTTTCCGTTGATTGAAGAGCAACGATAGGCCGAGTGGGAGAAATGTTGCAGGTAGAATGATCGCCCACATGCCATAACCCCAGCGCCACGAGGAATGGCGGAGTACTGCGTCCGCGATCGTCGGGCCAATCCAGACCGTCACCAAAAATGGAAACTCGGGTAAAAGGGCGAAAAGCGCTCGATTCAAAAGATCGCTACTATCGGCGATAAACACTTGTTGAAGAATCTGAAGGCCGGTCGATCCAGCGGCGTAGAATATTTGGGCGGAAGCATATGTCTGAACGTTGTTTGACGCAGCCATTTGAATATATCCAAGAATGTAAATGACGATACTGATGCAGAATGCTTCGAACCGGCCGAAGACATCTGCCACTTTTGCCATGGGCGGTTTGATGACAGCTACCCGTAGCGATAAGCATGTTGTCTGAACGAAGAGGTGACAAGGGAGACATACCATTAACAACATTCTGTACTACCAGCACGGTAGAAATCAAAGAATGTTTTTTAAACGAACTGGTAGCATATACCGCGAGCGAAGCCACAGTTTGGCCTTCGAGTGAAGTACAAAACGCCATAAGAAATATCCTGCAAATAAGTCAGTCAGTAAGCTACCGACAAACGTTTATCCGAAAGAAGCCCACCCCAAATATGCAATCATCAAAGATCGCTGTGTCCAAGTAAGGTTGATAGCCTCGATCTTCCTCACTCCATCCTGCACACTACTCCCAGTACTCCCCTCATCCTCGGTGCCAATATCAGTGTCCGGCTCATACACCGAATGAGGGTACAGTAGCCGGTCTTCCTCTTGGTCTCCCATCGAATTATCGGTATGCACTGTTCCATACGAGATGATATTCGAGGTGGCTTCCAACAAGGTCATACCGACTACTAGTTGAGTGCATTCGTTGCAACTAAGTAGTAGCACCTGTTTTCCCTTTATGTGCGTGGCTTTATGTAGAGTCCATATGAGGTAGGTTCTGGCAATCGGCGTCGGTCGGTTTGGACGGCAACGGAGGTGAGGACGGAAACGGAAACCGAGCGATAGGAAACGTTCAGGAGGTAGATAGCTGTGTTGACCACATAGAAGTAGAGACGAGGCGAATGGTGCAGACTATGTAAATATATACGTATGAAGCGAAGAAGTCGAGCAAGTCGGTCAAGCCGACTTAATCCGGAGGCAAGAGCCGCTAATGGAGCACGGCGTACGATATCGGACGGAGTAGTGCTGCACTACTGGTACTAGTAAGCAGACCAGTGACCGACCCTGACGAGTGAGCCTCAGTGAGGTAGTAGATGTGTGGATCTCTCCGAGATTAATATCCAGTCCTGAGTCGATGAATCAAAAAGCAACGAGGAGGGAAGTGTTAGTTGGTCAAGCTCCAGGTCGAGGTTGGCGGGGACCAAACGCCGACAGCCATACGACTTAATCTGATCAGATAAGATCTTGCGGCCCGATGTTACACGCCGACTGACTCGACCGTCTGCAATAATAGCTCTCTTTTAAGACTTACAAGGAGTATTTCTTCGGATAACACGGAGGACGTAACACAAATAATGCTCTCTTTATTTCATTTCTTCCAGGTCTAAAATCTGTGCGACCCTAGCTATGTGCCTAAACCCACGCTTCTGCATGGCTAGCGACTAGGCTATGCATGGTCTGCCCAACTCGACAAATCTCTCCAGCCTGTTGGTCAATACGTATGTCACTTGATTATTTTTCAAGTAAATCACGATTCACTAGTTCTTTTATTTTTTCACAAGGAAGAAGTTGGATAACTTAGTGTGGCTGGTCAGTAAAAATATCTTCGTCAGTGGAAAAAATATACTCTTAGCCACCACCGAGGTGGAAGGCCATTAAAAACGAACGTTCAGTATTCAATCTATGACACATCAAGGTCAGAAAGCCAACACTGTATACATGTAGTTGCCGAGAGTCGCGGTCTCGCCAAGCAGCACTGCAAGCTTAAAAGTCGGGGGTATAAGATATCTTGGGCCTTCCTTTCGTTGCGCTCCTGGGCAGGAACCGCAACGGTTGTTTTTCCGTATAATCCTCAGGTTTCCCCTCAAGGAAATCAACCAAAGAGTTCACCTTCATAAACTCCTTCTTTCCACCAAGGGTTGCCCACACTTCTTCCTCACCACCCATGCTTTTGCTTTTGAACCTCAGTTTGATAGCCAATCGATTCGCAGGGTTCTTCGGGTCACATTCAACACATGCGTTAGGGTGGCGTGAGCCATCTGGAGCTAAAAAGCATTGCACGTGGACGGTCTCAAAGTCGACATGTCTGGGGACAAGTATGGCAACACCTCGGAAGAAGATTCTGCCCATATCGGTCCCATTTTTCAATATTTTGCAATGGGATTTATCGCCCTGAAGAAGCCTTCTTTGCAACTCCATTGGCCCCCAGTGACCATCAGAAAGAGGACCAGCGTTAGGAGATATGAAATCATTCGTTCGCGAAACGTTCTCAGGCGACCCGGAGATTGCTTTGATCTCATGCGAGATCAAATCAAACCACAGCAGGCCATCCGATGACTGGATTAGGCGTCCATTTGGTGTTTTATAGATAGTTTCCTGGCCCACGCATAATGTCACATGAGTCAGTGAAAACCAAATGGTCGGTCTCTCTCCAGAGCTTAGGATATCCTCTAAGCCATCAATATTAATCCGAAAGGTGACAAAAGCCCTCTCCGAACCCATCAATAAACTCACATAGCCACTGCGTGTGACTTTGACCGTCTTTCCATGAAACAGTGTTCCGTTGATAGGATCGTTGGAGATATCAATAGGAGGTTGTCGAAGTTATGACCATCTTGCTTCTTCTTCCATCTTTCTCTTCCTTTGCTCTCGGTTGCTGGCTGCCTCGCTCATAACTTGACGCAGTTTTGTAGCCGCTGTAGTAGCTAGAGACGTTCCTTGTGACGCAATGGTGTAAGGGTCTTCTCCAATGTATCTGCCAGCCCATGTCACAAAAGATGGGGTATATTCTCCAATAGAGAGAGTCCGCTGTTCATCGCACTCCCTCTTCACATAAGCCCATAGATCTGCAAGGGGAGCTTGGTCTAAACGACCGCGACGAGAATAAGCATGACGGAAACTCGTCGCGACATATTGTCTTCCCGTGAGCCACAAAAAGAAGTTAAGACCAGCATCTAGTTGAGCCGCCATTTTTGGCCTGCGATCCATGGCATTGAAAAACCCTGAGACAGGATGATGAACATGTAATACCGTGCGATGCAACTTGTCATCTCTGAAATCCAGATTCAGAACTGATGTATCAGGGCCTATTTCAGGAATTAGCTCTAGAGACACAGCATCCTTGCCTTGAACTTTTTTGAAATTCTCTTTGACACAACCCGACGCTGTAATCACAAAAGGCAAGGGTAAAAGATCTAAGATAGCCGCAGAAAAGTTGTTATGCAGTTTCACAAGTGATGGCTTCCATTCCCCAACAGGACAGTTGCGACGGTTTTTAAACGACTTTTCGGCTCGCCAATGCCAATCGTAACCGAACACAAAATCACTATTTAGACCTTTCTCTTGTAAAAGTGATATTGTCGCACTCTCTTCATCCCAAAACTTATCAATCAGGCCTTCCTTGCTCTGTAGATGCATTATGATACCCAAGTCGGCATCTTCAGGACCTCCAGGTCTTGTCAGTCTATCGCGATTCTGACCTGACAGTCGCATTTCTTCTCTGTAAAAGTCTTCAAGCTTGGTGTTTAATATTTCTTTGAGTAGCTCTCTCTCACTCCTGGCTTGGCAAGGCCTTGGATTTCTCAAGAAATCCAGCAACTGACTCAAACGGTGTTGCGATAGTCGTATCGCTGCCTGGCTAGCAAAATCAGCCGCAATTTTTGGCCCTGATAGTGGATCCGTGTCTGTTGTATGGCTGTCTAAACCATTCCGGCGGCATTGTTCTCTGTGATGGTCAAGGGATGCCGCTAGACATGCCTCACTCGAGATTCTCACATTCGACATTGTGTGGATAATCATCTTTCGAGGAAAGAAAGACTTGCTTTAGAAAACTGAGCGCGGATACTCTCGAAGTCCTGGTAAATCTTGATGGAGAATAGCAAGCAATATCGAGTTATGATGAAAGATGCTTTGCAAATGTTGTTCATCTCCAAATTCAAAGTCACGAAATTTACAAAAGATTAACAGTCTTTCTTCCAAACGGGGAAGGAGGCCTGTTGTTTCCCAGCTTTCCTGTTTATGTCAATGTACGTATCCACATATTTTTTTTTCTGCAACGCATATTCTGCAACGCTCCGCGACGCTTGGTTCGCTTGTCTCACATCTGGGAATAGCTTCATATTCCTTTGTCCTTTCAGCACCTTTGTACGGGGACTGCTTGCGAAATTAGGCCCGTACTAGGCCTCTGCGTAGGCTTATATACGACCTGCGTCCCCCATTAGCTAGTTCTAGGAATCAGTTCAATATTATGCAATACTAGGGATTTACACCGTATTGTCCTGGGCTCACAATTTGAGGCTATTCGGACTAGCCTTTCCCCAATCCTAGCTTCGTGTTCTACATGTAGGACCGGCATAAACCGTCAGAGCCACCAACGGCATTTCCCGCCTGTCTGGTATGGCTCGCATAGGAATATTATTATCGTCATAGAGATAATTCATAATTATTAGGATTGGACTCAGCACATATCACTTAGCATATTCATGGGAGAGAGTTATATACATATCCAAAATAGCTAACGACTTTCCACTATCAAATGGCGAAACTCGACAACCAAATCATCCGTTACAGAAGAAGAAGGTCTGGCGGCATACGAGCCGATCCAACACTCGGCCGTCTCCTGCTGCTCAAACGCCCACGTGACCTCTCGCAAGGGAACACGTGATACCCCTTCGACCAGATATACCCACAGCGTATTGTCATCCTCTCTCACCAATTCGATCGTGGCTGCCTGTCCCCCAGATGGCACCGCAGTCAGACTCCAATCCGCCCATCGATCTTTGGCCACGACGCTGATATGCGTCTTGTTGTGCGTGTATTCGATCCCGCATTTGATCCACTGCCGCTGCGCTTCATCTCCTTGGCCATTGATTACAATAATCAGCCCGCCTTGATCATAGAGGACCTTCCACTCCGCAACGATCGATACCCGGGCCCGTTTGAACGATTTCAGGGGTAGCGATTTGTATAATATAGGGGCATTGAACCGGTGCGTTGCGGGTGGTTTGGCCCAAACGTCCGTGGAAGGAGGTGCTCTGATGGAGAAATTGACAGGGAGATCCTTTGCGTCGGGAACCGTTTGGGAGGAATTGACAAACTGGTAGCCAGACATGTTGTCATGCAAGGAGAGTTGATTTATCTTGGTAATCTTCACTGAAAGGAAGGTGTGATAAAAAGGAAGAATAATCCAACTTTCTTGAGAACGACTCTCTTGTGCGGGCTATATATGTATATATATATATGTCAGAGACGTAGCGTAGCTGATATAATCACGTTAAATATTGTTTTTGAAATTTTGATACTGGACTCAACAACTATTGTTCAGGCTAATAATGCCTCTTTTATGACTAGCGTAGACTACGTTACAGAGACTCAATGATAGGTTAGTTATTACGTAGTAAATAATGTTGGGATTGGATTGCTACCCCAAAACCGAAAATGTAAGGGCTTGGCCAATCACGGTGGCAAGCTCTTACCTACTCATAGTATAAGTTATGACCCCGCGCTCCGTTCGTGTTTCGATCTATATATAAGGTGAGCTTACAGTTAACATGGAACTACGTAAAAAAGGTCGACATGTTGCCCTGAGGCTCGGGGATACTCGGACAAGCACTAAATACTTCAAAAAGTTGATATTATTGCCTAGCAAGGTTAGGATAATAACACGTTGAACAAAACTCCAGTGCGGGGCTTCTGGCTGGACGTCATGTCTTTATGAGTCATGCATGACCGTAAAATGCCATTGTGTAACATAATTTCTCGCTCCTATTTCATGGGGTGATATATCAGCTGGGAGATAGCTGCAGTCGTCTTCAGACTACTGGTGAGGTCATCGGTTTCCGATTCGAGCCATCATCCTCTGAAGATTTTGTCATCGTCTGATGGTTTTGCTTATTTTTTTACACGTTACAGAAGGGATGTCATCCCATGTTTCCGGCCAACATTTCATGGGGTGATATATCAGTTGGGAGATAGCACGACTGAAGTAATTAACTTCAGCTACTGATTATATCGTGAGGTCATCGGTTCGATCCCGATTCATCCCATCATCCCTTATTTTTTTTTTATTTTCTATTTTTTTTTTTAGATCTCGTCGGATTCTATCACAGAGTCATAAAATTTTATTTTGCCAAATTTCCGATGCATTAATCCCGATCTATGTATCTAGTGGACATACTGACTGAAGTTAAAATCCGACTGATTATATCAATCTTGAGGCCATTGGCGATGCACAGCCACTGCAGAAATAAATACAGCGAGCTCAAGGCGTTTTCCATCACTAATTAGATTAGCCAGGCTGATAAACCTTTTATAAACTCATCACCATGGATGAACTTACTTCTTCTTCAAGAATAACCCACCGTCTGCTGTTCGAACAACAATTCAGATAAGTCATCATGTCTCGCTTTCGAGACATTCGCTTCAGCATCTCCAAATCGAAGCCAGGTGCGCGGAATACACGAGCACCTGCAGTACCCCATGAGAAATGGTCTCTGGTCGCGCATGGTAGGGATGCCCTGCAACGAGCACTCGAGGACATGTATTGGGGCGGCGTTCGGGATGAGCTAGAAAACATCATTCGCACCCTGGCTGTTTGGCACCAGCGGGAATTTGCCGACATCTCAGTGCCAGATGAGAATGATGATTTTATCCATGGCTTCGACACCTTCGTGGACCAGGTTAGCCAGCATGCAAGAGAACATGCGATCAGATACAGTATGCACTAGAATTTTGAAATCTGACTGAAGCCGGCTAATACAGATGACAGACAAGAAACGCCTCGAGAGCATGGACCCGTCTCACAAGCCGATAGATGTACCACCACCGAGCTACACAAATTCTCTGAATGAGGTCGCAATGGATCGGAAGGCCGAGTTTATCAGCTCAAAGATCAAATCATCCGTGCGCAAAACCATGGAGGGTGTGTCGCTCTGTCCTTTTTCTATTACTTAGGTTATATGGCCACTAACCCAGGCACAGATATGCCGAATTTCACTGGGATAGAGAAGCGAGCATGGGCGCTGCTTCAGGCAGCTGGTATGCCGATCAATGATGAACAACGTAACACGAACGAATGCTAACCCGTGCTGCAGGCTTTCTGGACATCGAAAAGCTGATCGAAGATCGACCGGCATCCAAGAAGGAGAAGCGGCCAGTTGTTCCACAACGTATGTATACAAGCTTTGACAGGGGCAGCCGATGTATCTGACTTTTTCTTAGTGGATTTCTCTAAAGACAGGCCAATCGACTTCTATCCCATGCATTGCGCCAATGCTCAATGCAACACCATCATTACTGGAAGTATGTTCAAGTCTGACGATCCCAAGGAGCCCCGTGTACTCTGTGAGAATTGCTACTTCCGCTTCTTTTACGGCAAGGAATCCTATGCCAAACAATACAAGCATTGCATCCTGCCCGAGGCAATCACTCCCGAAGAAAGCCGGAGGCTCTGTCCTTGCTTCTCGGTCCTTCACTCCAATGGCGATGAGCCACCGGCACTATTCCCGGTGCCCTGGAACGCCCAGCATCGAAAATACGCAATGTTTGATATGAAATGTGAGCTATGCAACCTTGACGACACTGTCGCAGTTGCAAAGTACAAGGCATTGCTTAGAGCAGCGGGGATCAAGGAACCCAAGAAGGAAAGGGGTCCGAAGTCGAGTACCGATACCATAATGATGCTTCAACACCACCAACCTCAACCAGAGAAGTCGATCTCGCACACATTCAGCAAGTTCAGGAAATCGCAATCAAAGACAGGCCTTGAACGATCACTTGAACGATCAGAGCAACATTTGCATTCTTTGGCGACACTGGACAAGGCAGTTACTGACCCGCAAGCGGAACCGGACATTCCGTCTTTTTTCAAAGCACATGTTGATAAGGATCCGTTTGCTAATGTGCACGTGAGACTCCGTGTCGGGCCCCTGGTTATTGAAAATGGTGCATCACTGTAAGTCAAGATTGAGATGATGGAAATGATACCTGCTAACTCATGCTACGGCAGCACTGAAGACGGCGCCCTTATAACATTGCGGGAAACACCCGTCTTCCATCAACGTCTAAGCGTTTCTGGCAAGGAAAAGCGATGCCTCATAGTCGCAGGCTCCGAGGACCGAAAAGTGTGGCAACATGTTCAACCTGCTAGGTATCTAACGAACTACAAGGCAGTCATGAAACAAGTCGTCGGCGCGCCTTTCAGCGGGCTCTTGCCACAAGATCCCGAGCGCACGATAGTCTGTGATATCCTTGATGCGAGTCAGTCTCTATTTGGAAAGGGAGCAGATCTCGGAGTATCACTTGATAAGCTACTCGAGAGTCTTAGGAATATGATGGGCAATCGCGTGAAGAAATATCTCAGTAGCATAGCAGAGCGACTACTGAGCCCAGCCACACGCCTCGCATGGAGTGCCACGCAGAACAATTGCCAACAGTTTTGCAATTCACTCATAGATCATGAAGTCTTCGGGCCTCTGACCAGCGACTTGGCTGATCCTCTCTACCTCATGAGCTTCGTCTGCCCAGACGAGGGTTACATGCGGCCGGCGGTGCTCAGCAAGTTCAGCGTCTCAACTGGATTGACGCAGGATTACATTTCCCAGTTCTACTTCGGTCACTCTGAAAAGGATGCAGACATTATTGATACATATCAGGAGTACTGGTATGATTGGGGCGCCTTCGGAGGACCCCTATACAAGTATCAAAATATCTTCCCGTGGGACTGCACTGAGGCATACGGACGTTATCCAACATGCTGCGGAGACTGCAACCTGTCCAAACACGTTTGGGCATTTCCTTTTGATTCTTGGTCTATGGTATCGCACCACCTCACTCGCGATCAACACATGTATGCCCCATCCTCGCTCTCTGAGCCTATGAATGCGACAGAACCTACTTCCCAGGCCTGGATGCGCAATCGCCTCAACGTGTTGAGTGCGTCATCAATTCTCTGTCGTGCTGCAGCAGCCATGGCCAAGACACCAATATTCCGCTCCGCAACAGCGTGGCTATCTCCCTCCTCGAAACCAGGATCAGAACTACGCTCCCTCGACCCATCTCTAGCACGCGTCAAGCTAGGCGGCATCCACCGTGCTCAGCCTTTTAGTCATCTCCTTTTCGACGACAAGATATATTACACCAGCTTCTTCATGGCACACTGGGGAATAAGACCTCTATCTGAGCAAATCGAGGCTTATGAAATGGCACGACGCAAGCGAATCAACCGCGCTGACGTCGAATTGCCAGACCTAGCAGAAGACGGGTACGGTTACACCACCCGATACAGAAGAGACTCGGAGGATTCTGTAGCTGCGAAATTCGACATTCATATGGATGCTGCGCTCTCGCTCCGTGATGCTGCGTATAGGTATGCGCCAGCGTGTGCAGTGGCTTGCGGAGCATCTTGTGCCTCGGGCTGTGGGAATAGTAGCTGTGGAGGCGTGGCCGGTACGACCGCTTATCCTACGGATAATGGAAATACCAATACTAGTAGCTGTGGAAGTAGTAGTGGAGGTGGAGGAAGCAGCTGTGGAGGGGGCGGTGGAGGGGGTAGTAGTTGTGGTAGCAGTTGCGGCAGCAGTTGTGGTAGTAGTTGTGGAAGCTAATTTTTGTACTACATATCGCTTAATCTTGGACTAGTTTTGATATTATTCATATTCAATGGTTTCAATTATCTGGAAAGGCAGAGCTCGTAGTATGATACTGTAAATGGCAAGTCAAGCCGCTAGGGCTATGCTAGCCCTAGCCCTATCCGCAATATAGTGGAAAACGCCTGAAGTCTATCTTCAGTGGCTGTGTAGATACCAACAATTGATGACTCCGATCATGTGAGGACGAAATTACATCGAATATCTTGATAGACGGCGGCTTAAATTCTGGTCGCGTCGTTGGTTTACCATTGAGCCAGCATATAGCATTCTGGGACACACATACAGTGCTATTCAGCCAAGCCCTAACGACATGTCATTGACCACGGCCTCTACAATTCAGAATCTTCACCGAGCCGCTGAAGTAGAGATTAAAGATCTAAAACAATGGCGGAACAACTACAATCAAGATCCCCTAGACGATCACTGGAAACTGCTGGATGAAGGAGATGCAAACAAGACCGACGGGCGACAGCTCATTCCCGCACCCAGTCTATTCAAATCCTTGACCACCATAAACAATACTTCAAATCCTACCACTAAAAATGGAGGACCAATACCTACAATAGGCCAATGTGCAGCCCACCTCGAACTTTTGGAGGTATTCTTCGCCCTACGCTACAACATCGTCAACTCAGCGGCCCTAGATGCGACTTTTGGCGTCAAGATCAACAATAAGATTGTATACAGAAAGAAATTTGACAACCGAATGGGGACGTATGTATACAAAAAGACGCCGTTACGAGATGATACGTATCAAGATCGGAGGAGAGAGAAGTGGGATTTTTATTTGAAGATTGCGGTGGTAAGGTTTGGGACTTGGATTAGGGCTGTTAATAAGGTTGTTGAGGAGCAGACGAGGGAGAAGGGAGGTGTTGTTTCTTTGCCGCATTTGCCTCCTTTGGGTATGTTACTTTTTTTCAAACAATTGAGTGAAAGTGCGAAGCTAATGGTATTCTCGTTGATAAGATATTCTCATGGTCTGGCACGCTTTTTTGCTGAATCCCATCGACTTTCAGACTTATTGCCGCGACAAGACGTTCAATTTCATTCGCCATGTAGAATTTCCATGGGCGGAGATTGTACGTTTCCTTTTACATAGTTTGGGAATGCCATGGCTGATTATACAAGCACAACGCAATAGATTCGGAAACTTGGTCCTACAAACTCCCCGAAGCATCCCGGGAATGGACCAAGAACGAATGCCAAATAGAGCCGGATCTATATCAATATCTGGAAGATGTCGGAGCAACATCCAGCCCCATCGCAAGCAGACTGTCCCGCTTCGGGGATCCCAAAGAACAAGTCGGAAGTCTCTGGGAAACCCTGAAACAGATGGTGCTCAGCGAACGCGAGAACCAATTCATCAAAGACCTGCTCCAGATCCAAGTAAGATCCCAGCAATCGGTGATCACATCGCTCACCGAAAACGTCAAGCGTCAGGCTTCGTTTGTCGATAAGGTGCATGGTCATCTCTGGATTTGTAGTCCTGCTGTTGGCGGGACGATGCGTCGTGCTGTTGATCGATATGACAAGTTTCTCAAACTGTTTGTGTTGTACCCTGGTAAGACGCTGGTGCCAACTCTGGATATCGATCTGGTCTGGCATACGCACCAGTGCTCTGCAATCTCGTACGAAGAGACTATGCGTGCAAGGACGGGACGTTATATAAACCATGACGATAAGATTGGCAAGGAAAAGCTTGGTTATGGCGCCGACGAGACGAGCCATTTGTTTCGCACTCGGTTTGGGCAGGAGTATTCGGTCTGTCTGTGCTGGGACTGTGAGATGCTGACTACTGCTTTGGAGAAGGCTGACGAAGAAGTGGATCTTCTTGTTGATGATCTGGATATGGCGACACTTGCGAGGCAGGTTGGGAAGTATGTTAGCTATTATCGGTCAGAGGAGTTGGGTAGGCGTGTTGAACGTAAGATGGAAGTATAGAGGTGTCGAGGTTTGGCCAATTGAGTAGAAGGACATGTATTGATATGGCAATAAAGCTTTCTATATCCTTTGCATCTTTACTACACATGATATGTTCCATAAGTCCATAATGAGCGAACCCTAAGCCCTAATTGCTATGATAGCCATTAGGGCTATCTACACAAGAAGAGTTACAGTCACGACTTCCGATCATAGAGAATATTAGATTGAACTCTTACGAGCCATCAGCTGAGACGCTCTCAGAAGCTACATGAACACCACAATCAATCTATTCGGATAGCAAGTCACACGTTCGTCAAATGTCGAATGTTGATCATATGCTCGGAGCAGGTCATACATACTGCCCTAGGTAACATGGATATCTGCCTAAGTACTACCCTGCTACATAGCTCCAGATACCTAATACCACCTAGGATTAGGCAGCTCGAAGATCAAACAACCCCCTAAAAGACGAAAAGATAGCACTGACCATACCTAGGTCCATACGAATTAATTAATAACAGTCCTGAGTTATTATGCACATGCATGTAACTCTCTAGTCTGCATATGAGAACATCACCCATTTATTTATTTAATTTTAATATCGAAATTTATTTGCTAGATTGTGTGGCGAGGTCTGGGCTTCTTGCTTGTTTGGCCTACGCTACGGGGACTATCTGGATTAATCCCTGACAAAATGCGGCGTAGGCGACCTACTACCATAAACGTAGAGATCCGTGAATGAAATTGTGGATTAGGCAGATACATACAATTACATGGATCCGTAGCATTTGTTAGCACTACGGCAAGATGAAAGCTCAAGGCAGGTACGTGGCATGCAACCTTTTCTGGGAAAATGATCGATTTTTTGGCCGGTTTTTTTTTATTAATATTGGGTATTGATTGATGTTACTCGGGCCTCGGAAAGATTTTTGATTCTGTTCAGTCGTTAGCTAACGAGGAGATGGGTTTCTCGGCTTGGTTGGTCTTTTATTCGTTCTCCTGGTGGTTATATTTGGGGAATCGTTGTAACCACGTAGGTAAAGTCGTTCGAGGCATTTTAGACATGGGTACACAGTCCCAAACATGTGGACATTCATGCATGTATTGAGGGGAGTCATCCATCAACACTTATTCTATATCCCCTGCGAATCGTGTGAGACAGCAATATTCACGTATGTAGCAGATGTCTCTCCGCATTTTGATCTCACGCGGTTGCCTTCGGATGCTTCAACTTCAATTCTTGATTCTCTCCGCATGATCGTCATGAGAACAATGATCCTGTGAAATATGTATTTCCTCACCTGGACCACGTCTATACCTAGATCAGCAAGTACTTTCTTTACCATATCATGTAGCTCCACGATTCAAGCCCCATGCACATGCCTGAGCAGGAGAAAGTTGATATATTTAGGAACAGCTGTGCCACATTTGCAGGAAACCGTTATATTCGACTCTCATCAGCTTTTTGCTACGCTCGGACGAACGGTCGTTGACAGGGATTTATCCAACGTTTTGTTGGCGTTTTTTATTTCAGCTGTTTCTATTTATTCTCCTTTCTCATTCATACCTGGGTAGACAGAATTCCTGAAATGGGTAAATGATGCCTGGATTGCGGAGATGTGTACATGTTGTAGGGTTAGGGCTCGGAGGTTTCCATACCCTAGTTAAGGGAGCTACGTAGTGCGTAACATTGAAATGAACCGCGTTTCATATTGTCGATGATCTGGTTTTTGAGTTTTCAGACTGTGATACCTATTTTCAGCAATGAGTACATACGTATCCTTCAAGTCCGTTGAAACTCGGGGCAGATATGGTCAGGGTCTGTCCTTGCCCTCTTACCCCATAGTCCATACATATGATCTAGGGCGTACCATGCTAATGAATTGTCAGAGATAAATAATTATATCGTCGCATCCAGCGACTCAACCCGGCACAAATATCTTCTTTCGGGGGGGTTCGTTTCAAATGGAACAAAATGGAGATGCATTTCCATGGGTTTATATCCCGCTTAGGTCGAATTAGGGCTAAACCGAACTGTGAGTTAAGCGATTGTCATAAGACTGATCTTATTAACGCTATGTAGTAGGATTTAGTGTACTATTTTGTTGAGATGCGCCGAGGTCCTCCGGCCGCAATATCAGGGTGAATTATGCATTGATGATGTGGATTCTTCACAATGGTACGTACCTAGCTTTGAAGCCATTCGTCTTTGGGACTGAGTAGGTACGTAGTTGCTACGTATTGGTAGAATAAACGGCCAATCACTCATGAACAGACAAATGCTTTTTTAGTACTCTAATTGACATGACGCGTTTTACATCGTTAGCAGTGCTACTATGGAGCAGATTAGCCTGAACGGAGTCTTCGGCAAGTCCGGCAACATTCTGCTAAATGCCAACGTCTGACTGGCCTACGTACTCGTTTAATTCATTCGTAGTGGAAGTGAGTTCTTATTTGACTCGCGCACTGTGTCATTGTCTCAATTTTCGAGGATGAATGTTCAGGGTTCAAGGTTATACGGTATGCCTCCGTGCTCCTGCTCCCGTTCTCCGAAGAACAACCACGGCCCACGTCCGTCAATTGACTCGATTCGTCTGTAGTCTGGACCATTCTGGAGGCACTAAAAATAAGTAGATTTGTGTAATTCTGATTGGCACATCGCGTACGCCCTACACAAGTGCAGACAGAACCATACTCCGTACAATTTTGATTGAGTTGTCTACGTACTACGTCTTCGTAGTAACCGACTGAAACTTCCCTATCCCACATGTGTCGCATTGTGGCTACTCGAGATGTCATGACGAAGCTGTGGAAGGCATCTTCATGTCGATATATAATAGCCAATAGTTGAGTGATCGTCACACAAAGCCTTCTTCAGTCAGTCAATGCATAATATATTTTGTCAGACTTACGAGTCATGGCGCTTTGAAAACCCTCACGGGAGCGGGTCGCAGATTTGCAACCGAAGTCGATCGTATGCCTTGTTCTGGCGTATTTTGTCAATTCGATTCAGGGAATCAGAAGGAACCTTTCAGGATTTTGAGTTGTCTTTGGGTCTGAATCCCAAGATCTGACTCTATTGGTCTAAGTCACCTGATCATCTCACCATGCGGCGTGGCAACGGTTTGAACAAAGAAAATGCCAACTTTCAAGGATGAAATTAAATGAAATCCTCCGAGTAGGGCGGCTAGCGGCTGAATTATGAGGATGATCCGAGCAATCAGCGATCAGGATGGCGCGAAATAATGACTGAAGCGGAAGTCTATTGGACGAGAGGATTTCTAATTTATACGATAGGTAGTGGCGGAGGATCAGTGACTTGTCTGCCCTTTTTGTCACTTCGGCGATGGGGGGAACTCATGGCATGCCTCTTTCAGTCATTCCCCCCGTGGTCCGTCGCTTGCTAGCGGCCGCTAACTCCGTCTTGCGCCTGAGTAATTCGACTTTTTTCCTTTTCTTTGTCTTGCAGACCTTCCATCTCGTTCTTCATGGCCTATGGCCGCACGGCCAAAGCGATAGTGCATCCACTTTGGGCGTTTAAGGTTCGTCCTTGGACCAAAGAGGCAAGATTGCAGTTGTTGATGCGGGCTGGTGGCGCGTAGATGAAAGGAATGTTCAGCTATACCTACGCGTAATGCGTAGTTGTGATTGTGAGTGAGCTCGAGTAAGGCCTGGGCGGACGACGTAGTATGACTATGTCGTATGTAACGGGAGTAGTACGTACTATGGTTGCTGCTGTATCTACAGCGACCGGAGATAGTTTGCCTATCTCGGTCTTTGTTCTTTGACGGTGGGAGGATGATCGTAGGGTAGATCCAAGAGGGACAATACGTAGTCTACAAGGGCGACCAGATAGGAAGGTGCGATGGTGAAGGAAGGAGCGACGGACGACAAAGAGACAGAGGGCAAGAGGCAAGAGGCAGGAGCCATAAGCGGAAACCGCTCCTTCCTCCGCGCAGTTCCCAAGCACCTCCCACGAAAATATCGCATCCCTCGTCCTCGTCTTGTCTGAGTGGTCTCATCTACATCTCCATCATCGCCATCCATGCAGAGCACAGGCACAGCACAGACAGAGACATCCGCCGCCGCACGGAGTCTCCCGTACACACTACACACACGCGATCATCAGACGATCGACCAACCTTCTTCGATTTCCTCATGGGTCTCCGGTCGCGTCGGCTTTTCATCGCCCGCGCTTGTTCAGAACCCCTGACCAGTGACCGACCACCTTGGACCAAGAGCCAACGGCCTCTCCACGCCCCACACCGATCTGACTGGCAAGACAGACAGAGCATCACGTAGCACGCCACGGAGTCAGTTTGTATACCTGTCCAGGCATTCGGTGATACCACATGTTGTCTTCATTTGCCGCGCCAGAGCCTCAGTCCGCTGAGTCCGTCCACGATACGACGCTGGACGACCGATCCACTTGCCTTCGACCGTCAAGCGCTCGCTCAATTTATTTTGTACACTGTCGTACAACTACGTACTCTGTACCTCCTAACTATGACTTAGTACATGGCACTACATGTATGTACGTCCTGAACTGATTAATAATGTTTAGGCACTAACATTTAGTCAACTACGACCAACGTAGTAGTCACTCGCGGCACCGGCATGGTATGTATCCCTGTCCACACACAATTCGTCTACTCGTCTCTAGTGGCCCTAGTCTCCGCTGCCAAACAAAGAGAGATGAGTCCACCGTGCGACTTAAGACCCGCGCTAATTGCTCACTAGAACATATCGAATTTGGAAGCGAGGCGGCGCAGGAGCGTACTTGCCACCAATCACCGCCGCCGAAACTCGATTCATCACCCATCGTCGTCATCTTCCTGCCACTTTCACCACGGCTAGTCGGAGGTAGTTTCGTGCCGAATTAAGGGGCCATTCCGCGGTTGGTTGACGAATGACAGCCCGCTCAGCTCCTGTCGCTTGCAGTCTGACCGCACGCATCGCTGATATTCATATATCAGAATCTTGACTTCTTAACCACCAACATATCCTCGATTCCCACGTACATACGGCGCAGCAGACGATGCAACGATGTGCTGGCATGAATCGGTCCTGACGGGAGGCTGTTACGCGGCAGAAGGGGGGAGGGGGGATTATCCTCTTTTTGTGGTTGCACCGCGCATTTGTGCTCGTCGCTGCGATTCGCTCAAAAATCCCAGCAGAACGGTAAGCTAAAAACTGGTGCAACTTGGTGGTGTTTAGCACCCAATCGACCTGTCCTGCTGATGTTGGTCGTGCATAGGGGGAGGAGTAGTCGTTTGCCAGACGTTTTTCTCGTCAGCTCATTCGACTCCCCTCATGTTCTCTATGTTACTCTCGCCCCTCAATGACGAAAAAAACCGGATGTGAAAAGGCCTCAAAGGACGCATATCCGGTCCGCCAGCATGATTCTTTTTGATTGCGTTTGTCCATTCTCTCTCCTTGCGCCCTCGCACTTCTTACCATTTTCAGACAGTACAATTTATCTGTCTCGTCGGTGAGGTTGGTGACGGAGAAAAGATAACGGGCATTCGGCTAGCCACCGGTTCTGGCATTCAGGGTTGGTATCCCACAACCCCCTGCCCTTTTCCTCTTCCTAGCACCAGGATCCAAATTAATCAAGCAGCGTGGCGTGCGTTCCCGACTGTTTTTTTTTTTGTAATTTTTATTTTTTCTGTTTTGGTGGCCTTGCTGCATTGCAGGCTGTGTCTGACTGTCTGTGACGCGCAAAAAATAGAACGACACAAGACAATCCTTTTTTACTAGCAGAACGAGGTAAAGTAAATCTAGCGCTGCTTTGAACTTTCTCTCCACCGGATGGATCCAGTCTGCTCGCAGATCTACGTATCAGGACTGGATCGGATGATTCTCACAATGCACGTTGGGTCCAGAATTTGACAGCGGCATCCATGGTGGCATAGCAGACCCTGACTTGAGCCTGCCTGGCCCTTTTTCTTTCTTTTAGTGCTGTATTGCTGCGCCCAGTCATGCAGGCCCTATCAGAGTCAGATAAAACCAGACCTAGTCCGATTTATAGGTTCAACTTTATGCAGAAATGAAAATGATGCGCCGCATTTAACGTCGGCTTTCTTTTTCTTTGGCCGAGACATTCTGATTTCCTTTTCTTTCCTACTTTCTCTCTGCCCCCCACTCTCGATTACTAGATGAAGGAATTATTTAGAGCAGTGAGGCTTGTTGTTCCGTTCATTATTCAGTCTTGTATTCAGGTCTGCCTTGTCCAGAACTGACATATGCGCAAATTTCATAAAACAGATGCACCCGTTCGTGTCTTTGTTTGATTGACTTTCTCGAATAATCTCATCTCGATCATCTCCTTCTTTACTCGGCAAATCACCTTAATCTATCTCCCCGATCACAACCATTGACGGCCAGCTATTCTGCTCATCAATCCCCACCCTCCCCAGGAAAGGGCCTTGCAAAATAATTAAAAAGATCCTTGTCGTCTTTATTGTTCGCTTCAGTCCAGACATGCATCAGAGGAAGGCCTGTTAAAAGAATTTCTCCGTTTGGGACCGACTAGCGTTGCACTGTTCTCTGGGAGGGACTCGACCATATCCTTTCCGGGATAGTATAAGAAACTAAGACTGCTCACTCATTGATTGTTGCAGTCTTTCACCCGACTTGTTCTTCAATCTTGATTGTTCTTTCTTACAACTTTATCTATCGGTGGCTTTTGTGTTTTGTTCTCTTGGCTGGATGTGAGCCAGAAGCCCTAATCCGATCCATCCATTGCTCAGGACCTTCGCCACCACACACATTCTCTCGCAATCAGACTATCTTTGTCCATTTCTTGCAGCTCAGAGCGACGAGATCGCACATACAGCAACCATGGCGGCTGTCAAGACCCCAATGTCTATCAGTGCGCTGCTGAATCCGCAGCAACAGAATGCTGGCATCAACACGCGGCAACATCTCGACCTCCCACTTCGGCAAATGCAGCTCGACGAGACGAATAGCATCCACTACAAACAGGCTGATTACCGACATCAACCTGCAAAAAGAATACATCACGACAGCAGCGAGGGACACCGATCACCAATAATTACCGACGATTGCAACAACAAGAACCACCAACAGCAAAGCTCAGCGGGATACCGTTATGAGCGCTTCGACTCGGTCTCCAGCACCTCGTCAACGACAGTAAGTGAACGTCGAAGAGCGCCTCGACCCAAATACACCGACGAAGAAATGTACTTCATCTGGTACCACCGCGTAGACCTCGATGAAGAATGGCGAGATTGCACAGATGCCTTCAACAAACAATTCCCAGGCCAAGGGCGCTCCGAACGAAATACGCAGGGCATCCAATGCAAATTCTACCGCTTCATTAACGCTAAAAAGTGTCCCACGGTACGGGAGCAGCGACGACTGAAGGATGGAGAGTTTATGACTCGTGGCCGATCGACGCGGGAGAGATTATTGCCTAAATTTGGCGTTGTGGAATGGTGTCATGTCTGGTACCCTTGGATGAGGGCTGAGCATGCTATTGCTGGTCTGCATCCTGGTCCGCAATTACATCCGATTGAGCCGCTGCAACATAGTCAGAGCAATCAAAAAGTGTCTGACGATAAGCAGATGATGAGGACGTATAGTCAGTCGTCGATTTCGTCGTCGGCGGCGTCGATTTTGTCCTCGGAAGGGTTGACGCCGGAACCGTATACGCCTAGCTCTTATTCGGATGATGAAGAAGAGATGATGGTTGATTGATAGCTCAAAGAGCAGGTCTATCTCCTACAATGAATAGACCTCTCCCTCAATTCTCAACTCCATCAGCCTCTTCCATCTTCTCGCACAATGCCCACCCCTTTCTCTGCCTACTCAACATCTACACCTTCGATTCTTGTACCTCCTACATCTTCTTCCTACCATTCAAATACGCGCTCATGTTTCAATTTATTCTTTTTTGGAGAGGCTATCTGTCGTTACTGCATAGTTCGGGCTCGGTGGTAAACTCTTTCGTTCCTTTTTTCTCTGCTCTTTACCTTCGTCTTGTTTCTCATAGTCGGGTTTCTGCTGTTTTCCTTTCTTTAGTTGTGCCGTTCTTCTAGCCAGAATCATGTATCTAGTCAGACATGTCTAGACCCTCTCGATGCGCTTTGTTCTTACTTCTCACTTCGGTCGGCCTTTTCCCCTTTTTTTGTCTTTCTTCTATGCACATGGTTCTTGGTGGATAGTTTGTCGTGTATTGGTTCATTTCTTTGACGTTTTGACGTTGATGGGTCCTCGGTGGTGGCTTTTTCCTTCGTCTTCAATAACTTCGTTTAGTCAATTTAGCCAAGTGGTCTTTGTTTGCTGTGTGGCCTTTGTTCAGGGTTGGCTTTTTTCGAGTTTTTCGAGTTTTTATGTTTGTTGCCACTGACTACATACACCATTCTACCATTTCTTGGTAAACTTATTACATATGTTACGTATATGTGAAAATCAAGCGATTGATCAATATACGGGGTTATTTACTAGAAACTTCAACTTGCTGGAATAGAGTCATGATTAACCAGAGCTAAATGGGTCCCAGTCTGTAAACCTGACGGTGCCTCAATCATCATCGTCGTCATCACCAATGTAGTCATACATGTACTTTCGGTAATCAGCATCATCAGCCCCTTCATCAAACTCATTGACATCAAATTCTTCATCGTCAGAGTTGGCAGTCCGGTACCGACGGTATATACGCGGATTATCGTCGTATTCATCTGCTGACGAGAGTTCGTCGTCTGGGTAGTCGTTTGCAGGATTATCTTCGGCTGGTTATCAAATTAGTAAAGATGTAGATTTCTTGTGGATAATGGAGGGACATACCGTTAGAATCAACATCATCGCCATCCCAGTCTATCTCGGAGTCCTGGTCTTCTTCGAGATACTGATCCCAGATATCTTCGTCATCGGAAGTAATGACCACAACACCAATATCTGTGCGTGTTGGATCGATGCTGATACCGCCTGGTGTGTTGGCTTCGGATAAAGGATCTTTGTAGCCTGCAATGTCTGATTGTGGTGTAGCTGCTGATACCGATGATGCGACGGCGTGGATTGGAACACGGATATAAGTATCGTAGACGTAGTCGCCATCGCTATCCACTTCTGCTTCTGCAACCTGCTCCACTTCGTCGGGCTGTTGCTCAACCACGCGCGGCGTCTCGGTGACTTTCTTACGAGGCGCCGGATTACGGGGCTTGTATTTCAACGGCCCCTTTGGTCGCTGCGGAAGAACAACAGGAGCGGGCGCAGACGGTGGCTCGTGATGAATATCCATCTGGTTCTTCTCCGCTTCAATATCGAGCATCACCTCTTCGAGCTCTTTCGCCAACTTGTCCAAATCATCTGGTTGAGGCTCATACTTGGTCGTGAGATGTTCCTTGGCGGCAGAGATCGTTGACTTTTGCTGCTCCCTCCACTGTTTCTCCGCCTTATTGACGACAGGTCGCTTTCGCGTCGTAGGCACTTCTTCCTCGGTCTGTGCTTTGGCTAGCTGGGACTGAACCACGGTATCTATCTCAGCATTGCTTCCTGCTGTTTTCTCGAGCGTCTCGAGAACCGATACACCTCTAAGCGAAGGAGCACGAGTAAGTTTCTCGACGAGAATGGCTCGAGCTCGACTCGGCGTATTGCCTTTGGACACTCCGCTTCCAGCAGCAACGCTCAGCGGAGTGCTAGGGCGCGAGATGTGGAATCGACGAAGAGACGTCGGGAATGGCGCAGGACTCGCGCTGAGCGGTGGCGTATTAAACGAGGACGCAGGTGTCCCAGTCCTAGAACCAGTCGCGGACTTCTCATTCTCACGATCTGAGAGTCCATCCGAAACCCCCAGAAATTTGCTAACGGGCTCCTGGAGCCGTTTACGTTTAGCGTCAAGCTCTTGACGTCGAGACTCGGCCGCAGCACGTTCACTGTGGAACTCTGCACCTGGCGAAGTTGCTCGAACAGTGGGGATACCACTTATCCTTCCTGGAGCTCCTGAAGGTCTGAGCCGACTGCTACTCGGAAAGCCAGACGTGCTTACAGACCTGGGACTGCGCAGGCGGTCTTGGCCAGGTGCAGTTGCAGCAGCTGATGCTGATGGTGAGGGAGCATCATCTCCAGCACTGTCGCCAGCAGTAGAATCACCATGGACCTTGACTCTTTGAAAGACAAAGTCTGTAAAACGCCGCTTTTTCTGATGCAGCTCAGATTGGATGTCTATTACGACGTTAGTTCATGTCTGTTTCCAGATGAAAAATGAGGAGATTTGAGTTTCTCCCCGTATACAACATGTATACATGGTCATATGCAAGGCGTGGGGTAAGGGTAAACTTACAAAGCGTGTCAACAGGTTCCTCCTCTCGTCGACGCTTGATGTGAAATTGCTCAGGAGGCAATAATCTGTCGTTTGAAGTCATTTCGCATTCAGTTTCCTGGTATCTTTTTTTTGCACCTTGAAGAAATCCTTCGTGTTATGGGTTGTGGTCACAAGACTCAACAGGCCACTAACTACCAGTGGCGGGAAATATTTCAAGAATAGATCACGTGATGGGAAGGGACCGATTGAAGCGAAGATGCCGTTGGATACAGCCCTAACCCTAATCAATCTGTCTTTATTCGATGGCAAATAGAGACGAGAAACATTTAATTGCAAGATATCAAACCAGACATCTCCATATCTCCTATAGGTTGCTCTAGTTTGTTGGTTAGTTCCTGAGATTTATCAAACTAGCTTAAACGTTACGGGCCATAAGCTCCTACGGAGATAAGCCCTAGCCCGAGGACTGGCACCGAAGTATTCTTTGAGGATATCTACGACATAAGTTATTTTCATCAGAAATACACCTAGTTCTCCAAAGCTATGCTTGATTGTAGGCATTTGACAATCGTCCCAGTGACACGAAGGGCCTAAATACGAAGACAGGAGCGTTCAATGCAACCAAACTTTGGAAGAACCAAAAATGTGTTGGTACATCAGGAGTGAGGCAACAATTACAACTACAATTACTTGCTAGGTTCAATGTTACAAGACCAATATACTCACTATCCGGATGAAGGGGATTATTATCATCTAGAAAGCAGTTCGCGTAGGCAGCGCTTTCTGAATACTTCAATGTTGTACTTAGGTAGTTGCATATGTACTGATCGCTCAATGTTGCCTGTGTATAGCTGCCTAAAGCCAGTGTATAAATCCAACGGCCCCCCCTGATTCACAGCATTAAATTTATAACCTGCATCTATTTCATTCAATTCATTCCACTTTAGCAGAGTACCAAAAAACAACACCGAGCACCATGCCATCTGGCAGCGGGCAAGCCCTCATAGGCCTAGGTATAATGTGCCTAGCAACAAACCTACTCTGCGCATTTTCCGGCATACTACCAGATCGCATGGAAGATTATAATTTGCCAGAAGGACTACGTTTCATCCTCCTGTTATTCGCATTGGGCTTACTTAGTTGCCCTTGGGTTTCTGGTCTAAAAGCTTGGATAATCTGTACCAGCCATTATCTCTGAAATTGCATACACCAATTCACTCGTTGGAGGCTTAATTGCGGCGAATGCTGGGTTGGCATATGTTAATTTTACATCACAGGGTCGCTCTACTCCGAACTTTCTAAAGTGGCGTGTGTGGCATGGCCGGCTGTTGCTTGGGTTTTGGTGGGCATGAAGGGAATGGTAGTGACTGCTGGCATCCAGCGGGTTTCCTTCTGGCATGAAGAAAATGGATAAAACTTTATGTTACGTACTTCTTATCTTTGCATGTAGTGGAAGGAGTACATCCTGTTCTTGCCGTCAATCATCATCGCTTAGTCCTTTACCTACTTACATCATTGCCTATAGAGTAAGTATCCATGGGGTATCGAATAGGCAACACTCTTCAACAGCTTGCTCTGCCAAAGCGTTAGAAACATAAACTGCACCTTCTTCACTCGATTAGTTCACCTCACAGACTCCGACAAAAACTCAATGAAACGGTCACAAGAAGCTATGACATCCGACAGAAGCAAAGCCTACAGAAACAAAGCCTTCATAGGCCTGTGCATGATGTGCCTATCAACAAGCCTATTCTACGCATTTCGTTCCTCGCTACTGCAAACAGGAGACTCACCCGATCGTGCTTGTTTCACGTTTTTCGCAAGTTTGTCTCTAATTATCCTCTGGATTTGTGGGCTGGTAAGCTGGAAGGAGAATTTGGAACAAATCTCTGAAGAAGTGTGCGACAAGTCAATGATCGGAGGTCTCATAGCGGCGAAGCTTGGGTTGCTTTACATCTCTACTTGTCCGGATATGTCTTTTGGAGAGTAAATTGTCGATCGTCACGGGGCCGACTCATTTGGGGATGTTGCTTGGGTTCTGGGGGGCATAAGAAAGGGAGATCTGGTGCATCTCGATATTGCTACATGTACTGGTTGAAACATCAATGATGAAAGTGAGGGCTAAGACACATGGATATTCGCTGTATGTTAGATATCAACTGAAAAACACCGATTTCGTGAACTCGTCAAATCGCAATAGTTCAAATTATTCTGCTATGATGATGATACACGATGATATAATGAAAGTAAAATGAGCTATTATACAGAGCTCCCCCCTATACCATACCAACCCTAGCCTAATCGTGCTTTTTTTTGTCTTTCTTTAGTCAAAAGAAGAAACGAAGGAAACACATGTTGATGAAACAGAACGAAACTGAGCACCAGCCCCAAATCCAGCCGAGTCTTTCCATATCTCGAGGGTTTGTCAACAAGCTTTCGTTAGCCAGCTAGCAATACAGTGTTTAAAGATTAAGAAATGAATTAGATCAAAGGGAATAACCCTGTCGTGGAATAAAAGGGAAAAAATCATTTAGACAATGCATAAGATCAAAACGAATACATGAATCAGAAAATAAATGGTACTAAAATATCAGTAAAATGGGGCATGACAAATCAAGAAGGGAAGAAAAATAAGAGAAGAGAAGAAAATTAGTTGTTAAAACACATAGATGAAGAATTAAAATGCACCACCGTAGATCAAAAACATTTGAAGCACTATCTTTCAGTCTTATTTCGCTCCAATCTCCTCTTCAGCCCAGCCAGGAAGAGAGGACTCATTTTGAATGGCTAGACCAAAGCCATTGTGGTTCAATCCGCCTAGAGCGGAACCAAAGCTAGAGAAGCTTCCCTGAGGCTGATGAGACAATCCCGAGCGGCCGTGAGAAGGCTGGCTGACACTCGGTCCAAATGGTTCCTGAGAGAATGAAGGAAGGCTGACAGCGCGAGAGTGCTGAATTCGAGGGACGCTGAGGCTGTTGGCAGAGCTGTGAGTGGCTCCAGCGTGGCCGTTGGTGACATTCAAGAAACCGTTGGAGGGCTTTCGTTGGTGAAGGGAGCTTTCCATACCACCATTTGGTATTTCGTTAGAGGCTGCTCCATTATACAAAGCTGCCTGCTGATTGGCAAGGGCCTGCTGTTGCTGTTGTTGAAGAGTCGCCAAAGTGATGGGATCCGTCAAGCGGTTTTCCTGTTCCTGTCCTTGCTGGGATACGTGGTTCAGGTACATCGTCAGCGGGTTGTTGTTCCCAGTGTTGAGAATCGAGGAAGGAGAGGACAGATTTTGCAAAGGAGGTCGGTTTTGCTGTCCACCCTGAGAGCCAGTCGATCCTGGAGCAGGCGACAAGGCCGGTCGGGTTGGGCTCGGCTGAGAACCGCTCTGGCTGTTGCTCTGCTTGAAGCCGTTCAACGGGGACGGTGACTGCTCTTCCAAACCATTTCGGTTTTGTTGATTGTTGTTGTTCACTTGACGAGGGGCATTGCCGCATCGGTCTTTACCAAAATTGATTTTGAAGCGCTTGTATTCCTCGCGGCTTCGCATTCCCTCAATGGCTTTGATAGCATTGGCGATGTTTGTGAAGTTTACAAAAGCACAGCTCTTTTCCCTCAAAGTGTTCACGAGCTCAATCTCGCCATACTCGGAGAAGTCCTGACGAAGGCGCTCCTCGGTCCATGTCTCATCAAGATTGCCGATATATACATTTCGCGAAGCACCTCCACTGACTGCTAGAGCAATAGCTGGAGGGAGGGCGCCGGAGTGCTTGCCCCAGCCAATCTTAAGCCGTCTGTTATGGATCATCAAGCCCTGAAGGTTGCTGAGGGCATAGAATGATGCGGCGGAGGTTGGGTCGATGAATGTGACAAAGCAGATATGCTTGTCGGGGATATAACGGATATGGTGCAACAAACCGCCGCGGACCACATTGCAAATCTCTTCGATAGTGGTCTCTGGGTGAATGTTGCCCAGATATATGGTGCGGTTTCCGAGGTTGTTGACGCCACCCGCAGTGGTTGCAACAGCGGCTGCGGCAACGGATTGCTGGGCGAGCGCATTAGAAATCAAATCACGGTCTGCGCTGTTGAGAACGTGGGCATAACCAGGAGCGATACCCAGGTACTGAGCGGCATTCTGCTGTTGGGTCTTCGACACGTAGGCACAGCGGTCCTTTCCATAGAAGACTCGGCGAGGGGCTTGCCACTTGGCCTCCTGAGGAAGCTGGGCAACGGCTTTGATGGCGTTGCTGATGGACAAGAAATGAACAAAGCCAATGGCTTTCTCCTTGACAAGCTTCACGGTGTCGATGGGACCGAATTTTCCTAGCTCTTCGCGTAGTTCCTCCTCTGTGATATCTTCAGGGAGACTACCCAAGTAAACATTTCTAGAAGCGCCTGATTGCTGGACTGCTACAGCGACCGAAGTTGGGACCTGTGAAGGCTTACCCCAGCCGATTTTAATATCGTTGCCCTTGATTGCCAACTTCTTGAGGATGGCATCGGAGTGGAAATGCGTAGCAGAGCTACTGTCAAGAAACGAGATAAATGCGCAGTTCTTGTCTGGTAGCAAACGAACAGACTCGATTTGGCCACTGCGAACGTGGTTCAGAATCTCTTCTGCCGACGTTTCCGCCGGGATATTGCCAAGGTACACAGTTCGGCTGGTGCCTGAAAGCATTTGCGGCCCGAGATGGACCGAAGCGTTAGATGTACCAAAACCAGCATTCAAACCAGGGAACCCACCGATTGGTGACTGTGGTCCTCCTAAACCAGCGTACCCATCTGCAGAAACCAATCCAGGGTACAATTGAGGAGACAAAGCATTTTGATGCGCCTGAGTTGGGCTGCTCAATGGATTCTGAGCATTTTGGTTATGCGCTGAGTTTGCTTGAGAGAAACCGCCGAAGTTGGCGAATTGAGGAGACGCAAAAGCGGACGGAGTTCCGGGTTGGAAGGGGCTTCCGAGCAAAAGCTGGGAAGGCAGGAGGGGTGTAACATTCATGTCGAAGCCGGATCCAGGAGCACCTAGGTCGTTACCGTTGTGAAGGCCAGATCCGGTGTTTATAGAAGGGATGTTAGCTCGTCTAGAATCGCGGTTTCCGAAGCTTTGAACGGAGGGATTGTTAGAATTGAAGGCGCCGTGAGAGAAGCCGGTCTGGTCTGCGCTGAATCCGGAGAATTTCGACATCGACGGTAATCGCGAGTTTTTAGAATCCGCAGTTTGCATGGCGAGCATGTGCGGCGGTAGGACAAGCTTGTCCTGTATATTGGACGTAAGTAAAGCCGTTTTGAGGGAGACGAGATCCGGTCCTGATATCACCGAACGCAGTCACGCGAGTGGTGAATGAGGTGGATAAGTACTCGGGTATAAGCTTGTATAGTCGACTTGCGGGTTGGTGGTCACGAGTAAGTGTATAATGAAGCACAAATCGGGTCAATCTGAAGCCTCTAGACTAAGCGCGTCGAGAAACGATGATGGCGAATCGAGTTCCGAAACCGAAGTAAATATAATCAACGAATGAAGCAGGCCTCAAATGGTATCGAGCTCTTTCGGGAATATATATATGCAGAGTGTATGAGTGTTTTCGGTTCGATTTGAGATCGCGACGGAAATTAAGAATCAAGCGAACGTGAGGTCGGAGCGATGAATTATTATGGAGTCGAAGAATCGAAGACTAGCGCGCAGGCTAGCAAAAGAAGGTCTCGTAGCTTCGAGGTAAGAATAGCTAAATAACGACTGACTGAGGTGAAACGAAAATCAGATACATTGGACAACGAAGGTAAAACCAGGGGGTTGTTGTTTACCTTTCCCCAGATTGAATCGAACACAATTATACCGAAGGAGAGCGGCGTTCGGGAGTTGCGATTATAACAGATAGCTGAGAGCCAGATAGCGGCAATGAAAAGAAAGAAATATGAAATAAGGTCGGTGGCCTGGGGAGGAAAAGAAAAGAAACGAAAGAAAACGAACGAACGAGCGAGCGAACGTGGAAAAGTAAGGAATGGGAGAAAGGTATGTAAGAAAGAGAAGAAGAAGAGACGAAGATGGTGAAGAAGGGGGGAAAGAGATCAGAAGAGAACAAACAATAATTATTGGCAAGAAGGAAGGCGGGAAAGGAGGAGCGGAGGAAGGAAGGAAGCTGCGACGAAAAGGGCTAGACCAGAACTGCTTGATGTATTATTGATACCCTTCTATTACCTTGACGAGACAATTGCCAGGCGTATACATTATTATACTATATTGGTAAATAATTAGAGCCATCAAAGGAAAAAATAACGATAATAATATCATACTACTACATTTGCACGTTGCGGCTTAAAGCGAATTTCAGACACCGAGTACGGAGTGAGCTGAGATGGATACGAGTGCGTACGGAATCTGGACAGTACTTGTACAGACTAAGACTCTTCCAGTAATTCTACTATGGATAGGGCTTCGCTAGGCTGATTACCAGGACGATCTAAGTTGGTGGGGATGATCAAATCGTTCTTTAACTTCTTTATGCACATAATCAGAGAAGAGAGAGTCTAATAGATTAAGCAGACGAGTTCTCAAGCTGACGCTTTCCAGGTTCAATATTGGAGTTTTCTGTACGTACATAGTACGTATTGGTGTTCGGTGATCGGAACGTACCTAGGTAGATTTCGATTGCAATTGACTCGATATTCAATGCGCCTATGTAGCAACGGCTTGATTCATGTGCCGATAGTTTGGTAGTGGATTTGGTCAGGCACGGTCAGGGGCATGGTCCCATGGATCAACCCTGACACGCAACGTGAATACATACGAGTAGCTTTTCAAGTCTTCCAAGGCGTACCGTCAATAATCAAGATTCAAGGTTCAGTCAGTAAGCTATTCCAAGTTTCCCAGCCAGGGGTAAGTCTAAGAGGAAGTTTCCAGTTCGGTTAGTGAGCTTAGGTAATTAACGTCCTGAAGCGGTTAGCACGGGTATTAAAAGGAGCGATCTGATGATGACTGCCGGGATGGCCCCATTCTTCCGCCTTGTTTGTCCAATAAACGCCTCTCCTGACATCTCTCATCTGAAGTTTCGGCTTCAGATGGATGCAGATTGAAGTTTTAGATTCATGTCTTCTGCAGTGGGAAAAATGCGTATATAAATTGGGCTGTCCGTCGATAGAAGGAAGTAACAACACAGCTCAAGAGACCGGCGAGTACTGTCAACTTTCGTATCTCGACCCGCTATGAATTTTAGCAGAGCATTAATACGGAGAAAAAGAACGTGTTGGGACGAGAAACAAAGCGAGGCTTGTTGCTCATTGGACTTAACGTGCTGACTGGTCAGATCAGCCGCCTGCACGTTATCGAGTCAAGTCAGCGAGGCGATCAGACGATTCTTGGTAAGAGCTCTTATAGGACGAATATCAAATCGACAAAACGGAAGGAGTGGATTTGTTGTCATCGGTGTATGTCATCGATATACGGTCTGGTGGCTTGTAGATATATCGTGCGCCCAAACGAAAGCACGACGACTTCAAGCTTGCATATGTATTGAATTTTGTTTGGGTGGTTTGAGGCGATCCATCTGGGTGGGTCCAGCCCCTGACTAGGCGCTTGGTGCCATTAGTCTGGAGATGGTTAGCTCCCGATGCCAGATCATGTGATCTGGTTATATCCTTATCTTGGTTCTTTCAAGAACTGGATGACCTGAGGCTCTATCGTCCCCGATACAGTAGTTAGTTAAAGGTGCCATTCACTACATCTTATGGCCATACACATGCGAAGCCGGAACAGCTCACTGAATAGCGCGAACAACAACCAATAAAATGCTTCATGCCAAAGGAGTCCTAGTCGCATTCCGCCAGGGTGACTCAACTGGAGAAGTTCCGGAGAACCATGATTGACTTCTCGCTGCTGATTGATATTGTTCTGGAATTGTGCTGGCTATCAAAATGCCAGAACTAGGTGGATTGGATCGATGGTTGATAGAAATTGTATTCCAACATTTAGTACATCAGAGGGCAGATGGGTATAGTGCCTTGACGAATCGACAGATATCAATGATGGTTATGACTAGAGTTAGATCTGGATAGCAGCACGTTAATCCATGGATAATCACGAAGTACATCCTTATCAATTATCGATAGTTAGTAGCGTGGTTGTTTCGTTCTGTTGAAGAAGTTGGTGTACGTTTCTGCCACATATGTCAGGTGTCGACATCAAGATAAGGACGAAACAACCCCTCATCGGCCTCTTTCCGCCTAGGCGCGTTTGTGCGTTCAGAGTCATCCACCTCTACCTAAGATTTTCCACCCCTCACTTTTTGTGTTCTGGTATCGACCTCGACACAACAGTGCATTCCTGGAGCAGGAATTGACGATTGTCAGTGCTCGACAAGAGGACTGCTTGCAAACTCCATAATCGCATCTAATTGGTTGGTACTTTTCTTTTATCTCTGAGTCATACCCCCCAGGTCGCACAACCCAGGTCGCACTCGATCCACGCCGGCAAGCATACAAAGTTAAACTGTCGTCTGGTAAACCTATCTTATTTCAACCTCAATTAACTTGACTCTCTACAGGCGATCAGAAAACCGAAACATATTGCTGAGCAGCGCCAATCGTCATCATGGCAGCTCCCGAACAGCGCATCTACATCGACGAGGATGTCGGCAAAGACGACTCTTCCGCCAACGGCACCGAAGCCGCTCCCTACAAGTCCCTCCTCCATGCCATGCTGCAACATGCTCCCACCACCGAAGGAATTAAGTACCTGACCCGCAAATCGGTCACCGGCCCCGTCGAAGAGGGCAACGAAGCCGCCCGTCTCGAGTGGAAAGCACCATCTGCCTCGGCGGTAAAGAAGTCAACCAGATTGTATGAAGGAGCCCAGAAGAAGGCGGCCAAGGCACAGGAGATCGCCATTCGTGAAAAAGCAGAGGCTGAGAAGCGTCAGGTCGTGCTCGAGGAGGCTAAGAAGGTTGTTATCAAAGAGGACGCTTCCCTCCCCAAGCCAGTGCGCATCCGACTCGATGTCACAGACCCAACCATTGTCAAACTGCGCACTCCAGAATCAGACGAGCCCGGAACTCGTGTTCGTGTGCTCGGTCGCGTCCATCGTCTGCGATCACAAAAGGATGTCATTTTCATCACGCTCACTGATGGATACGGATACCTTCAGTGCGTTATGACGGGAGATATGGTCAAGACCTACGATATGATGACCTTGACCTTGGAGACATCTATCGCCATTCATGGAGAGATGCGCGCCGTGCCTCCTAAACAACACGCCCCCAACGACCGAGAATTGCACGCCGACTTTTTCACAATCATCGGCAAGGCAGCTGGTGACAAGGAAGCCATCACCAGCCGTGTGGCGCCCGATGCCGATCCCCAGACACTCTACGACAACCGACACTTGGTTCTCCGTGGCGAGACCTCATCATCAGTGATGAAAGTGCGAGCAGCAACCCTGAGGGCTTTTAGGAAAACATTTGAAGCGACTAGAATGTTGGAAGTCACTCCTCCTTCTATGGTGCAGACACAGGTCGAAGGTGGTAGCACGCTATTCTCGTTCGACTACTACGGTGAACCTGCATACTTGACACAGTCTTCGCAACTTTACCTCGAGACATGCCTGGCTTCTCTTGGTGACGTGTTCTGTATCTGCCCATCCTTCCGAGCAGAAAAATCACTTACCCGTCGCCATTTGTCCGAGTACACCCACATCGAAGCCGAACTAGATTTCATCACTTTTGACGATCTTCTCGAGCACTTGGAAGAGGTTATTTCCCGGGTCATTCAAGAACTACTCACAGATGAACAATCCGCCAAACTCATCAAAGAACTCAACCCAGACTTCAAAGTTCCTTCCCGCCCATTCAGACGCATGCGATACTCCGATGCAATTGACTGGTTGCGCGAACACAACATCCCCAACGAAGAGGGCCAACCGCATCAATTCGGCGACGACATTGCAGAAGCCGCTGAACGTAAGATGACCGATATCATCAACCAGCCTATTTTCCTCACCCACTTCCCCGCTGAGATCAAGGCGTTTTACATGAAGAAGGACCCACAGGATCCTCGTGTCACCGAGAGTGTCGACGTGCTCATGCCTGGTGTCGGTGAAATTGTAGGAGGAAGTTGCCGTATCGACGACTGGGACGAATTGATTGCCGCGTACAAGCGAGAGGAGATGGACCCGTCGCCATACTACTGGTACACCGATCAGCGAAAGTCGGTCCTCCCCCTTTCCCTTTATTTACTCATTGAAAAAATTATTTACTAATCGAAATGATAGGTACGGATCATCGCCTCACGGAGGTTACGGATTGGGTCTTGAGCGTTTCCTAGCCTGGATCTGCGGCCGCTACACTGTCCGTGAATGCTGCTTGTATCCGCGCTTCACGGGCCGATGCACGCCATAGTTTGATGTTGAGCAAGCCGCAAGCGGTTTTCGGGATGACCAACTAGTAGTTTTTTGATAAAAATGAAATGGATTTTTACATGAAGTTTTTTATTTACGATTATAGGAGTTTTTCAGTTGAATAATTACTGAATTAGGAAATGCCTTCATGTGTCACATGGGTACATACACGCTATGAGAAATGGATAGAAATTGTAACGCCGGACTCACTACCCATAACAACGGGGTTTCCTGTAGAAGGCTGATTTAATCAAACCTTCATCCAAAGTCCCTCGTGGCCAGAAACATGACCATCCTCTTCCGCCGAAGTAATAATATGCGGCACAACCAATTCCACGCCCTTCGTAGCGCCCGCACTAGTCGAGAAGGAAGGGTTGTGTCGAGGCGGCAATGGACGACCGGGATCCATGGCAGCAACTGCATCGACAGCATATGTGTATGCTCCATAACCGTAGGAAGTAGTAGTAGTAGTAGTAGCAGCAGCGGCGCTAATGTAGTCGCCCGAAGATGAGGGGGGGCTGCTAGTCACGGACGACGAGGCGGTAGTCGTGCTTGGGGTGTTGACGAGTGATGGTGTCCCCATGGCCGAGAGACTGGTCGTACTGTTCCTTGTCGTGGGCGCACGACGGAATGGCATTGCATGCAACGATGGCGTTGACGAGGAGATTCTAGCGTCGTCGCGATGGTAATGGAACTGGGAGAGATAAGTCCATGCCTCGCTCGACGCGAGCGAGGTCGATGATCCGTTGCGTCCGTGTCGACCACCAGATATGATGGGTTTCCATTCGGTGGGGTCAAGATCCGATTTGGAGTCGTGCAGGTCGGAGGGTATCCTGCCGAGGAGGGGGCGGGTGACTGGGATGGGTTTGGAGGGGGATGATGTGATTGATGATGTTGAGGAGGAAGAAGAGTCCATGTTGGTGTGAGTGTTTCTGTTGATAGGTGAGGAGGAAGGGGAGGTCATTGTGTATGTGTACGAGGAAGCCGAGAGAGGCTTGCAAGAGTCTTTGCGACGGCAGCTATAAATATATTAGAACTGAGACATTTATATCTGGGGGGCTGAGATATACATACCTTTCGCTGCAATACAGAACCGAGTTGCTGGGCACCGTTATCTGCTTCTCACACATGGCGCTAAGATAAACGTCAGCCATGTACGTACACAATACACAGCCATCAAGCAATAAATAACTCGTACGCTGAAAGTACAGCAGGCATATAAATATATGCCGTGGAATGTGAGACGAACAAGAACAAGGAACAAAAATGAGGCGGGACGCATAGACGCAGTGCAGTCATAGATAAGAGACCGAGACAAGGATTGTCAAACATACCAGTATTGTAAAAAACTAGTCGCCATCTCCAATTGTTCGTCCTCCGGGTTGACGGGGTGACTGGCAGGACCCGAGCCTGCTCCTAATAGTTTACCAAGCGATTGGTGTGATTTGTTTCGGTAATGGAACTGGTGAGCTGAAGCGCTCTTGCGGTGGTAGACGGGGGGCCGAGTGGATTTGATGACCGGTCCTTTTTTGGACAACGTAGTTGTAGTTGTAGGAGGAGGAGGAGCAGTTTTGTTTGAAGGAGTAGAAGACGTAGAGGAAGAGGAAGTATGGCGGTGAAAAGGAGGCCGTTTCATGGATGGCGGTGAAGTAGTTTGATTATTATTATTACCATTCTGATTAGACGCGGCGCCTCTAGTATGAGGCTTTTGATGGCGATGCATGGTTTGAGTCTGGTCCTTATCGGCAAAGATATGTACAGACCCACCCTGGTGATCCTGGCGGTGGATCAAAGGGATGAATCAGATAGATCAATAAGTAATTGTCGGTGCTTTTGTGCGACAGAAAAGTAGAGTAGGACAATGTAGAAGAATGAGGGAGGAGTCGAATGCAATTAAGCGAATGTGATCGTGATGTTGATGTAATTTTGCGAGATGCAGGTACTGGATCGCAGGGTACACAGATCGTCTACTAACAAGGATAGGGTCAGAAAAAGAAAAAAAAGGGAAGACCAGGAGAGATGACTCACGGGGTATTTTATCGTATTTTATCGCGGGTCTTCTCGTATCTTTTTCTCTATCGCAGCTGAGGACGATAGAGTAAGGAAAGTATGTACTCCGCAAAGATAAAGAAGGTATGCTCGATAAGAGATAAGCAGCACGAGGAGCGGTGTGCAAAATAAATAAAGAAGAGAATCACCAAGTCAATAAAGAATCCAAAGAGGACTGCCCGAAATAATAAATAAAAGATGATCCAATGCATTCGCAATATTGATCCATCTGATGCAAAACCGATCGTTCTCGACTCTGGCTGCCTGAGGACGCCAGATCCAGCACGTAATCGCCTCTAACTGCATGCAGTAATGGTTCTACTGTCCTGAGCCCTGACTCGGTTCTAGAACATCTGCTCTCTACTCTATAGTAGGTTCTTATTTGAGGAGAATATTATTATTCTTACTATCGCGCGTGACAAAAAAAGACGCGACGAGATAACGAATCATGCACGTTGATGCCATGGCGTCGACAAGTCGATCTGTCTGAGCCATCAGCCCACCACCGTCCGAGGCACGAGGCTAGACCACTTGCTACAAAGCCTTTAGTCACAAGTACACGACTACACGTACGCACCGTGGTGTTTAGGCACTTAGAACAAGACGAATCAAATCCCCAAAGCCAACACAAATCGAGGTGTGTTTGGAGAGTCATGTGTGGAGTCTCGGATCACTCGATTAGATCATTACCGCTTCCGGATATTCCGATTGCCAGTGCCTTTTTCGGGCTCTGCCGTGAGTGCTGTCACCTGTGGTGTGTGATTCTAGAACGAGTTCGGTAGGCAGATCAAATTCTTCAGTTTCATCCACTTTCTAGAAGTGGGCGTCCACTAAAATATTAGACGAAAGACGATGGTGTGGAGTGGAGGGGTAACACAGCCCGGGGTTAGGGTTACGGTTACACATCATTCTCCATCATTCTCCATACATCGTACCACACCTCACGGTACACAACAGCCCTCTCAAGCTTTTTGATTTCTTTTCTTTTCTTGTTACTATGGAGTAATCCAGTGTCAAAATACGTAGTCGTCGAAGTCTGAGCGAATCAAGGTCTGGAAACATGCCACGGAAAAAGGTACCCAGAGCTACTTCATCCATGGTCTTGCTGATACTATTTTAAAAGTACTTGTCATGTTACTATGTACCTTGGTGGATACTACGCGCGCACATACAAAGTAGTGGTTGACGTCAATCACATGGCGATATTTCCGTCTGTAGAATATCCCTTGGTAGGGTCAAGTAAGGACCTGGGTAGCGAAACACATAAAATCACTCATTGGTATGGTGTCATTTGTTGGAGTGCTTTTGAGGGCAATGTTCTTGGTGGTACAAAATGTGAGGCATCATCAATCATTTACCTCACTCGTTTTTTGAGTCGCGACGAATACATCAAGTAGGGTTAGGGTTCCTGACGCTTATAGTAACCAGGCAAACAAACGAGGCAAACGAATTATTGGGTATCTAGTCAAACGCCGCTCATGCAGATATAATACGTCAAATAATCAAACATTTATGACCCATCCACCTCCATAGCCTCACTCTGGTCCCTTTCCTTGCCCTTGTCAACAGAACCAGCCGGCTCTTCAACTTTCCTTTCCGGCTTCACCCCTGTAATGAATTGTTCCGGAACCCCCTTTGCCGCCACCGTTGCACTACCTACATAACATCCTAGCATTCCACTCCATGTGTACTTTTGCTCGGTCAGGTTGCGAATTTCTCGATACCCAACGACGTTTGCAAAGGGGAGGCCCGTGTCTGGGTCACGATATCGCGATAGTTGAGATGTGATCGGGCAGAGGTGTTGCGATATTTCTGTAATAATATTAGTAATATTCTATATGTGGATAGGAGGAGGGAACGTACTCGTCAAACGAGGCGGCTTCTTTGCGTTAAAGTAGATGCTATACTCCCGGCTTTGTATGGTCGCGTTGTCAAAATTTTCTAGGACGAGGAGATTCCGGCCTGTTTCTTCAATGTCCTCGGGCCGTGCTGCAGCTTCAATTTCGCTTGCCGTTGGCCCCACGGGTGCGGACTGATTGATTTCCATTGGAGTAACATCTTGCATAGATACATCGGCTTGTTCAGTTTGTTCTGAAACGGGCAGAGCAGAGGTTGCAGCAGGCCCGGCGGACTGTATGTCATGTACCGCGGGTTTGACGGTAATACCCGTTTGTGTGGTATTCGATGGTGCGTCTTGTCTTGTTTGTGTCTCTGCGGCTTCCTTTGTCTCCACCTGTTTCTCTGGCTCTGATACCTGCACAGAATCTGCAGCACCAGAGGCTTCTAGTACCGACTTTTCTTCCGTTCCATCGGCCAGTTTGGGACCAGACTGAGCGCTCTCTGCTTCCAACCCAGTTTTTACTTGCTCCTCTGCCGCAGCAATAGTGGTATCTTCATCATTTCCGTCTCCGGTCTGCTTATTCGCAGTCTTCTCTTCGTTCTTACTATTCCCTGTCCCCTCGGTCTCAGGTTTAGAACCATCGGTCTGAATCTTCTCACACGTAGTCTCTATAGCTGACGTGGATTCTGGTACAGCTTCAACTCCGGGCTCCAATCTCTCTGGCGCCGGTCTTGTGGGTTCAGACGCATACTGGTGAATGCCGTCAAGAAACCCTTGAGCGCTCGTAGATTTCTCAATTTGCGGTGCTTGTATGTTGATATTACTCGGTTGTGTAGCTGTGGTCTCTCCAGTACTAGTCACCGGAGCCGTAGGTAAAGTTGTCGTAGGAACGAGGCCCAGATCCATGTTGACTGCATCTGGTGCTGCATCCTTCGACTTCTTCTTCCGCTCAGGTTCCTTCTCCTCGGCTTTCGGCTGGACTTCAACATTGCCCACACGCACCAACTTTCCATTAACCCACTTGGCGATACCACTCCACCATGACATGACAGGTCCCTCGAGACGACGATTCTGTAGAGCCTCAAGCTTAGCCTTGCGTTCTTCAGCCTTCCGTTTCTCCATCTCCTCCCATCGATTCAGACTTTTACTGTTCAAGCGCTCAATCTTTGCTGCTTCGGCCAATCGTTCCTCTTGGGTCATAATTTTGGGTTTCAGTCTCTGCTTCCTCTCTGCAGCTTTTTCCATATTCGCAATGAGCTTAATTCGCCTTTGTTCACTATCCTTGAGCCTAGCGTGCGTAAGCTCTTTGTTCTGCATTGTTTGGCGACGGGAAGACGATCGAACTGGTCCTTCTTCGGGCGTGGGTAGCCAAGAAACTCGTTCGGACTTTTTCTTCGGACGCGGGGCGGTGGTAGATACACTCGACATGGCCGGCGAATCTATCTTGGCTTTTTTGCGTAGAGCCGTAAGTCTCAAAGATTCCTGAGCTTTGCGCTTTTTCCGATCGACTCTTGCTTGTTTCTCCAGCTCCTTCTCCCCTTCTAGATCGTCATCCGCCGCGTTGGGTCCTTGGTCATCTTCGTCTTCCGACGAAGAATCTAAACGCATATCATCAAATTCGCCGTCGGGTCCTTCGTCCTCGTCAAACTCGTCATCGTTCTCATCTTCGGCAAACAGAAGTGTTAGATCGTCGTCGGCAGCGGCGTCGAGCAAGGACGACATGTTCCTGCCGGCTGTAGTTCGTTTCTGCCGACCGGCGACCAGGGTTTCGACGACTTCATCTTCGGAAGTGTCGGCCCCAGTAGAAGATGTCTCATCTAGAGTTGCCATGGTTGTTATCTGAAGGAGATTGCGCGACTGCGCGAATCTTCTCAGTATTCGGCTAGAAGTGGATTATATTATATATGGACATTCAAACACATTGAAGCTTTTTTTTTTTAAAAATGTAGGCGTTAAGGTGGGACTTTCGAGCGGCGTGTAATCAACAGCAAAATGTTAAAGAACGGAGCATGAATTTGGCTCCGCGTCCAGGTGTCGAGGCGTTAATGTCTTGGCAGCCGCCGGGTCACATGACTTGAAGTCATGACAGCTCTTATAGCACGTGACTATGTCATTACCGTAAAATGACTACATTACATAATCAACTATACGGGTTTCAACTAATGCAGGTACCCAAACCAGGCAAGTCTATATATATTTATAGGAGGGCGAGTCGATAATTCGTTTCAGACGGCAGTGGGCGCGGAGAGTCGGTTGGTCAAAATTACTGGAGAGAAGATAAGCAGTCAGTTTAAGTTAAAGTAGTAAAGTACGGGGTAAAATACGGCTGTTCCTGGATTGTGAGCGATCACTGATCAGTCATCCGTGACGGCTGCAAAACAGAAACAGAAACATATTTGTGGGGCCGCTGAGACGGATTTGGGCCTGCGTCATTTCTCGTTCTGTCAACTACAAGAGATACACATCTTGAGTGTCGAGAGGAGGAGGTCTTCTGATTGAATCTTGATGTCTGTGTACACGCAGCTGATCTTGCGGATCTTAAGTGCAAGGGGACTTCGACCGGATAAGTTGGCGAATCATGTGGTGGATGATGAAGAGCCCCTTACTGGCGCATTTCTCACCAAACACAACACACACAAGCCGGTTCTCTATAATTAGGATGATATCTACTCACTAGTTAAGTCTCGCCTGAGTCTTGACTTGACCATCGTCATCGTCTAATCGATCGGCATTCTCTTGAAACACGATTCCCCTCGTCAAGCGCTCGCTATGCAAAACGAACTTGCACAGGGAGCCCTAGTCTTAATCCTCGATCAGAGTCAGGCTTGTTCCAGAACTTAGTCGGCTACTGAGTCTTCTGACTCGGTTAAATTTGTACTAGTACAGATTGAGTCTTGATAACTATCGTATCGAGTTCTTAAAGATATCAAGTCTAAGATGTTTCTCAGACTCGATTTCATCTAGATACATCGACCATGGAACAACAACTGTCAACGGTATTCGTGTATCGTAATAACGCTAACGATACGTACTCGGAGGGTTTCAGCCAGTAGCTTACTGAGCTACTGATCTAGCATTACAACGGCGATACCTTTGTTCCTGAAACAGGTTGGCATGCGCTGCGTCAGGAATCGTTTCCTATGCAAGACTTTGCTCATATTATCGCTGCTATCATTTCAAGAGAATTGAAACTGACTCTATTCAACTGCTGACGATGAGTGACTACCGAACATACGCCGAAGTTAAATGCGTGAAAACATACTGTAATTACAATACCGTACCAACAGCGTCGTAGTTATGGGCGGCCCTAGTGCAACGGGTTGAGTAGCGGCTCTCGCTCCTTCTCCTGGCGACGGACGACATCCAGATTACCTTTACACCTCCTTCACTATCTTATCCTCTCGTTATCCTCTATCCTCTATCCTCGCTCCTCATTCTCTTCCTTTCCCTATCTCCCTTAGCTAGGAGGCTTTGATAATACTAGTCTATTAATATCTTTCTTCTGAAGAATTGTCTTCATTCATTGATTCGTTTCGTCCTCCGTGCTTTTTCCATCAGCTCTCCCCGTCTCTCCACACTTCCTGCCACCCTGTCCGGTCCTTTTGCAACGACTCCTCGAAACGCTCTTTGTCGGCTCTTCTTCTCGACGGTTGTGTCTCAACGACAATTGATTATCTGCCGTATCTGGGAATTTATTCTATAGGGATACCCTTTATAATAACTCTAATTCCATTAATTCGGCCTGGTATTACTTTCTGTGTGCTTCCCGGTTTTCGCATGACCTCTTCCTTCGCCGTTGCCAGCTGCATCCCGTGACACAATCGACTTGCGACTTTTGAAACCATCACAGCTCAAATCGTGCGTGTGCGATCTTGCCTTCCATCCGGATAGCTTCCTGTTGTGCAATTATCATCTTGCCGCCAGAGACCCGCCACTGCGTGGTCGGTTGACTGCATATAATCACTCCGTCCGGTCGCGAGTACCGCCAGGAATCATCGGATTCCTTCGTGGACTGCTATTTGGAGGAGAGTGGCGAAGTCGTCGATTGAGATTGACACAGGCAACAAGCTTCAACGCCATCTCACAATCTTATGGGGTTTTCATAGCGCTTTCCGTCTTTACCGAGCAATCCACCTCAAGGATCCTCCCGCAAACATCAGTCGAAGCGCTCCATCTCTCATTCAACGCGAAAACAATACTATCAGCTATTTTAGCTCGGTTCGGATATTACTATAATCTATAATGATTCCAGTTTCGCGGCCAGACGGCCATCTCAATCTCAACTACATCCCAGTTTCTCAGCCAATGTCAGGGACCTCGACAGGTAGCAACTCTCCAAATGAGTTGGCCGGAAATCTAGGCAAGTCTCCGTTTGGTACCGCCAACGGATTGGGAAATACTTCAGGTTCGTTGGGCAGCACACGCATAGGGGCTGGATCCCCCTCTCACGAGCTGGGTACTCGCCTGTATTCAAAACGGTAAGCACATCTCTCAGTTGGAGTTTTGACATTTTGTATTAAATGGCATGCTTATAACTTCTCATAATAGAGCACGTGAAATTCAAGCTCAAGAAGGTGTCCCGACAAGCATCTGGGGACCACCGACGAGCGGCCACTCAACTCCTCTACGCGAGAATATTCCTGAATCTCCCAGTCAAGATGGATTTCCCGACCTAATCCCCTCTGAACCCACATTGAACAGCCCTGCGCGAAGGGCAAGAGCTGGCACTGTACCATCGCGATTCCCGCCTGTCGGCACCCTAAGCGCAACATCTCAGGCACCATCTCTAATGTCCAAAACTTCAAGACCCACGCCGTCTACCAGCCCGTTTCGTCCGCCAGGTCTGTCCGGTATTGATACGAGCGGAAGAACTGTAACTTCAGGCGCTGGTCCCAATACGGCCGTCTTGTCTCGCTTGCGAGCAGGTTCAATGCCGCAGCGCCCAAACAGCTTCCTAGGTTCTTCGAATCCATTCGGACCCTCTGTATTCTCTACGAGCTGGGCATCAGGACGGGATCGAGCTACAACCTTGACAAGCATTCGTTCCTCGGAGGGCCCAACATCTCCTTCTCAATCATCGTTCTCAGGTGGCGGTCTCGCTGACAGCGACGTAAAGACCCTCGACTACCTTGGTTTGGCCGAGACACCACAGCAACACAACTCCCTTGCACACTCGTCGGTTGAAGCTTTACTCCAGCAACAGCAACAGCCGTCATCTTTGCCCCCGCTTCTTGCGGAACTTGCTATGATCAAGAGTAATAATAGATTTAGATCCTACTCGGTAAATGCAAAGGAGAAATACGCCGAAGATGATGAGGAATACGGTTCTCCTTATCCCCAAGCGCCATCAGGCAATTTGACGCCATCCGCTGCCGCGACTGCCGCTCAACTCGCCGCTACCCAGGCGCAGATCCATCAACACAATCTTGCTGTCCAGGCATTTGCTAACCACGCTTCCGCAAGCCGTCCTCGCGCTCGCACTGCGGGAATTCTTGATACCCCTCCACAACGCTCTTCTATTCGCAATTACCTCGCAACTCCCTCTCGATTGGAAAATAGCATGAGTGCCGCAGATCTTGGCATTGCAGAAGGTAGTGAGTATGATGAACTTTCCGAAGCAGTCCAAATGATGCATCTAGGTGGAGCAAACGGCGCGAATTCAAATGTTCGTGCTCCAGCTGAAGTCGCAGATGAGGGCAGTATCGAAGGTCCAACCAGAGCTTTGTGGATCGGAAGCATTCCGGTCTCGACCACAGTCACTTCTTTGGATGCCATCTTTAGCATGTATGGCAAGATCGAGTCGACACGAGTTCTCACCCACAAAAACTGCGGATTTGTCAACTTTGAGCGTCTCGAGAGCGCTGTTCAGGCGAAGAATCTCCTCAACGGAAAGGAAATATTCCCAGGTGCTGGACCTGTAAGAATCGGTTATGCCAAAGTTCCAGGTGCATCTGCCTCTGGAACTCCTGGAGGTAATGGTGCACATCTCTCGCCAACGCCTGATCCACATACTGCTTTGGGAGACCACGGAGCTATTAATGCGTCGAAACCAGACCGCATCGGTACGAATACTCCACGAGTTCCTCCCTTGTCAGACTTGAAGCAGGAAATGGCCGAGATCGTCAAGGAGTTCGGCGCCACCGATGCGGAGGTCCAAGCAATTACTGCTAGTGTGCAGAGATCAATAGCTTTCCAGGCATTCGACGATGAAATACCCGCCGTCCCTGAACCAAGTGCTACAAGACTGCATGACGCGCCAAAACTTCGCGACATTCGTAAGCGGATTGACAACGGTCTCTGCTCTGTGCAGGAAATTGAGGAAATAGCCAATGGCATGCTACCTGAAATCGCTGAGCTCTCATCGGACTACCTAGGCAACACTGTTGTTCAGAAGCTATTTGAGTTCTGTTCGGAGCAGACAAAGGAACAAATGCTGCTCCAAATCTCACCGCATCTTGCCGAGATCGGTGTCCACAAGAATGGCACATGGGCAGCTCAGAAGATCATTGATGTTGCAAAAGCCCCTAATCAGATGCAAATGATCGTAGATAGCCTGCGCCCCTACACAGTGCCACTTTTCCTCGATCAATACGGCAACTATGTGCTGCAGTGCTGTTTGCGATTTGGCAGTCCATACAATGACTTTATCTTCGAGACCATGCTCACCAGGATGTGGGAGGTTTCCCAAGGACGTTTTGGTGCACGCGCTATGCGTGCTTGTTTAGAAAGCCACCATGCTACAAAGGATCAACAGCGAATGCTAGCTGCCGCTATTGCCCTGCATAGCGTTCAGCTTGCTACCAATGCCAATGGCGCCTTGCTGTTGACTTGGTTCCTCGATACCTGCACCTTCCCTCGCCGAAGGACTGTACTTGCTCCTCGCCTCGTCCCTCACCTAGTACATCTCTGCACTCACAAGGTTGCGTACTTGACCGTTTTGAAAGTTATCAACCAGCGGAACGAGCCCGAGGCGCGAGAGATTGTTTTAAGGGCTCTCTTCTTCAGTCCGAATGATGAAGCTCTTGAGCGAATTCTCAGCGATCCTAGCTCGGGCGCCACATTGATCTTCAAAGTCCTTACTACGCCCTTCTTTGACGAGTCGATGCGTTCCGAGGTTGTCAAAAACGTGTCTAAAGTCTTGACTAAGCTGAAAGCGACCCCCAGCCAAGGCTACAAACGACTTATGGATGAAGTTGGGCTTTCTTCTCGAGCAAGCTCTCGTGACCATCATGCTGGAAGGGATGGAAGCACTGGACATGGAACCAATGGCGAGAAACAGCACCGCCCCACGTCACGTCAGGCCAGCTCCAGTTACCAAAGTCAGCAGCAGGCCGACAGGCAATTCGGTGCACATTACGCGACTCCCTCCGGTATTGAAAATGGGGCCTCGATGGGTCGACCAGGTGAACAGCAGCCTTACGACTTTGCTTCCAATGGCATGGCTGCTACCAACGGCTTGAATGGCCTTGGTGCTGTGAATGCTGGGCCAGGCTTCGGCCAGGATAATGTTCTTTCTGTGCCGCAGCAACAAATGCACTATCAGGCGTACCTTCAATCGCGTGGCATGCCCCAAACTGGAATGTATCCCGGAAACATAGGCGGAAACGCCTATCAGGGATATGCTGGGGCCATGGATAATATGAGGGGCCTTCCTGGTGCTGGCGCAATGCCTGGTCCTGGTCCGTCTCAAGTGAACTCGAATGCCATTTTGGGACAGCAGCCTGCCTTCGCGCCTCCTCAATTCAGCCCTGTCCTGAACCCGGCTCAAATGTACCAATATTCACCTCAGTACTACCCCCAAGCTCAGGCCATTCCGAACCAGGCTGGGGCTGGTCGACGTGGACGCGTAAGTCTTTATCACCAGTAACACTACCCTCGTTGCATTGCTAACATTTACGATTAGCACTGAGTCCTTGACTCATTCTTGAAGCCCAACACCCTTTTTTCCCCTCCGTATAGACTTTGTTTGTAAAAACATTCTCATTCTTCTTCACATCTTCCATCATCCAAAAAGCGATCATCTATCCATGTATGCAAAAATTTTATTTCCCTTCTATTTTCGTATTACTTACGGCCTTGACTTCAAACCGGCGCTGGATCGTATGGTAGGAGGCAAGGATATGATGAGTTGTTCACGGTCATTCGTTTGGAAGTTATTGATTCTTTGATGCTTTTTGATTTATCAATTCTTCTTTGTGGAGATGAGGGACATGAGGTCGATTTTTGATATTGAGTCATTTGTCTTTATGAATCAGTTTTTTCTTATGTATTAAAATTCAAACTTAAACGTCTTTCCTCTGACATTGCTCTTGCATTGCCACATTTTCATCCTATGCATCACATTGAAAGTACGAGGTCTTAAGATGAGGAGTCAAATATCATGGCATTGCACTTCAACGACTTCTAACCATTCCAAAGGTACATAATTCAACAACCTCCATCCATCCCTATTCGGAAAGCCTGAACCTATTATCTCTTCATATCTATCACGTAAAATACAAATTGACAACTAAAATAATGATACTCGTATAAAATGCCAATCAGCTAGCCAACCAATCTATAAACTTGGTCAAGGCCTTGGATCGATCCGATACTTGATTCTGTAAGCATCAGAGATGTTAGCTATTAAGACATAATAAGCTTATTTTGGATTTGCACACCTTGACCTCAGGCTTGAGTTCCGAATATGTCTTTCCTTCATATTCGAAAATGAAATCATACGCTAATTTTCGGTCAATATCAATATCAGACCAGACTTCCAAGATGTGTAAAGTCACTAACCGAATCCATATTCTCCCCTCTCAGGAACGATTTGCCCTTCATTCCGTCCTTGGAACAGGAATACCTCTGGTTCGCTGCTATTGCTACTGGTATCATTACCACTGTCGCTGTCGCTGTCAGAGTCTTCTTGAGCTGGACGAGGACCCCAGGAGAACGCAAACGTGCACACTGCAGCGGCAGATTTGTCTTCGTGGCCGGCCAAGATGCAATTAAGGCCGGAGAGGCCGAGGGAATGGTAGAACCATTTTCTATATTTAACCAAGGATATCAGGGATGCGAATCGGAGAAGGGAGGGAGGCGGAGAAAAGTACATAAAAGGACCAGGCAGTCCATTCAAAGCATGAAATATAACCGCACTATCTTCAATCAAAACAGGACCGTTGACCTATCCAAAAATCACATCTATCGTCAGTACCCAATTTCGCCTTTCGAGAGACACAGAAACAGGGGGGCGTACCGCCAAAGCAGCCTGACGACACTTCTCCCGGGCCACCTCTTCAATCGATCCTTGCAATTCTGGCAGATCAATACTTCTAATATTGACTGTAATTCCATGGTCCTTGCAGATGGAGGTGACTTCGCGGATCTTATCGGCGTTGGAGGTTACGAAGGTCAGGGTCGAGAGTTTGAGTTTGTTGCTTGCGATGCTGGGGGATGGAGGGGGGAGGAGGAGAGGCATTATCAGATTATATAAGAGTTTGGGTAAGTTGATAAGGTTGTAGATTCAGAAAGAGTTATGGTTGATTTCGAGGTTATGTTGATATTGTTGCTTAGATTGATAGGTGATTTCTAATGATCGAAGACCAATGTTCAATGATTAGAAAGCAGATTCGGTGGAGGGAGATCCACGAATTTATAGCTATCGCTTCCCTCCAATTCATGAGGTTGAATTTGATATGGCATTTGATTCTTGCTTTCAACGTTATTCTGGCACAGAGCCTCCTAGCCATGGCTCGTCAGCCGCTAAGATACAAGAAGCGATGCCCGAGCTAGGGTTTCTACGGATAATGGCTGATCAACCACTACAAACTAATGTACGCCTTGGTAGGCACTGTATGGATCACATGCATGAATATAATTCCAGAACTTCTGGAATTATGCACCAGAAGTTCTGTCGACCTTTGAGGCGGAATTCAATGTGGATGGTTGTGATGTTTGATTTGTGTTACTCGCGTGGCACTGCCTCATCTGGGAATACGGTACAGCCTTGAGGTCTTCACTGCGGCCGCGGCTGAGTGCGACACACCAAGAGGCCATGATCAATTACGATTGGGCTATATTAACCGCAGATGAGCGCGTCAGCGGTTATACTCGGTTGTTTCTATAGACCTAGTGCCTATATCTATAATATCAAACCCTAAGTCAACTCTGATCTCTTTGGTCGTTTGGTGTACTAGTAGCTAGCTTGTACAACTATAAGCCAGGCCAGGTGAGCATATAGTATGGAAACTGGCTAATTAGGCATACTTCGCCCAAAATCTAAAAAACAAGTGACGTAGCGTCTATGAAGACAAGAGCTGGACTACGTATAACTATAGAGAGTAGATCTTGAAGGGAATTCCCTTCCTTTGTCCTCCAGCACCGCCATCCGCATGTAGTTGGTGCCGTTTAGGGAGTAGGATACCCTCGCTTGCTAGCGAGGCTATATCCTTCTCCTACAATCATCTTCATACATACAATAGATCATATTGATCAGTCCTGTCCTAGAGCCTCCAGATCAACAGAAGATATTGAAGCCTCGGGCAACTCCCTAAAAGGCTTAGCGGTGGTCTATCGAGCCCTAATTGCTCCAAGGTTACCAGAAGGAGTGGTGCCTGCCTGGAGAACAAAGTCAACCCACTTCTCTTCTTCCCTCTTCTCATCTTTCTCTTCTCTTACATTTCACTCAACACTCATTCACATCTCTTCTCCATACCAACCCTAAACAGCTAAACAGCTAAACAGCATTGACTACTCGACCTGCATCATCTTCGCTACATTTGATATTCAATCCGTCACATTCGATACTCGATCATCTCAAAGGCGCAATTATGTCATCAGAATAGCCGATCGATAGAGAACGTGAGGCCACCCGCGCTGGTACAGGGTTGGCAATGGGGTGCATCGCACTCGCCATCCTCCAAGCCATTGCCAGAGTCGCCCCCGAAAACTTCACAAGCTTCGAGAAAGCAGCCCTCTACCTCTTCCTTCTCCCCGCGCTAGCTGTCCTATGGGCATACGGAGCCTGGTGCTTGTGGCGTCACTCAGAATATGTGTCGACGGTTCGGCGAGCCGCTAGTCTACTCGCAGGATGCGTTTCAGTTACAGTCGCTATCCTATGCTGGGCAGTTCATCCCACACCCGGGTTTGGATCCGCGGAGTTCTTGATTTTTATCTTCTGGCCAAGCAACTTTGGATTCCTCGTGGGCTTGTTGGTTCCCTTGAGCTTTATCGGAGGACTCGACAGACACGGACTTTGACGAAATCCCCGAAAAGGTCTAGAAAGTATATAACGGTCGACTTCGTCGGTTCCCTTGATAGGACAACCAGCGTCTATTTTCGATTCGGGCCCAGGACGGGGTTGGTGAACTTGAGGGCAGGCATCATGACAAACAGTGCTATGTTTGGGTGCAGTGGTCAACACTTGAGAGGGAAGTTATATTTCTCTTTTTCTTTACTGTTTGGTCCAATGTTCATGGCGTTTCTCTGGATATCATTAGTCGAAGATCTTGAGGGGTCTTGATATCAAGAATTTTTGAGTATTGAAGTGCTGGATATTCTAGTGCCTGCTCCTGTCTTCTTATTCTTAGTTTTTGCTGCTTGTAAATAATACTCAAATACCGGTTTTGATCAAAGCTGATGATCTGTGACCCTGAAGAGGAACCTGGCAGGAAAGAGTTGCTACTTAATATCTTATCTAACTGATACAGTACTCACTTATAATAATTGGAAGCTGTGTTTAGGTATCCATTCTAGATCAGATCAATCATTTTTTGTCAACAGCAAACCTTAAAAAGCCTCTCGTGAGCCTTATCTGTCTTCCCCCGGTGAACGTTTCATGTCAATCCGTTGAAGAAGGAAAACAAGAAGAACCCAAGTGTCTAGCACATATTATCCTGAACCATCTCGGCCGAAAGATCCAATATCTCTTCCGTGCCCTGCGAATCTCCTTCCTGGGGTTCTTCATTTTCATCCAACTCTGCCAATGCACCCTCACGAACAACCCATTTTGCAAGATGCTTCTGATCAAGTGGCGCAAAGTTTCCATCAAGGCCATCATCGCCTTCCAAAAGATCCTTGAATATCGTGGTGGATAGATCAATTATCATGCCCGGCTGGGCCTTCTTTCTGTTGTGTAGGATCATCTCATCGTGAAATGACGTTTTCAGCCGATACTCGTGAACAACCACAAAGCGGGGGACTGTCCCAAGCGACAAGTCCGGCCAGTGGCATGATCAACGGCTGCCTGAGACCGAGCGGCGTCGAAAAGATGGACGCTACGGCACATTGGTTGCAGATTCAACCCAGATGCTCCGAATCCATACAAACAAACGAGAACCATGCACTCGTCAGGCTTGGTGTTGAATATCTCGATAAGGGCTGAACCATGTTCAGCCTGCATCTCCTCGCGGATCTCAGTCGCATTCCATTTAGTCCTCTTGAGAAGAAGTTCTATGCTTATTGCGGTGCCAACATGGATACGAGCATCAATGTGTGCCGCGCGAAGGGCCGCACAGACAAAGACCTGTGTCGCGGGAAAGGCACACCAAACGATAGACTTTTCTCGATGCACAATGACCTGCTCAGTCACGATGGGGAGCATGGCGCGGAGCTTTGGTGAGCCTCTAAGCAATAGTTTCAGCTTTTTCGTTGCTCTGATAGATGGCGGAGACTGTCTGTAGGGGACGTGTGCCTGTAGAATTCATACACTGCATCCTTAGTCACCATACGCCCAATTGAGAGAGCCTCCCTAAACCAATTAGATACTACACAACCGCTCTCAAGCGCAATCAAAGCTAATGGGAACCCAGCTGAATCAAGAAACAGTTCGACAAAAGGCATGCCAGGCCATGCAGATAGAAGAACAAGAGAACGATACGCGCTCATATTCCACATATACTTGCTGGATTTCTCAGATTTGCTGAGAAGAGACTTCCTGTACTGTGTGCAAAGAGTATGATAGCACGCCTTTTCGACATTCTCCCATTCCACCTCAATCTTCTTACGGTGAGCAAGAGGGATCTCGCTCCCAATCGTTGGGCCACTCTCAAAGTGAATCCTAGACGGGTATGTGCGACGAATCATTAATTCCTGTAGAATCTTTCTCATGTTCGCGCCAGCAATCTCTGTACTTATTCCGCGTCTCAATATGTATCGGGCGACAGCCTCATTTGAGAATCGACCGATGGCTGCAGGATGGCCATCAGCTACCTCAAAAGGATTAGTAGTTGATACGTCCAGATTATGTTCGTCCTCCAAGTCATCCCATATAGGCTTCAAGCTGAACAGAAATGGAATGTAACCACGAAAATCGGTGATTGTGTTGTAGAACGGAGTCGCGGTTACAAGACGATAGAGATCAGCCTCGAGCCAAGTAAGTGTTTTGTGCATACCTGATTGCTTATTCCGTGCCATGCGGCATTCATCGAGGATGACCTTGCTGAAACATCCCGATAGGTTACGAGGACATTCAGCAGGCATCTCTTTTGGTTTGTCCACTACAGGCAAGTTATTTTTTCTCTGCCATTCTTTGATAGCCCCTGCACCATGTGGCTGGCTGAAGCTCTGATACGTCGTCAGGATGATTGTGTCGGCCCCATATGGGGATGTATCAGAGACAACGGTTTCCCTCTCTATGGGCCGTGCAAGGTGAGTTGTGTGTTTGGGAACACTATTCTCGTGAACATCGTATTTGTAAATAAAGATCTTGAATCGATTAAGCCTTGCAATGCGGGAAATCTCCTTAGCCGATGGTATAAGATTTGAAGGCACAACGATCAGAACTGGCTTGCCCTGTGGAAGAGGCTGTCTGTTTTGCTGGGCAATTCGCTCCTTTTTTTCATCCTCATTGAGAAGCTGGGTTGTTGTTAGCATCATGACACCATTAGCAGCTTTTGGAGGATGGCGTTAAGGCAAACTTACATACAACCAGTATCCTGTAATAATCCAGGTTTTACCGAGCCCAAAGCCGTCTGCTAGAATTGCTCCTCTGATGTTAGGATTTGAGCGGATCTCGGCAATTTGCCAGATAGCAACAGGTTGCCAAAACTTCAATCGTTCAATATTTTGCATTGCCAAAATCAGGGGATCTCCTGGATCCTCAATGCCTACTTTCTGACAAGCTTCTACGTGGTTGTCCTGTTGGTATGAGGTATTATTTAGCAATTCTTGTAGACTTTCAAATTGATGGCCCGTGCTGCAGAAGGTATAATAGCACCGGAATGGTGATTCGTGGTGTCAATTTCAGTCGCCTCAGTAAGACCGCTGTCTTCCGAGGTAGTCATGGAAATGTCTATCTTGAACATCCTAGCACATTCTTTGATCGCCCGATCAAATGGTGCCGTTTCAGCAGCATCAACCTCCATGGTGTCAACTTCATGATTTTTGAGGAACTGTGCAGAACATTCGAAGGCACCCGTAATAAATAAGTATTGCCAGAATGGGTCTTTGAGATCGAAGTCATTAGACTGGCGTTTCAAGATTGACTGATTATGGTGATCTGGGCCAACAGACGCATCTGAGCTGTGTTGGTTGACTGAGGTAGCTGGCAAATCATTATGATCTAAGATAATGTATGTCATTTGAAGCTTTCAATGGACTCTGTGCTCCTTTAGACCGCTTATGAGAGCCCGTGTCATCTTCTGTGAAGGGCTTCTTTCGCTTGTTGGAAGCCATATCCTCAATTTGTAATGCATTTGAAGCCATGGCGTCTGGCTAGGGATGTGGAGTGACAAAAGTAGAGAATGATCAGAGTAAGAAGGCAGAGTAGGAAGAGAAAAAAATAAGAGATGAGATAAAAAGATGAGATAGAGGAAAGGGATGAGCGAGGAGGGAATCTGGGGGAATTCCGAGTGAGGGTTTTGTTTGGCAGTGGTGGACTGCCGGGCAACCTAGACATCAAGTCTCATGTAGTCTGCGATCGTAGAGCTAACACTTCTACTTTGCAATCCTTGAAGAAAGAGCCAAACTAGTGGAATTGGCATTGGTTGAACTGAGGTCAACAACACTAGAGTGAGAAGTATGAGAAGTGAGATGAGAGTAGAGAGTAGAGAGAGAAAAGGAAGAAGGGAAAGGGCTCTCGTCGAGGCAGGCACCCTTTTAGGAAGGAGGCCAGAGTTGCCCAATGTGGTTAGCGTCTATCAGGTAAGATCTTATCTTATCTCTTATCGATAAGACGGCCAAGTAGCCATACTTCAAATCTCAAGGATATTCTTTACTTTCTGACAAACTACCATCAATTCGTGTTTTGATCACACACAATGGAAGACAAATCCGTGGCGGAATCGCTCATTCATCGATTCCAAATTGAGAGACTGCTAAATCAAGGTGAGCCTCTCTAGTTTAACTCTCCGCGTACCTCCACCAACTTCTTTAAAAAAGATCAAAGTGACCGTCGCATTTCGCTGCTCGGTCACATCGACGGCAAGCAAGGCATCCTCATTGCTGAACGTGCAGCGTTCGCAACGGAATCTCTTGAAGTCCTGAAAGCATTTCACTCGAGTATATCTCAAGTGCGCAATCTAGGCGATAATGACATCTACAAATGGTACATGGCAAATTCGTCACCACCATCAACTAGCGACACGAACGGCCCACCCGATCTCAAGATAAACCTGATTTGGCCATGCACAGTGCAGCATATCAGAAAATACTCTGCTCAGACTGTGCGCATGGTTACGGAGACTCCTCAAATTTACAAAGACTATATCCGCTCATACATGCAGCATAAGCGCGAAGAAGGAAGACTAAATTGGGTGTTCAACATTCTCGAAGGCCGCACAGAGCAAGAAGACGTCATACTTCGAGACAAGGGGACCAACCCTGATGAGGATGGCTTTTTGATGCTACCGGATCTCAATTGGGATCGAAAAACGATTAGCTCAATGCATTTACTTGCCCTGGTCGAACGACGAGATATATGGTCACTACGCGACTTGAAGCGGAAACATATCCCCTGGCTCAAGTATCTGAGACAACGGATCATTGATGCTATAGTCAAGACATATGCAGGTCAACTTGACGCAGATCAGTTGAAGATGTATGTTCACTATCAGCCAACATACTATCATTTCCATGTACATATTGTCAACGTCATGCTGGAAGCGGGCTCGACACAAGCAGTCGGAAAAGCATTCGGTTTGGAGAATATTATCGGGCAACTTGAAGCTATTGCTGGAGATGATGAAGCTGGTATGGCTGACGTGAGTTTGTCGTATTTCTTGGGGGAAGCGAGTGAGCTGTGGAGTACTGTCTTTGAGCCACTGAAGAAAGGCGAGACGCCAAAGAAACTACACTTCTGACATTAGAATAATAGAATGTATTTTCAAATACTTAAAATTAGGATTATTTTATAAAAAAAAAAACATATCAAAGTCGATGCTTCTTGCCCTAAAATTCGCGGGGTCACTGTAAATACAGCTTCCCCGCATCTTATCGTCTTCTGCAAGCTTCTTCTTACACATTCATCAACAACCATCACCACCAAGAAGAAATCAAAATGGCAGAGAATCCCGACGTTCCCAACGATAAAAAGGCCTTTGTGCCTCTAGGTAAGGCAAATACTCACTATACAGAAATCCTACATTGGTACTGATCCTCCAAACAACAGAAAACAACCCCGAAGTGATGTCACACCTCGTCCACCAACTCGGTCTTCCAACAACATTCGGCTTCAGCGACGTCTACTCCATCGACGAACCCGATCTCCTCGCCTTCGTCCCTCGTCCCGCTCACGCTTTACTTCTCGTCTTCCCGGTCTCCAAAACATACGAAGCCTCGCGTATCGCTGAAGATACGCCCTTAGCGGAGTACGACGGCACGGGACCCGATGAGCCTGTGCTCTGGTTCAAACAGACCATTCGCAACGCATGCGGTCTCATCGGGTTGTTGCATGCAGTCAGCAATGGTGAAGTGCGAAACAACGTCGTTCCCGGCTCAGATCTGGAAAATCTGCTGCAACAAGCCGAACGATTGAAACCGCTCGAACGTGCGGATTTGTTATATTATAGTAAAGCCCTTGAAGCTGCGCACGCCGATGCCGCGAAGCTGGGTGATACTACCGCGCCTGATGCCGAGGAACAAGTTGATTTGCATTTCGTCGCCTTCGTGAAGGGCAAAGATGGGAACTTGTGGGAGTTGGATGGTCGTCGAAAGGGACCCTTGCGGAGGGGAAGCTTGGGGCCGGATGAGGATGTTCTTAGCGAAACTGCATTGGAGTTGGGACCGAGGCGGTTCTTGAAGAAAGAAGCTGAAGGAGGGCAGGGTGATTTGAGGTTTAGTTTGGTCAGTCTGGGACCGGTCTTTGATTGATTGTCCTTGTTTGAACGATACAAAATCATCATTTACTGGGCGGGCGTTGGAGGTACTTGTATTTGAGGTTGTCAAGCTAGATTTGCTATATATTATGTTCATGGCTGATACCACCATTGATCGGCATTGAATTTGAGGACATCGTTTCCACAAGCACACCATCCAGCCGTCAAATTTCTAGCGAATACTTCCAGGGCAGTGTATTCTTTGATGTTCGTGGGGCTGTCTCGTGCTTCATGTTCTTCATTCTGAAAGAACAAGAGTTCGATCAGTTCTTTAAGGTTCGGTTTCCTCGAATGTTCATCCGGCACAGCAGCAATAACCCGCTTTATAGGTTCTTGTTCTTCGTGCACATTTTTTGCATCCTTCTTGGGTCTCCCCAGAAATAGAACTTCGTATGGCTTACGCCATAGCCCATCCAACGGCGAGACCAGCTCGCCATTCTCAGTAGTCTTAATCCAAATCCAAATCTCACAAATCTCAAGACCCGTGCGCGAGAAAGCATCATATGCAGCTTGTCGAGACTTTGCATTGTTGGTTGTCCATATACCTACCATTGTGTGTTCATCTCCGAAGCTGAGATGTGAAAGAATGGTTTGCTGAATTATTAAAACCAAGGAATCCATCTCCAAATATCCATGTGTAGTATACTGTGACGACCGGCGCACAGATCGATTAGGCCACGGAGGGTCGAAGAGGATGACATCGAACTTTTCGGTTGATGGTAATCCCGTAATGGGAGAGGCATTGGACTCTGAATATGGTTGACTGGCTGATAGGTTGCCTAGAATAAATGATGATGCCGGAGGAATAGTGTATCTTTTTGTGATACCTGTACCAGGCTCTTTTACTTGCAGGGTAGCTGCTTCCAGGGGTGAACGGTTCTTGACTTGAATGCCATGTAGATCCGTCAAACCCGCAAACTCATTCACGCTTGACGGTGAAAGTATCAGTGGGGGTTGATTCTCCGTGTTGATTGCATGTTTGACTGGACGATCTGATTTCATTCGTTTCCTTACTGGCTCGGACATGGCGTCTTGTTCATCGACTATCCTACCATCAATAACACCACTAGGGACCCTCCTAGGTGCATACCATCTCGTCCCCTTTAGCTCTTGCTGTAGTTCATCAAGACCTTTATGTATAGAAGATGTGACACTCTCATGAAACAAAATTTCCGATTCCGGGATCCGAGACAGCAGGTGAGCACGAGCAGCTTCGCTCTTTGGCTCTGGCGGAGATGGAAATGGCTGTTCTAGTGGCTTTGAAGAGTATATTTGTCTGTAGCGGTGATTTTGTGCATTGTCCTCAGCATGAACTGAGGGGGAAGGACTGGGAAATGCGATCTGAGCTATTTCGATTGAGGCTGGAATGTCAATTAAAAAGACCGAATGCTGCAGATTCTGGTAGAGGATCGATGATATATCAGTCATCGTTCTGTTTTCCTCTCCATGTACTTATGATGAGACATCAGATTGCTTGAGTAGCTTTGCTTCTCAGCTATATTGTTACGGAGAGAGATTCGGGTATGAAAAGTTCAAGTCGGTTGAAGAGAGCTCTATCCGGTACCCTAACCCTAGCAGATATTTATGCCTTATTTTCAGGAACGACGTGTTAGCTTAGAGAGGTCTACTCTCATACCTGTAGAACCAAGTTGGATTTGTAAGCTACTACAAATATTGGTTACTCTCCTGATGATGTATTCACGGGACATAATTCTATATGAGCCACACGAGAGTGACTAGCGTGTAGGCACAGAAAGTCAACTTTTGACGATGCAAAGTAATTTAACATTAAATGCCTTTGTACAAGTAACAGGCGTAGTTAAAGTTTGGATACCTATTTTGCGCAAATTGGGTAACTATCAGCTGAATAGTGCTCGGGCTGTGTGAAACGCAGTCAAACCAGCCTCGAGGGGTCGAGGAAGAAAAAATATATATATATGAATGGCGTTCCGGTCACGATGCCCAGGCGCGCCTCTCAATCAAGTCGCCTAGAGAATGTTTCTTTGAGGCCAAGTGTGTACCAGCTAACTTTCAGATCGACTAGCCACGGCTGGAATTTTCTGGCGTGAGCATAGTAGGATGAAATGTCGCGTACACTGACGGTATGGACCCTTCTAGCACGAGAATGATTGATGAATTCGGTTTCAATAAGCTTCGTAGCGGCCGATTTTTTAAATGGCCAGATCTATGATCTGAGGCGATAATCCTGATTGACACGATGTCGGGAATCGATCCAACGTTGTGCTTCGATGTTAAAGTCTGGTACTCAAGACCTCCAATTGGCTGAGAGATTATTGGCTGTTTTTTTCCGGTTGTTGGGGTTCACTGTGCATCTGCAAAGAATCAATGTCCGTAAAACTGGAAAAGAACATGGTATCCATACTGCCTCTGCAAGTTTTATCCACTCATCCACCCCTTTCACGAAAGTATCATCAGCAGCAGGCGGGATTCCGTGACCCCAGACAACGAAATTGTCAAACGTGGCCTGAGATTCGAGGATCTTGACGGGCTCTTCGGGAAGCTCATCCTCCATGTTGCCATTTCTATTGGCTGCTAGAACGAGACGGTCCGTTGGTGATGCAACTACTCCTATATTCAACGAAGTAATCATTAGTCTCAATATATCAAGATGTTAAAAGCATAACATACCTTGATATCCCTCTGGAAGCCGAACGAGTCTGCCTTGCAACTTGCGGCCGCGAAAGTAAGCGGTTTGCTTCTCTTCTGCCGTCACACTATCAGCACTGCTTTGCGAATTAACCAGGCAGTGATGTGGTATACCCTTTTCATCCTTAACAGCGTGCCAATGGCGTTTGGAAGCCTCAATGGGTCCGTCGTAGTGAATGCGACATGGGAGTATATTTGGTGTACAGTTCCCGGTCAACGTCTCGTTGGAGTTGGAGGGTTTCGGGGCCGAGCGAAGTGCAAGCATTATGATGTTCCTATGCAAAAACCTGGGTTTGCGAAAACAGAGTGACTTGAAAAACAGATTGGTGAATGTTATGGTTGATTAGAAAGTGATCAACGATAAATCGTTCTTGATTAAGCACTCAACGCGGGACGCGACGCGTCCGATTTCCTCGGATGCCTAAGGCCGCAACTCTTGGTCGTAGAACATCTTATCGATAAGAGATAAAAGCCTAACAGAACCCTAATCTGCTTCCTTAAAAGAGAAGTTTCGCTGGCAACGAATCTAGCCAGCTAGACTCTGCTTTAGATGCAATTGAGATGGCGAGGGTGGATGGGCGGAATTCATTACACTATGAAGTAGCCCACTGTAATCCTATAGATTCAGGCAAATGCTCATATCCGCAGGAATCAAATTCATCCTCTCCTCTAATGCTTACGGCTTCTACTTTGCCTAGACGACATTGGGCGTTTCCGAAAACAAAATGTGAGTGCCGAGCTATCTCCAGCGTGGCTATTCAACTCATCCACTCGCAAAGTCAAGCTGTGGCACCATGGGCTGGGAGTTTGTCCAATTTCTTGGAGGCTCAAGTCTATCCCATTACAGTCAGATCTGATTGAGGTCTCGTGGTGATCCATCATTGATACCTAAAGTTGGTCTTGTAGTCCGCAGAGTTGGTGATTAAGCTGTGGGCAAATCTAACTAAAAGCAGAATCCTCCTTCTTTTAACAAGGTCTCCTTAGGAGCAAACCTCGTTTTTGAGATGTTGACGAAGAATGGAGCTGCAGCTGTAGGGTTGAATGACGTGAGCGGGAGCATCAAGGTCCTAAAGACCTGTTTTGAGGGTGGGTTGGCTTGGGATGCTGAAAGTGAAGTCATCTAGCTGCATACGTGTTCGCTTTTTGACTTATATCTCCAATGTTTTACAACTCCGTTCGCAGCGACAAAAATGAAAGCAAATAATCATTGCAAGATAGCATGTAAAACAATAATGTTTGGGTCTAGAATGACCGTGACTGACTGTATAACCATGAAGCACGCTATGCATATGAAACATCAAAGATGGTATCGCTGATAAGTATGAATTGAGTCAAGTTGCAAAGGTAATAAAGCATATCAATCACCTCTTGCGAGTCTTCTTCTTGGGCTTTCTTTTCTTCTTCGCTTGGGCACCTTCTCCCTCGGCAACACTGGTTGTTACACGTATGGGCCACTTCTTCGCATGCTCTCTCTCAAACCCATCCTTGTCTCTCCGGAATAGAAACATTGTGGCTCTTGCATCCTCCACACTGGAATGAGCTCCGTCCTGAATCTTGAGTCCAAGAAACTCAGATGCGAGTAGTTTCAGTCGTGGCGACCCTCCACCCGCAATTTTGCGATAAGGAGGGTACTTGCTTGTGTCGCGAATATCACGCTTGGGATGACTCAACATCAAAGCTTCCAAGTCGTTGCGAATCGAGTGCCCGACTAGTATCGTATCCTCTAATATTTGCGCAACGTCTTTTTGAACCTCTTCGAAGGAGCGGGCTTCGACCATATGTATGGGTGCTATGCCGCTCACGTGTGTCCTCCAGTCGGTTACTTTCTCTTTCGGTCGTACAAATGAGTCGTATACTTGATCGCCATTCCAGTTCACAATACTAACTCGAGCGAGCGCTGATTCTTTGTCCGGATCGGGACCGACTCCAACCATTTCACAATCCATCGCAACGTATTTTCCTATTTCGGCACTGCCTCTAGTCGTTAGAACAATAATGGACAGTAAGAGTATGGGGAATGGTTTACTCACGTCTCATTAAGTCCTTCATTGACTTTCCCATCACGAGGTCCTTTCTGTCCCACGGCTTGGGCAGCTGGTTTTTCCGTAGCACCCAAGGATCGACGTCGCTCTCCTCCCGGTATTTTGGCATCAACGATGTCGGTCATGCTTTTAACCTTCGAGAATTTTCTTGGTCTGTCCGCTTTCTTTTCGATTACCGCTTCGACTCTTTTGCGCTTTAACCCATTCTGCGGCGGCCGTGTCTCTTTCTTTTCTTTGGGGGTCGTACTCCCCTTGAGAGTAACTTGGAGTTTCTTCCAGTTGGAAGAGAGGCTTTTGAGTTCCATTATACTCAATTATAATATGCTCGTAGTAGTGTCATCATGGAATTGACATTAAATTATGATTGATCAATCTAAGAACGAAAGTCTGCGGAGATGAAACTTTTCGCGGGTGGTTGATAAGAGATGCAAACTATGCAAACACGACTTTTATCTCTGTTCGAAATAACTCTTAACATTTGAACTCTGGCTAGCTTAATGACTAGGATATAGAATTGAACATATTAATAGCTGTTCACATTTCGTTATTCAATCTATGCGCTTATATGGTATCTAATTTGCAATTGACACGGTCAAACGGGTGAGAAACTTTGATGTAAATGCGAATCAATTGAATAGTCGAGATGAGACAAAATGTCCCAGCAGCTTTTATATACAGCATGCAACCAACGCCTAACTTGAACGACATATGATGTGGACCGCGATATGAAGTGAAAAAGCAAATATGACTTTTTCACAACCCAGGAATTTGGAAGTCTTTGTAAGCCCACTTCTCGGTGACCTTTTTCTTGGGCTTCTTGGACTGCGTAATCGGTTTACGAGACTCAAGCTTTCCTTGAACGATGAGAGTTCTGAACCGATCATCCAGTAGGTTTCCCTCTGGTTTCAAAAGTCGTAATGACTCTTGTAGTTCATCCGGAAGCACCAATTCAAGTGGCTTTTCTGGAACACTGTGGAAACGAATTAGGATTTACTGGTAGAAGAGAGTGTCCTCTTGAACTCACGGATTTTTGCCCAAGGGCCTCTTGCGAAGAACTGTATCATCGCCCTCATCGGAAGAACTAAGGTCTTGCTGCAATTGTTTGCGAAGTGCCTCTGCATCTTCCAAGCTTTCGGTGATGCTCTCAATATTCTTTGCTTGCTCCTCTCGTTGTTTCATCTTTGCCTCCCACTTAGCTTTTCTCTCTGCTTCCTTCCGGCGTTTGATTTTGTTTCGCTGAGCCTGCGTTTTCCGCTCGGGTCTCTTCTTATTCAGCCATTCTGGCTTCTCATATTCACTTTCAAATCCTTCCCAGGCACTTTCATCGTCTGACCTAATTTCGCCGTCGTCATTCTGAGCTTCCTCGATTAGGCGTAATCGTTCAGCTTCCTTCTTTGCCTCCTCAATTCGCTTCTTTTCAGCCTCAATTTCTTTGTTTCCTTCCTTGACAAGAAGACTATCCCACTCCTCGAAGGACGGGTTGTAGCTGACACCACCAGTAGGTGCCTTTACTGCGGGAATTGGCTTCCCGTTTGCAGCAAGAGAAATTGGTGCTTCCTTCAAGGTTACAGGAGCAACCTTCTCTTTCTTCTTTGGCACATACTCGAATTCTTTCTCCTGAGGGTTGGCAACTTCCACTGAATCTGCCCAAGGATCATAGTTCACGGCGTCTTCTGACTTAGCGGCTGGTTTGTTCTCCTGGGCAACCCGCTTCAGCCTAGTCCATTCTTTATTGCTGACCCAATCGCTCTTCTGCTTCTTCGTCTTTGGCTCAATTATACCATCTGTGACTCTGGAGCTTGGTCGCTTGCGACTGTCTACCGCCGGGATTGCTGAACGCTGTGCGAGGATTTCTTCTGATTTGAGAGGCTTGCGTCCCTTTCTATGTGCTTTTGCCAATTCTTGGTCGCCTGTTGTGTCGAGGGTGAAAAGTTCTTCCGACGGTTTCTCTGCTACCACACCACTACCCAGTGTGAGTTTCGCACAAGAGAATGACCATTAATTGAAGACGCTTACCCTTTGATTTCTTCTTCACGAACTACTCTAAGACCTTCCTGGACTTCGGTAACATCGACATTTTTGCGCCAGGCCTTCTTGCCTTTTCTGGAAGGCTGTTTGAACTGCTGTGGAGCCTCCACAGCCTTTGAATTAGTAGCAGCCATGTTGCTTCGTTGTACTTGTTGTTACTAAATCGTTATCAGTTGCTGAAAAGGAAATTATTTTTTTTATCGATAAATCCGCCAAGCGCCAAGCTAGCGCGGGGATACTAACACTATTCGGGTCTAGAGGCAATAGCGTCTACTCGGCGGCGACTGAGTCCAGCGGCGGCTGTTTTCTACTTGAGCCAAGCTTGGCGGAAACAACTTCCAACTCGGCATCAAACTCACACCCAGCCTCGACTGTTGATCCTCGCCGTCCCTATTTTCTCTCCACCGGCCTTCAAAGGATATCTTCGACGATACTGAATAAGATTGCTTAGAGAGATTGGAAATCTCAGAGCGGCGCGATGCCTGTCGTCAAGGGCGGCGTTTGGTCAGCTTTTCCCAAAAATGTCTTTCTCTTAACAATTACCTAACCTCTCTACAGGACCAATATAGAGGATGAAGTGCTTCGTGCAGCAGTGAGTAAACCAAACTCATGACATGATAATCTCACATATACTGACCTTTTGCAGGTATCGAAGTACGGACTCAATCAATGGGCGCGTGTCTCGTCGCTGCTTGCGCGAAAAACTCCGAAACAATGTAAAGCGAGATGGGTGGAATGGCTAGATCCCGGTATTCGCAAGATCGAATGGTCGAGGGAGGAAGATGAAAAATTATTGCACTTGGCGAAATTGATGCCAACGCAGTGGCGCACCATCGCACCGATCGTGGGAAGAACGGCGACACAATGCTTAGAGAGATACCAAAAGCTTCTTGATGAAGCCGAGGCGCGTGAAAACGATGAGCTAGGTCTAGGTGGTCCTGGAGGAGAGGCACAGGCTCCGAGTGCAGATGATGTCAGACGCTTAAGGTATGTATAGATCCCTATTACTGTTCCATGTGCTGTTGCTGATAATATAGACCCGGCGAACTTGACCCCGATCCCGAATCAAAACCTGCTCGGCCCGATACGATCGATCTTGATGAAGATGAAAAAGAGATGTTGAGTGAAGCACGTGCTCGTTTGGCCAACACTCAGGGTAAGAAGGCAAAGCGCAAGGCTCGAGAACGCCAGCTGGAAGAATCGCGACGACTAGCCGTTCTACAAAAACGCCGTGAACTCAAGAATTCTGGCATAAACATTAAGGTTGTCACTACGAAAAAGGGTCAGATGGATTACAATGCCGATATTCCCTTCGAGAAAGCACCGGCTCCAGGTTTCTATGACACAATTGAAGAACAAGATCGAAATGAACGACAGCGCGAATTGTTTGATCCTCGGAAGCAACAGTTAGCAAACAAGCGCAAAGGTGACCAGGACGAAGATGGTGAGCGCAAGAAAAGGAAAAACGAAAAACAGTCAACATCGGCGGCCGCCGCGCAAGCTGGCCGTATGCAAAAGATCCGGGAAGCCGAGCAACTCAGCAAGCGTCGCGCTCTTAACCTGCCCGCCCCTCAAGTGAGTGAGGGCGAGTTGGAAGATATTATTAAGATGGGCATGGCTGGAGACAGGGCGGCCAAACTAGCTGGTGAAGAAGAAGGCACTCGGGGTTTGATTGGAAACTATGCCGCCATGACTGGAGCCACGCCGATTCGGACTCCGCGGGCACCTCCCCAAGAAGATCATATTGCAAATGAGATTCGCAACATTAGAGCCCTTACTGAAACCCAGTCGTCTCTTTTAGGTGGCGAAAACACCCCGCTTCATGAGGGAGGAGCTTCCACTGGCTTCGATGGCATCGCTCCTCGTCGACAGGAAATCGTCACACCAAACCCAATGGCTACGCCGTTCCGACAAGGTGCCAATGGAATCGGTGCTACGCCCATGCGAGGCGGTGTTGGCCCTGGAGCAACGCCTTTGCGCACACCAAGAGACCAGTTTGCGCTCAATAATGACGATGGAACCCAGATTATTGGCAGTACACCCCGGGAAGTGAGGATGCGCGATAACTTCATGCGGCAACAGCTTCGTGGAAAGCTTGCTTCTCTTCCAAGACCGAAAGAGACGGAATGGGAACTTGAAGAGCTTCCGTCAGAGTCGCAGGAACCTACAGCTGATGGTTACGAGGCAGAGGAGGATTATGCGGTGCGCGACCAGCGAGAAGCCGAGATCCGCAAGAAAGCGGCTGAAGCAGAATTCAGACGGCAGACACAGGTTTATCAACGATCCTTGCCACGGCCTAGCGTGGTTGATGTCACTGCGCTTTTGGAGCGTGTTTCGCATATTACCGACCCTATTGAGAATATGATTGCCAAAGAGGCGGCGAAGCTCATTGCTAACGATGCAAAGAAACATCCACTTCCTGGTAGCAAGATTAACGGCAAGCCACTGAATCTCGATAAAATTGATGACAAATGGCTGGAATCTGCACGGGCCGAAATCGCAAACGCTGTGTCTTCTGAAGACATTAAGTCACAATGGCAAGCTGATTTTGATGCGACTTGGAGATCTACCCATGAAAATGCACTTCCTGGACTTGCCATCTATGACGATGATGAAGACGCTCTACGACAAGAACAGAATATGATCAATGCCTTTGATAATGTCCAGAACACTCTAATGGCAACCGCGGAGCAGGACAACAAGACCGAGAAGAAGATGTCATTGCATTTCGGTGGATATCAAGCACGTGCGAAGACCCTGCGCAACAAAATAGTGGAAGCGACTTCAGCACTTGAAAAGGCTAGATTCGATCTCGATACATTCCGCACACTACAGGTTGGAGAAGATGCAGCACTTCGCAGCCGTCTCGAGCAGCTGCGTGATGAAGTTACATTTGTGGTTCGTCGAGAACGAGAGGCCCAGGATTTGTATAAATCCAGGAAGGAAGAACTTGATGGACTGCTAGAGGGTAATGTGAATGGGTGGCATTGAGGATTTACTCGGAGTTTATGATCAAAGAGTTCTTTGATAGTTCATTTTTTGTATATTACCTAGGTATCTAGTGCTAGTGTTATTCCATGGCGCGTATCCAACCAACTGAAGGTGAATTGATACATTCAACAATTTTCCTGATACGAGTTCTAATGTATGTAACCGGAAGCACCCATGGCATACACATTCATCAAAAAGATCTTAAGACACAAGTAACTTTCGAAATTATATTCCATTCTCCGTAAAACTGTTCTCGTGAAAGCAACGGCAAACCCTATTGAGGACTGAAGATTGATATCAGAATGGTGACTGAATGCGGCTTGGGATCAGAATTGCTGCCTTATCCACAAGGCATCTATGGAATGATGATTTTTCGCCTTCCCGCAAAGCTTCATACTCACCCAACGACAAATTATCAAACCATCAAAAAAACACCACTAAAACTCACCTTTCATCAAACTGATCGCATAAACCTCGACAACTATCAACTACAGCATCGAAAAAGCACCTTAAGACCAAAATGGGGGGACGCGACGATGCTGGAACACCCGACCCAGCGGAGAAAGGCTTCGCCACTCTCGCAACACTCAGGTATGGCAGATTAATTCCGATTTTATTTTCAATATCAATGAAAGTTATTCTTTATACGGTCGCATATACTTACTATGTCTATAGGATCGGAGTGAAGGCTATGGTCGAGAAGGTAATACTCTTCACCGGCATCACCAACATACAGACGTATCACGTGATGTCGTCGAAAATTTATACATGTGCTGATAATCGCGACGCAGGATGGAAGTCATCGAAAAGCTGAGATTTTGTCTATGAGACAAAGGAAGGAGACACTCTATGTCTAGTGAGTCTACTCCTTTCGGTATTGCGGAGAAGAGCAGTGACTGACGAGCATAGTGTACACTATGTCGACTTCAACAAGCGTCTGGATGGTGAACTTGATTTGAATCCTCAACATATTCTGTGCAAGGCTAATAATCTTCGCAGAGTGGATTCCGGCGACACGTATTGATCTGTCGCAAGAAGTAGAATGGCCTGCGCCAGAGAAGCCCGAGAAGAAAAAGGCACCCAGCAAAAGCGCAAGCCAGAAACGTGCACGAGCAGATAGTCGCGATGTCTCCTCGACTCCAGACCTACTTACTGGCAAGAATATCAATATCAGCAAGACCATCCGCCCCTCAAAGGCTGGCGGCAAAGAGAATCAAGAAACGCCCTTGAATCTATCACTCACTGGCTCCGAAGCAGTCTCTACAGATGGCACGCCCAAAGGGGACTCTGAGGATGTCGACATGGTCGATGCCGTAGACACAAAACTCGAATCTCAAGAAAAAATGCTAGGCGACATGACCCGTGAAGAAGAAATCGAGAAACTGCGAACGAGTGGAAGTATGACTCAAAACCCGACGGAGATTCATCGTGTCAGAAATCTGACTCGCCTTCAAATGGGGAAACATGAGATGGAGCCGTGGTATTTCTCGCCGTATCCAGAATCGTTCCAAGACGCGGATATCGTCTACATTGATGAGTTTTGTTTGAGCTACTTTGACAATAAACGGGCATTCGAACGGCATAGATCGAAATGCACCCTTGTTCACCCGCCCGGAAACGAGATTTATCGTGACGATAACATCTCTTTTTTCGAAGTCGATGGTCGTCGGCAACGTACGTGGTGCCGAAATCTCTGCTTGCTGAGCAAGCTCTTCCTCGATCACAAAACGCTCTACTACGACGTCGATCCGTTCCTGTTTTATTGCATGTGTACGCGCGATGAGACAGGTTGTCATCTCACCGGCTATTTCTCCAAAGAAAAGGACTGTGCCGAAGGTTACAATCTAGCCTGTATCCTAACTCTACCGCAATACCAGCGTCGGGGGTTCGGCCGTCTGCTGATCCAGTTCAGTTACGAGCTCAGCAAGCGGGAAGGCAAGCTCGGATCTCCCGAGAAACCGCTCAGTGATCTTGGTCTTTTGAGTTATCGTCAATATTGGAGGGAGGTTTTGGTGGAGTTGTTGGTGGATCCGAACCGGGAGGCAATCAGCGAGTATGATCTGGCGACTTTGACTTCGATGACGGAGAAGGATGTGCATGAGACGCTGCTCGTTCTGAATATGCTTCGTTATCATGTAAGTTCTAGCATAGAATTTTTTTCTCTTTGATTTTTTTATGCTAACTTTCAATCACAGAAGGGAAACTGGATCATAGTCCTCCCCGACGCCATCGTCGAACAACACAACAAGCGGCTTGAGAAAGAAAGGATCAAAGGCATCAAGAAAATCGATCCAACAAGATTACAATGGAAACCGCCCGTTTTCACTGCTTCCAGCCGGACCTGGAATTGGTGATCTTCTTGACGCTTGCTTGGTTTTTGTTAATGTTCTCTTATGATTATGGATTGATACTGTATGTTTACTGGGTTTATGATTCCGGAGTTCAAACGTGCGGAGTACTATGTCTATTGTTTGTTGTAGGCAGACTGGCCAGTCTTGGGAAAATGGTTCAAGGTGGCCTTCTAGTTCTTCTCGAGTCAGATGACTCAAGTACCGTGTATAAATAAGCTCTAATACTATCAAAGATCTCGTTTACTTTACGTTTACTGTCTCGAGCAAATCTGGAAAATTCATAGAATAAGAAATTCATGAATCCATGTTTTCAAACCACCCCCCTGATTCATCCATATTGATTGATCAGCGTTGAAATCACTGAAAGAGCATGCGTCATTCCACTTAAGGTACATAATATGAACAGAGCGTACAATATGCCTGTAGCACTGTAAGAGAAATGGCAAGGCATTATGAATATTGTATGCCGAGCCTTGGGTACAAAAATAAAAATCACAGGCCAGGTATGATGAAAGAAGAAAGTTAAGACATGAAGGATAAGAGGTAATGAAAAAGATAAGGGTGATGAGCCTCATGCCCAGCGAGGTCATTTCGTTCTCCGAGCTATGTCCTTGTAGATATTGTTGGAGAAAGACCTCACTGCATGGCTTAGCACAGAGTGAAATTGTTGTTTGAGGACAGAAACAGATGTGAGAAAATAAGCGATTCATCGAGCTTCAAAGTTGGGCTTTTCGCACCGACGGAAGCAATTGCACAACAAACAAGACCAGTACAACATACACAAAGAATCACCTGACTTGTTCAAATAAAAGCAAGAGGCGTCGAAGGCGTCTCAGTTCGATCCGACACGAGACGATAGAAATGTGATGTATTTTAGACTTGGTACCTGTTTTCCTTGCCCATACGTAGTATCCACCAATGTTGAGTTCAAGCGTCGCAATTAGTTCTCGCCGCTTTTAATCGCGTGGAAAGACGAGCCCTGCCGTTTATTGTTATTTGAACCATTGTATTTCGTTCCCGGCTCCCTGGGTTTAGTGTTTTTGCGAGTACGAAAAGTGGTATTTCCTTTCGATCGCGACGCCAAAGGAAGCTTTTTCGACAAGGCCACCGAAGCCACGTTATCGCACCCAGGAATATGGACAACGATATTCCAGTTTCCAGATACATCTTTCTTGGGAAGTTCCAGGGCATATGGCTCAACGCTATGAACCTGCATGGGTCTGAGAACTTTGGGCCGAAGACGAGCTGGCGGGGGGAGGGCCGCATGCCACGCATTAGGCGGCGCCATGACAGGTACGCGAACAACAGGCAGAGAACCTGCTTCTCGGTCTTCGAAAATCGCCTCTTCTTCCTCAACTTCCTTGGAGGTCACCAATTCAGCATCTCGAACATCAACTCCTCTGATTTGAGGGAATGAAACGGCTGCTGGATGCAAATGCGACTGGACGTCCAAGGGTTCCTTGGTTGCGGAAGCAACTGCCAAAATGTGCTTCTTCTCTGGAGTCGCCTTGCCAAAGAGCCCATTGATACGATCTTGCCAAGAAGTTGCGCTCATAGAGGGCTGCGGCGGTCGCAACGGTGTCGCTGCCATAGAAGCGAATGTTGGTGGTTTTGGAGGAGGTTGGTTAATCTTGGGTGGTAAGCGAACTATTGGTTTGGGGATAGGTAAATTGACCAAAGGTCGATGAGCATCACCGCTATATGCAGGGTGAGTCGAATATGCCTCTGGAGGTGGTGGTGACGGACTTCGCGGACGTCCATCATCTACAGCCACAGGACCTCGATACGTATCTGTAATAGTAGGAAAAAAGCGAGAGCCGCGGTTGGGAACATTGCCAAATGGCCGGGAGTGAGCTTCTGGGAATGTTAGACTGTCGATAGAAGCATCAAATCCATGAAGACCTGGTAGCGGTGCCGTGGCCTTATTCGATTTCACGACATCAATCACTTCCCTTTGATTCGCTTGATCTCCGGACCGCACCTGACGCCAGGTCTCAGAGAAAGTGACATTAAGGGAGGCAGGAGGCTCATCGCGCATAGCTTCGAATTCTCGTTGGAATTTAGCATTTGCTTCAGCATCTTGCTTTGCGGCGACCGAATGAAAGTTGCCCCAAGCTGATGTCGCTGCCTGAACGTTCCGCCGGGCATCAGCTTGCCAGGGACTATGTTGAGAGTTTGGAGGGCCAATGGGTCGCGGTCTCACGATAGGCTGGAAAGGTTCATATGGCGTATGAGCACTATCGGGCGGGGGAATCGAAGTCAACGACTGTTTGTGTTCAGCTCCAAGTCTCGCACCAACAAATGGTTGAGGACCAGTGGTCTTCTCAATATTTGGCAACGAGCCGATAGGAGAAGGTTCAGTCAACCCAACAGGTCCACGTAGAGCGAGATCGTGCGAAAAACCGGTCAGATTACGGTCAAAAGTACCGTTGCCGAGGGTCTTGTCGCTGCTGAGAGGTTTCCACATATTCGAACTTGGGGAAGAGTGAGTACTAAGCTTGGGTCCGGTTCCCCATGGAGAGTATGAGGAACTTTGACTGGCTCTCCATTGTGATTCTTTGTCTTCCAATCCGGGCAAATCAGCATTTTGGTCTTTCGCCAATAAAGCTTCGTCCTGCAAAACTCCGTTTGTCTTGACTGTATCATGTTTGACGTCGCGTGTCGGGGAAATGCTGCGTCGATTAATTGCCAACGGCTTCTCCGTGGCTCGTTCATTGGCTGCAACTAGTTTCTTCACCGACTCGGGGTGATGAACCCTCATCATACCATATTGTTTTGGCTCTCCACTAGGTTCAGGAACTGGAGGCTTGGGTGGAGATTGGATGATGTGTTGTGCACCGACTGTTGCAGGTTGATCTTTGGGAGATGGCTTGCTTGCTACTGCCGTTATTTCGGGTTGCTCTTCAACTTTCGCAGTCTCCTTTTCTTTATCTGGAGCAGGTCCCAGAGCTTCAAGCTTCAGGCGAATACGTTCTCGGCGTTCAGCTTCCTCCTTTTGTTCTTGCTCTAGTCTTCGCTGACGAGCTTCCAAACGCTTTTCCTTCATAATCCGTTGTTGCATGAGGATAACATCTTCGGCAGAAGCCTGGTTAGTATCCTGCTTAATTTCTTCTGAGGTCACAGGCTGGCCACCGGGAGGTGCATAAGCTATATTATTCGTTTTGGGTTGCCATGCCTGATTTGCGGGTGGTTCAGGTGGCATGAAATCTTTCGAATTGACTGTTTCACTCGGTGAAATCGAGTGCTCTAACACGCCGTTGACTTGGGAACCACGTCTGCCTTCGTTGAATTTGCCTTGATTGTCTGGTCGCCCGATTGACATACGGCGTCCATAGCTCCCACTACCACCGCTGACGTTTGACGAAGCACGTCGACGACCCCAATGACCGGGCTCTTGGTGGCTCGACCTGTATGTCTGGAATGCAGCGGATGGCTCTGCAGGGCCACCAGCCTCGTGGTGACCAGGCCTCTGTAATACGGTTGCGGGGCGCATATGGCCATCACGGACGGCGCCTTTGCGCGTATCTGGCACTGGCTCGTACCGGCCAGACTGGGAGTTGAAGAGTTCTCGAGGAACATTTGATTGACCCTCTCTCCAAGAGCGATTGAAGTCGTCGGCCGCTATCTCACGTGCAGGGATCGTGGGCACGTTCTTGTCAGGAAGTGTCTGTTCCCTAGCTTGGAAACGAGCGATGTGGTGGGCTTGCACGGTTTGGACTGGGGGATTCACCGGTGAGACCTTTTCAACGGGAGGTAGAGCAGCCCAAGGAGACTTCATGGGTACCGGCGCAGGAGATTTTGTGGTCAATATAGGCTTATCGGATCCTGACCGTGAGGCAATAGCAGCCTTGGCCTGTTGTTGTTGTCTTTCCACATTCGCTCCCAGACGAAGAACCGTTGCGTTCGGTCCAACCGTGGTGGACGATTTGGAAAATAAAATCTTCGTATTGTCCCGAGCCGGAGGCTGTGCGGGTATTGCAGCTTCCTTTGCCTCGTTGCGATCGCGAAGTTCCTCTGGCGGGGGCTGAGCATTTTCGTTATGAGTAAGTTTGATCTTCGTTCCGTCGTTCCATTCAATAGTTTCAGGTGCCCAGTCGTCCTCGTCGTCATCAATATCTGCCCACTTGGATTCTGTTCCATTTCCATCTTCTTGAATTCGAGACGTCATATGAATGCCGTACTGCTGCTTCAGTTCTTCGTCCGTAAGATGCTTCGTAGGAGGCGGTTGAGCGGCTGTGTACAAAACTTAGCAGATGTCGCAAACGATAAACGTCCTACTTACGCCTGTTTTTATTCCAGACCTGACTCGCATCCGGACCGCCTGAGGGGCCTTTTAACCCTGCTGCTGCATGTTTCGACGACGATCCCAGTCCACTCGTTGTCTTCGCAACCAAACGCGGTCGCGTAGAAGGTTGTGGCGAGGCGCTTGACGGGGTCACCGAAAGAGTCGCTAAAATAGTGTCAGCGTATTTCATGAAAGATGCGCATCCTGGGAGGACATACGTTTCTCGCCAAGCTTCGGAGTCGTCGAAGTTCCGGGCGCCTTGGGCACAGCAAATTTCGCGAACGACACGGGCTTGAAAGCGGTCGGCTTTTTGATCGAACCGGTCCGAAGATGCTGTCGGCCATCATTGCGACTAGTATCTGTATCCGATCCACCGAGGGAACCACCATCTTCACCACCATCCGACATAGACGCTACTCCGTTTAATTCCAGAGCTCTCGTCGCCACGGCCGCTGACCCATTTCTACCAGTATCCTGCAAAGTATGAGAACGCTTTCATTCATGCCGTGTGCCCTTTTGTATCTCACCTTGTTTCCTTCACCAGAAGAATTCTCGGCTTCGCTTGTATCCATGGTTTTTGTGTCACGCTGGGTTTGTTCCGTCTTGTCTGATTTGCCTTGAAAGTTGAATTCGATTTTGGTAATCCTCCCCTCGCCCCCTTCAGCAGAGTACTTGTCGTTTTTGCTCGCAGGAACGTCGGAAGACGAAGGCTCGCCGCCCGACCGGGTTTGGTTTACCACATCGTGACTAGTCTGCTCTGCCATACCAATATGCAATGCTATATTTTCGGTATAAGTAGTCAGTATCAAGTCAAAGAAACGTGTCGTTGAAAAAAATATATAACGATAACAAGCAGGGATAATATCGTCCAGCGCGAAAGGAAAACACGAACCGTCAAGTAATGGAGGCTGCCACGGTGTTGTGATGAATAACTGAGCGGGTGCCCTGTCTGAGGTACACTGTTATCCTTCCTGGTCACACGGGAACCACAAAATAGAAAATCCAGGTACGGTCTGGTCAGTAAAAATCAGGCACCATCAAATATTGCCGTCTCTTGGGTGATAGCCTTGGAAGCTCGATCCCCGTGGTGCGATACTGAGTTGTGTTTGAAGACAGATGGTGTTAGAGAGTTGACCGGAAAGCAGCAGCATGCAATCGGGGTTGAAGCCAGGCTGATGTGGCCGCTTTGGGTTAGCGGCGACGACATGGCAAGTGCCCACTGGAGCGTAGCCTCAGGCTAACCACAAGGCCCCAAGCCGCAAGGCTGAAAGGCGGTCTACCGTGGCATAATTGTCCTTCTCGATGAACATGGATAGTAGTCGTTGAGACTCATTGCATCTTCTCCTATGGTTTTTACACGTTAGTCCTATTCTACTAAATGACTACCCCATGAAAAGGTTTGTCAAATGCTTCTGCCAACTATCCTGTAGGAGACAAGGAATCAAGACCAAGAGTCTTTTCTGGATGGTGTATGAATTCTGGAGCACGTAGATAGAATAGTCGAACACTTTATTGAGACACTATGACAAATGAAATGAGGGAAAGTTTCATGCTTAACCGCTATCACTCTAGCTTACACGGGCAGAGGCACATCTTCCTGTCAGTCGATATATTGAATACTTGTTTCACAAATATATGTACAGCCTCCTCCGCGCCCACAATGTTCCTTTATTAGGAAAATAGTTTAGTGAGGGTGGTTCTTGTGGTGGCCTACAAGGTCGGATGTCAGTGTATTGTACGAGACTCTAGGGACTTGAGCAAACTTACGTAAGTGGAAGTAGTACTCCATGCTGTAGCCGACAACCAAAAGGGTTCCAATGACGTGGACGAGGGCTAAGTGAATCGATTAGCGTTTCTTCATTCCCACACATGACGGCCTTTAACTTACGCATGCCGGAAGCGTTCTTTCCGTTGAAGTAGCGGGCCTGGTAGCGCTCAAGGAATCCGGAGGGCTTGGGTGTAGGAGCGGGACCACGGGGAAGACCAGCGTAGAAGCCGACTACGCGCTCCATACGTGCAGCATCCTGAGCGGCGCCAAGAGCCTGTATTATTGTCAATATTTGTCCGCATGTTGCAATCGCGAAATTCGTGGGAAAGGCGTGAGTTGGAATGGTGGTTTGGCACGGGGTTCGTGGGTGGCTCAAGGCCTATGAGCGAGAAGGAGAGAGCGCAGGACGTAGTTCGGACTCACATTGGGAGATGCAATCTAACATTTCGTAGTCAGCAACAGGTTTCAATTGACTTTCGATGAACGTTGGCGGTTGACATACCTTGGGAGGGATGAGGGTGGACAGAGCCCGGCGAGTGATATAGCTCATTTTTGCTAGTCTGAATCGAATTAGTTATGTCGAATTGAGCCGTATGCAATGACTATATTGAGTCCGGCAAGGTTGCGTACCTCGAATGTAGCGATAATCCTAGACTTGATGACGGTGAGGAGCGGTTGAGGAAGAAAGTGAAGTTCTACCCGACATCCCGGAGAGTTAGTGTTCCGATTGACCACTAGCCACACTTATGTAAGCATCACTGCACCAGCCACTTGCCGCCGGAAAGTCGAACATCATCTTCCCAAAGAGAACTTCCTCCACACGTTCATAGACACCAGCGTGCAGCTTCGCGATTCACCATGTCGTTCATTAGAGCTCGCAGCATCGCTCAGCTCCGAGCTGTACGAATTGCTCACCCGGTCAATGCTCGTTTTTTCTCGACGCCCACTGACGGTTCGGTGAAGGTCAGCCCTGCCGATGCTCCGACCACACCACCCAAGGATAGCTCCTTGATCAACGAAGAGACTCCCGGAGAGGCAATGGCTCGTCACCAGCCAGATTACAATGCGACAATTGACCATGCTACCTCGTATGTGCTACCGACCTTTGTCAAGGAGGATCCGAGCTAATTGGGTTACAGGACCTTCTCACCAGTTCCGAGGCGGGTCATGGATGGCAGTGAACCAGGCGAATCTGTAGCTGCCGCTGTTCTGTCCGGAGCACCAACAGATTTGCAAGCACGAACTGTCAGGTAAATTACCAAAGCAATTGGGTCTCCGAAATGGTCAAGTGCTTACTTCAACTCCTCAGAATCTACAAACCCACGAAGCCCGCGACCCAGTCCGGTACATGGCACAGTCATCATTGGCGAATGGATTGGGATGTTCTCGGAAAGGGCCACAGATGGGAGAACCCGCTCATGGGCTGGCAATCCTCTGGCGATGCCATGCAGGGCACGCACATCAACTTCAAGTCCAAGGAGGACGCCATTCTATTTGCGCAGAAGCAAGGGTACGAATACTTCGTTCAAGAGCCCAATGAGCGCAGGTTCGTTCCCAAGGCATACGCCAACAACTTCATGCACGAGCCCAAGAAGATCAAACACATCCGCACCAAATAGAGGGTTTATGTTGTATTGTACATATCAAGCAGCTTCATCAATCGAGTTTCTTCTGTTTTATTAGGGCGTCGCAGATTTATATCAATCGATAGACTGCATTTCTAACGGTATTTCTCTAAACTTTTGGTAGGCATTGTTGTCTCAGGCCCGTCGATCGCGGGAGTATCAGTTAGAATCTTATCTAAATGTTCCTTGGATCCAAGGAAGTAGACTAGAGGACTGATACACTCCTATAAGATGCCAATCAATCAGATCCAACATGTCCCAACCGAACCTAATAGACGCAAAATGCTGCAATACGTGCATGCCCTGATTGATGGTCGATTATGAGGCATCAGGAACGCTCTCAAGACGCTTTTCGTCACTTTTCGTCGCTTTCCAGCAGCTTGTTGAGCAACAGAGCCGTAAGGCTGAGTGTACAGAATACAGGCCTCGGCTTCGTTCCAGAGCTAGATACATACGGATATATGTCTGGCGGGCACTCGCTAGCCTTTGATTTGTGTAACGAAAATGACTGGGAAGATCGACCGTTGATCTTAATGTGTTCCACCTGTGAATGGGTTATACTCAATCAAGCGAGTCTGAATGATAACATCCATTCTGTATTTTAGAACACGTATTTTGCATGAGACTCATTGAACGAAACAGTTGGACAATTCGTACCTCCGAGCTTCCAAGGTCGGGATATATCCCTCGCCGAACTCAACATTTGAAATATGAAACCCACAGCTCATAATCAAACAAACTAAAGAGCATATGTGGTTTCATCAAGCGATCATAATTGGATGGATATTCAAATTAGCAAAATTCTGATGTTGTCTCAATAAGTCAAATAGTTGGTGAAGAAAGGAACAACCCCGCCACGCCCGCCGATACCCTCCCACTATCAATCTCCGATAAGATCTAAAAAAATTTCGAGCAACGATCATTCCTGCGACAACATCTCATTTCATTGGCTCCTTTATTTTACTCTGGACGGCTTCATTGATTGTTTTCTTCCAAGAAGTCGGTCTACCCACTTACACCCCTTTTTCGAATAATATTACATCCAAAAAACACATCAATATGGCCGAAGTTTCGCACGCTACCGTGGCCGCCTTGCGCAAGACCTTGACCTCAGAAACAGAGCCCCTCGCTCGCAGATTCCGCGCTCTATTCTCCCTGAAGTTTGTCGCCTGCTTAGATCCTCCTACCGAACAAAGTGTACCCGCCATCGAAGCCATAGCAGCGGCATTCACATCCCCCTCGGCGCTATTGAAGCACGAACTAGCCTATTGCCTGGGACAATCCAAGAAAGCCGATGCGGTCCCTCATTTGCTACATGTTCTCAAGGACAAGGAAGAAGATACTATGTGTCGACATGAGGCCGCAGAGGCATTGGGCGCTCTGGGGTTTGAGGAAAGTTTGGCGCTGCTGAAGGAGTTGAGGGATGATAAGAATGAGCCGGAGGTGGTAAGGGAGACGTGCGATATTGCGGTTGATAGGATTTTGTGGGAGATATCAGAAGAGAAGAAGAATGAGAAGATTAGACCGAGGTATGTGCTGTGTTGTCTACAAAATTTGGCAAAAGGAGGGAATGATTAACTTGAACATAGTGACTTTGCATCTATTGACCCTGCACCGCCGCTCCCGCAAGCTGCGAAAGAGCCATCTATTCTTGAACTGGAGAGTACATTGCTAGACACCAAACTCCCTCTCTTCAAAAGATACCGTGCCATGTTCGCCCTGCGAGACCTTGCCTCACCACCCGACCTACCCACCGCCGTCCCCGCCATCAATGCCCTGTCCAAAGGATTGAAAGATCCATCCGCGCTGTTCCGTCACGAGGTTGCGTTTGTATTCGGCCAATTATCCCATCCTGCCTCCATACCAAGCCTTACGGAAACATTGAGTGATTTGAATGAGATGGGTATGGTTCGCCATGAGGCTGCTGAAGCCCTCGGAAGTCTCGGTGACGAAGAAGGTGTTGAAGAGACCTTGAAGAAATTCTTGAACGATCCAGAGCAGGTTGTGAGGGACAGCATTATTGTCGCGCTTGATATGGCCGAGTATGAGAAGAATGGAGACAAGGAGTATGCTTTGCTGCCTGAGGCCCCTGTTTCTGTGGCTTAATGGTATCCTTCCCTCCTCAATTTCTTCCCCATCAGTGAATGACCTTTTGAAAACGGCGTTGGTTGCTATATTAGATGGTCGTGAATCTTATGCACTTGTGAAAGTGCCAATTTGATTGAAGAAAAAAGTCGTGTATATATTAATTGTTAACGGTTTCCCTAAAGGCGCAAAAAGGTTAGATAGTTTCAAGAATCAAGCCGAGGCATACATACTTGTAACCACAAACACATCGGTAGAAAACTGTTGTACCCTCATCAGCACTACGCAATTGCGCAGTAGTGAAGAACATCTCTTTTCGGCCACACTCGGCGCATGTGTGTTGGGTGACAGCTTCCATTGTTCGGTCTGCAGCTGTCAAAGTCTGTAGAGCAGACCTTTTCGCTCGTAGCGCCGAGGGGAAGGCATTCGGTTTGGATTCGGAGATAATGGTCTGAGGAGGGATATCTATAATAAGAGTAGAAATAGTTAGTTGGATGATCTCTGTGTGTAAATTTGCCTTTGATGGTTTCTTTTACCTTTGTTTTTTGCACCGCACGCACTGCAGTCCAGAATAGCATCTGGAGATCCAGTACTCTCTCGCAAGAGATTACCACAATCGGTACAGAAAATGAGAGAGCCAATCGCTGACATGTTGATAATAAAATTAGAGTTGTTCTATTATAAGAAAAAGGGAGAAAATGGCCACGCGATGCAAGGTTGAAAGAAATGGCTTGGGGGAGATAGAAAAGAACGTTCTTTGCGAGCGAGTCTTGGAGAAATTTAGAGACCATGCTCCCAATCTGGCTTAGCGGTGGGTTTCTTAGCGCGCTAGGATCAGGTGAAGCCAATCTGGCGGGCAAATCGCATCGCCGCATATGAGCGAATCCGCGATCAAAGATCCAAAGGAGAAACTGGCGATTTCGTTGTCATTCCTGCCATGGACTTATTTGGCTGATTTTGCTTTTAATCTATAGCATCCTCACCCGATGCAGCCACTGTATGGTTGAACTAAATTTCCGAATAGGACTCCCGCCCTGGGAAGCAGCGAAACATCATGGATCAGGGTCGATTTCCAGCAGTCCAGGTGGTCATTGGTAGCCTGGGGCAATCTCAGAATCACTTTCATGGCGGCGCTTCAGATGGGACAGCCAACGGCGTCCTTAACGGGATGCCCCGACCTGTGACACGCCCGCTCCTGGTGGATGAGGCCTTGCAATTCTCGCCTATGAGCACTGCGCCGGTGTTTGGCTTGGGTGAGTTACCTGCCTTCCGCTTTACTTTTCTCACTGAACTCTCATTTACTGACGCATGAAAGATTCAATAACTCGCCCTGATGTTACCGGACAATCGTCGACAACCCTCCCCGCATATTCGCGAACGGTCGCCCGTAAATTGATACAAGATTTGGACACGGAAGTGAGGGCAGGGACCGAAAAGTCTCCCCGATTCATGGCAGTCTATGGAAAGCTTCTGAACCAACATTTAAGTTCGGATAGGCCGTCAGAGTTGTATGTATTTGTCAATGGAATACAATGCAGTTTGATCGTTGCTAACGAGTGCTTCACTCGATGTAGCAAATTCCGGTTTCCAGCAGGCTTGGACCAGGTCAAAAAGTCAGGCCAACGTGATGGTCGATCAGGACTCACCAGCGGATTAAGCCCGTTTGCAAAGATGGTTCTGGACGGAAGTGATATTGCATTCAACCGTAAGCACTTTTTGTTGTTTTTCCCGAAGTGAGACTGATCTGACAGCTGCAGACTCGGAACCCAAGTTGCCGTCATCGGTTGCAAAGACTCCAGGTAGCTCCTTCCTTCCTTTCCCACCACTCTCCCTCCACCTCCCCCGACTACCGCCAATACTAATGCCAGCATGGCAGTCCAACCGGGACCAGGAAAATTCCTTCAACCTGCTGTCGTTATTCCGCCTTTCGTTCCTCCGGGGACCTCTCACTCACTCGTCGACCAAGGTGCTGCTAAGAAGCGGAAACTTAATGTGGAGATAGAGAGCTATGCTACCAGTCTGAGGCTCAAGGACCAGAAGGAAGAAGCAGACGCGGCTCTCCTGAAGCTGCAGGATTGCATGCTCGAGATTTTCGAAGCAGAAGATCAACTCGAACCGGATACTTCATCAGCAACCCTTGTCCAAAATCCAGGATCTATATTTAGGGCCGCGAACGTTTTGGAGGTCCGTGGGCCTATCCTTGGTCCGGAGAGTCATAGCCGAATTCAGAAGTCTTTACAGAAAGTTGCTAGCTTTGGACGATTGCACGACATCCCCTCTGAATATCTAAGCCGACTTCAGAAGATCTGTGAAAGCCCCATAGTGGCTGCACAAGGCCTGGACCTACGACTAGACGATGCTTTGAATGCTTCCGACACTCAACTCTGGCTCGAGAAGTTGGAGGATATACACAACACGCTTCTGGCCATTGGCACACTGCTTCAAATCATGTCTGGGCGACAATCCGAGCGAGATTTATGCCCTGAGGACTTATTGCAAGCAATACCGAATGTCTTGACAATCTTTTTTGATCACTGCATCATACCTTCAGTGGAAGTTCGCCCTGTCGATGAAGGAACGAGACTTTTTGAACTTGTATCTCGGGAGAAAAAGATCTTTGGTACCTTACTTCACCAAGCTAGAAAGTTGATGAATCTCTTGGCGAACTTCCTCTCACGGATAGACGTCTCTGAAAGCGTTATCACGTCTACTGAGTTCTTAGCAACTAAATTGATTTTCGTCGAGAACGCACACAACGACAAAGACTCAGCTGTCGGGTTCCAGAAGTTCGAACTCGTGCGCCGCGCAGCAATGGATGTCCTCGCCAAAGTATTTTCACGATATCCTGCTCAACGTCCCTTCATTCTCGATGAGATTTTGGTGTCACTGGAGAAATTGCCATCAACTCGTCAAAACGCTCGGCAATTCAAATTGATAGATGGCAAAGCCATTCAGCTATTAACGGCTCTTGTCATTCAGCTCGTGCAAACTACAGCTTTGGATATCCCTCAAACTAAGAAATCCAGGGCTCGACGTAAACACCTCGCTAGTAATGGTGCCAATGAGGACCATGATGACACCGATGTCAAGGAAGAAGACGAAGACAGCGATTCTGAAGAAGAGGATTCTTTCAAACTATCCTTGGAACGTCTCACGCATCGAGTGAACAAACTTTACGACAACGCGGTCCGAAGCGCTCAATATATTATCAAGTTTATCGTTCAACGGGCAATGACATCAACAAAGACCGGCGATCAACCTTACCGAAACATACTGGACCTTTTCACCGAAGACTTGATCAATATCTTGGGTTCGACCGATTGGCCAGCTGCCGAATTACTGCTTCGTATCCTTGCATCTCACATGATAGGTATAGCTGAGCTTGACAAGAGTTCCTCGACTGCCAAAAACATGGCCCTTGAATTGCTCGGCTGGATGGGATCTGGTATCTCTGATCTTACCGCAGCTGCCCACCATTTGAACACTTCCATGGAGGACGGAGATAGCAAAATAACTCAGTACCTGCGACAACTCTATGACGATCACATAAGTCACGCTCTATATATACAGGATTTGATTCCGTCGAATGGTCCCTACCGCATCACCTTGGAGTACCTTCAGGATAGAGACCTTGATAACTGGCAGCTTACCAGTGCTCGAGGATACTACATCGTTCAGTGGGCCAAAACAGTCTCATCCACATACTATGACTCGGAAGACAAAGATGTGGTTGTTCCAAAAGACAGGGGTGTCGATGAGCTGCTGTCTATCTTTCCGAAACTGTTGTCAGATCCCAAATGGCTCGAAACAAACAAGTAAGTCATTCGAGAACAGCCTTTATGGACAATATAGCTGACTGGAATATAGCCACTACGACAAGGTTTCCACAGCTCACGGCAAATTTGCCTACCTTCTGACCGTTCTGAACATGGGTTTCGCGAAAGCTTTTGATACGATCTTCAAGGTCCTGCTGAACTCCATCACAAGTGACCAGGCTAAAGTCCGAAGCCGTAGCTTGAAGAGTGTTATTACCATGCTCGAGAAAGATCCGAGTCTTTTAGATCGTGACTCGTCTGTCATGCGTGTGGTGCTTAGATGCGCTACTGATGCTTCGCCCATGGTTCGTGACTCGGCACTCTCTCTAATAGCGAAATGTATCGGACTCAAGCCAGCCCTTGAAGAAGAAGGCTGCCGGGCTATTCTCGCTTGTGCTGCCGATGCTACAGCTGGAGTGCGGAAGCGTTGCATTACTTTGTTGAAAGACATATTTTTTAATACCACGCGCAAGGACCTCAAGCTTGCTATACTTGATAGTTTGCTTCAACGAACAAGCGATTTTGAGGAGCCTGTGGCCGTCCAGGCTCGACAGACGATCGAAGAGATCTGGTTTACACCATTCGTCACATCTATCGACAATCTGCATGACGCTCCCAAATCTAAAGTTGCACTCGCGGAACAGACTTCTCTTGTCATCAACTTAGTACAGCGCAGTGAAACGGCGGCAGATGGCTTAGGCTCGTTTGTGAAGAAGGTTGTTACTGGCGATCCCAAAGCGACTAGTCAGAATTTCAAAGTCTGCAAAGCAATGGTGGCGAACATGTTCGAGCGCCTTATTGACGACCCTGGCTCATCGGAAAAGCCAGATCACCAAGCACTTCTGCAAACGATTACAATCTTTGCAAAGTCCAGCGCTAAACTGTTCAATCCCGAGCAGCTTCAAGCACTTCATCCATACATTGGGCATCTTGTCACAGCGGACGACCTCTTCATCTTTCGTTCCGTGGTTGTGATCTACCGTTGCGTCCTTCCTTATATCTCCTCAGCACATAACACGTTCCTTAAAGATGTGCAAAATGACCTGTTTAAAAGTGTGGCAAAACTTGCTAGGTCCGAGTTGAATGAAGTAATGGCGTGTCTCTGGACCATCAATGGAGTCCTTCAAAACACCGACAGACTGGTGAAGCTTACTATCTCTGTGTTGAAGGGTATCGGTCAAGCAAAGGGCGTCGATCTTACGGACAGCAGTAAGGCCGACTTACTGAATCGAGCCCGTAGCTACATTCGAATTGCTGGTTGTGTAGGACGGCATTGCGATCTCGAAAAATTCGAACCTCATTTCAAGAAGGCCTTTCCTACGTGGAAGGGAAGCACAGTGGCCAGTCTTCTTGTTGATTTCATCTTGCCGTTTGTGCAGCAAGATCAACCACTTGAACTGAGAACAATGGCACTTGAGAGTCTCGGCTCGATTTGTCAGTCTTGGCCGGCGCAATTCAGTAGGGATGCGCCTAGGAAGGTGATATCAGCTATTTTTAAAGAGGACAACGCTAGTCTTCACAATATTATTCTCCGAGCCTTTTCTGAGTTCTTCGCAATCCATGAAGGCAAACAAGAGAAGCTCGTCCAACCACAGACTGATCATACTGACTTAGAGGCTACAACAAGACTGGGTGGATCGTTGAAGGCTAGTGACAATGATGGCGCAGCGGCACTGATCGCCCAGCACTTTCTGCGTGATATGCTTCGGATTGCTCACTCTAGTCAGGATGCGTACGCGCTGACAGCCATCGAATTGATATCGAGCATCAATCGGCAAGGTCTTGTGCATCCCAAGGAGTGCGCTGGTGTCTTAGTCTCACTAGAGACATCAACCATTCCTATGATTGCGAAGATAGCATATGATACCCATAGAATGCTTCACCTGCAGTATGAATCGATGTTCGAACGCGAGTATATGCGAGCTATTCAGGATGCCTTCGTGTATCAACGAGACATCGTTGGAGATTCTAATGGAGCAACGCCTCGTCCGTACACCGCAAAGCTCGCCCCACTGTTTGACATTATCAAAATTAGCAACAGCAAGTATCAGAAGAAGTTCCTGGCCAATCTCTGCTCGAAAGTGAAGTTTGAATTGAAGAGTCTGGATGTTACTGGCAACCCCCCTGAGCATCTTCTCTTGGCAAGATTCATCTGCCAGAACCTTGCATTCTTTGACTACGCCCAATTGGCTGAATTGATACCGACTATTACTTGCATGGAGAGGATTGTTTCATCCACCGGCACGATTGTTGCACATGCTATTGAGACTGAAGTTTTCCCTCCACAGATGGAGGTGCCCGTCACGCAGCCTATGGTGCAGCCCATAATGCAGGGCCTGCTCGATCAAGTCATGACTGAACCAGTGGCACAACCCGCTCCTCAACATACGGTTAAACCCTATCTGTTGCGCCAACTTGCAACTGCTGCCGCCGCATTGTCTATGCTCTGGGAAACAAGGACCCATTTGCGCAGACAGTACGGTATCACCCAAGGCATGCGACACAGCGAAAATAAAGTCAACATCAAAGAGCTCAACAAAGCCCCTACAAAGGTGCATGGCATTACTGGGGACCGCTATTGGGACGCTATATCCAGCAACATGGCTTGTCTTGACAGCGAAGAGAATATGTTACAGCAATGTCGAACTTTTACCACTTTGCTTTCCATCGACGACGAGCTGAAGGTTCCCAACGGCGAAGACGAAGACGCGGATCTGGACGATTTGGATGCACCTGGAGAGGATGACCCCGGTGCAGTCAGTGGTAGCAAACCGATGAAACGGAAGAACTCTACTAATGGCGGCACACCCGCGAAACGACCTAGAGGTCGACCGCCTGGCAGCAAGAAGCGGCAGAGCTCGGAGACGGCGGACTCTTTTGTTTTTTGAAAGTATTTTTAGGGAGGAATTGGTGGTGGCTGTCCTTATTTCTACATGACTTGGCTGGCTATCTTTCATGAGGCGTTTTATGGCAAGGGAACTACTGATACACATGGACGTTGATCTTTTTCATCATTTTCTCTTCGGGCGTGTATATTTGAGCTTACCTTGTGTGTCCCCATCCTCTCTGAGGACAGCTTTTCTGCTTGACCTCTTTACCGTGTATTATAGGAACTTACAGCATAGACGCTCCAATGGGCGTGTATACCTAGCCTACATACTTGCATACAACATTGACTCTCATAATAGCACTCGAACCATGACAAATAACACGTAATTAACTTAGCGGGTCAATCGGATGCTTATGTAAGATTTGTAAACATCTCAGGGCTTCGCCTTCACGTGCCGATGAGCCGGTCGACTGGGTCGATGACGTCGGGTGAGTCGGCCATGTCTCTGATTGGCCAATGTGATTGCTACATCATGATTCCGTGCCTTCCTTCACCTACAGGCCTAAACTAGTCTATAGTAGATACTCCCGACTGTTTCTCTTCTCACACCCAAGACAAACCTTTCTTTCCCGTCAATCGCTAGACTATGGTTATGGTTCTGTTGAATTCCTTCGTCTTTGCATTCTGAGCGTATTGTCCCTATCAGTAGCATATCTCCTCACCGCGCAAATGCAGACGGCCCTGACAAGGCGCCTAGCCCGGGGTGCTTCATCCTCCCTGTTACTACGTCCCTCGACCAGATTCCAGCCCCATCAGCTCATAAGAAATACCACGCGCCGACCCATATCCTTCCGACATATACAGCCTTTGCCGTTGATACAGAAATCAGCGAGGAAGCTCTCCGCCCCGCTCATCCGCCATGCTCACACCATATCAGTATCGGGGTTGAAAGCATTCATATGGAGGCACCGGGCGCTTCGGTACCTGTACCATGGCTTCACATACTTGGGATTTTTGATGATCGGTGGAGGAGCGGTGGTTGGAAGTATCTTTCTCTATGATTACACCACGTATAGCGAAGATCCGAGTATGGAGGATATACCTGTGTCGGAATTGGCGCTGAGACCAAAACGCGGCGGACCGAAGAATCTACCTATCGCAGAAGTCCTAGTCGACGATGAAGACAGTGAAGCTATGCAGGCACAGCGCGATAAGCCCAAGCTGGTCATCTTGGGTACTGGATGGGGAAGCGTTGCCCTGCTCAAGACGCTGAACCCGGGGGATTACCATGTCACTGTTGTATCGCCTGTCAATTACTTTCTGTTTACGCCTATGTTACCGTCAGCAACCGTTGGAACTCTGAGTTTGAAGTCGCTTGTGGAACCGGTGCGACGCATTGTTCATCGTCTCCGCGGCCATTTCTTGAAGGCGGAGGCTGAGGATGTTGATTTTTCGTCTAAATTGGTAGAGGTGTCTCAGGTGGATGCCAATGGGAAACGACAGCATTTCTACCTTCCATATGACAAGCTTGTCATTGCTGTTGGTACGTTCTCACGTCTTGAACCCGTCTCGGACACCAACTAACAATCTATTCTAGGTTCTACTACGAACCCACACGGTGTCAAAGGTCTGGAAAACTGCCACATGCTCAAATCCATCGATGACGCACGGAAAATCAAGAATAGGGTCACGGATAACATGGAACTTGCATGTCTACCAACTACATCGGACGAAGAGCGCAAAAGGCTACTTTCGTTCGTGATCTGTGGTGGTGGACCGACTGGTGTTGAATTCGCTGCCGAGCTCTACGATTTGCTCAATGAGGACTTGAGAAAGAACTTCCCCAAGATCTTGCGAAACGAGATATCTGTCCATGTTATTCAGAGCCGAAGCCACATTTTGAATACATACGATGAGGCCCTTTCGAAATATGCTGAGGTATGATGCCAAACCCATGTGATTGTTTTGCTAGACCTAATTGACTTTGCAGTCCCGATTTGCACATGACTCTGTCGAGGTCTTGACAAACTCCCGAGTGAAGGAGGTCCGCCCGGATAAGATCTTCTTCACGCAGCAGGAAGATGGAAAGACCGTGACCAAGGAGATTCCTATGGGCTTCTGCTTGTGGTCAACTGGAGTGTGTAAGTTTGACCATAATCTTTCGAACCTTGCAACAGTGTCTGACAACAGGTATACAGCACAAACCACATTTGCACAGAAGCTCGCAAAGAAACTCGAGGCACAAAACAACAAACATGCTCTTGAAACCGACACACATCTGCGACTCATCGGAGCGCCCCTAGGCGACGTGTACGCCATTGGCGACTGCGCAACAGTCCAAAACAATATTGCCGACCACATGGTCACATTCCTCCGCACAATTGCCTGGGAAAAGGGCAAAGATCCTCAAAAGGTCCACCTCACCTTCAGCGAATGGCGGGACGTTGCAGAACGCGTCAAGAAGCGATTCCCCCAAGCCGCCAACCATCTCCGCCGCCTCGATCGACTCTTCCAGGAATATGACCGCGACCATTCAGGAACCCTCGATTTTGACGAACTACACGAGCTACTAATGCAAATAGACTCGAAACTCACCTCCCTACCCGCCACAGCCCAACGCGCCAATCAACAAGGTGAATATCTCGGCCGCAAATTCAACCACATCGCCAAAGCTCTACCGGGCATGCGCGCCAATGAAGTTGACTACGGCGACCTCGACGAGGCCGTATACAAAGCATTCAGCTACAAACACTTGGGCAGTCTGGCATATATCGGCAACGCAGCGATCTTTGATTTCAATGGTTTGAATTTCGGCGGTGGTCTGTTGGCAGTGTATTTGTGGCGAAGTATCTACTTCTCGCAGAGCGTTAGTCTGAGGACTCGTGCGTTATTGGCGATGGATTGGACGAAGAGGGCGTTTTTCGGTAGAGGTATGTTCCCCCTTTATCTCTTTCAATCGATGATGAATTTTTGCTGACAGACACTTTTGTTACAGATATCATGAGTTTCTAGACATGTATGATCTGCTTTCCATCGTTTGCTATTTTCTTTCATTTGTTTGGGTGCGGTTGGATATTGGTGTTTGTAAATAACTCAAATGATACATAAACTTCCTTTATTTTCTAAATCGGACTTTTGTGTCGAGTATGATGAGCAGTAAGGCAAGAAATCAAGAGTAATAGAATATTGTGATTGCCATTCCAAATCTATGGTATGTTGAACGCTATTCCGTGTGCAACAAACGCCAAATACATCAATCCCCAACGCCACGCTAATCAATACAAAACAGGTTCGTTTACATCATATCGCAAGCAAGCCATGAGTCTGTTCCAGGGAGGCATAACTTCTTACGCCATCATGGGATCAATATCTCCATTGTTGGCCATGATAGCATCGTCCGAATTACCATTCGAGTGCTCATTTGTGGGTTGCTGCTTCTCAGGATAAAGGCCGATATTCAAGTGGTCGGGAAGGCCACCGGGTTTGGTCTCTCTAGCTTTCTGCTCCGCCCAAGCCCGAAGCTTGACCAGGTTGCGTAAGCGAGCTTCTTTACGAGCGCCTTGGTTCTTCAAGATGGCTTCGTTGACCCTTGTGGCGATATCTTTACGCAAGTTCGGTTGCAACAGGGTGGCTAATGAAGGGGCCAGGTTCTCTGAGGGGAAAATCAAAAGTGCTAATGTGCGCTCGAGATCCTCAAGGAATTGGGGATTCGTGGGTGCGCGAGGAGCAAGTTGAGATGTTGCGAACTCGAGTGCAGGTGTGATATCTGCATCGGGTGTCGAGGTGCATCTGCGGATTAGTTCTACAAGCTGCAAACGAAGCAGTGAAAAGTGAAGAGAAGGATCTTCGTCTAGGATCTGTTGACGAAGTCAGCATGAGTCAATCGAATCAATGAACGTGACACAAGAAGAATGATGAAATGTCCGTAAGGATACATTATGTTGCTCATACTGAGGACTGAAGATGAGTTTTTATCATCAACACCCCGAAGGGTATATGAGTGGTGCATGAAACTGGTATAATCATAGCAACATGGGGTAGGGAAAGAACAGAAATACGTGGAATTGTCTTACCTGAGGGCTTAGTTCATTGATCTTCTCAATGGCTGTTTGGATATCTCCCGAGTGGATCGCACCGCGAATATCGACTCGTTCTTGTATAGAATCGATATCAGCCTTGGGTTGGATATTAGCCTCAACAGCGAATCGCTTTGCCGCTGCTGGGTAGCCATTGGTGACGAGGTAGTCCATAACGAGATAGTTGATGTCACTGTTTGAACAAGTCAGTCGAACTTCTGAAGATAAGATATCATTAAAATTTTTTCAAATGAGCTCGTGAATCAGTAACACAAGTTAACATATTTTCCTACACGAGATTTTCGGAGAGATTCCCAACTTGATTTTTGACACATCATATGAACGGCATGAGGGCGGGCGACGGAGCAACAACAGAAAAAAACTCACGTCTTTGATGGGTTGACTTCGCCAACCTTTCGCTCGAAACGATGCCATGCTGGCGTCGTGATTGGAGGTGTTGGAGACATCTAGCCAGAGTCAGCGACTTGGGTTGCAGACGTCATGGAGGACGGCGGGATAACCTACTATGTTAGTGGAGGTCATGACTTGCACGACACGTCAACAAGAGGATTATGTGTTCATTGATGGCGGGAAAGCAACTGTGACGCTTGGCTGGACGTCGAACCGGGAGCCATGTGGCTACCAAAACAACGTTGACGCGCAAAGAGATTTTGGGATGAGGAGGAAGAGAAGGAAGAAAGAGAGGGACAAGCGAGAGGTTGGAAGAAAAAGGCGACTGTTGAGGCCGGCACGAGAGTCGGCCCGAGTACCTGGCCCGAGAGCTCTGAGAGGGTTCTGATTGGCTGGATTCATTCTTCGACCGCGGGCCCAGCTTGACTGCCTGGGTGCCTTGGTGCCTTGGAGCCTCACAAAAACGCTTGGGTCTGCCGTTTTGGGGAAAGTGTCAAAAGGATCTCTTCTGTATCTGTGCTCCACCAGCCTGACCTGATCCAGAGGATGAAGACTCGGACTCTCAAGCTTCTAGATCATGGGTCTGCTCGAGAAAGCTCTTCTGGGTTAACGGCAATGCATGATCTGTGTATAGGATCATTGTCTCTCTAGCCTGGCCCCGATCATCCCGTCATATCTCCTCTCTACAAGCTAGGATTCCCTTATCTGTGCACGCCACCATGGAGTCTCGTCCTCCAATCTACTCCACGGCAACAAACCTCAAGCAAGGTTATTCTCCGCCATGGGAGGATCTGAGCATCATTGGTATCGCTGGTAGCTCTGGCTCCGGCAAGACCTCAGTTGCGATGGAGATCATTAGGTCCCTTAATCTTCCCTGGGTGGTGATTCTTGTCATGGTAAGGTGTCACGTGTCGCGGTTTCGTCACTCGCAATTGTTGACAAAGTTACGTTTTAGGACTCTTTTTACAAGTCTTTGGGACCCGAGGACCATAAGAAAGCACATCAGAATGAATATGACTTTGATTGTCCCGAGTCAATTGATTTTGACGTTCTAGTCAAGACGCTCAGAGACTTGAAGCAGGGGTGAGTCCAAAATAAGTTGCTTATCGTCTCCGTTGGGTGATAGCTTACTGGAGGTTTTGAATCTCTTAGAAAGAGAGCAAATATACCAGTCTATTCGTTCAAGGAACATCAGCGCCAAAAGGAGACAACGCCGTTGTATTCTCCTCACGTGCTTATCCTGGAAGGCATTCTGGCGCTGCACGATCCTAGAATCAACGAGATGCTTGATGCCAAGGTATGATTCTTAGTTCTAGATATCGACTATTGTGTGATTCCCGAGGATATCAGCTGATATCATTGTAGATCTTTGTCGAGGCTGATATGGACGTATGCCTCGGTCGAAGAAGTATGTCGATCTATCTTAACGCATTGAAACGCTATGACTAATCATACAATAGTTCTACGTGATGTGAAAGAACGTGGACGGGATATTGAAGGCATCATCAAGCAATGGTTCACATTTGTCAAGCCCTCATACACAAAATATGTTGAACCGCAACGACATATATCAGGTTAGTCTTTATTCTTCCGGATTCGCTGAACCCTCCTAGACTAAAGGTCTTCAGATATCATCATTCCAAGAGGCATAGAAAACAAAACTGCCATTGGTAATTATCAACCAATCAAGCACGAACGATTGCGGAAGCTAATTTACTGCAGGAATGGTGGTCGAGCATATCAAGAGACGACTAGACGAAAAGTCCGAGAAGCACAGTGCTGACCTCGAAAAACTACGGAAACTGGCAGCAGAAGAGGAGCTCTCACCGAACGTCATTGTTGTGGAACAGACTTCTCAACTCAAGGGAATGCATACTATTCTGCAGGATCCGTCAACTGAACAAGTCGATTTCGTATTCTATTTCGATCGCCTGGCGTCTCTACTGATTGAAAGGTAAGGGGATCAAACAACAATGATGATTCAATACTAATCAATCGTGCCAGGGCTCTTGATTGCATGGATTATACCTCCGCCGTTGTCAAGACACCGAAACAAGAGACATATCATGGCGTACTACCGGCCGGCACAGTCTCTGCTGTCGCCATTTTGAGGGGTGGTTCATGCCTAGAAACAGCCTTGAAACGCACTATACCTGACTGCATCACTGGAAGAGTTCTCATCCAGATGAACCAGCAAATGTCCGCCCCAGAGCTCCATTACCTCAAGTTACCACCAAAGATCGAGACTCATTCTACCGTCCTCTTACTGGATCCTCAAATGGCCACCGGAGGCGCCGCGTTGATGGCAGTACGAGTGTTGATTGATCACGGCGTAGAGCAGCACAGGATTGTCTTTGTTACCTGCGCTGCAGGGAAATGGGGACTGCAGCGATTGACAGCTGTGTATCCTGAGATCAAGGTTGTGGTGGGACGAATTGAAGAAGATGAGGAGCCACGATGGATGGAGAAAAGGTACTTTGGCTGTTAGACCTCGTACCTCGAAGAAGGAATGGCTGTAAATAAGGCATACCTTGCATGTTGTTACGGGATAAGGAGCATACAGCATAGCATTGAATATATTATCATTCTTTCTACGTACTATGTATTCCCAGTATTTCAGTCTGATACTTGAAGTAGATATCTTGATCTGATTGGGCGATTGCCAGTATCAGCGATAAGTGCACGGGCCAACTTCAAAAAAATATCCTCAACCTCTAAACATGCACGAACTTGGGACTCTTTTATCAGTAAATAGCAGATTGTTCGACAAACAGCACTTATTGAAGGATCGGTTCTTTTAATCAAAAGAATTTCGATTGCCCCTTCTTATAAAGGGCAGAAAAGGACAAGACTTTCACTGCGTCCTTTTCATTGCTCGTCGAGACTCGTCAAAATGGCGGACTCTAGCAAGAAAACAAAACGCAGCAGCAAAGCCAACGCCGATGCGATCATCAGTAAGTCCCGACTCTATTCGCCTTATTATAGCTATTCACTTTATCGAACCAACATATGTGCACCGAATGTCTACTAACTCGCCCTCCTACAGCCGACAAGCGATTCGCAAACATCCAAAATGACCCTCGCTACCGCCTCCCCAGCAAACGTCACACGCATGTCAAACTCGACAAACGTTTCTCGCACATGCTGCGCGACAAGGACTTTTCTAGAAACGCCGCTGTAGACCGCTACGGCCGCAAACTGAAAGCCGACGATACTAAAAAGCAGCTCGAGAAGTTTTACCAGTTGGAAGATGAAGATGAAGAAGATGCCGACAACGGATCGCAAATCAGTGTTGATGATGACGATGAGGTGATGAAGGAGTTGGAGAAGGCGAATAAGAGGGATTATGATCCGGCGCGAGATGGGGGGTTTTCGGAGTCGTCGTCTTCAGAGGAGTCGTCGAGCGATGAGGAAGATGAAGAGGAAGATGAAGAGGATCATGATGCAGCACCAGAGGTCGAGTTTCCTGATAAACAACAAGTGGATGTCCCCCTTGGAGAAGTGACGAATCGAATCGCCGTTGTCAATCTTGATTGGGATAATATTCGTGCCGAAGATTTGATGGCGGTGTTTTCGAGTTTTACGACTAGCGGCCGGATAAAAAGGGTTACGATTTATCCGAGTGAATTCGGCAAGGAGAGGATGGAGAGAGAGGAGATGGAAGGTCCGCCAAAGGAGATTTTTGCGTCCAAGGCTGATTCGGAGGATGAGGATGATTACGAGGAACATGAAGACTCTGAAGAGGAGGAAGAAGCTATCAAGAAGTCGATTTTGAAGGAGGATGAGGGTGCTGAGTTCAACACTACACAATTACGGCAGTATCAGTTGGAGAGATTACGCTATTTCTACGCCATTATAGAATTCTCGTCAAAGGAGACCGCCAAGCAAGTTTACGATGCAGTCGATGGCACGGAATATCTTACCAGCGCCAATTTCTTCGATCTACGCTTTGTACCTGACGATACCGACTTTTCGGATGACAAGCCACGAGAGCAGTGCGATCGTATGCCGGATGGCTATAAACCCACCGACTTTGTGACCGACGCCCTACAGCATAGCAAAGTCAAGCTTACGTGGGACGCAGATGACAAGGCCCGGAAGGATGCGCAAGCCAAAGCGTTCAAAGGTGGACGGCGAGAGATTGAAGAGAATGATTTGAAGGCTTACCTGGCGAGTGATACTTCGGACGATGAAGATGAAGAGCCGGTGGAAGTGGTTGATGCGACGGCTAGCAAATCAACGAGTCTGTCAAAGAAAGACGCAGAACGACAACGAATGCGCGCGCTGCTTGGATTGGGCGATGAGTCTGCTGCGCCCTCGAAATCGAAAGTAAAAGGTCCTGTTGGTAATATGGAAATTACTTTCACCTCGGGACTTGCTGGTGAGCCAGCCCGGGAGTCCGTCTTTGAGAACGAGCCAGAGATCGAAGAGACCACCGTCGAGAAGTATATCCGCAAACAGAGGGAACGCAAGAAGTTGAGGAAGGAGAAGATGAAAAAGAAGGGTGAAACAGGCGCAGATGCCAAGGGCGACGAAGCCGAGGATAAAGCCGCCGAAGAAGATCTTGGTTTCAACGATCCCTTCTTTGACGAACCCGAGAGCAAGGTCAAGAACTCCCAGCGTAAGGAAGAACGACGGAAGAAGCGCGAAGAAAAGGCTGCTGAAGAAGCTGCTGCTGCTACAAAGCGTGCAGAACTCGAGCTCCTTATGGTTGATGATAAGTCAGCGGGAATGTCACACTTCGACATGAACGAGATCGAGAAAGCAGAGAAGAAGGCTCGTAAGAAGGGCAAGAAGGGCAAATCCAAGACAGAGCAAGAACCTGTTGCTGGTGATGACTTCCAAGTGGATGTCGCAGATCCTCGATTTGCCAGCCTCTATGAGAGCCACGAGTATGCTATTGATCCCACGAACCCTAAGTTCAAGCCTACTTCAGGTATGAAGGCGCTCTTGGAAGAAGGCCGAAAGCGTCGGCGAGTACGCGGCGCGGATGACGATGTGCCGACCGAGACATCAAAAAAGCAAAAGAAGACTTCTTCGAAGCGCGACGAAGCAGCGGAGGATGTGGACCTGAAGAAATTGGTTGCACGAGTGAAAAGCAAGACAAAGACGACGTGATGACAAGTCCATTGATTTTGGTATATTTAGATGTCAACTATCTGGGTAACATTGTTCGGCGCCAGGGGTTCATAGTATTGGTTTATTTGTTGATAATTTTGTGTACATATAAAAAGTTTCTTAGCGCTCAACGCTGGCCAAAGCAACGAGAACACGTATTCGAGGGTTTCCAGACTCAACATTTGAACTGGTCGCATTTTCCTTCACCGCATATCCAAGGGTGTGTCTCTATACATATGGATATGTTACACTGGGTCGATCTGAAATAGTTACACGGGATCCTCAGTGTCGGTACTCTCCGATGAGTCGGATATGGAAACACGAACACGAGCAGGTCCTACCCTGAGGTCACTAGAATAGAAATGCCAGATCAGTATTCGCCGAGCTGCCATACACGAGCCCACGACCGAAGAAGTATGCGGCTCCGCATTGGGCAGTCTGCGGTCCGATGGGAGCATGTGCGAGTAGTTGACTGAGGCAGAAAATTGCAATGACAGCCTAAGAGCAAGCATCTGCATAGGCGTGCTTACTCGCAGCCGCATAAGCATGTGCTGCCCTCGACAGCCTATCGAGAGCGTGGGCACTCCAAGGATCTTTCCAGGATCTTGCTCAGGCCCATACTATATACCCAGTATAGGCCGTGCTGGCCTATCATCTCTCACGCTTAGTCAAGAGGCCCGCGTGGGGAGCTTCCCAGTTAGGGAAGCCCTTCACCGCCCTTCCTGCCTTCTGTCTCTCTCCTCTCCGCTTCAACCCGACCCATTGCATTGCCCTAATTGACTGAATTGATCCTCATTTCCACTCTATTCATTACTTCCTCCTATTGAACCATTTATTGATAATTGTCTCCCTCGAGGGTTTCGAGTGTTTGCAGCCAGCGCAATCACTACTCGGCACCGTGCTCGCACCTGGATTCCACCAATAGTTCGAATAGTTCCGCACGGCTCGGGTTAGCTTCTCTACTTCGAAAGCAACACCATCGCACTGTCACTTCAATCCGCAGAATTACTGCGTTGAACGAGGAGGGGCTCGCAGCCTCTTTGTTTCCAATTCCATAATCGCCATGGAGAATCAACGTTAGATCCACGAGCATCGATCGTCATTGTCTCATTCTACCTACCCCTCGATCCCCCATCCCAATCGGTATTCCTCGGGATTGCCATTGCCACAATGCTGGGCCGTTTGCTGAGTACCTTCAGCACTGGCTCGTACGGCTCACGAAACCCTGCTGTTCTCGAGTCTGTCACCGAAGAAGAGCACACGTCCGGACTTTTATTCCCCGATCCTCGGTCCCTCCACCGATCCTCGAATTCCGCACATGCTTTTCAGACAAGTTTTAATTCTCCCAATGCCTCGAGTGCTGGTGGGTATGATGACCGTGGTGGACTCGATTTGGACGCAATCAAGGATTTTCGAATCATAATCGCGCAGAATGCTATTGGGGATCGGGATGACCCGTGTATACTGCTTGACTCGAGGGGCACCCCTGCTTCTTCTTCCACTCAAGGCTTGGGATTAGACCCCCAGGTATTCGACTCTGTGGGTGGCCGACATTCGCGAACTTCAAGCTTGTCGCAGGCTTCGCTGTCCCGTAGAGGGTCCATACAGACAAATCAGTCTCCTCTTATTGAAGCGGGATCACTCTCACAAGCTGCTAGCGCGAGAAAGGTTACCTCGCCTTTGACTGGAGGAGCTTTTAGTCGTGCGCGCGGTAGAGGTTCTATCAGTTCGGTAATTTCTCCCGGTGAAGGTATTCTCGAACCGTATCATAATCGCATACTCCCGGAGAACAGCGATAGCGGGCTGCTCAATTGCATATTCGGAAGTAGTGCTTTCAGCTACAAAGGATCCTCGACTAAGATGCACATTCTCTCGACAGACTCAGGGTCTGAGGGGACTTTAGCATCTTCGCCAGCTCCTCGTGAAGTCGATACACTAGCCAGTCGACATACACCCCGCAATCCCCTGGCACGGACTTATTCATCGGGAACACAACCGCAAGTGGGATATTTCTTACCGCAGGAAAGCAAATCTTCTTCACGTGTTACAATCCTCATCACTAGAATGTTTAGCGTCAATCTACCAGAGTCTCGCGACCCATCGGTAGAGTCCTCTGACCCGCCTAGCTCGCTGCCCATAGATGGAATGTCAGAGTCCGGATTTCCCTTTCCTGACCTCACCAGACGTCGCAAAGTGAAGGAAAAGAAGACGCCAATGTATGCGGTGGCCATTACTATCCAGATACCGTTGGCCGCCCGAAATAACGGTCGCCCAATGTCCCGACTTAGCACTCATGTGCCCGAAGGCCAGAAGCAAATGTCTTTCTCTTTGGATTCAGACCCTCATTGGAGCAGCGCATTCCTGGACGACAATTCTTCACAAAACGCGAATCTGGACGATAGGATTGACCTACTGGTGGACCGCTGGGATGTGATTACTCGGACCCTGACGTATCTGGAGAAGTTAGCTCGACAAGAGATATTGATATTGCTTAAGAAGGTTGAAGTTCAGATGGCTAATGCACCAAAACCCCTGAAGCCGCCGAATATGCAAAGAACCAACCAGACCATTATCCAACTTCGACCAAACGTTCTTGCACACAACAGCAAGCTCAAAGAAGAGCTACTGTTGAATGCTCAACGTATTTCGGCAGCCCTACGGATACCACGTGTGATTCTAGGCCAGAGCAGATGGGGTGTATGGCGCGAAGAAGCTCGATGGATTGCTCGCCTTATGGCTGACAAAGAACATGGATTGTTCTTCCTCGTGCTCATTACAGCTTTTCTGGGCAACCATACCGAGTGGCTCAATGCTCTTGGCCCTGAATGGTACCGAAGGCGTCACCAAATGCAGCAAAAAGCGCAGCAAGATTCCGAGCCAACGATTGCAAATCGTACCGTGATTATATCGGACAACAAGATGGTTGCAAGACGTTTGGTTTTCATTCTTTCCGCCTTTTTACCTGCTAATCATCGTGTCGATTTTGTAAACTCGCCCCTGCGTCCAGGCACCTCCACATCAGCTCGACCACTTTCGCAAAGCCCGCCGGCCTTTCCTCTACTACGACAGGAATCTCTTCGCCGCAGGATCAATCGGAGAGCACAAGCTCAAAGATACAATGCAGAGGAACTTGCTCCGCATCAGAGATCCGTCAGCGTCTCATCTAGTGAAACTACACACAAGGCATCCGATGAGCCAGAGAGTGTTTTACCAGGTGAACCGGTATATGCGCATAATCGAAGAGGTTCTGACGTTCGCTCTATCCGCACCGTTGGCTTGCCAATAAGTGCTAACGAAGCTCGCACACGAGCCACAACATCTACGACAACGAATGATACAGCAGTTCCTGTCGCTTATTTTGCGTCCCGTCAGCAAACTCTACGTGGGCATGTGAACTTACTTGGTGCCGAAGAAACCGATAGTTATGCTTCTGCGAAACTACTGCAAAACCTACGTAGGAGCGAAACGTTTAGCACCAATTCCAATGGAAGCAATCCTGCAACAAGTGGCAAGTGGGTTGGCGGTATTTTCTCTGGAATCTGGTCTGGAAGGTCAGATTCCGTTGGTGAATCTGATAAGGCGACTTCGAGTCGCCGAAGTTCTGTAGCCCAGCGCGTAGCGGGTCGTCGTCTTTCGGAAGTACTGATTGATGAGGATGATCACAACCAAGAACATTTGCAGCCCGAGGCATTGGCGACCGGCGTATCGCCCAAGCCTTCTTCAGCAACCGAAACTATTTCTATCCCTCACTCTTCTGCCAATGCCAGACTTTCTCTTGACCAAAACGAACCCGAATTGGTCCCCACGGAACATATCAAGGAGTCGCCATTGAAACTCTCTGTTCAAGGGGATGATGGGGTGGTCGACGTTGATCTTCCATTACGCGGCTTCCTGTCGTTGTCCTCGTCAAATGATTCAACTGTTGCATCTCCGAAGAAGGCGCGGACTTCCATCACAAGCATGGATGCTTCAGGCTCGATGCATAGTAGCTTTTCCAACATGAATTCTGGACTTCGAGATGGTGAAGGCTCGAATTTGAACGTTGCTGGATGGCTCAAGAACTTTCATGAAGATTTTCTGCTCCAGGCTGTTAGACCGTACCACGGCATCGAGGCTGATGTCAAGCGTGCTATGCTAGGTGAACCATACTCGCACGCATCTGCTGCCGGCATGGACCCCGAGAGTGTGAATGTCACCCATCGATGGGTGGAGGTTGCTAGCACTCTGATTGCCGACACACGAACTTTTACGGTCAAACGACTGCGACTTCTGCGTCGAGGTCCCACTAATTACGCTGCCAGCGTAGGTAGTGCTGGTACTAATACTCCTCCGCTCGTCACACCTCGGCAAACATCTGACAATGTGTCCTCTACATCTCATTTGACCGGTTTCTTCAATGGAAGACAGAAGAATTCTACCGCAGCGCCTAACGACCTTGTTGATCCTAATGACACCGAGTACAAATTCACTGAAGAACCCGTCATGGATGTTGACGGAACACTGGTCGATGCAGTCGAACGAGTTCTTATCCAAAGCGGACAGTCATCCTTGGCACACTCAAGGTCAGCATCGCCTCACAGAAACGGCCGATCCGACGAACGACCATCTGATGAGACCCCGCACGTCCATGCCGTCGAGGTACCACGAAATGAGTGTCGTAAGACAGTCCTCGGCGCCCTTGAAGAAGTCGCCCGTAGCGTTACAGAGATACACTGTCGCGAAGAAGGCGACGCCGAGTTCATGGGTGGTAATGAAACCCCAGACAAGGACGGAAAGCGCCGGCCGACCGCTATCCAAGACAACACTCTCCGCGAGGGAGTGCGCAAATGGCTCCTTGATATCGAGGAAGCCCTCTAGAATGATCCTTTTTCACCTTTGGGTTTTACTTTTCCTTTCCTGTTTTCGACCTTCTGATTACTGACATATCGTCACTGATAACGGCCGTCATCTATTGATACCCATCTGTTGTTTGCGTCTTGCGTTTTATATTTCCTTATTTTTACATTCTTGATGTATTTTATATTGACTATTACTACTTTTATTATTACTTAAGTGTTCCAAGGTTTCGTTCGAATTTGTATGTCCTGTGATCGAGCGTCAAGTTACCTAATGATATTGCCATTTTCCGGTATCCCTACATGCAAAGTCCTGCGTCGTATATATAAGAGTTTATTCAAGTAACTTCCTAGAATAAGTATTAACGGTCATCAAAAGAGGGTATCAAATTTCACAAGTAAACAAAAGGCGCAGCTAGATAGCACAATATAGCAAAAAAGAACATCATCTGTACAAAGTTCCGCAAACACACATAAAATACACGACCAATCCGATCCATTCCTCCTCTTACGTCGAACCATGATTTCCATCCTCTTCCTTGTCCTCGGCCTGATTTGGCATTCCCTCTTCCTCCTCCTCCTCTTTGCTTTCCTTCTTATCCTCCGTAGTGGTAGCACCCGCATCCTGCGCAACCTTAAGCGGGGACCCCATAAAATCAAACCCACCCGACGACAACGCCTTACTCCTCGAAAACGACTGTGTCTCCAACTGTGCGGGCGGCGAAATATGATGTCCCAAAACACTAGCCGGCAGTTCCAGGGACGGAATCGACGCTTCAAGTGCTGAATGCGTAATTGACGGCGGCGGCACGGTTGTGGGCCCGATACGTGTTGATGCAGAGCGGAGATGTTCCTCTGCGTAGAATTGTTGGAGGCGTATGGGATCGGCGCAGAATTCTTCGATTTGGGTTTTCAGGCTTTCGGGGGTGCGGTAGAGGTTTGCGGAGTCGATTGAGGCAGTCAGGAAACTTGTGGGGGAGGAGGTGGGTGGGTTGATTGTCAAAGAGGGGATGTTGTTGTTGGAACTTGACGAAGGGATCGAAGAGGAAGTGGATGGGTCGGCGGCGGCGCGGACGAGTGGCGATAGACGTGGAGAGAACATGGGGTCGTAGGTGTAGGTATTTGTGCGAGGGCGATGGAGTTCGCCGCTTCGGTGCTCGAATTTGTGGTGCGTCGCTGCGTCTCGGCCGGCGGCGCTTTTGGTGCTGAAGAGACGGTTTGCGAGGAAAAGGAGTTCGCCTTCGTCGGATATTTGGGCGAGAAGGCATCCCGATCGATGGATGTATTGCGTGTATTGGTAGTCGGGTTTGCCCCATGAATACAGCACTTCTACATCCGGTGAGAATGCAGATGCTGCCTCGAAATCGAGAACGAAATCGAACTTTCGCAGAAGCGCTTTGTGGTAGAAATGCTTGTCCGGTCTGCCTTGCTGTGCGAACGTCGTCGCACCAAACGAAAGAGATCTCGAAGGCGGAGGAGGTGGGTCAACGCTCAACCTCACATGATAGAGTTTTCTGAATGTTTGCGTCTTGACGATACCTGCCGCCTCTGCAATCGGTACCTGCACGAGTTTGAGTCCGTATCTATCCGCTAATGAGGCCCATTGAGCGACCGAGTCATCAATCAACTTTGCAGTTGCACTCATCCAGCTCAGTTCGATATGGAAGCAATTCTCTGGGTTGTGTAATCTGTCATAATGTAGGTCCACGACTTCCGGTCGACTTGAACGCTTGCGGGGATCGACGTCGTATTTCATTGATTTAGACAGCATAACCGTCATTTTGTTTTTGGTCTTTGACGGCGTGTTCATTCTTGATGTGGCTGTCTCAATCGAGATTTCAGACTTGGACGCATCAGCTGAAGGAGAGTCTCTCGGAACCTCTCCAGTTGGCGTAGGAGGGACAGAATAGTCCGACTTGCCAGTAAGGCCTGGGAACCAGCCACTTTTCGACTCAGGACGCGAAACACGATACTGCGTGGCGATCTGGTAGAAGTAGTTACCGTCTCTGAAATTATGCCTCTTCTCCACGTGGACAAATAGGCCCAGTTTCATTAGCTCGTTTCCAAATTTGATGGCCTCGTCTCGACTGTCTATATCTCTGAAGGTTTGTACAAGCCACGTCGTGAACTCGGAGCCTATGAAACAGCTGTAGTGAAGTCGGAAATGCCATCTTCGGTCCATCAAGCGTACGCCTGTTTCGCCTTGCATGATCTGTGCAAGATCCATCAGAGACCCTGGGCCAAAGTCAGACCTATCAAGTAGTTCTGACTCAGGCAGTAGCTGTGTTGGCGCATTGTCAAGTCCGGGGTCAGTGAGCAACAATCTCTCAAGCTCAGCTCCAACCATATCCGAAGGATCTTGAGTCTGGTAGAGAATGTTTAATGGATTTGGATCCTTCTGTGTTCGACCAGAGGATTGAAATCGTTTATCATCTGCCGGTATGTACTTATTACGCTGCCACAATGAGGTCAACTGGCTGATGCCGAGTAGATGGATTTCCTCCTCATTGTCCTCATTGAATGATTGAATGTGACGCCTGGCGTTGGGAGGTAGATGTAAAGGGATCAGTACAAATCGAATTCGCCAGAATCGTAACTGTCTCGTTGGGTCCGTCAAATGATCGCGATGACCGGCAATGTAATTGTCTGCATAATTCCAGTTGTACTCGTCCAATGATGACAGAAGTTTAACTTCGGTCAACTCATACTTCTTAGCCAAGATCGTACGAATTGCATGGATATAAGTATGAGAATCGCCTTTGTCGTAATTTGACGAACTGGAAAGACGCATGAATCTTGTAACTTCGATCTCACCGCCAGCGACGCTTGATAGTCTATGAACAATATTGCCTTTGGAAAGGACAACCGTTGCGTCTTCCTGGCCTAAGCGTTTGGGATCGAAAACATTGAGTGCTTCTAGTGATGGCTCACCGAATGCTTCCGCCACAGCGCTTCCAATGACGATTTGAAAGCCGTGAGAAAGGCGGAGAGCTACCATATCGCGCAATATATCTTCCTGCGATCTCGATGTTTCGCCAGTATCATGGTCGTCATTTGGGAAGACTCGATATGGTGTTTCGAGATAATTGGCCGCTAGTTCCTTGGAAGTTGGAAACTCTTCCGTAGTCAGGGGCAGAATCGCTGGGGTCTTCAAACTCTTCCATTTAACTACAGCTACATGCGGAGGTCGAGGATAAGCATGTTGCCAGCGGCCGAACCAGCTCGCATCTCTTAAGGCAGCTCTAGGAGTATTTGATGGGTTAATGGACCTGACCCAGGGAGCGAGTGTTCGAATTGGAGATACGCCGGTAGGCGGGTCGCGGGAACGTGTAATCTCAAATCTTGGTCCAGGTCTTTGAGGACCTGTTCGTTTCATGGGAAATGGCCCTTGACTTGCTCCGTGCGTACCTGCTTCCATAAGCATATCTACAGCTGTGGGCAATGGTGCTTCGGCGCTGATGCGGTCGTCGTGAGACCCGTCGATTGACTTTCTGGTAATACTTTTGATAGATATCGGCCGCGCCTGAGTGATTGGTAAAGGCTGGGGCAGATTCACGGTTTCTGTAGACTTCCTAGGAGTAAGGGAGCGAGGAGGCAGTTCCATGCTCGCTATCGAAGAATTGTCGTCTAGAGTAGAAGAGGGAGGTCTTGGTGAACTCTCGACGTCTGAAATGCTAGCAGAAGATGTAGTTTTCGCTGGGGTAGCGCGACCCACAGCATGTTCTGCGTTGACTCCTGTACTAGCTTGAGCTCGTGGAACACCAACACCTAGCCCACGGAGAGCGAAGCTGATCGTTCGTGAAATTCTAGGAGTCTTTTGTGTTTTTATTGCCGGCTTTATGGGCTGTTGTTCCTTTGGTCGGGGAGGAAGAGGTGCAGGCTGAGGTGGTATCACCGCATCTTGACTGCGAGGACTCAATTGTGTCGAGGGTGACCGATCCAAATCAAGAGATCCACGGTCTCTTGGACTTGTAATAGACCGCACGGAAGAGCGATCTGCACGAGAGATATGGCTCTTAGACTCAAGCAGGCGCCGCGGTTTCGTATTCTTGCGGGTGTGATGCTTCTTGGGAGTTGAACGGAAGACATTTTCATCATAATCATCCATCCAGTTTGTCACTTTCTTCTGGCGTTTCGCTGGGTTGTTCATCATCAGCATCTTAGAGTTCGTGAAGCTCGGCAGAAATGCTTCCGGCCGCAAACTGTCACTCAATTGAGCTTGGAAGGAGGAGCTCGGGGATAGTGCTTGCTTGCCAGACCTGGGTGTAAGGGCATCTTGATACATGTCCGCGGAGCGAATATCCCCCCTCTGAAAGCCAAAGTTCTTTTCTGAAAGATAGGGAATCGATATATTAGACTGCTCGCTCTCCATGATTCCCATCATTTGGATTTCGTACAACCGCACCCTGGGCACGAATGTTTTTGACCTTTTGCTGACCGTAAACGGGATTGGAGCATTCAAATCGTTTTTAGTGATACGTCGACCTTCCTTATACGTTGCTGGGTTCCAAAAAGAGATATCCAGCCAATGCGGGATACCATAGTTCCATTCTTTCGAGTGTGCGGGTGAGGAGTCTTGAGATGACAACGGACGTATGCCTGGACTAATTTCCGAGTTTCTCAAAGAGACAGGTGGCGATCTACTACTATGATTTGGAATAGACGGCTCGGCTCCCAGATGATTCAAGCTTCGAATCTTTTTTGAGTGAAAATTATGTGAACTCTCGTCAGGAGTTTTGTATTTGAACAGTGGCACAGAGTGAAGTGGCATGGGACTCAGGCTAACCAGATCGATTGCGATTCCCATGTTCGTGACGGCTTCAGTGGTAGCAGCCAAAGCTTCGTATGAGGCTTCAAACAATCCAGTACCCGGAGTAATCACGACAATTGAATGACCAGTCCGAGCCAAGTCACGATCAATATTCTCATTCGATAAATATGATGTAGCTAGGTGAATAGCTTCGAGCATATTTCCTTTGATGGCAGATGCAGGGTGGCCTGATATTGATGGTTGTCCTTCATTACCACGGCCGTCGCTCCCAGGAAAGCTTTGGATCATGACATCTCTTAAAAATGTCCTGAAGTTTGCTTTGAGCTCATCTAGAATCGTTGTCCAATGTCCGCTTGCAATATCGTTGACAACAACCCGATAGAAGTCCCTGGTAGAAACATGATTGCCAGTTTTCAGGCTCTCTAACGGTTTTATTCCATTTTCCAAGGGTAAGTCATATTCTACCCTGGTGAACAGAACAATAGTCACCAAATGTTTGGCATCAATATTCGCCCAGCGCTTGAAGAGCTCGGGCAGAAATCCGTTGATAACCCTGCTAAACAGGATATCTCCGGTGCCTTCAGCATCAAAGTCCCACATTTCCCTTGCCATTTGGATGAACACGACATATCTTGCAGCCTCGCTTCTAAAAACAGGAATCGTATTTGGTGCAAAATATCCGGAAAGGACCTTCTTTCCCCCAATGAATATGTTCTTGACTGTTGCTCTGATGCTCCCCATGAAGACAATTTTCTGTCCTTTATAAATAGTCTTATTGACCAGTTCAGAAGTGACCAACCTCCACATATCTGCACGCACCAAGTACTGGTCGCGAAATGAAATGTCAACATGAGATGCCGAGCATTGGGAGCGCTCGATATGCGATATCAGCACATGGCAGCCATTTTTGAACCCAAATATGTTTGCGACGGAGCGGTTGATAGAAATTTCTAACTTTGGACTCCGTTGTTTGACATCTTGTGGCATGGGCTTCACAATGAAGAGACATCTGTGCTGAGCGGGTGAAGAGAACTTCGAGCGAGCACTAGAGTTTAGATTGCCATCGCTCTCAAACCCACTTTCATTCAGCTTCCTTGAAGCCAAATCGGAGTTTGAATCTATCCCAATAACTTCAAGGATATCGCCCGGGCTGATTCCGGAGTCATTGAATGCCGAGTTGTTGAATAGAAAGTCATCCTTGGAAAAATACTCGTCATGAATCCAAAGTGTACAAACTTGACGCCATGGTCCGCCAGAGAAGGAGTTATCGATTCTCAAATTGGCAGTTGACGCCCCTTGAGGTGGCGGAGATGCAATGGATGAGTTGCTCCCCACGCTGGCTGCACTGACCTGGCGGAGATGAGAGCCTCTAGAGGGCGCACGCCGCGGTAGCATTGTCTGAATTTCTAGGCCATGGGATGACTGTCACATAGCTTGTATTATTTTCCGTCCTAGCTCACGGTGAAGATATAAGACCGACAAACATGACTGATCGATATTGGATGTATGTTGTTGGCTGATGTCGAGGAAAACCGATCTACGGTACGCGCTTATCTGCCGCGCAGCCGCGATGCGATCACATGACCTCCAACTTAGCTAGGACTAAACGAGACTGGCGCATGCAAGATATCAATATACGCCTCCCATTGGCTGATCTTTGTCAACGCTTAGGGTAAGCTTTGATCAAACGGCAACAACCAGACGTTTGTCATTTCTTCGCCATTTGATCCGGAGAATACACTTGGTTTGCTTCGCTCTCGGGCGTAACGATTGACCTGCGGGATCTCCTCGATCGACTTTCACACCCAGAAGTCAAGCTTGTCTATTGGCACCAGGACTCTTCCTTCCACTTCCCTAGTGAGCCCCTGATCACAATCTCCGTCTAGAAGACTCCCCGCAAACCAGTCTCTTCTTCTCGCGTGAGGTATTCGATGATGTGCTGCAACGGGAAGGCGACAGGAAGATACAGGGCATCCTGTTGCACTAACTTCTACCGCTGCCCACTACATCGTCGACATAACTAACAAATGGGCATCTTCGAAGAAGGCCTCTTTTGCTGAGGTTAAGACAGTGAAGCCTTCGTTGTCTCGTGCTGGATCAATGGCCTGCCTGCCGATTATTCGGAGTGGCGCCATCATTCCAAGGTTGATTCAAAGTCATCCAACTGCCGACGTTCTTTTCGACTATTAGAGACAGGAGTCTTCATCCCCGCATTGTGTCAACCTGGGGGAGTCGAAGCTATACTCGGTATGCTAGTGATCCTATGTTGAGACTGTATGGATTTGGGGCCTCGCCAGAGCTATTTGGTGACGTGGCGCGCATGGTTAATCAGGGGACAAGAATATTCCTAACACTATATATGACAATAAGGTAAGGATGGCTCCTGTTTAATCTTAAGACATCTAATGAGATGCAGGCCTACTGCTCAGATCTCAATAGTGAAATAATCTCCGCCTTCACCAAAGAACATGTCTTGACGTTGTTAGATGATGAGAAAAGATCCTTCCGCTATCGACATGTACGAAGCACCAATACAACTGTCTTTTCCGACGACCTCAAAACTCACACCAGGTGTGGCGGACGTTCTCCGTGTGGTCTTAAAAGATGGAAGCTTTCCGCGAGATCTAGAAGATGAAGGCGTTAGACTCTTTTATAGACAAAGCTAGTTGCATTCGGAAATGCTAGATGCTGAAACAGACGAGGTTTTCTGTGCGTTTCCTACCGGATTACACGCTAAGTAAGGCAATTCTACATTGAAACTTGGTTGACATTATGACAGATATGTCGAACATTACTTGACTCGTACCAATGTCCCGTTCCCACGTATCCAATTCCCGACCATCACCAAACTAGCGGAGGCTGTCTAAGAGAATTCTCACCTAGAAATCTCTCCGAGAAAATTCGATTGGGCATGGGAGCTGTTGTAAGACCGGTCGAATCTCGCTACCAGGATGAGTTCTATCGCGCGTTATATGAACTCCTTGGTTTCTTTTCTCACATTCACAGCGAATGGTCTGGGGATGGTGATGGCCGGATCGATTTCTCGATCACGGAGGTCGAATGGGAGATCGAGATTTTGCGCGATGGGGATAGGTTGCACTCCCATTGTTCTCGACTCACTAACAACGGAAGGTACGCCGGTTAGATCCGGAATGGATGCTACAAGATTGGTTAATTATTGACTGTCGGTCCTCAGCGCCGCAGCCTTACAGTGAGTTGAGTCGAATCCCGGAAACTCTCACATAGCCGGTTGCTAACTTCAGTGTAGAAATTCCAAATACCAAACTATGGAGAGCAGTGTTTGCCAGCGACTATTCGTCAATTGAAGTATTAGATGCGTCGAACCAGGTGGTTATTCCTCGGTTGTCTCTCGCAAATTAGCTTACGCCTGCAAGTTAAGCGGCTCTAGACTGTTCAACTATTACACGTTTAGTTTCTTCTGCGGCATGTCCCCGGCTATGTATGATAACAATGTATTGGCTCAATTTCGTTTCAGTAGACCCTGGCTATAACGAACAGAAGGCCTTCCTACATCTGGATCTAATACTTAGAGATATGGGAATGGAGAATCGCCACTTGACCTTTCGAAGGGGTATGAACTGCTTGTCACAGGCATACGTCACAGAGTGGAAGAAGCTGCGTATCGCTTCGACCAATACCCTGAATCAAAACTTCCAAGACAGACGGATGAGGGATCCCAGGATTTTGTAAACCGCAAGTAGTCATCACATAGAAAGAACCGTACAAAAATGGTGGACAAGTTCGTAGAACTTCTACGTTCTCAATGGCCCTGCGAAATGCCAACAATCCCTCCGCGCGATGAAGGGTGGAATATTAAAACCTATATCGACATCAACAAGGCGATAAGACAAATTCGGGAAATTTTTCATTATTGGAATTCTAACCGATTGCTTCGTGATACCTTGCGACAGGTCTGCGATGTGCTGAAACGACAATCCGTGGCACAGATTACTGTGCCTTCGATACCTACAGTCAACCCTGAATATAATCCACAAGACAGGTCAGGGTTTATTCGACCAGAGATATTTTCGCCATACTACCACCATCAATTGGAAGTTCTTTGTCTACGACAAGAAGAGTCTCGTTGCTTTTCAGAGTTGGTGAAGCCGGTGAAGCCGGTGAAGCCGAAGCCGAGCCTATACAACTGTTGGATAAGCTCATCAAGGATATGAACGCGGGGTCCGCCTCCGAGTATGGGAGGTTATATCTGAACAGACTGGGTGAAAGCCTCACATCTCTTCATGGCAAGTCAATCAAGTGGAACATTGGTGCCGACAAAACGGAGCAGGAAAGACTTCTTCAGGATCTTCTTGAATTCTGTCAAAAGAGAGCAGACGAGGCTTACCAGGCCATGGTGGATTGTGTCTCGCACTCAATCACAATTCATCAAATGCATTTGAATAATTCCAGCCATGTATATTCCATAGCATTTGCGGCGGGTCAATGGCCGAGAATCACTCCAACGCTTTTTCTAGAACAGCTCGCACAACAGAAGTGGTGTCAATTGAATGACAAATGGAAAGAGTCTATTATCTCATATGGATTTGCACTTACGGAGTTGCATCGTGCTGTGCGACTTCGGGGCTTCGCAGGGAAGAAAAATGATTTGATTAGAGAGCTTCAGAATCCTGGTCATCAGAATTGGGAACCTCAACAATATCCCGAGTCCCTGTTGTTGGAAGTCGAAAATGGCATTATGATCAGAGAGAACCAGCAGCAAATAGTCAAGGAGATTGTCGACCAAAGTGCGGGCACAAACAAAGTCATGCAGCTGAATATGGGAGAAGGCAAATCTTCCGTGATTGTGTGCGAGATACATACGTCAGAGTCGCATCTGGCAGAAGCATGGGGGACGGATGGGCTTAACGGTTGACGGGGCGAAGCAGCTTTTAGAGGACGATGCCCGCACTTTAGAGCAACGCACGGCGCTCGTGTGAGTGGTGGATTATCATTTCTAGAGGAACAACGCTGTACGGATCCGAGCGTTGAGCCAATTATCCAGCGCTGTCGTCAATTTGCTGACCTGGACATCGCTTCAAGTACCCTTTACGAAGAGCAAGAACGCGTATTAGTCCCGGAGATTGAACAGGAGCGTGAGATTGAGAGGCCCGAGTCATACGAACCTGCAGTACATGCCATCCATGAGGGTCTTCGACATTTTGTACGCACGGGGTCCCTCAGCGCGAATTCCGGTGCATTTGTACCAGCATTCAAGTCATTGACGGATACAACGGCTGCCCGCCATTTGAGGTTAGATGTGTTCTCAAACAATGGCCTCCTTGTCACGAAAGTCTTCATACGCACTGTGGTAGTGCCTACAGTAAATCGGGGATCTGTGTCCGACTTTTACCAGCGTCCGGTCCAATGGGTATTATCAAGTGTTGCTACCAGCAACACTGTCTGCCACCTGGTTATTATCAGCCCGTATGAAGCAGATGAACTTCTTCCTGATATCTCCAAGTCAGCCAACGTTACGCTACACATCTATTCGCCTCGTGGCTCCATGGCTTATCAGCCGTTGGACCACTTGATGCTCTACACTTCACCGTACCGTCCTTCCGCTCCTACAATTCCTCGTCACTTGATCACCCAGCTCAACCTTTTCGCCGGGCAGCTCTATCTATCTTCCTATGACGAATATCTCGAAGTCTGCGAATTCCTCAACCTCGCTTCTCAAATGACTCCTGACGGCTGGACGGTGGCAGCAGATGGATTCATTATCAGCCGTGGTTACGACAGCATGGATTTGGATTCCCCAGCCCCGACTTTTCGGACTAGTCCAGTTCAATTTTTCAAGTGTCTCATTGCACAGATTCGTCGTAACTGCGACGGCATTGACAAAACCCACATGGGAAAAATATTGAATGGTGATTTGTTGCAGGCTGGTGATTTTCCTGACCAGATCGCTGAATCCGGGACCTGAGAATTGTTCTTCTTGTGAAGCCTAAAGCTTCTGAGATTGGTTGTTGTGTTTCTTGGTTCTCTTTTTCTTATCATGTGTCTAGACAGCTCAAGTTACTGGTCAAAGACTCGTCGTGGCCATTCAAGCCAGCTGAAAATATCCTAGTTTAGGACCAAACAGAGATCAATTTCATTCAAAACATTGATCCCCCGAAACTCAGCTGAAATCCTCGATCCCGTAGAAAATGATTTTTTGAAGTCCGCCTTGTCTGTGAACCACTTAACAAAGGACATAAATAGTATCACCATCCGAAGTCTCCGGATCCCCAAACCCAAATTGAGGTGAAGATGATTCCTAATCCCGAATACGATCGCCCTATTCCAGCCTCAATACGCGTATACATCACGAGGAAGCTACGCGCTCAAAAGCAAAGGAATGTGGCTAAGCTGAGCCTATCAACCGGGTACGTGCTGAGGTTAGGCTTAACCCTAACTTCCCAACAGAAAGCCCTACGTTACAGTATGTAGCATATGCATATACCCCGCCAACACGCACCCTCAGAATCTAAAGCCCTAAACCAGGTGATGCCTCATGCACATCTGCCTTATCCCTCGAGGCTCGCAATCACGGCCAGAACGACCAATACTTGCTTTTCGCGATATTCCGGGGTGCTTGATAGGCGCCACATGTGTGTTGTGGCTTTTTTACTTTGCTTTATACGGTAAGCACGGCGAAAGCTGACTTGCCAGATCGAGCAGGGTTGGGGCTCAATCGCTTGCATGATGGATTTCGAAAGAGACTGGAATCATACTTCCATACTAATCATGCGTGGAATGTCACAAACGTCAAAGGGACTCCGAGAGCCGAATTAAGCCTTGAAAACTACTAAATTGTAGTGCCACGACGAATGGGGTGGGATGCGTAAGCACGACATCTCGCCTGCCTTGAATACGACAATTCTCATAGACTATGTTCAGTTCATAAATCTTAAGAGGCAAGCTGACTGACATTATTGTGGCTATGAAGCCCTTTAAGCCACACTCGATATTCTGTGATTGCCGCCTGAGGCATCAAGGGGAGAGCACAGACGGACCCAATCTTATCATGGCCAAATCAGGCAGCCAGCGGGCCGTTTAGATCGCCACTAAATTGTAAATTGACCAATCAGATTATACGATTACCCACAGCCAATGGTAGCCACACACATATGTACTACGTATTGCGTACTCTGACGATTCAAGCTTTACAAGCTTTTGATACAAGCTTCAGCGCTTAGGTCGATGCAAGTTTGCTGATGATGTCAGTTACTGTAGGATGAAATCAAGGATGTGTTACAGCATCAGGATATGCATACAGTTGTGTTACGCACGTATATGAACATGCCTGTCAATATGATGAAACACACCCGGGATTAGATTGGATTCATTCGACGCACGCACACACTGACCGAGGTGCCCCAACAGAGTATAAAATCGTGCCAAGCCGCCGCCCTTTTCAGTTGAGGTAATTTTCTTTTCGCTGCTGACGACTCAGTCTCAGGTCTTGGGCTCTTTGAGTGAAACACGTCAGCCGTTGAGCCTTTTACGGTGGCCGGCGACTTTCCAACAACCTGGGTATCCAGAATTCCAGATGGAGTATTTGTTACGAATATTGATCGGGCTGAGTCCTACCACTATATACTCGATGCTGCATAGTGCGTATTGATTGACCTGATTGACTTTGAGCAAACTTCAATAGTCGAGTTAAGCCACACTCGTCACTTGCGGACTTTGTCGGTGTGTACTGTCTCTCTGTATGAGGGCAAGTTAGGCGACAATAAGCACAGTTGAAACCAAGTAAAGGAATAAAATACCAAATACGCACAGTATTTGCGCAGTAATTGGCAGTAATTGACCGTAAATAATGATAATCGCGTGGATCCACTCAGCAGGCACTCCCCCACTCCGGCGCTTGGCTTGGCAGCCTCAACCAATGGAAAGCCCTGATTGGCCGGTATGTGGCTGTGCACTGATGATGTAGAGATTTTGTTTGTTACGGGGTAAGACCGACGTGCATCCCCTTTTGATCCAATCCTCCAAGTTTCACCGTCCACGTCCACCACTCTGCCTTCCAGCACCACCGCCACTACCACCAACACTACGTCTGTTTAACCATGGGCTGTGCCTAGGTTTTTGTCATTCTCTTTTACTCATCCACCTAGCTATAAGATACTCATCGCTCATTTTATTACACCTACCGACCCTCATTGCTACACTTGCTACACCATATTTGTGAAACATTTCTTTCGCGCCCAACTTCCTGGACAACATCCCGGGATTCTGTGATATGCGTAAGCACATACCATCGACTATCGACACCATCGAAAACATTGTACAAGGCTGTACAAGGCTGACACTAGCTCCCCGTTAGATAAAATACGTTCTTACGCGCGGCGGGCTGCATGGTACGACGATGAAGGCGAACACACACACAATCCCTTCAAGAAAATTCGAGTCAATAGACGGCGCAAACACCATGCAACCAGAGATTTAGAACTCGGTGGTCTCGCTCGCGGTGGCATCGAAGGTACTACAACATCGATCAATATCGTCGGCAAGGGAAATTGGAATATCATACTGACATACCAGCGACAGGACAAATAGGCGATCGCGACTCGCAAGAAAAAGATACTCCAACACTAGCCGGTAGTGAAGACGCGATCAACGTATCGCGCGATATCGATGGCGAAGAGAGTGGTGCCAGACGCAGAAAGACTGGACTTTCGGGTGCGCCAACTGAAGCCGATGATGCGGCATCTAGTGCTAGTGATGAAAAGCCTGTCTTCACTATAGCTGGCCAGTTGCGTGCGATTTTCGGCTCCCCAATCAACGTTCTACTTGTCCTCGTTCCCGTCGGCAGTATGTTCAACCCTTCTTTTCTGCGAATCGATTACTAATCGCGCACAGTTGCTCTCAACTATACCAGTGTCAGCCGAACAGCAGTTTTTGTTGTCAACTTTCTTGCAATTGTGTAAGTCTATTTTGTCTCCCGAGAATTTAAAAGACTAACATCAGTACGATAGCCCGCTGGCGGCAATGTTGAGTTATGCGACAGAAGAAGTTGCCCTTCGGTAAGCACAAACTCAAACTATCTTAAAACTATTCCGCTAAGCAACGTCACAGGACTGGAGAAACCCTCGGAGGTCTTATTAACGCCAGTTTTGGAAACGCAGTCGAACTGATTGTCGCCATCATCGCCTTGGTCCATAACGAAATTACCATTGTCCAGACTTCCTTGATTGGAAGTATGCTTTCCAACTTGCTTCTGGTTATGGGAATGTGCTTTTTTTTTGGTGGTGTCAACCGTCTCGAGCAAAAGTTCAACGAGGTAATGGCGCAGACAGCAGCTAGTCTTTTGGCTCTTGCAGTTGGTAGTTTGATTATTCCTACGGCATTCCACATGTGGGCCAGCGGTATGTTCAAATTTTCTAGTCGATTGGGACTTTTTCTGACTTTGGCGACTAGGTGGTGCTTCTCATACGGACGAGCTTTCACGTGGTAAGAAACGTCGATGCGTGTAATCTTAACATCAAGCTAATCGTTTTATACAGGCACTAGTGTGATCTTACTGGTAGTCTACGGCGCTTATATCTTCTTCCAACTCAAAACCCACGCAGAAATCTACAATACTCCTAGCGAAAAAACAGCAAAGCGAACCAAGAGCCGCGCCAAAGGCGATACCCACAAGGGATTAGTCGCAATTGGTGCTCTCGGAGCCGGCATGAGCAGCCAGACGGCTCAGCGTGAACTTGAGAGTCGAGGAAGCGAAGAAGAGGAAGATGATAAGGAGCAGCCACAACTTCCGTTTCTGGTGGCTGTTGCCACTCTTGTTATCTCCACTGTGTTCGTCGCGCTCTGTGCAGAGTACATGGTTGATGCGATTAGTGCGGTTACGTCGGGAGACAGCGGCATTTCGCAAACATTCGTCGGATTGATCTTGTTGCCCATTGTCGGTAATGCCGCCGAGCACGCTACTGCTGTCACTGTTGCGGTCAAGGACAAGATGGATCTTGCTATTGGTGTTGCCGTGGGATCGAGTATGCAGATTGCACTTTTAGTTCTTCCTTTAATTGTCGTCATTGGATGGATTATGGGCAAGGATGATATGGTATTACCTCCACCTTATTTCATACATTCTCAAATTAACGTCAGATTAGACTCTCGACTTTGGCGATGGATTCCAAGTTGTCGTTTTGTTTGTTGCCGTTCTATTGGTAAGTTTCTCCAGTTTTTATGCAGGAATATGGTCTAATAGCTTTAAAGGTGAACTACCTCATCGCCGATGGAAAATCCCACTGGCTAGAAGGCGTTCTATTGATGACTCTCTATCTCATCATCGCCGTTGCCGCCTGGTTCTACGACTCTTGAAAATCTTAAACCCTTCTTATATGGGTGATTTAATTTGCTCATTTGTCTAATTACCCCCCCCCCCTTTTTTTTTTTTCCTTAGATACGGGGTCGGAGTTTTGGCTTTGCTTTTTGTCTGTGATCTGCCAGTGGTCGAGATACCCTATGATCTGCTGGAGGACAGATATTTTTATTTGATATTTTCGTTTCTTTCGCTTTGAGATACCTTCGTGTATTATTATCTTTTTCTACGTAGCTTGACAGCATTTCCTTCTATCCTCGCTATATTAGTTAAACGGGCAAAATGTACAGGCTCCGAATAAGTCTAATTTTGCATATCACATGACTCGTATATTTCTATTGCTCATCGTTGCATGCATGCAGCGATCTATTCTCTTTCGTCTTGTCCTCTAATATTGGGATCTAGCTCGAGGCTTATTGAGGAGGAGAAAGTGATTTTTATGGAGTTGAGGGATGTTTTGGTGCGTATAAGAATGGCTGCCCGGGTGATGCTCGGCTTGTTTTGTGATGTTGAGACTGACGGGATGTTACGGTAGGAACTTGATTTGCAGAAAGGGAAGTTGGATGAGGCGCTTCTTTTTTATTGTACTTGAAAATTTCGCCGAATACATAACTATTATACCCTTCCATCAATCTAATATTGAACCTTAGTTATAAAGCCGCTCCAGATTCTCCCTAAGCATTTTGAGCCGCACCTCCTCACTACCCAGCCAAACACGTAACTGTCTAAGAATCCCAATATTATCAATCTTCCTGAAAAGCTCCTTTATACTCATACCGGCTTTATTACTCAACCGCTTCGCTCCTTCACCGGTATGAGGCCAATCACTAACCCATATCAAACGATCAGGAACCCCATGCGCAAATTCGTCGATGATGGGTTGGAGATCGCTGTATGTGGTGGCTGTCTCGTTAGAAGCTCGATATAATCCCGATATTGGTATTTTGATATTGACGCCGCCCGTCTTTGCTAGCGCAAGCAAGGACTTGAAGCATGGTTGATTTAGAGGCCCGGCTTGATGCCATTCGGAGGGTAACTTGGAGGTGCCTAGCATACCACCTAGATGGTCTGCAATTATGGGTTCTGGAAGACCTAGGATCATTTCATAGAGAGCTTTGATTGATGATATCAGCTTACGCATGGTTTCGGACGAAAAAAGGAGGGGAAAACCTACAATCCCAAGCAGCAAATTGACATCTAATCAAGAAATAGCCCTATCCCTAACTATGTATCTGAAATCGCATGTACACGACAACATACAAAAACTCCATACTCAGTACATAGAATGCATCCATGTTCAACAATAAAGAAGAAATAGCACGGCGGAAAATCTTTTTTTCAGCACAATGTAAGTGGTCTCATGCCTCAGGTTGCTTGAGTTTTTCCGCCGTCAAATTCAATGCACTCCCAGCAATGAAATGCTCAATCTGCCCTGGCTCATGATATTTCAGTCGACGTTACTTCAATAACAACGTTCTTTCCAGGAGTCAACTAGGAGGGACCTCAAAGCCTGATCAAATCCGAGGATTGACCCTTGTCGAAATCAGACTCGTTAGTGAACTTCAAAGCCAACATGCCCTATTTCTTGAGGTTGTCTTCGTGTATCCGGGCAAAATTCTTTGCAATGATTGCAGCGCCGTCGATGTATCGTGGCTGCAAGGCTGCATGTTCACGAGATGAACCTTCTCTGTAGTTGTGATCTGCAATCACCACCCAGTTTCTGTTCTGGGCTTTGTAGTAACTTGCTGTGCCAGGAACGTCTCCGTTTTGCACGCAGTTGAATTCTCCGGTCTCGGCATTGACAGCCCCGATCAACGTGTTGTTCGAAGTGTTCTCAAGATGTCCACGATAACGGAACCAGGGTCCCGCAGGTGTTTTATGATCTGTTGTGCATTATCCCTGGGTCTTGATCAATACCAAACAAATTTGAAAATCTTGACCAAACCACGGCGCAAATGGAGCGAGTCTTTGTAATCGTTCAGATGTGGGCTTGATCTGGACTTCGAGGCCGGTACGGTCGCCAGGAGATGGTGCTTTGTATGCGGCATCCGAGTTGGTATAACCTTTGCTGGTAGAGCTTGGCCATTTGGTAGGTCGAAGCGAAATTCTTTGCCGGAGGCAGTGGTTAGGGTATCAGTGCTGGGGTCAAAGGCTAGATCGTAGAGAAGATCTTGGCCATGACAATTTCCAGGGGCGGGAGGGCGAGTAAGATGTTCGTTCCAAGATCTGAATCTAGTCGACCGGAGAAGTTGCGGTTATTTGATGTGATAATGGAGTTTTTGGTTCCCTATTGAAGAGTCGCGTTAGTTTTATCAACCCTCGCAATTTGTATCGTATTTCATCCACGTACCTTTGGCATGTCTGTTCGGTCTCCACCTGAAGCTTCCCATACTGCTACTCAAGTTACCTAATGAACAGCTAGAATATGAGCTCTGTGTACCAAGTCTTGTAGGAGTAGGGGATGTCTAGGCTGGGTCAAACTGTTTCAAGTGGAAACCACAGCGTACTCAAGATATCAACATCCTATGCTATTCAATACATAGATAGATTAGTGCTCTTATGTACTCTGCAGCATTTGTATTTCATAGATATATGCATAGTTTTATATTACAAGCTCATCACAGTCCTTCGGATGTCAAAGCTGTTGACCTATTCCGACGATGAATCATTCTTCCAGAAGCTACGCCCTTCGAAAAGCCTTCTAGCGGTTCGGAAAACCGTAGCTGAGTCCAAATCACCATTTTTGTTGAAGTTGGCACCCACCAATAGCTTACCACTAGCATGGCCAATTGTTATACCTGCTGCATCAACGGGCTTCGCGCCGACCACATCAGAGACAGTACTACCACGGACTTTAGAAGCCGTAGCAACAGCTAAAGCCACAGTAATAGGAACGGCCTTATGCGGTTGACCAACAGATAGAGACCGTACTAGAAAGTCCACATCAGACGGAGTCTGCTTAGCCTTGATATCCCTCGGGGCCGCAGTGGGTGCTGCTACAAGACAGACTTTGGGCACACTCCCGGGCACGGCGTCCAATGTCTTTGCGAGACCCATCTTTACGCCTGCCTGACGACGAATCGAGTCAAGCCTTTGAAGTAGATCTGGGTGAGCATCAATCTCGTCAGGTGTCAGGTTACCATCGACACCGAGATCTTTGGCTTTGACCAGAGCACAAGGATTAGCTGCATCCACGCATGTAACTGGTACCCCGTCAATAATATCAGTGGCATTGCCCGTAGGGAGTAAACGCCCTGTACGAGATCCTGCCGGTCTGATAAAGTCTAGCCGAATTGGAGCTGCTGTTCCAGCGACTCCGTCGATAGAGAAGTCTCCGCTTGAAGCCGCTTCGCCCTCGATGACGGGAAAGACAGCGTGAATAATCTTCCCCGTATTGGTGTTGTGTATCCGGACCGTAGCCGACTGTTGATCGGTACTGGTAGTGAACAAGCCGGCGTCCACAGCGAACGGGCCGACTGCACTGATCATGTTTCCACAATTGCTTGAGTAGTCGACTTCGCTGGTCTTCACTCCGAGTGCCACAAAGGTATAATCGACATCGGCATCTGGATGTGTTGATTTTCCAATCACACAGACTTTGGAGAGGCTGGATATGCCTCCGCCCATTCCGTCAAGCTGTCTGCCATAGGGATCGGGACTTCCGATCACACCACGAAAAATGGAGTCCCAGTTTTTCTTGTTTTGGGGAAGGTCATTTTCTTTGAAAAAGACTGCTCTTGACGTACCGCCGCGGTAGTATGCAGCTGGGATTGAGTTTTGCTTTGTCGTTGTAGATGAAGCATTTGCCAAAGTGCGTCGCGTCTTGTAGATTGTGCTTAACGCGCGTTGGGTGCTTCGTAGCGCATTTGCGCTTGGGATAGTAGATCGAAACATGCTGACCAATGGTGAGCTCACCGGAAATCTAAATTTATAATGCTCTCACAGAACGCAAAGAGCTATCCATTGCAGCGGGCTCGTTCTTGGGGTTAATTAATAGTCAACAGCTACCGCAACCGTTGTTGCGATCGCGGAGATAAATCCATCGGATGCTTCCGATATCTTACTCACCCGATGGTCGGGGGAGTTCAATTTCTGGGGACGAGTCTGAGCGTCGTCTATCACGAGGTGTGGAGTGAAACGTTTTACTGGCAATCTGGAGAATCCATTTGCATTTGTATGTGCATTATGTACTGCCCAGCATGGGTACTTTGGGGCGTCAATTGATACTTAATTCCCCGGGTTCTGAGTATTTATATGGCTGGTCCCATATATTATCAACTCTCGGATTTGCAGTGCTGAACACCATTTTGCAGGTTTGCTACTCTTTTATCATTTTCATAAACAATTCAATTTCTTTTGTCAAAGCAGAGTCCTTGGTCAAAAGACACTTTCAGCATGACGAAGAAAAAATTGTCTCTCATGAATATATTCGGGGATCAAAGAGTTCCCTCGAGAGATCTTCAACAGAAACATCTTTTTAATTGTGATCTGCTTTGCTCTCTGTGGTTGTCCAAAGAGCATGTCTAATCCTCAATCAGCAGGGGATAAGGGGCTAACAATCGCTTTATACATACAGGATAGGATGAAGGTTCTGCAGCTTCTATAACAAAACTCGGCTCTTTCCACGACACTTATCACCTGAACACGGTCACAATTTCCCACATTGTTTCACTTGTCATGTCGGTGCCGGAGTTGGCGCATTGCTCTCCTTTCTAATCAATGACCGCATCGGCCGTGTCTGGTCATTGTGTATCTACCAAACAATTTATCTGGCCGGCTCTCTCATCTCATGCCTATCATATGGCAATCACGGTGCTCTATATGCAGGCCGAATTGTCGCGGGGTTAAGCATCGGAAGCCTACTCCTACCATGCTGGCGGATGTATCAAAGGACAGATGTCGATGATTTGCCTCCTAGATTTCCGGATATTAGGGTTGACCTCCCGTGGTCGGATCTTTTTGCTGAAGGGATTGGCATTAACACGACGGATATGCCCTAGTTTTTCTCTTAGATTGTCTTAGTCATGGAAAAGAGCCTATCTACATCACCTACGCTACCTGCATATATAGAGCAACCCTGCTCGTGGCACTGCTGCAGGGTACAAATCCTAGCCTTGAGGCATCTTTTGTATCCTATCGAGACATATACCCCTAACACTAGCTAGTGACCTTCCGAAGGTTCTCCTACTTCTGACTACCCCTGTGCTGTATCTGTTGACAATACCATTTCTTATCAAAGCGACTATTAGCCAAAGATCCATTAAAAGAGCGCGTTTTAACTTACAGTCTCCGCCCCTGAACCCGCAGATTTCACTCCAGTCATCTTAATAAACCACGGCGTTGAAAGCGGACTCGTCATAACGTACGCCATCTCGTCAGATACCTCGCTATTCAGCATGATGCTGCTGGGCAGAGATGGCTCGAGAACAGCCGGCCGCGCCAGTCCAACCATATCACATGCATTACCCTCGATGGCTCGAGCCATTCCATTTTTTGTCCTAAAGCCTCCTGTTACCATCAACGGAACTTTGGGAAATTCGTGACGGATCGCGCTGGCGAACTCGAGGAAGAAAGCTTCGCGCGGGTTGGGGAGAGACGATTTCTCTTTCTGGATTTGTGTAGAAGCTTGCATCATCTACTAGAATCAGCTGATATCCCACAGAACCTCAGAGTCCGTCGGCTCTTACCTGAGGATCTTCATACGAACCACCACTAATCTCAACAAAGTCCACACCAGCCTCAACGATCATATTAAGCTGCATCACAAACTCCGACAGCGCTTCACGCGACTGGTAATCTGCAGAATTCACCTTAATACCCACACAGAAATCAGTCGGGAGAGCTCTCCGAATAGCTTCAATAATCTCAACGACAATCATCGCTCGTCCTTCAGCCGAACACCCATAAACATCCTTGCGATGATTCGTCTTTGACGATAAAAACTGTGCCAGAAGATAGCCATGCGCAGCGTGGATCTCTACACCCTGAAACCCGGCTTTGAGCGCAAGACGGCTGCAGTCGACAAACTGTTTCACCACACGGTCTATATCTTGAGGAGTCATTTCGCGCGGCGTGCCGAATATACATGAGCTCGCAAATCTGGCTACCACCCCCGAACCCAGATCCAATGGAATGGCGCTCGGAGCAATATTCTGCTCGCAGAAGCCGCGAGATCCTGCTCCTAGAGGGGACTGGCGGCCTGGATGGTTTATTTGCATGATACTTGGAGTCCCGTTTGCGGTGCAGGACTCCGCCCATACTTTCCATTTTTCGAGAAGTTCGGTTTCTTTGGCGGAGTCAACGGTGATGTCGCGCGCATCTCCCAGATACATGCCGTCAACTTGGACATTGCCTATGCTACAGGTATTAGCGAGAGCCGATATGACGGCAATATTGGCATACCTGTAATGATCATCCCCCAGCCACCGTTCCCCCATTCCCGGTAGATATTATTGTGTTTTATGGTCGGATGGCCATCTCTATCCGCCATGCATTCGGCCATAGCAGCCTTGACCAAGCGGTTTTTCAGTACAAGACCGCATTTGAGGTGTAATGGTTGGGCGAGTGTCGAGTCCATTTTGTTCATGTCCTATGAAATTGAACATACACACGGGTACAGCGTAAAATTTCCACTATCCTTTCTGTTATTTATTTCTACCAAGACAGTGTTTCTCCACTCTGGTCAGTTCCGTATACCACAAGCCTGGCTCGGGATTCAACCGAGGCACGATCGTGGAGATCTTCGTCACCTAGAAAAGACCGGGGAATGAATTTGCCCGATTTGAACTTTGCGGAGGAATTAAGCTAGATTAGAAGCTCGGGTGTCGCTTCTCATTTTTTTTTTTTTCGCATGGTACTTACCTGACGGAGTCCCCAGTTCAAAATACAGTAGAGACTGGCTATAACGGACAGAAAACTCTTATCACTATATTGATACAAGGTTAGATATGAATTTGAAGAGTGCTCCAAATCGTTATCAATCAGACAGGTTAGTATATCAGAGTGCTCTCCATTCCCATATGGATCAAAATCTCGAGATATCCGATTTAGGTGTAGGGCGGCCTTCTGTTCGTTATAGCCAGGTTTTACTGTTACTTGATAGAGTATGGAGGGCTCCTCCAACTCAAGATAATATTGATGTTTTCTTGCATGGTGCGTTATATTACATTAAGTAGTGCTGGAGGACTTCACCTCCCAATCATGAACGGCCTTTAGCTCTCTATCCGCCACTGCAGTCAAGCTCCTCTGCATCCAGTACGGGAGAGCACGAAGGAGCGAGATTAAAAACTTATTTCCTGGTGACTGAGGTATGGAAAGGTCGGCCGGCGCACCTGCTCAGTTGCTACAATAGAAATACATGTATCCATTGTATTAGACAACATGCTTATGACGCACAGCTGTAACACCCGGTTTTGATGGTGAGCACAATGCCTTTATCATTGATATTGTAAAAAGAGCATTTCTCATTGGTGAACTACCTTTGTTTGTGTCATATGGTGTGCATAATTTTCAGGAATTTTAGGGTAGGCCCTGCGGTGGAAAAAACAAAGCCAATTAATGCAACTCATGACTCAGTGTGCTGTGAGACCTTCAGCAGACAGTCAAACCCGTTGAAATGCGTCATCAAAAAATCAAGCAGGAGGTAGGTTAGAACCTAGCTATCCTGTTTTAGAGTACCAGCCCATAATCTGCAACACTCCCGCTTTATTCAACATGTTTCACCATCCGGGAATAGCTTCATATTCCTTTTCCCTTTGTACGGATATGAGACCTTTGTACTGCTTGCCAAAGTAGGCTTGTACTGGGGCCTCGACGTAGGCTTATATACGGCCTCCGTATCCCAATCAGTCATCAATATAGTATTAGGTTTTGCTGTATTGATCCGGCTCACCCTTGTTAGGCTAGTTGGACTGGCCTTACAACAATCCTGGCTTCGTGATCTAGGACTGTTAAACCAACAACTAGCTTGTGACCTGCAGCTGTAAATCTGGAAAATATCTTCAGAGTGCATAGACAAGCTTAGGCTGGTTGTGTAATACAGTTATAATATGATGTTAGATTTGTAAGCGAAGATATAGAAAATTGCCATTTGGGATTTCCGTATTCGATTAGGGCTTAAAAGATCTGTCTGATCAACCGACGCAGTTCTTGATCTTGTAACCATGTAGTTCAATATATTAGGCTTGCTTTTGTATCATGCCTTCAATGTCTCAGTCCACATATTAGTTATGAAGATGATGGAGATCCATGATATGTAATATGGTCTGAAAAAGTGAACAAAGAGCGCATCTTGAATGGGTAGGTAGTAGGTCTAAATATACATTTATATGCACAAACCCTAATTGTCTTCAAACAAAGACTTTGACTCCACATTCCGGGAAAATGATAATCACCCAAGATCTGAGATCCAAGATTTCAAATGTTGTTGTTTGCCATCATGTTGAAACAGGGTTCTTTTTGTCTAGAGTCTGTATCTTGACTGTGCTGTTTCAGTGTTTATAGAATGAACAGCGTACAGGAGAGCATCTGATTGGCTGAGAGCAGATGGACGAAGCCGGAAATTAAATGCAGAACATATCGGCCATACATTGCCCAATCAGAACGAAGATATTGATGACAATTGGAATAGACATCGCAAAACTGATGTCAAGTCCAGTGAGATGATTAGAAATGGAACAATAATTCGTTCACAATACATAGTATGCAAAGGTTTGCTCGTATGATCATTGAAATGATAAGCTCGGATCGATAAACCAGGCTAGGTCCTAGTTTGTTTAGTCAATCCGGCATCCGTGCGGCTCGCACGGATAGGGTGAGCCTGGAATCCGCCATGTTTTATAGTTAACTGCAACTCCTTTTGCTCCCAACTTCCCACTTTCTTCATCTGTTGGTGTTGGACGTTCATCAGCGAGTTGCCTGAGTCTGAGATATTCCACCCTTGTACTTTCCGTCTCCATACTCTGCCGCCACATTGACTGTTACTGAATGATATCTTCATCCCTTTGGCGCGGCCGTCCCCGGAAAAGCCCCATGCACTTTTAGCCTGAAAATCCTCAGACTCGGACAGGGATTGTCAGCCACGCACAAGTCGTGGATGTACTATGTAAACATTTACGACGACTTTCCAGTATTTACCAACGCAATGTCGTCCACAGGAGAATCGTTGGCCGCCTTTGCCCTGGGCACAGCTGTACACATTCTCTTCTTCAATCGTGGAGAACACCATCTCCATCCACAGCGCTATCTCAACGCCTTTGGCGCCGCCGTAATTGCGACGGTGGCGCTGCTCCATTTCCGCCATCACTTGCCCCTATTTGAGGTTCTGCGTATAACGACTACTCTTTCGTTCTCGTTTCTGGCTGGTTTGTACTCCAGCCTGCTGTTCTACCGCCAATTTCTTCATCCTTTGAATAAATTCCCCGGCCCATTCGGCACCCGCATTTCCGCGTTGTTTTTGTCCGCCAAGTTTGCTGCCAAAGCCGACAGTTCGCACCAGTATCTGCAATTGCACAAGAAATACGGCGATTTTGTGCGCACTGGTTCTAATGATCTTTCGATTATTCATCCCAAGGGTATTCAAGCCGTCTACGGCCCTGGTACGCCATGTACCAAAGGCGATGCCTACGATGTAACTCACCCTGTGGTGTCTCTACACAGTTTCCGTGATAGACAACTGCACGACAACCGTCGTCGAGTCTGGAGCGCGGCGTTTGGTGATACTGCCCTGCGCGGTTACGAGAAGCGCATCCGCAAGTATCGCGATATGCTGATGGCCACTTTTGCTGCCTCGGAAGGGAAGCCAGTCAATGTCGTGCAGTGGTTCAACAACTACTCGTTTGATGTTGTCGGTGATTTGGCATTCGGCCAGTCATTCGACATGCTCAAAAAGGATGAGCTACATTGGTCTGTCCGGCTACTGGCCGAGGGCTTTGAGCCGTTGTCGTATGCTCTTCCGACGTGGATGTTTCGATTGGCGCAGGTGATTCCTGGTGCAACCAAGGATTGGTTCAGGTTTTTGGACTTTTGCCGTGAGCGAATCATTACTAGAATGAAGGTTGGTCTGCCTGCCTCTCGGATATGCGCAGAGCTGATCATGTAGAACACGCCTGACATTCCGGATATTACATCCACGCTTTTGGCGCCGTTGGAGGGCAAGAAGATGTCCAAGGAAGATTTGAATTTGTTGGTTGGCGATTCTCAGCTTATGATGGCCGCTGGCGGGTGAGTCTCCCATCCCTTTATCAAAGCTAATGCTAATGCAATGCAGTGACACCACCGCAACAACTCTATCCAGCATCATTTTCGAGCTCTGTCAACACCCCGACCAGCTTGATGAATTGCGCAAAGACGTTGCTCCATACATGACTGACCCGTCAGGAGACGTCCTGAACGAAAAGATTGCACATATTGACCGCCTAAATGGCGTGATTTACGAAGCCCTTCGTCTCCACCCCCCTGTGCCAGGCATAATTCAACGCAAGACACCTCCTGAGGGTATCTGGATTGACGACGTCCACGTCCCTGGCAATGTGTTTGTTTTCTGTCCGCAATATGCCATTGGACGAAGTACGTATTTTCCTTACGTCTGCGATGACTTCAACTAACAATTACCAGGCGAGGCAATCTACGAAAAACCAGAAGAATTCATCCCCGAACGCTGGTACTCCCGCCCCGAACTCGTCAAGGAGAAGAGCGCCTTTGCACCGTTCCTAGTCGGTATGTCTTCCTCTCTCCCTCCTTCACTTCGAAAGACTAACCATTGTAGGAACATACGGCTGTATCGGCCGCCCACTCGCAATGATGAACCTCCGTAGCACCCTTGCACGCCTTATCACCACGTTTGATATCAAGTTTGCCGAGGGAGAGGACGGTAGCACCTTTGATGGCAAGTCGACGAATCACTTTCTGTGGGTTCCGGGGGATTTGTTTATTTCGTTTACCAAGCGTGGTTAGTGTACTATAGTATCATTTATTAATTGTATTGTACTTTTATTCGTCGAAAGGATCCAGAGTAGAACTGTGACTCTGTAGACATGTGAAGGAGTAGATATGCGCTAGTCCCGAATAAGATGCCAAGCAGGTCCAAGCTCCGCCGAGTCGGACAAAATGAAGCTTCCAACTATTGCCCTCTCACCTCATCAACACATCAAACACAGTCAAGAGAATAGCAATGGCTCCCAAAATACCATGGAGGGCAATCTCAGCCCGATCGACTGCTCGTCGCAGCGCTACAACACTATCAGAGCAATACCGCTGCTTCTCCTGCTCCATACGTGCCCATCAACAAATACCGTCATCATCGCAAAAATCAGACGCAGAATCCCGAATGACGCATTTCGGTTTTGAGAATATTCCAGAGGCTGAGAAGGAGTCGAGGGGTGCGTTTTCTGCCTTAAAGATCGCGAATGCAATTGAGCTGATGCAGGTGTATAGTCGGCGCCGTGTTCAGTTCCGTCGCAAGCTCGTACGATACGATGAACGACCTCATGTCCCTTGGCATTCACCGTCTATGGAAAGACCACTTCGTCCGATCCTTGAACCCCGGTTCACCTAAGGTCACATCGACACAATCCGAAAACGACGGCCAAAAAGGATGGAATATTCTCGATATAGCCGGCGGGTCAGGAGACATTGCCTTCCGCATGCTTGACCACGCAACAAACATCAACAACGACCGGGACACCCGCGTCACAGTCTCCGACATCAATCCAGACATGTTAGCCGAAGGACGCAAACGAAGCCTTGATACGCCCTACTACAATACGAAGCGGTTATCCTTCATGGTCGCAAATGCAGAACACATGCCTCAGATCCCCTCCAACTCGGTTGACTTGTATACTGTGTCGTTCGGCATCCGCAATTTCACCGACAAACAAGCCGCCCTCAACGAAGCATACCGCGTCCTCAAACCGGGCGGCGTCTTCGCATGCATGGAATTCAGCAAAGTGCAAGACTTCTCCCTGTTCAACGAGGTGTATAAACGATGGAGTTTCAGCGCAATTCCACTCATCGGACAGCTCGTTGCGGGCGACAGGGCGAGTTATCAGTATCTGGTCGAGAGCATCGAGAAGTTTCCTTCGCAAGAAGAGTTTAGGGATATGATTGCCAAAGCTGGGTTTGTGATTCCGGGCAGGGGGTATGAGAATTTGTCGTTTGGGATTGCGGCGATTCACAAGGGGGTGAAGCCTTTGCCTTAGTCGGTATAGAAAGATAGTATAGATAGGTAGATAGAGTGTATAATACGTACAGTGTCTTTTCTTCAGTGCAGTGCCAGGGTTAGGGTTGGCTAATGCGGGGTTCACGGGGGACGGAATGTGGCCGCTCACTTGGCCGATTTCCTGACACATGCAAGTCATTCTCTGCACATACTCTAGTCTCTAGCTAGTCAACCTGTCAATCTGATACAGACCGGAGAATCCCGAGCGGGCCGCACTCCCTTCTACATACACTCTATCAGATGCTACGTAGTCCACTTGGTAAGAGTGCTAAGTACGGTGTAGTCAACAGCGGGCGAAGTCGTGATCGCAACGCCGGTTTTGGGTGGCACGACCGCGGCATATCCAAGGAACCGAGCGTGTTAAGGGGAACGCCCATCGAGATGATGTCGCAGAAGTGTTTAAGCCAGCCAGTCGAGATCTCAATCAGATGCTTGACTAGAATAACTAGTTAGCAGAAGTGGGAGAAGTGGCTGCCTGGCTGCGATCGAGTGTAGCTGTCATCCAATCCCGTTGCAGCCTGATATCGGAAAGAAAAAAAGGACAAGATGGATATCTCCGAGCTTCTTTCTGATTTATAACCCTCCCTTTTACTCTGCTCAATTCATCTTACTTTCATCTTATTCCTGCTAATTACTCTGGATGACATCCATGCGTGCTCACTGAAGATCGTCCAGTTTCTGCATCCTGCATACAATTGATTACTCGCTCGATCAATCAGTATGCGTCGGAATGCTTCTTATCGCGGGGGTATGCTAACGAGCCCCTCTTGATTGATTTATCAGACTGTCTATACATATCGCCCTTCGGACTTTTGTCTGTTTTCTCGCTGTTATCTTTTCTTCCTCTGAATCTGAGTCGTGATACCCTATACATACCCTGGACCCAAGTCCGAGCTCTTTTCGCGGCAATCATGTCCCTCCCCTACACCATCGGAGAGACCGACGAGGATGCCCTCTCCACGGCCCTCCATGTCATAACCACTGAACGCGATGCCCTCACTCACCTCGAATACCTGTACCGCACCAACGACCTAGCCGCAAAGAATCTGTCGCGCGCAGTCTCGCAGCTCGTACACACAATCCACCGAGGCGGAAAACTGGTGGTCTGCGGAGTAGGCAAGAGTGGCAAGATAGGCCGCAAGCTGGAGGCGACGATGAACAGTGTGGGGATTCACAGTGTGTTTTTGCATCCTACTGAGGCTTTGCATGGTGATTTGGGTGTTATTCGCTCTGTACGTCCCCTATATACACTCCCTACAAAGGAATGCCGATTGCTAACGGAGGCAGATTGACACACTGCTCCTAATTTCCTTCTCCGGCCGCACCGCAGAACTGCTGTTAATGCTACCTCACATCCCACCCACCGTCCCCCTAATAGCAATAACAGCACATACCCACCCCTCCACCTGCCCTCTCCTCTCCTTCAACAGTCCCGACATGACCGTCCTCCTCCCCGCTCCCTTACACATCGACGAAGAAACCTCTTTTGGGTTATCAGCACCCACAAGCTCAACGACCGTCGCACTTGCGCTCGGTGACGCGCTCGCACTCGCAACAGCTCAAAAACTGCATAATTCGCCTGGTCAGGGTCCCGCAGAAGTGTTCAAGGGGTACCACCCCGGCGGCGCTATAGGAGCTGCAGCTGCGACGGCGGCGGCTATCAATTCGGCGATCTCGACGCCGAGTACGTCGATGACTACGTCGCCTAGTCTTGTCTCACTAGAGGATGCGGGTGTGAAACTTTCTCTCGACGATTCGACCACCAGCAGTGGTGAAGCAGACGATGGAGGTGGGACGATATGCACATCACCCCATTTCGTGCCCATAGACTTTATCCCCACCGTCTTCCCCAGTCGACAGCATCCCTCAGCAGGTAGCTCCGAAAACAACAAAGAGATCCAGGTCCTTGACATCTTGTTATCAGCAATCCAAAACCCCTCCTCAAAATCATGGGTGAAGCTCTCGTCAACATCCATCATCCCTCCACGCTTACTCCGCTCATGCACCAACATCCACAAAGTCGACTCTTTAATATCCGACCTGCAGACTCGCGGGAATCGCGTAGCGATTGACGCGAGTAGATGGATGAGTATTCGCGCATCGACGAGCATATCGCGCGCAAAAGCGGTGTTGGAGGAGACGATGGGGATTGGGGAGATGATGCTTTCTTCCCCTCCTCCTCCTCCTCCTCCCCAGGACACCACCAACGGTAGTAATGGGGAAGAGGAGAGGTGTATAGTAATCAGCGTCGTAGATGACGCCGATCCAACCCAGATACTAGGCTTTGTCGCGGGCGAGGATATTCATCCTTCCCTCTTCGCTGCTTCTTCTTCTTCTTCATCTTCCGCAAACGTGTCCGAGACGACGTGATACATCTCTTGTCCATCTACCCGTTTGTTCATGTATTCATTCCTACTTATATTACAATTTTAAAATCGGTCATGTTAGCATTGGTGGCTTTATGTTTGGTTTGGTCTGAACTTGCATTTTTGTTGGATATACCTTTTTTTAACTTACCGATTTACGATACCGGTATTCGTATATAGATAGTTTATATGTTTGACATGAACATAGGCGTTACAGGGCAACATGCCTTACTCTGCTCTCAATACTCTTTCCTCGATATCTTTGGAGATCTTACGATAGGTTTGAGAGGTCGTAACGTAGAACATGTTCATTTGCATCGAGTAAACTACTCTAAAACATACAATATAATCACATGAATGTATCGATGGTAATCATCAATCAACCTGATCACCGCCATCATCCCTGATAGGATATCGAAAAATCCTCTGCCGGAGTAATAATGAAATGTTGAGATGAGAATCTGCTGCTATTCGAGGCCCTTCCAAGCCTTCAAGGTGCAACGACAGTATAACACCGTATATATACACCTGGCCAGCCAGACTGTAAAGGGCCTATTGTATCAAAATATAGTAAGACACGAGCCCCAGCACAATTCCCACCAAGAAGCCGTTTGTGCCACTCACGAATACCAAAGTCGCACCGGAACTGGTTGCCTGTGCAGATGGACTAGCTCCCTTTGTTTCGGAGCCGCTGGCTTTGCCGACGTATTTCCCATCGTGTGCAGTGGCAGTGGTAGCTGTTGCGATGGCACCGGCAACATGATGAGATGAAGATGCTCGGACTATCGGTGTGCTGGCCTTTGAGGTAGCGGATTCGGTCGAATCGGTTTCATGAGGCTGCTCGTGGGCAGCTTGTTCCGGCGTAGTCGTTGTGGTCGATGCAGTCGTCATGAGAGGATCCGGAGCGGACTCTGCTGCAGCTTCTGCCGGGGTGGAAACAGAAACATATTCCACTGGAGCTCCAACAGGAGTACTAACAGAGGCAGAACCGGTAGTAGTCACAGGCGCTTCGATTGCCTGTTTAGGATGAGCGGTCGCCGCAGGAGTGCAAAAGTTGTTGGCCGTTCCACAAACGTAGCCAACTTGACAACAGCCGCCTCGGGGGCAGCTGGGGCCTCCGTTACATGATTCATCGCAAACGGGAATGTCACGAGAATAGGTGCATGCGGCGCCTTTCGGGCAACAACCGAGATGATCAGGACACAAGGTCTGGGTAGCTGCTGGACATTCACCAAATAGTCCTCGTCTATCAAAGCCCCCCCAACGTGCGAGAGCCGTGACAGGAGCAAATGCACGCATTTGTTCTGCTTGGATACTGACGACGAAGATTGAGACGGCAACACAGATGCGGATGAGGGGAGAGGCCATGGTGCTTTTAGTTGATTTGTTACTCCTGGAATTGATATGATTGAAGCAGAAATTGAAGTTGGAGGACTCGTAGGATCGATCTGATCGAGGCGAAGAAAGGAAGTCGAAGCACTCTCAAGATCAATCGCGGTCGTAGTAAGTAGATACTGTCCAAGGCTGGGGGAACCTGAGAGGTATATTCTGATGACTATTGAGACAAGTAGAAGATGTGAAATGCAAAGCGGAGTATATACGAAGTATACAGTCGATGACTTTGAGTGAAGTGATGAGGAGGAGGAAGAAGAGAAAGAAGAAGAAGAATGAGAAGGGAGAGGGAAAGAGAAAGGGGATTCTGAGCAGCGCATAGACGGAAGGAGCGAGGGTGCCTCTTTCCATGTTGGAGGATGCACCTTCCTGATGGGCGCAGGTCTTGATAGGATCGCCTATCGTGCCTTCCTCATCTTCGTGGACAATCTGAAATGGGACAAAAAGCTTCGATCTATTCGGGGAAGCGTTCATAAGAAAACAAATACGACGTGGCTGATCGTAACTTCCTTGACTTCATCTAATGCCTGACTTTGGGTCGACGTCTAATGCTCCGACGGCACAACAGATTCGTACAAATTCCAGCAAGCAATGCAAGCAATCCTTCATCTCTGGGCAGTCTCGGTATGCAAATCTCCCAGGCAATTAACAATGGAGGGTATTCGATATGACAGTTGAAAACAAACAATAATGCAAATGTGAAGAGCACGGGGAATCAAAGTATTTACAAAACGGAAATCGTTTCATGCGCGCCAGGAAGGCTCCGCTGAAGCAGGCATGCTACTGGCGATGCGAAAACCAAGTATGGGCAAAACCAAAAGCTAACTCCATGCTTGGGCTGGTGCTCACTCTTGCAAACCATCCTTCGGGGGAGTCGCAGACTCGGATGATTCGTCCACTCCAGTGGAGAGGGGCACTCAGATCTATAAATGTCTAATGGCATAGTCTAACGGCAGGCACGAGCCAATGTGATATCCCAGAGTATGATAGGACGAGACTAGACTGCAGTCTTTTCTTTGCCTTTTCCCTTATCAACCGAGGTCGTGCTGCCGGAACCATCATCTTCATAGAGATGGTGTTGCTCGATATATCGAATCACAGGAATGGGAATCAAGTAGCGGACGCTCATCTCACGCCTCAGGAACAGACGGATCTTAGTACTGCTGACGTCGTTTTGAATGAGTTGTTGAATGACATGAATATTGTCGCGCCAGGGTTGTAACGCGGCCAAGGCTTCGTCGATATCAGTACCACTTCGTTCGACAATAAAGGCCTGATACCAATTAGCTCCATATATAGCATCCAATCAATGGATAAACGTACACCGTAGCGACCTAAAATATGGTCCAAATCCTTGTCACTCCAGACTCCAGGCGTCGACATGGTGTGGATCAAATCCGCGCCAGCCAAAAGTGCTACTCGAACTTGCTTGCGAGTACCGTTGCCGCAGTCGACACCTTGTCGCACCACATTGATTTCATGGTCGATATGATCAAGTACCACAGCAGTTGGTTGATATTCCTTGTGCAATGCCTCCCAGGGATCAATCATTAACCAATCGGACGATTCGTCGACAGCGAGTTGGCACATGGCGAGACTATAAAGCGTCAGTACTCCATTCGTCACTGTATCATATCTGTCCAAACTCTTGTCAAACGTACCGATGCTCTGCACTGGCCAAACCTGCCTTTCTATAAGCATCTGACACTGGCGACAAATATCCTCCCAACAACTCGTAGTTTGTACTGAATTTCGCATAATCGGCAGCCATCTCTCTGTACCACGTTAGCATCGACCCCTAATATACCAGTATGGACAAATAACATACTGCATTCGGAGATGTAAATAGGTTGGAGGACTGAAACTTCCAGCTGCGACCAAAACCAAAGGCGTCTTGCTTGGATCGTCCATCACTCGCTTCAGCCGATGTACGGGGAACTCATAGGTATCGAGGCTGCCGACGTAGGGAGCTAGTTCCTGGCTGTTCGTAGAAGATGGGGTCGCCATGGCTCTGATGAAGATAATGAAGTGAAACGCGTTTCGAGTTGATGTTGCTGCGACTAATTGCTTGCTCGTGATCAATAGCCGTAAGCGAACCGCTGCCGGTGGCGATCGGAGATAAAGTGGCTATCGCAATGACGCCAGCGATAGATTTTTCACGAATGCGACCGCGGAGAGCGGCGTCCGTCAACCACAAGAGAGATGAACGATCGGTCCGATGTCCTTGTATCGATTGTACAAAATGAGGAGCGTAGGGTCCGGGGTTGCCTATGGGGTCGAGAAAGTGTGGCTCAAGGTCGATAAAATCTCGGCAGAGAGACCGACCGTTGTCGGACGCGGCGGGGTCGCGGGATGCTTTCGTACGCAGATATGCACTGCCGTTGGAGTGGCAGGCTGGGGTTTTCTGCTGTATCTTTTTGCAGTGATTGATTTCAGGAGGAAAGCACGCAATCAGGATGTGAGAGATGGGAAGAATCAAAACAAGAACGAAAAGAGTGAGTCAGTGAGTTAAGTTGGTTGAGAGTTGTGTTTAATAAGCAAAGATTCTACACAGTCTCGGCGGATTTAACGCCGTGTCGGACGTCAACGGTGTCTCAAAAGGGAAGCACTACGGTCGCCTGTGTATATTCATTGCGGAGAATCTCCAGATACTATTTGAAGCTTTTGTATATCTGCCTATCTCAATCAATGCCTGCTGTTGCCTTGAGAAATGCCAGGATAACCATGCTGTTGGCTATGTAGCGTTGCCTGCCTGAGAGAATAGGCACCCCGCCGGAAACGGATGGCCGACGACTATGGACGAGTACCTTCGATGTCAGTATGATCTTGGTGTATACCGGGAGGAATGCTATGAGGAAAGACGTGATAATTCAATCGAGCCGAATACTCTCTGACAGCTGCTGTAGAATACAAGTTAGTGCCTAGGTAGAAACGTAGTCAGAAGAGTGATATGTAACTGTCAGATTGCATCAGCATAAGCTCCTCCACATGTGACTTGGAATGTTCAGGCATCTGGACCATTGCTTCCATATACAAGCTGCTTAGCAAGACCGGCATAATTCCTTGCAGTAGACTCTCATGGAAAAACAGATTCCTTGCAGGTTTAAATTGCTGTTCAGTTGGTTCGACCATCGGTTGGTGGTAGAACCAAGTGTTGCACCCCGGCAGTCTGACGTTCTCCGAACAAACCTCCAAGCATTTGGCAGCCCGACCACCACCACCACTCCTCGTTCCTCCTCTTCCAACATCCATCCAACACAACCGACTATCGCTGCATCGTTTCAGCACTATCCGATGCGCCTTGATTATCCCCATATTCGACCCGTCTCATAACCGACAGTATATATAACACCATCGTTCGCCGAGTTTTCATCCTGCAACGTCACTCGACCACAGCTCGCTAACCGCCATCCTCCTCCTCATCGATACTATACCGAACGTTCGTCGCTCTGCCTGTTCTTCCTCCAACCCGCTCTGAAGAGCTGCGGATGGCGGGTTAACAGCGGTCACGACGAGCATTTCGATCACGCTCTCAGCTACTTATGGCCAGACGAACGACTGTTGCCGACTACCAGGACTCTCGTGAGCCACATCCTCTGTCGTCCTTCTCCGCATTTTCCGCTCCGCCATCGTCTGCGGCATCTATACAATCCACCTCGGCTGGTCCAACTTTAAGGTGCGTATTTAGCTTTGCTGCATTGCTCCGTTGTGTCGTGATTTCCGTGGTGTTCGAATTATTTGATTTTCGCTCGGATGTCTCCGCCAGAGCTCTTGTCTTCCGGACTACTTGGACTTCAGACGAGAATCTCCGGCTATATCCATACTTTCTGGAGCGTACCTCTCCTGAACCCGTCCATTGGCGATTGCTCGGGCACCTCACTTTGTTTGAAAGCTGCCATCGTTTTCTTCCCTCTCGCACTTTCTTCAACCTCCCAAACGGCCCTGGTTGCACTGTTGGACATTGACTTGCACAATCCACCTGTCATTGTCGTGTGTCTGCCCCCTCCCTTGAGTTATCATTTTCCTCAACTCAACTCACTTCACTATCCCACTTCCCCCCTCATTCATTCCATCACTATTTTTCTCCTAAGCAACATCGTCTAACGTCGCTTCGATGCCTCCCAGAACTCGCTCCACTGTACGTGCTGAGAACGCTTTGAACAGCGCCGATACGACAGGTATATCCTCGACTGGGAGCACAGCTTCTAGGAAGCGTAAAGTAACTACGCGTCGTGGCAAACCGCAGGACGAACCCGAGCCCCCCTCACAACCTAGCTCACCGCCGAGAAAGATAAAGAGACAGCGTACAGCACTTGCCACCTCTTCGAGCACAGCTCCTGCTCCCCCATCTGCTGCTCCGCGATCTCTCCAGCTTTCTCGAAACCGTCCCGCCATGTCACAACCTGGGTGAGATTTTTTTTTGGTTGACCTTGAGAAGTGAAAATACGCTAACTCTTTCTGCTTCTAGCCCTTCATCACAACCCTCAGATGAAACCTCTAGAGTACGAGCCTCTTCTTCTAATTCCAGGAGGAAATCAGGGCGGAGTGGTAAATCAACTCGTCGAGACAAAGATGCCCTCCCCACTGCCCCAGAAAATAATACCAGCCAATCGCCACAACGTCGACCGAAGAAACGTTCGCCCAGACACAGCCCAGATGTGCCAATGAAGGATGCTGACAGCCAACCGAGCGAGGCAGATCCTTCAAAGGAAGACGATGACGACCAATCTTCGCAGCCGAGTGAGAGCAATGATGACAACCATACAGCTGGATTGATGGATGACGATGATGGCGACCCATTTCGTAGCGCATTATTCGGAAATCGCACCCCTTTGGGCCTACAAAATACTCTTCGAGCTCTTACGGGCATGATGACTAGCATGTCTTCACGACTACGCGAGATTCTGGGGCAGTTAAGAATGAAAGAGGATCCATCCATACAGTTGATCGCTTTGCAGGAGCTTTCGGATTTATTGCTCGTTTCCAACGAAGACAATCTCTCCGGCCAATTTTCTCCAGATTCCTTTGTCAAAGAGTTGGTCAAGCTTATGCAACCAAGTGAGACCGGCGAGGAAAATCCCGAGATTATGCTTTTGGCCTGTAGATGTCTTGCCAATATGATGGAGGCCCTACGAGGATCGGTAACGAATGTTGTCTACGGTGGAGCAGTTCCTGTGCTTTGCCAAAAACTACTCGATATTCAGTTCATTGATTTAGCGGAGCAAGCATTAAGCGTACGCTCGATCCTTCCCTTGATCAAGATATGATACTAACTAGGCCTAGACACTGGCAAAAATATCTGAGGATTTCCCAGCATCTATCGTTCGTGAAGGTGGACTCACTGCTTGCTTGACCTATCTAGATTTCTTCCCAACGAGCACTCAACGTACAGCCGTTACCACGGCGGCGAACTGCTGTCGAAGCCTCCCCGGGGATTCGTTTCCTGTCATTCGGGATGTAATGCCGACATTGTTGAATGTCTTATCCAGCAACGATCAGCGGGTAGTCGAACAGGCCTGTCTTTGCGTGTCGCGTATTGTCGAGAGTTTCCGAAACAAGCCCGAAAAACTAGAAGAGCTCATTGAACCGGCCATGCTGAAGGCGATCCTCCGACTTCTCGTACCTGGAACGACAAACTTGATTGGACCACATATTCATACCCAATTTTTACGCGTTCTCGGTATTGTTGCTCAAGCTAGTCCTCGCTTATCTGTCGAACTTCTTCAAATGGATGTTGTGGACACTCTCTATCAGATACTTACTGGAGTCTCCGCACCACGTGAGGATGATAATGCCGGCATCAAGGTCGATAATGTTGTCATCATGCAAGCATTGGTACACCGGCCCCGTGAACAAGTCTTTGAGACCCTAGGCGTAATTTGTGAATTACTCCCTGGGACTCAAAATCTGCAAGGCCCTCTTTCCCGCTTCGACAACGCCTTGACTATCAATCTGCAATCTCGATTCGCTCCTATACGTTCCTCGTCCAAGTTGAAGGAATCGGCCGAAAAGAGGCGTGCATTGCTTGCGGATTGCAAACCTGAATTGAAACGATTTGCCATGGTTCTTCTGCCGACTCTGACCGACGCTTACTCCAGTACTGTCAACCTAGGTGTCCGACAGAAAGTCCTCCTAGCACAGCTCAAGATTATACAAGAAATTGATGCAGATGTACTTCGGGAAGCTCTTCGAACAGTCCCTTACGCATCTTTCCTAGCTGCAATTCTCTCGCAGCAAGACCATCCTCTATTAGTGTCGTATGCTCTGCAATGCGCCGAACTACTCTTTGAACGACTACCCGATATATATCGTTATCAGTTCCATCGAGAAGGTGTCATTGCTGAAATTGCTGACTTAGCTGCAAAGCAATTATCCACGGAAAAAGTATCGTCCGACGTCAAGCCACCAAGCGAAGCTACTGTCCAAATTCACGCTCCAGAACTGGCCCCGGATTCCCGAGCCACCAGCGAAAATCCAAGCGCCTCGCGTGATGACAGTGAAGATGAAGACAATGAAGACGAGGACGATGACGAAGATGATGACCAAGATGATGACGATGATAATGAAGATGACGACGACGAAGATCAGGATCGTGATGATGACGATGCCTCGGAATCGGAGAGTTCGGAATCTTCCAATGCTCCTCGACGAGTTAATCAGAGTATGGATGATATGATGCAGGATCATGTTGTCACTACTGCGCGAGCTTTCGTTCAGCTATATGAGCAAGCGGAGAGCACGGACACAATGGCGGATAAAGCAAGCAAGATCCTTAAAGATTTGCAGGCTTTGGCTTCTAAAATCAAATCTACACAGGAGGCTGGCTGGGGTGCTGATTACACGCCAGTGTTTGAGACGCTAGCGTCTTATTTCGACGGAGACGCTATCGACAGCATCACGAGCGCCGAGCTTCTTAGATCTGGTATCATTGATGTACTGGTAGAAAGCTTCACTTCACCTGACGTGACGCCTAGGGCTCGTGTCAACTTCCTCAAGGCATTTATGGGTACCATGGTGTCTCAGGAGGCTTCACAAGCATCGCCGTTCAGCAAGTTGATTCATAAACTCCATGATCTCCTTAGCAGGACGGAACACTTTGAAGTGATCACTGTTGGCCACAACTCTCTAGAAATCACAAGGAGCAATGCAACATATATGCTTGGCAAACAAGTCCGTCTCAGGTTGGTTGCTGATGAGGGATCAGATATTCCCAGGCCATACCGGAACATTATGGTCTCAATTCACGCAATCGCCACCTTCAAGTCGCTTGACGACTTCCTACGGCCTCGAATCAGTCTGTCTGAACGGCCCAGGCCATCTCGTAATCTCGACTTCTTATCACAGCTTGCCAATGCGGATCGATTACGCGAATCTCCTCATGCTAGTCAGAGCTCGGCCGAGAATGACCAACTGCCAACTTCTAACCGCCATCGGGGCCTTCCCGATCCCAAAGAAGTACTGTCGGCGCTACGTGGTGAACTCGATGGACGAGATCGTCGACATTCAAATCATCGATCAGGCAGGACTCAGCCGTCAAATCAAGCCGATGAGGAGCCGAGCGATGACCGCCCGCTGGAGTGCGCCGACGAGAAACAGTTGAGTGAAGAAGACGATGATGAAGATGCAGGTGACGACCATGACGAGGAGCTGAACACTATTGTTGACGACTTGGATGAAGAGCTTTCGGATGCTCCTGGTCCAGAACCAACTGCGGTCAACATGGAGATTGCGTCTACTGGAAAGGTCACCGCGCGCAAGGAGGATGGCACCCGCGTTGCCACCCCGTCTCAATCACAAGCCCTGGGTCGAGGCTCGACCTCCACCCCGAACTCCGATCTACCTGCCATGGGCGCTGATTCCTTGGCGATGGCAGGGCGCCCCTTCTCTTCATATGCTGCTGCTGTAGCGGCGGTACCACAAGATTGGCACATCCAGTTCAGCATCGATGGGGAACCAATCACGAACGATACCACAGTCTACCGTGCTATTCACCATAGTCGAGCACATAACGAGGATGGCGGTCGCAATGTTTGGACTTCGGAGCATACTGTGCACTTCAAACGAATACCCGGTCCCCCACCGCCAGAAGCGTCTTCTCTTTCTTCTGCGTCTCGTAACGCAGATGCCACAGATGAACAGACCGGCCTTCCCATGTCTCTAAGCAAGGAACACACTACTGGGTCTATTCTACAGCTATTGCGAGCCCTGCACGAGATGAACGCACACCTTGATGACCTCCGTGCCGAGAACGAGGAACTGGTTGCCGTCAAAGCAGAACCAGTGGCACAGTTTATCAATAACAAATTGACTGCAAAATTGAATCGGCAATTGGAGGAGCCGTTGATTGTGGCGAGTAGCTGCTTACCTAACTGGAGCGAAGATCTTGCCCGCGAGTTCCCATTCTTGTTTCCTTTTGAAACGCGTCATCTCTTCCTTCAATCAACAGCCTTTGGCTACTCACGATCGATGATGCGCTGGCAGAATTCACAACCTGAAGACAGCCGGCGTGATCTTCGCCGTGACGATCGTCCGTTCCTCGGTCGTCTTCAGCGACAAAAGGTGCGAATCTCTCGGTCTCGTATTCTCGATTCAGCTATGAAAGTGATGGAGCTGTACGGCTCGTCTGCCAGCATCCTTGAGGTCGAATATTTCGAAGAAGTCGGTACCGGTTTGGGTCCGACCCTGGAGTTTTACTCGACAGTCTCTAAAGAGTTCTCAAAGAAGAAGCTCAAGATCTGGCGAGAGAACGAATCTGCTGATAAAAACGAATATGCTTTTGGTAAGCACGGCTTGTTCCCAGCGCCTATGAGTGAACAGCAAGCCGAATCGGAGCTTGGCAAGAAGCAACTTCTTCTATTCAAGTCACTTGGAAAATTCGTGGCACGATCCATGCTCGATTCCCGCATCATTGACATCAACTTCAATCCTACCTTTTTCCGTGTAGGCACCCCTGGCTTCGTTCCATCTCTGGGCGCCGTCAAGACAGTGGATGAGGATCTCGCAAACTCATTGCAACTTGTCAAACGATTCGCCGATGCCAAGTTTGAAATAGAGGAAGATTATGATCTCACCTTTGATCAGAAAATGATGGCCCTGGAAGAATTGGAGATTGATGGAGTCCGCGTTGAAGACCTGGGCTTAGACTTTACACTTCCAGGCTACCCCGCCATTGAGCTGATGAAAGATGGTTCCAACATCAGTGTACAGACTAGTAACATCGACATGTACCTAGAACGCGTCATTGACTTCACCTTAGGCGAGGGTGTGGAACGACAGATTGAGGCATTCCGTTCTGGATTTTCGCAAGTCTTTGCGTACGCGGCATTACGATCTTTTACCCCGAATGAGCTGGTGATGCTGTTTGGACGAATCGAGGAAGACTGGTCTATGGAGAGTAAGACTCTTTTCATTCCAATGGTCGAAATTTCGCTAACGTTCCTTCTCTTAGCACTGATGGATTCCATCAAAGCGGATCACGGCTTCAACATGGATAGCAAGAGCGTACGAAACTTGTTACAGACAATGAGTGAATTGGATCCCCAACAGCGACGAGACTTTTTGCAATTTGTTACTGGTAGTCCCAAGCTTCCAATTGGAGGTAAGTTACATGTCACTCGTTTCAGTGGTTGCAGAACTAACGTCATAATAGGCTTCAAGAGTCTCACTCCCATGTTCACAGTGGTGTGCCGTCCCAGCGAACCTCCATATACACCAGACGATTACCTGCCCAGTGTGATGACCTGTGTCAACTATCTCAAGCTCCCCGACTACAGCAGTCTCGAAGTACTCCGCGAACGCCTCCTTGTAGCCACCAAAGAAGGACAAGGAGCTTTCCACCTGTCATAACGAAATCAACGATGCCTATCTTCACAATCTTGTCCCTTTCCTCCCTCCTCCCTACCATCTATCTTCTGCCCACCTATTCTGCTGTATCTGCTTTGTGCTTTATTCAAGTTTCGGTCATCTGATTTTGATCACTTTCAAGGGCTGGCATATTAAGCTTATATTTTTATCTTTACAACTCACATACCCCTTCAGAATGTAATGACACGTTGCATGGCGGTATTACTTAACGGCAGTTCATCTACATTTTTACTTGTGCCTGTTTTGATGCTTACTCGTTCTTGATTTTCTGATACGTATCTGCAAGAGCTGTGCTGAGTAATATGGGTTGCAGGGGGTTTTTCTTTCTCATTAATGGTTTGATGAATGTGTATTGAATTCTAGATAGCAATGAATCGGGCTTTTCTCCAAGAATGTAAGGCCAGAGCATAAACAGATTGGATCTATTGATCGAGAAACCCTCCGAGTTCAATTTTGCACATGTGTCTTCCGCACCTCCAAGTCCAATTGAACCATTTGTATCTGAATACAACCATGGAACTGTCCTCTTCACTTGCTATGAATGTAACATTGAATTCACGTGAATATGTATAAGGGTTGGAGAACGTCTAGCGTGCGATGGGATATATAACGCAATCTCGGCCTGTCATCGCATATTGCATGGACATATGATCATTGCCTATTGCTTTCTAATGGCTCCATAGCATCGACTTCAACAGATCGGTAATGGCACGACCTTCCAAGGTTCAGAAGATTATTTGTTGTGTAGAGTATGACGATCAAATTCGTGGCCATTATCAGTGCCGGTGCTGCAGGTATACACGCCCTCTGTCGAGCTTTCCTAGATACAATGAGAACGCAACAGCAGCAGCTTTTGCCACCGAGAAATACTTCGAGACAATCCACGTCTTTGAGCGGAAGGGGAGTGCTGGTGGGACATGGTTCGCTTGCCCTAACCACTCCTGAACCCGGAAATTCCAAACATCGAGAAATACATTGATAGATGCTGAGATATGATTTTTTGGGAATACAGGATATACGACGCCGACCCAAGCCCCGTAGCAAACCCTCAACTCGGCAAATTACCACCAGATATTGATCCTCCGTTGAGAATACCGGATGCTTTACCGCGTACGACCGAACCGTGCTCTCAAGAGCGGTGGGATAAGACAATAAGACACCTATATACGATGAGTTGACGTACGCTCTCCTGAGACTAAACTTTCTCAAATATTCAGAAACTAATGACGATATTTTCAGAACAAATGTTCCCGCACTAGCAATGTCCGTCGCTGAAATCCCCTTCCCCTACGGCCCCTTTGTGCCGCATCATGTGCCGAAATAGTATACCGACAATTACTTTACGTAGTTTAAATTGGGTTAATATCTAGAGCTTAACACGACTGTGTAAGATGTCTCTCGTCTCCCTTCAAAAAGCAGGTTTGGGAGGGACTGCGATCGATGCAGTTTGACGCTGCGAAAGTACGATGCTGTTGAGCATGTGGATCATTCATTGGTGGAAAGAGGAGTTTGATGCAGTTGTGTTTGCGAATGGGGATTATAGTGTTCCTTCTGTATGTGTCTCTCATCTTTCAGCGTTTCATGTCGACAGATTGATAGCAGAGCTGATTGATGAAATGTGCAGGTCCCAGCCGTTAAAGGTCTAGAAGCATACATCGAAGCCTTCCCTTGACGAGTTGTGCATTCCAAGTCCTATCAATCAGCAGAACACTACCGAAACAAAAATATCCTTGTTATTGGAAACTCAGCATCAGGGCACGATGTGACGGCCGGCATCGTCAAGCGCCAACTTGCCAGTTTATCAATCCCGACGCATCCCCTCACAGTGGGATGGAAACGAGCCTCCGGAAGGCATAGAATGGAAACCCATAATCAGCTCGTACCTCCCAACAGGCGGAATCCTCGTCGAAGACGGCAGTCTTCTGCGCGACGTCGACCACGTAATCTACTGCACAGGCTACAAAGCCTCATTCCCATTCTGGAACGTCGAAGCCAACAGCACCCCCATCTACGACTATAAACGCGACCATGTAGTAGGCAACTATCTACACGTTTTCCTGACAAATTTCCCTACAATCGGTCTAGTCGGTATTCCGCGAACACTCACATTTAGGAGTTTCAATTACCAAGCCATAGCCCTCTCGCGAGTCTTTGCGGGTCAAACTGCGCATCCTTTACCATCCGTCGATGAGCAGCGGGAATAGCTTACACGACGGCTGGAGCTGGTCACGAGACAACGTAGAAAGTTTCATGATATACCTTGGGATGAAGGGGAGTCGTTGGACTATTTACGTGAGTTGTATGAGCTTGCTGGGTTGCCGAGGATAGAAGGGTTGGGTCAGGTTCCGCCGGTACTGGATGGGGAGACGAGGTTGGCGATTGAGAATGAGAAGAAGTATCCTGTTCCGGGGGATGGGTGGTTGAAGGCGGAATGTGGTGATGGGGAGGAGGAATGGTGGACTGTTGTCGGAAGAGGGCAGTGGCGAGATCGCCTTCACCTCATATAGTATCAACAAGTATCGAATCTTCAAGGATAAATGTTAATAGTCAACTGAATTTAAACCTCTTTGGTCGCATGATGTTGTTCACTTGACACGATATCTGCAAAATTGCCCATTTAGGCAATATTTCTCACTTAGGGCTACGTCGCCCACGTGAATTCACCTCAAGTGCCACATTCAACTACCAGCCTCAAGCGTCTGGATATGTATACGTATATCATTTCAATTGCTGTTTCAAAGGTAAGGAAATCTTCATTCAATGAAGGCCAGGGCTCTTCTACTGACATGTATCGGAAAACCTTGTAAAGCCAATGTGGGATATCAAACTGGTGCAAAATGCAAAAATAAAAACAATCAAGTAATAAAAAAAGTGTAAGACAAGAACAAAGAGTAAAGGATCAATAATATACGTCAGAAGCATATGTACAGGTAAAATGATGTAGAGTGTAATGAAAAGGAATTATCGTTCAGCAGAATGATTAGTGTAGAAAGAAATTAGTAAATCGGACGTCCTTCGTCCCACTTACGCCACTCCCTAGGGCTTCGCACAACGCTCGTATCTTCGTCAATCGATGGCGAGGTCTCGTTTGCGGGAGAGAGGGAAAATCGCACCCTTCCACTCTCCCTGCGGACACTATCCAGATGATTGCCTGTACTGCCAGTCCACTCCCAGGCTCGGGCAACGTCTCCACTACGGCTTTCGCGAACCGATGCTCGTACGTTGGCATTGCCTTCAACCACTGCTTTGACACGCTTCCAGAGCTTCTCTCGACGGTTGCCCCGCAACTCGGAACGTAGGACATCATCTCGTAGCTGGCCAATCGCAATCCAGGGCTCCGGTGCCTCCCCACGTCTATGTAAAGCAGCCTGGGTCGAAAGACGGTCGAGCGTCGTCCCAACAAGCTCGGGCACACGGGCAATGTCTGCTCGTCGAGCGAGGAATTCGGCTCTAACGTAGGCTAGACCGGCCACTGAGAGAACTAGAATGAGAATAGGGAGTCGATACGCGATGAGAGAGAGTCGGAGGTGGCGGCGGAATGCGCAGATGATGGGGAGATTCGCGAGTGAGTCACTTGCGAAGGCACGGGATGAAGTTCTGTCAATGCGAGGCGATCACTGTTAGTGTTCAGACCCCTGTCAGAATCCAGATATAAAAATACACGATCCATGCGATTTGGAATACATAACGGGGTAAGAGGGGGTTATAGATGGAGTCTTGACTTACCCTCCGCTCGTAGTAACTTCTTCTCTAGCAACTAATTCTCCAAGAGCTGACGCCCACAAATCATCAAACTCCGAGTCACTCATTTTGGCACGTGGACCACGTTTATGTGCGACGACTTTCTTGAGTTCTGGCTCGGAAATGAAGGGAGTTTTGGCTTCGGCGCCATCTCCACACTCGTATTTAGCTCGCTGCTCGCGGAGTTCTTGAACCGCCCTGTTAGCAACGGCGATGATGCGGTCGGTCTTCTTGTTATCGACTACACACTTGGGTGGGAGCGGTAAGAAGCCGTTCAACGAGAGTGGGTGGTATTCCTCCACAAAGTCCTTTTCGCACTCAATCTCAAGATTTTGTAAACAGAAGGCATGCGGTGGACACGGTTCACATTGGGGTTCCAGCACGTGTGCCCACTCAGGTACATTGGTATCTGCAAGAGACCATCTGGGTTTGCCTATGCCACAGAAGCCAATTTCAAATTTCTCATGACGCCAATAAACTCCGCAGAGAGATAGAAGGAAGAAAATGACGAGCGTTGGCAATCTCCAGGAAACCGCGCCTTGGTGACTGCTGGCCACAGCTCGTAATTCAGCATTCGCTGTCTCAAGAGCCAATTGCTCATCTGGAGTGAACTCTTCCCCAGCTTCAGGCTCGGACTCATCCTCTAAGTGTGGCGTGGCTGTTCGGAGGCGGGAGACTGGGAACTCAAAGGTCGACTTTCTAGGTGTAATAGAGTCCTCTTCTTGCTTAATCTTGATAGGACGACTTGATTCTCGTTTACCCCGGTGTTCTGCTAAGAGAGCACCGTCGCCCGAGACACGAGGTGTGCTTTTCCGTTTACTTTCTCCGCTGACTGTTCGAGCTCTTGGGGTTGGCTCGTGAGAAGTAGGTGAGCTTCCACTCTGAAAGGGATTCTCATCGGTGAAAACACTACCCGCTCGACTATCAGTCTTGACACTTGGCGTACGCTCCACATATTCATCATATGATGGGACTGCTTCGCTCTTGCGAGTCTTACGAGCGGTAGATCGCGCTTTAGGCGTGGCCTCAGGTATAACGGGGGTCGCAAGATGATCATCTGTGGTTTCCGCATCGGACGCTCGAGTGCCTCTGCTAGGACGGCCTCGGCGCCTTGGTGTAGCTTGTGATAAAGCAGTTTCGTCGGTATCCGCGGTCGATGCTCGTGTACTCGGTCGAGAGCGTGCGCGTCGGCTTCCAGCAGTAGACGGCGGTGGCATTGAATCTCTGTCATTTATCTCATCCTCGTCGCCATTTGCTTCAGAATTAGATTGACTGCTCATATCGGTAATTCCGGCACTTGTGCGTCGAACACGATCTCTTTCGCGGAGAAGTTTCTTCGCTTGGGGTAGAATTTTTTCCTCGATAAGTGCAATCAGTTGGGCCTTCTTCGCCGAGGAAGGGTAGGGTTCATCATGTTTCACGAGGATCGTTCGTAATGCAGGCATAGTTAGCGATGACAGATCAAAGCCCGGTGCAAGGTACTCCAGGTCGTCTATGCTAGACGCCATGGCTATGAAGTTGCCAGGTGTCGCCTTGGATTTCTGAGTATGTTGAACGAAAACAGGGATAGGAATCTTTGGCAGTCGTGTCCACACGAGTTATCGCCAATAAGGACAAAGTTGTCTATTCCAGTTTCTGATTGATGAGCAGAAACACGAATGCCTTTGAGTTTGTGAAAAGATAATGGATAAGAGGGGTTCGATATGCAGCCAACAATTCAAAATGGGTTGTGTCAAGTTGAACTGACAACATGAGATTTTTGGTGCGGTATCCGGGGCAACAAGGTCGTGCCCATTGATTTTGCCACCCACTTGGTCGCAGTTAGCCGTTGTCGCTTGTTGGTCTGGAGAGAAGACTTTGCAAGCTTGCTTTGATAAACGGTCTCTACCGATGAAAATAGGGTCGGTATGGATGGAATGATGGTGAAGATGATGATGGGTTGTGGATAGAAGTGGTTGCAGATGAACGACGTCAGTAAACAACCACGGCTACACGTGATGCGATGTCATTGATTGAACGCTAGACCGGATACGGAATCATGCTTTGAGTCGCTTCAGACGCTTGCTCTTCTTCTCGTCAGATCTCTATTCCAACTACTTTTTATTGAGTCCATAAATTCTACACTAACTCAGCGATAGAACGTTTCTTCCGAGAACTTTGCAGCAGACATGACGAGCGTTCCAACTTCATCTACCCGTGCCAACCATTGATCCAGCATCAATCCACCACCAGCCAAGTTGCCATTGATATCTGAATCATACTCAATATCGCTATTTTGCTGCAATAGAAGATCGCCAAACGTGAGGACTTGATTCGATTTACCACCAAAATCTGACTGCACCGGACTGCCCATATACTCCTGCTCCCATTCAGTACCTGAGCGAGAATTCCACATACTCTTGGTGCTGGGAAGAGCCAGTCCAGCAAGGTATTCTGCGCAGCCGCTGGCCTTGTAGTCTATGGCGGCAGAGGCGTCGAAGAGAGACATGACTATAATCACGATAAACAATGTTCTATTTAAACCTGATATCAGCAGCATTTCAGAGCGAGCAACATAGATATCATTCATACCGGCGTATCGACTCATCTAAGATCCAGCTCTCCCAACGTGGTATCGGATTTTCTGCTGAGCACGGTTTGCAATGTCGGGCATCCGGCTCTCCGACGCTTCTTCCAACTTTCTGCTCATATCATGAGTGTTTCTTTTCCCCCCAGATCTATCAAAGCATGGCAACGTAAACATTCTTACCAGTGTCGTATGGATCAACGGCATATCGAAATCAGCGACGTCTTCATCTTTCTCCAGAACTCGCAGGATGACGTAGATGCACATTGCTTGAAGAGCAGCCACCGTGTCCCAGTCATTGTATTCGGAGTACTGCAGATACAACCAACTTAGAACCCCCTTCTCGAAAACTACCAGGTAGAGAGCATACCTCTTGTAACACTCGCTCCTGCTCAGACCGTATTGCTTTCCATATATGCATACTGTTATATTTCGTCTTGACTGACCACATAGCTACAATACCAGCGCAGCGGGCTAACGGGCCAGGAAGGTTGGTGTCATTGGAGCAATCCTGACTCGGATAGCTTGAATGCACAAATGGCGGCATTCCATCTCTGCTTGCCGAAAGCATCATACGTGGATAATTTTTGAGGTTGACGAGTATATATTTTCGATTGAGTGACAGTGTTCGATGAGGTGTTTCTTTGAGCCAGAATAATCGAGGATACCGTAGAGCTGGTTGGTAGATATTCGGAAAGCTGTTTAGCTCTAACCCTTGGTCAAATTCATTCATGAACGATGATTCGGTCGTTGGAAAATCCAGGGCCGCTGCATATGAGGGGTAGTATAATAACGATTCATCAATCAACGAGTCTAAATATGATGTTGAAGAGGAGGACGGTGTGAATGATGCGATGTCAACCTGTCTCTGTGGCTGACACTGTGCGGTCATTGAATTCTGATATCGACAAGTAAGATTCTTATCCAAGCATCTTGAACATGCGGGAAACCCGGCGTCGCAATGCGTTTTAGCCTTTGAGCAGCCAAGACAGGCCTTCCTTCTTGATCTAGGAGGGTTCCGAGACTTCCTTCGACAGTAACTAGTATGTCGAATACAAGACCTGCCTAGCACATTTACCAGATTTAGTTAGTGCCTTGCTCAAATTGAGGCCTGGAAAATACTTGCGATTATCAAAGCCTTTATGACAAATAGGACATGCGAATTCTGCAGTTGGTTCGCCTAAACTTGGTTCGGGCTGATGTTCAATCATGATTAGAAGTGCACGCAATACCGTGCACTATGTATCCTCGTTGACAAGAGGCTTTCTGAATCGATATAACGATGGATCGACTAGGCATTAAGGAATTTCGTAAGAGCACTCCAGGTCCAAGACACGGAAGGACTGGGAAATGATGACTTGATAGTCGAGAGACTAGCAACGGAGTCCCGTGAAACTTCCGTTGCTCTGATTTGTCCGGCTTTTCTCTCCCCAACAATCACATCGTTAGCCCTAGCCCTAATCCTATCTGGGGAATTCGATACCTTGAAGCTTTGTATGACCCAAAGATTGTCATTTCAAGGTATTCCGATGAGCTGTTGAGAAGAACTACAGATATATAAGATACGGAACATGCATGCCCCTGAGATCAATATGTCAAAGTACTCAGAATTCATTTTCTGGTTCTCCTAACTGTCTAAACCAATTCCAAGTACAACCCACTCTCTAAACTCAAAACTCGGACAAGATGTCACCAATCCTAGACAATGAAGCCGCATGGTTCGACTCTCCCGGTGCCTATCCTCTTCGAGTCGGTCCGGGGCCACAACCGAACCCAGCAGATGACGAGGTGGTAATCAAAGTCGCATATGGAGCCGTCAATCCGCTTGACTGGAAGGTGAGCGTTAATCCCCGTCTGTCTGCTCTCGAAAGGACTGGTCCTAAACATATATGTCTAGCTTCAAGATCAAGCGCGTCCGATTCCCACGCCCAACATTCTAGGCGCCGATGTTGCCGGGACAGTGGTACAACTAGGACGGAACGTAACCCGATTCCATATAGGACAGAGAGTATTCGGGTATGAACGCCGTCCTTTAACTATTATATCCGCTACGCCACTACTAATCCTGCATATATCAGCCTATGCGACGGCCTAATCACAAACAAACTCCCCAACACCGGCTGGCAACGCTACAGCACCTGCACCGAGAACCAAGTCTGCGCCATCCCAGACTCCTTACCACTCGCTCACGCAGCCGTTCTACCCCTCTCAATCTCTACAGCAGCCATGTCCCTCTTCGTAAAACTCAATTTCCCTCTCCCATCATTATCCGACCCCAAACCCACCGGTAAATCCGTCGTGATCTGGGGCGGAAGTTCGTCTATGGGGTGTACGGCAATCCAATTCGCCGTCGCTGCTGGGTACGAGGTTATCGCGACGGCTAGTCCTGCTAATTTCGAGCTTGTCAAGAGTCTTGGTGCGAGGCATGTATTCGACTATAGAGATTCCGATATCGTTGCGAAAGTCGCAAAGATGCTGAAACCGGGTGAGAGTATCCTTGACTGTATCGCAAGTACAGCAACACAGAAGACTGCAAGTGAGATTCTCGGCAAAATCGGGGGAGGGAAAATTGGGTGTCTAAATCCTCCCGAAGGGTCGTTTGCGGATAATGTTGAGCTTATTGATGGTGAGTTTTTTTCATCCTCCTCGACGCCATCAGTCATTGTGTGCTGAGGATGTTATTTAGTATTTGCCTTCCACCCCGGTCTGATGGATACTCATATCGGTGATTTCATATGGCGGACATATGTCCCTCAGGCCATAGCGAGTGGCAAACTCAAAGCTAAGCCAGACCCGATGATCATTGAGGGCGGGCTAGGAAAAGTTCAAGAGGGAATCGATATGCTCAGAAAGGGAGTGTCGGCTAAGAAGATTGTCATTGAGATTGCTAAGGATTCGTGAGAAGTGGACGTTTTCAATGTTGTCAGGGTCATCGTCAAGGGCCATGCCGAGGTGGGCATATCGTACTTTGAAGCGATGAGTATGTAGTTAAAGAGTATGAAAGAGTTCACAATGCATATTCAGATGAATTCTTATATGACAGTCATATAATAAGTAATAAATACAAGTCATAATCAGCCACCGGAGCATGCCACCCAGTCAATTAATATCCTCCTAATGGCCAAAAAGGGGTTGACAAACAAAAACAAAAGTCTCTCACCATCAAAAGAGAGAAGAAAACCAGGTCGAACCCAAGTAATCGCCATATATTCAAGCCGTAAATAGTCATGATCGCAAAAGCGAATCTATGTATATTAACATGCGCAAAAATAGTTGCTCTCCAAAAAGAAACAAAAAAGTCCAGAATAAAACCATTTTGAGTAACCCTTACTCGGCCACCCATTCAAAGTCAAAAAGGTATTGCATGCCAAGAGTTACAATCCGGACTCCGCCCCAATGAAAGTAGAAGGATAGTTGGAAAATTAGCAGAAATGCACTTGGGAAGTAGAGTCGTAAGTGTGCAATCGACGCAAGTTTTGGCGGCGACGATTGTACCAGAAAGGGTCGTCAGAATCAACGATCAGGGGATGGTGGTGATAGCAAAAGACGTATATGAGATGAAGAGTTAGAATTCGTTCCACTGCTTTGAGAACTTGATGTTTTGAGGTTGAGTCCTATTTGAGTTGATGGGTCGGGAGCGCCCGCCGCAGCTATATTGAGATGCTCTTTAAGAGCTTGGAATTCGGCGAGCTGGCTCTGTAGTTGCGAAATAACTTCTGCCATGGACACCGCGTGCTCCCCTATCGAATCTCCCTTCTTGAATGGATGCATCATATGACGTACGGCGAGTGTATTGATACAATTCTCAATTCGTGTGACCTGAGATTCGACGATGCTCAAGATTGTGGCATCTGCGAGCTCGCCACCCCCTCTTTGGATTGCATCCATCAATTGACGGTTGGGCGTATAAGTTTCACTAAGGCACGGGGCCTCGAGAGAGCTACAGAGACGTTCCAACCGAAGAGTAATTTCCCAGAGTTGCCAAATTTGATCTGTTCGAATATCGAGCTGGGAGCCTTTCTTGATCGTCGCAGGGGCTAGATCTTCATCTGGTGAAACACCTTCTTGAGCAGCAAGTCTTCCAGAGAGAGAATGAGGGCAAATGAGATAGACCGCTTCAGGATTCTCGAGTCCTTTCAATTTCTTTTCACCTTGATCTTTGACAACGAATCCTTGGCTGTTAAGTTGTTGCAGTTCTCTCCGAATGTTCTGTAGAGGATCTCCATAATCGCTTTCCGAGCTTACAGAAAGTGAGCGCTCACTCTCTGCATAGACTTCACTTGTGCGTTGAAGCTCGCTCATGAAATCAGAAGAGACAAAGATTTGTCCACCATCGGCAACAGCTGAGATACGGGATGCACGGTTGACCATGGGACCGAAATAATCCATACGATTCGTCACAGGATCCTTCTCGCACACTGGTTCGCCCCAGTGAGTACCCATTCTGACCGAAAGGCCTCTGAAGATGAGGTTTCCGTCTTTATCGTACCGTTCTTTGCACTGTGGCTGCTCCAAGATCTCCTTAGGCCACTCGGCTTCCAGTAATTGTGTCTGGCAATTGAAACACCAAAGTAGAGCGGCGCTGGTCGTTGAAAATGCTACCATGAAGGCATCTCCTTCAGTCTTGACTTCGTAACCGCCGACTATACCCAGTTGCCGGCGCAAGATATCGTTGTGGATTTGAATAGCAGACCGCATAGCCTCTGGGCAAGTCTCCCATAGCGAGGTAGACTTTTTGATATCTGTGAAAATGATTGCCAGATCTCCAACAGGTGCTTCGACAAAATTGAACCGGGCAAGTCGAGAATCGCCAACGGCATCTCGAGCCCTTCTAGTACGTTTGGGCGGAAGCACTTCTTCAGGGAAGGTTGATGGACCAACCGAAAGGCTAGCATTTCGGAGCTTCCTATACCGCTCGCGCTTCTTCAGCTCGCTGACGCCGACGATCATGACCATTAGCTTATTAGATGCGCCAAATGCGATTGCAAGATCTCGAATTTTCTGGCTTGCAATCATCAGGTCTCTGCGTTCAGCTCGAGCCACGTCAACAACTAGATCGAAAGTGACATAATCCCAGACCTCTCTAGATGCCATAATGATCAACTCATCTTGCTCGGTCAATGTAAAGTGAGCAGTATGAGGCGCTGCAACGACCGAAGGAATCAACGGGAAGTAGCCAAATGCTCGAGACACAGGAAGTACGTCGTTAAGTTTCCCATTGCGAGAAACAAAGCCACCAGCCTCTCGTATACGATTCCGTTCGCCAGGTTCGGCCGGGTCATGGTTGAAAGTAAGGGGTCTCAGAGTCCCATCTGATTTGACCAAAACTGCTTGTGCATCGCCGACGTTTGCAACGTACAGATCCATATTCTTCAGATAAAGTACAGTGGCAACTCCGCCTGAATGAATATCATCCTTACTGAGCAGCTTCGCTGCAGCCGAACCACGGGCAAATTGACGGACTTCTTTATCATCAATGGACTTGTATGCAGCAGCGGCCATATCCTTGTTCAATGTGAGGAATGCCCGTCTCAGTGCATCCAGAGGGGTTTCGGTGTCAGGAGACAGCTTTTTTAGTTCATCAACAAAGCAGTGCGTGAAGTTTTCATGAAGGAACTTCGCAATCTTAGAGCCACCAATGGACTGAGATTGGCCGTCAAACATGCCAACCAATGTATCCATATTATCAGAACGTAAGCGAGGAACCATCATATCAATGATAGACAGATGTTCGTCTTTTCCGAGAAAGTCAGCCATTCCGTACGCCAACGACCCTGCAAGAGATGCCGAAGTACGGACACGTCGATCTTCCGTCTCCTCGGGGACTGTCTTGATTGTCAAAGTCACATCCATCAAACCCAAGATACGCAGGTGCGTTAATGAGTTGAACCCGGTCAAATCTGTCCCATTAACGGAATTTGATCCTAAAGAAGCAATGTTCGGTTTGATCTCGAGCCTCTTGTTTCCGGAAAAGTTGAGATATTTGAGATTCCGGTTCCAATTCCAGTTCCAATCGTAAGGCCAGTTGGAGACATTGTATTTGAGCAAATTGCTACCAACATCAAGAATAGCCAGTTTGCTGACTTTGCAGAGCTCTGCAGGCAAGACCTGGAATCGATTTCCGTTCAAGTGTATGGTCTTGAGATTGCTCGTTTCTTCCAAGTCGTCAGAAGGTAATGATGCCAGTTCATTGCCGGAGAGGAAGATGTCGGTCAAGTTCTGCCATCTCTTGAGATAACCTTGAGGGACCTCGGTCAATACATTGTATGAGAGATTAAGAACGCGTAATTCCGGTAGGTAAGCCAACTCTCTGAAAACATCATCTTCCAGCCGGTTATCTGCCAGATACAGATTTCGAAGTGAGCCAGAGAATGTTGTCGCCAGGCGTTGCGCGAAATTTGAATCCTTTCTAGTAGAACTAGATCCCTCGGTGTAGGCTCGTGATGCCGTCGAAGCCTTGCGGCCATTAGGAACATAGGTAGATTGCAAGGAATTGTTGCGGCCTATTCCGGGTGAGCCTGCCAAACTCAGTAAACCACTCGAATTCTGGCTTGGACGCCGTGATTGAGAATCATCAGAAGAGGCCATGTTCTCATAGCTTGGAGTATTAGACAAGCCAGGTGTTGTCGCTGGTGACGGCGACACATATTCGCCGGGTGGTAAGGGAGGCTGACCGGTGTGTTTTGGAAAGCCATCGAGAATGTTTGACGATACGTTCAAATGTTCAAGCTTCAAGCAGAACCATATTTCGGACGGTAACCGCTCCAAGCTACATTCTCTTAAGTTCAAGTGTTTGAGTTCCGTCAGACAACCAATGGTCGGAGGTAATGACTTCAAAGGATTCTTGATCATGCTAAAATGTTCGAGACGGCGCAGTTTGCCAATAGAAGGTGAAAGTGACGAAAAGAAATTCTTGTCCAGAATCAGCTTGGTGAGGTTGGGAAGATTCTCAAAAGTAGAATCTTTCAATTGTACCAACTTTGCCGAAGCGATATTCAAAGAAGTAAGAGTCTGTATTGGAGCATCCAGCTCGAATTGCGTAATTGGGCAATGGTCAAGTACCAGTGTGCGCAGCTTGGGAAAGTTTCCCTTGAATTTCGTCACGGCATTGTGTCCCAGTAGCAACTGTTCCAGCCGAGGCAATCGCATTATGCTGTCAACATTCTCGATGGCATTGAATCGAGCGTCAATCTCTTTAATGCTCTTCAACCCTTGAAACGACTTATCAAGCGGTCCTGATAGCCTATTGTTCGTTACCCACAGGCGCTCCAACTGTTTGAGTCGACCTATGTGTGGCAGTTCGCGAATGCTGTTGAAGCTGATATCGAGATCAACCAAGTTCGGAAGATTGCACAGGAATTCCGGGAAGGTCTGGAAGTTATTTGAAGAGAGCGTCAAACTTCGCAATGAGGAATAATCCCTGAAGTAGCTAGGTAAAGATGACAATCTGTTATTTGCCAATTTGATACTGACAAGACCATGTAGCTCAGAAAGATCAGTATATTCCAGCCCGTCGAGTCTGTTATTAGAGGCATCGAGGTATGTCAGTCGAGTGGCCAAGCGGAAACTAGACGGTAGTCGCCAGGCCTCGTTGCTCATGAATTTGATCTCACGTAGGTTGATACAGCTTGTTATAAAATCCGAAGGCACATCCATGTCAAGATTTCGGGACAGATTCAATGAGATGATTTCAGGCGCCCTTTTGTAGAGCGTAATCGGTATCGTGGCAAGGCTGCGTCCTTGAAGGTCGACGTGACTGAACTTTTGACTCTTGTTGAACCCAGGGTCAGCATCCAAGCTGACATAGGCGTTAAGCTTGGTGGGTAAGAAGATGAACCGGCATATGTAGCTGTGATCTTCACGGCCAACATCCTCGATTCTATCCTTTGGCAAATAGCCCACTTGCTCGAGAAATTTCTTCTGTAGTAGGATCGGACGCTCCCCATGTTCGAGTTGTCTTGACAAATCGTTTTTGCGCATGACGATTTCATAGTTCTTCAGATCATCTTGCAAGAAAGACTTTTTTCCAAGCAATTCAAGAATATCGGCGACGGTCGCGTTCAGAGGAGCCGAGAGTGTTGCAAATGTTGAGTCAATTCGAAAGACACGAATAAAGTAGCTGGTACTGTCATGAATAGCGGCAGCTTCAAGCTCATCATCTATCTCAGGAAGACCGCGAACAAGATCGTCGCCTTGCCTCTTAACCTGCCAACTATCGGGGGCATTCCAGTCCCCAACCTGATGTTCTTGCAGTAATTTATCCTCCGGCAGGTTGCCGTCAAAGATAACGGTTTGATTGTTAGGGGAGTACGGTCTTGGTTCACTAACAATGCCTTTCATATCATTAAGGTTGGTATCAAGTTGGAACATATTCGGCTCTCGATACGGTGGTGACTTGTTTGGGATGTTTTTTCGGCCCTTCTTGTGTTTGTGAGGATGTATGCCCAACCCTTTCCCATCTCTTTTACGATCATACTCAAGACTATCACCATGTCTCCCTACAACACTATCATCAAGACTGCCCTGGCGATGACGGAAAGGGGAGGCATCACGTCTCGGCACCTTTGCGGCAGTTCTTATGGCGTCGTGCAAACTTTTTTCTGAGCCAGGTAGGCTCTTCAGATGAGAAGGCTTGCTCCGAAGTATCCTATGGACAAAACCGCGAACGGGACCTGGCGAGTCATGGCCAGAGCCAGTGTCTCGCTGGATGATAGAACTTTGAGCACTAGGAGTGGGACTTGTAGGTCGACCTGCCAAAGTGCTCGTTGAACTCATGGCGGTATTTGCCAATAAGCCTCCAGCATCTCGAAGATGAAAACTTGCCCCATCATCTTGGGCATTGGCCGCAGTCGATCGAAGAGCGGACTCAAAAGATGCAGAAGATGTAGGCTTTCCTTCCTTACTTCTAGAATGTCGACGTCCGGTAAACGGGAGCTTATGTGAAGTTTTGTGGTCGGAATGTATTGACGCTGCCTTGCCATTGGTGAAACGTTGAACATCAGGGCCGGTGGGCTCCTTTCGTACGGGAGCCTCTCCATAGTGGGGGATGTCGTTGTATTGTTGGTACATCCACGGTGTAACTTCACTTGAAGGTAATGGGGTTCGTGGTCGCGAAGGTCTCGGTGAAAGAGTACGGGTTTTGTGGGTTTCTGAGAGATTTTTAGACGCCGTCGAGTCGTTTCGGTGACGCAATGCGGGTGTTTCGCGTATTTGGCTGTTTGAATCGCAATCTTCGCGGCCACTGCTTTCCGCAGGACCACTTTCATCTCCAGCGCCGCCACCGAAGAGCCCATGAAGCCGCCTGCGGATATGTCCGTTTTGGCTTGACTTCGAATTGCTACTAGTTGCGCTTGCGGCAGACTCTCTTCGAAACTCCTTGAAGCCAAAGTCATGGACATCGGAACCTGACGTGTTTTCGCTGCCGTGACGGAAGGCGGGGGTGATTGGTGAAACTTCATGCTCTGACGCATCATGAAGAAAGGTGCCGGAGTTACGACTAGGCGGATCATTTTGATCTGGTGATGTTGGTGACGCTGGCGAGACCCATGATGCGCGAAAAGGATCGTGAGCTATTGGATTGAGGGATAGTTGATATGATCCCGATGCAGGAGGTGGTGGTGGCGGCCCCGAATTTAGGGAGAAGTAGTCATCGGCACCTAAAATTGCCACGGCTTTGCGATGATTTTGTATACTAGGTTTGCGTAGGTCGGTCGGGGAGATAGAAGGAGAGTTGGAGAATATCGACGTATAAAGCTCAGGAGGTGACGGAAGATTGGCTTGTCGGCCAGATGGGATTCTAGAATCAATCAGTTAGTGATTTCATCTGATCTTGAGGACGGCAGTGAAGAATCAGCCCAGATAACAAGGACTGACACAAGAATGTGTTGAAGTCAATCAGGTAGAGAGGTTCAATATTCATGCAAAAACTGCTAAATATCTGACACGGGTTGGGCATACCTATTCACACCAGACTGCGGTGTCTGGCGACCGCTGCGATTCCCATTTCGCAAACCGTTCTCAATGGTGTCATCTCTCACTGTCGACTGTGAATGATAGCTGCTAGTGGAGCTTTCGGAACCATGTCGTTCGTTCAGGGACATGAGGTCCCCGTTTCGCCTGGCCATGAGGCGGGGTTGTTGGTGAGTCTTCACCAACAACTGCAGCAGAGCTACACAGAAAAGGCGTCAACGCGCAGCAAAGCCCTGGACCTCCAAGCCTAGTTCATTTGACACTGTATGGATAGCTCGAGGAAAGTTGTCGGGTTGGATGAGCGATAGGAGGCCAAACGACAGAAAGAGGAAGGCGCGGTTGACGGAGAAGCTCACTGGTTGCGATGACGTCTGCAGTTGAGGTAGAGAGACAGTTCTCAAAGTACATCAATATCAAGCGAGCTGTGAAGAGGATATTTGATGCGTCAATATGGCGAAGAAGATAGAGTGCGTGCGTAGTTAAAGGTTCGGGGTGGATTCGGTATATTCACGATTAGCGCAACAATGCGACGGCGTCGCTACATGGCTGGTTGACAAGGACCGAGTTGCAGCTATCGAGCATGCTAGTTAGAGGAAGTGTGCAATCGTGCTTCGAAGTCGTCGTGAGTAGCCGGCAACGTAAAATAAAAACAAGATCGAACGACTCGTTTGACGAGCTGAGTCATGGAGAAGATGGCCGGGGTTGGTGGTTGAAGGTTGCAAGAGTCGAGTTGAGGTAAGTTCGATGGGTTTACTTCGTAGGTTTGGCGGGAGCGAACGGGCGAGCCTTTTTGGGTCAGTCTGGGCTGGGCGGTCTTGGCACCACATCCTGGGGTCGACGAGCCGCCCAGAACGGCTTAGCGCTGAGCGAGCCCACGGAGTAGGATCTCCGTCGCCGATTCTTTGATCTCACTCCGTATCCCACTCGATGCGTAGTGGTTTCCAGCGGGCTATATTTCGGAGCGTTACCCTTTCCAAAGCTGCAGGTCACTGTACGTGGCACATCCTGGTTCAGTGCCTGAGCACTTGGGTCAATACGTCAGATGCACGGAGTTCTCAGTATGGCGTGGAAGCTAACAAGGACTTGTTCAGCTTCGTCCAAGATATGCGAACTACGTATCAGGCATTGAATCTTGGGATAGCTGATTATCTTTTTTCTACTCACCAAATTTACCGTCTAATATGGCATTTTTACATACTCAAATGGTCTGAAGAACCTTCAGGCCACCCGCTTTGTTTCAAAGACGCGTACTCAATTACTACGGTATGCAGGCAAAGACTCATGAAATGACATCATTTAGCCTTACTTTTCAAGCATATCTACAGAAGTTGTGTCATCAGCGACTCAAAACCTTGCCATCTCTGTACGGAGCAATATGCAAAGAGTCGTTACTACTACTACTACTACTACTACTACTACTACTACTACTACTACTACTACTACTACTACTACTACTACTACTACTACTACAACGAACAGCCTCCCCACTTACCAATCAAGCAATCACTAATCCTGTTAGAGCATGTCTTCGTCTGTCAATGACTCAATTCTTCTGTCCTTGAAACCATCCATGCATCTATCACGATTTCGGCCCCCTCGGGGAAAGTATGCGAAATAGTGTGAATCCGAGTCCAAAACGGCGTACATACGAAGCTGAAGATGAAACACTGCGAGGCCCAAAATAGCTTTCCCTGCATGGACCAGTGCAAATCTTGAGGCTGAATGCAGTAGGTGCAGTAGATGCAATAGATGCAGTTCGAGTTGAAAACGATGCGGTGGTTCCATATTTTAGCCTGGCCTATGCTACTACGTACTAGATCCTCGGGATGAAAACTGAGACTCGAAAATGCGCGCTGGTCTTGTTTGAATTTGGGCCGGAGTCTGCGATAGGCACTTCGGGCAGTATCAGAGGGCAACTATCGAAAGACGTGCAATAGTGTTAGACACTATCCGTGCAATCATTCCTCCATTTTGACGTTCTCAAGATCAAGGTAAATTTACGTCTCATTTTCTGGTTGTCCCCGGTTTTTAGTCTCCACATAAACTCACTTTTAACAATGAAGTGGGCAAGCCATGTACATGATTGCAAGCGGACTGACCTGTCAAAGCAATTATACAACTTCTCGGAGCAATTCAACCTTTTTCGTAAACCATACCGCCAGCAGCCGAGAAGGCTAGACGGACTCGATCTTCATATTTGACAATATCAACAAGTTTTGTCGTCCGACCATTTGTCATACATACACAGGATGCGCGTGGCTGTGGATAATGCCGCGTGGAACACCCTTGCTGCTACGGAGTACACATGTACCTGATCATGCAGAGACATTGATATCTTCGACAGATCAAGAGGAAGTACTCATAGTAAGTATATGGGAGAGAGTGACTTCAAAAGGAGGCTGGACGGTGGGCCATCCCCACGTGGTCCAAGCGCTCTTCCCGCCTCTTTATTTTCGGGCCAATCACATCCATCACCATCACCAGTCTGTCAACAGAACCATGAACTTGATGCCATGCGCTGAGAGCATGGGTCTCTTGGATGTATAAAAAAGGATATTGAAACTCCACAGTGAGCTAGATATTGACGTGTCGTGAAGATTTACGTGACCTTGCCAGCAGACTCCATGCTTGAAGCTGTCTGTTGACTTCGTTCCCTTTGGTAGTCTATTTACTGCATAACAGTACCCCAACTGCACCCTGAGTAGCAGAATGAGCATAAGGACAGTATACAACCGAAGAAGCCCTCATGTCATATACTTGAATCTGAATGTAAAGAGAGACATCAAAAAGCTGGCCAATGAGCAGTCTTTCTTGTCGTGTCCAGTTGTGGCTTAGCGCCCGACGTGGCTGGGCAGCAGAGCTCTCCTATTGGCCAATCGTCAATTTAGGCTCAGGCGTCAAGACAATCGCCCCACTTCCCCATCTGGCGATGACGCTGAAACAAAAGAGGCTGGTAAACAATCTCTGAAGCTATTAATATGATTTCTGTTCTTTCCTTCTTCTCAGTCTCTGCTTACAAACTTGTTGATTGTGGATTGTGTGATTATTCAAGCAACAACTTGCATTTTGCTTCATTGTTCGAGTCAGTCATCGTTGTGAGGAATTCTTGCAGACAATATTTTCTCTGCTCGGGCTAATTAGCCAAAGAGCTTTTTCTTTCGTCTTTCCTCCGATCGACCTCTTGACGCAGAAAGTATGAGGTTTTCCAGATTATCTGCAGCAACTGCTGCATTGGTCTTGTCGACACAAGTATCTGCGCAGACTTACACCGATTGCGATCCCCGAGAACAAACTGGTAAGTCTCTCAGACAGCAGAACTACTGAGGTAGAAATTGTGTAATAGCTAACTTTTTTCAGGCTGCCCTGCAGACCCAGCCCTCGGCGGCTCCGCAAAATTCGATTTCACAAAAGGCGCTCAAAAAAACTGGACGATGTCCGGCACAGTCACGTACAGCAGCAGCACCGGCGCAGGCTTCACAGTTGCCAGCGAAGGAGACTCACCCTTGATCACCTCCGATTTCTACATAATGTGGGGACATCTCGAAGTCGTCATGCAATCAGCGCCCGGAACCGGTATCGTCAGCAGCATAGTAATGCAATCCGACACCTTGGACGAAATCGATCTCGAATTCCTCGGCGGCGAGGCCACGAGCGTACAGACAAACTATTTTGGCCACGGCGATACATCAGAATACAATCGTGAACAGACTATCGAGATGTCGAATAATCAGAACAGTTTTCATACGTACACAGTCGACTGGACGGCCAACAGGATCGTGTGGCAGATTGACGGCAGCACCGTTCGCAGCATGACTCCCGCTGATGCGAATTCGGGCCAGTACCCTCAGACACCCATGATGATCAAAATCGGTATTTGGGCTGGAGGTGACCCCAGCAATCCATCAGGCACAATCAGCTGGGCCGGCGGTACGACGGATTACAGCAAAGGTCCTTTCACGATGTACTGCAAGTCGGTGTCGGTGATTGATTATTCGACTGGAAGTGAATACGTCTACACGAGTCAAAGTGGTACATCCGACTCAATTTCGGCTGTGGGAGGTAGTGTGGATGGTAACATGGCTGCCACCGCGTCGGTTGCGACGGATGCTTCAGCGGCGACGATTACTTCCTCTGGAGGCGAGGCTCCTATTCCGTGGGCCGGCACGCATAGAGAGACCTCATCGTGGAGCACGCCGGATATTTGGCCCTGGGTTGCGACGGCCACGGCATCGCTTGTGAATAGTAATCCTTCGTCGGGGCATACTAGTTCAGGAAGTGACAAGTTGGCACCTTTGACGGTGTATCAGAGTAAGTCTTCCTCAAACCCTCGTTAGCTTAAAGAGAGACCTTCAGTAACTGACAATGTTTATAGAGTATTTCCCGGTCTACTTCATCTCCGCATCCCTTGTCTTTGGGTTCCTCTTCCCTCTATGGCGATGAGAATGCTTTTGGCAGCAGCACGGCAAGCCGGAGCATCACTTTCACCTTATCACCATCTACATCTGGGGTAGCATTTATATCGATTGCTACATTTCTTCTCATAATATGCGCCACAATTGCGACACTGTCCAGTGCATTATCCTCTTCTTTCACGACATCATCAAGCACATTGTCGACATCACCAACACATCGTTCAACCTTCCGTTCGAAAGACCCGAATCACGCATCTTAGCGCTATTCATCATCCTCGGCGGTTGCTTCTCACCGATACATCCACCAACCCATCTTGTACATTTCCCACCTCAGTCTCACGACCCTATCCTCGACGACGTATAGACCTCATCATATTTCCCGGCGTTCTACATTTCTCACGGCTGCTTTACGTTCCATCCATGCATTACGATCGATAACAGCACGACACACCACTTACCTGCCCTCCAATAGACCACTACATAAAATCCACCATTCTCACTACAACGAGGTGTGGATTCGGCGTTTTGTCTTTCTTTTTTTCCCCGCCAGAATGGGCTTTTATTCATGGACATGTATTTTCAACGATTCCAATATGTGTATAATAATGACGAAAACAATAGACGATTTTTCATGAGCAATTCTCGAAGCTTGTTTCTGGTTCATACCTCACCTTCACGTTTCTCTGTATGGAGATGGAATTTGAGTGCTTTCAGGCCCATCAGGGAGTATTCACTGGACTTTCACCTACATACAGAAATATATCGTACAGCCAGCCACCGAAAGCGGTGCCACAAAAGGGGGCAACCATTGGTACCTACCGGCCTCATATCAGAACCTGTTGCATCATTTAGTATGTAGGCGACTTACCCAAAAGTAATAGTTCCCAGCAGCCCATACATTATGCCCATAACCGATCATATAACTAACAAGCCTCGGACCAAAATCACGCGCAAGATTCATCGCATACCCCGTCTCCCATCCAAAACAGGCCCCAATCCCAAAAATCACAAAGAACAGCACCAGCGGCGTCAATGGCCCCGCGCCGAGATTATCATCATCCTTAAGCGCAAAGATGGTGAACATCAAAATCGAACTAGCAATAAATTCTGAAAAGAACTGACCCGTCTTCGTCATGAATGGCGCAGGGTATGTTGCAAATATGCCCGCGGTAGCATTCGGGGAATACCTGGGGACGGTACGAATGTTTGGACCGCCCTCGAACGCGTCAATAGACGATATATAGTTTGCATACACGGTTGCGGCGCCAGCCATGGCGCCGAGGATTTGGGAGAGTGTGTAGATTGGGAATCTCCGCCAGGAGAAGTTTCGGTAGAGGCAATTTGCGAGTGTGACGGCGGGATTGATGTGGGCGCCGGATATGCCGCTGGCGTAGACGCCGAGCATGACGGCGATTCTGGAGGTCACAGTAAGTCTGTGATACAACAGACATGTTTGAGGTGACGAGATCATTATAGAGAAGGTAGTCCTATCCCCATCCCCATGATACAGACTGATAGTCACCTCTCTGATCCTTACTCAGAGTCACTTGAGCAACAACGCCATCACCAAACAATATCAAGATCATGGTCCCAAAGAATTCCGAAAATAGTTCTCTTAAAGTATATCGAATGCGGCTCCAAAGAGGTTTCTCTTGCTCATAGCCGGTCGATTCCACAACTGACAACGGGCTAATGTTTCCTTTTCTACTGTTACGGCTGCTCATGGGTTCGATTAAGCTCTCTTCAGTAACCATACTTCAGTCTTTGGAATGTCTTGGCATGAAAATGCATATGTAAAACCAAGTAGATGGCTTCTTGATGCTCAAATATAGCGGTCTTATTTGCCTTCTCTGCTCTTTCGTCCCGGAACTATTTCGGCGTGATAAACCGTCAATCGTCAATAATGGTCTTGCCAACGAGCCAGATCAGAACTCCGGGTCACGCATTTTGTGCTACATGCGGCTTATTAATACCGTTACAATGGGGCATCCGACTCGCATCCGGTTTTAGAATCTCATGAGTTCAGGTCGACGTCAGCTTGGAGCAGGTGTGAGGTGACAAATGCTTCCAATTGAGGCCAGTAGATGTCGTACAGAGACATTTTTCTTGGGGAGTACCTCGTTCAGAGACCAGGATTCTGATAACATTGGCCTGTTTTGTTTTTACATCTACTTCAAATGGCTGAAAGCATGATGGCGACTTATCGGCAGTCCATACAAACCACGGAGTACAGAATACAAGCATCGGCCTATCAGAAAGCCCGAATATCGCACCAAACAGACTGTTTATTGGTTTCATTTCGAAAACTGGCGATCGAGATCCTAAGGTCTTCAGTGACCTGAAAACATATGTTGATCAGGTGGGCTATGACTTGTCATCCTCGTATGATCGTGCAGCGCGATACCTGGCATAAAAAACCTGATTGGAGTGTCTGTCATAATGAAATCGTCCAACCTCAATCAAATCATCTCACAATTATCATGCGAATATCGCGATTTTTTCGATATCATGTACCCCGGATTAGCAATTCGTCGTTATTGCGATCGTCCTTCCCCGGACCCAGTTTTATCCCATCCGTCGCATGGAAATGTCACGGCGACGGAGTCTAGAGTCCGTCATTCCTTGCGAGAGTGGAGAGGAATCCACTTTCGCACATGGATTGGTACATTTTGCTCGTGTTGATCGTATAAAACATCCAAACCCGCGTTTTCATGATGGCGCAGCACAATATTGTGGCATCACAAGCGCTTCATCTCACGGCAGTAGAAACCAGATAGAATCACAAGGTTGTCACGCTAGATGCATGATTATGTAGTAGCATCGCACAAGCGGTAAATCTTCTTATCACAGTCGCACTGATGACTTGGTATATGATGATGAGGCGAGCGTCCTTTGGCACGATAATCGAGCGTACGTATTTGTCCAACGCTGTATGACCGGGACTTCCCCCGAAGCGACGTCGAAGGGCCTTAAGTCTCCAATTAAATACTCCCCACGAAGACTCCGCGCTCGTATTCAACTTAGTGGAGAAGCTGTCTTATCGGCCGACCCCCATCCCACATTGAAATCCACCCCGAGGTTATTTTGATCAAAGCGCACAGATGATGATTCGTCTCGCTCCAACAAAGCCGGCAATGTCGGTGCCATCCCACATGAGCTCCCCGACACTAGCAAAGACACAATAGCCGGCGCAAGCCCAAGGATTCTATTTTTCCCCCAGTCATATGCAGCTATTCGTGTGGGGGGACTGATCGCGACAATGTCCCCCAGATGCGATGCTGGCAAGCTTGTGTGTTCTGATTTCCATGTGAAATTATACAAGAAGGTGCAATCTCAAAACGAAACCCACTGAAAAATAATTCTTGCGCTTCTGCTTGCCGCTCGACTGCCACCACTTTTGTTGTTCAAAACAATCAACTTTCGCGAGTTTGACACAATGCCGGGTTTGGCTGAGTCTTTTATTGGCTCCATAGATCAGGGAACAACAAGTACCCGGTTCCTGATCTTCAACAGAGACGGTGAGCCTGTTGCGTCGCATCAAGTGGAATTTGAACAAATATATCCCAACCCAGGGTATCTTTCACTGATGACTAGTCTCGGGGCCAGTTCTAGATGCTAATGGAATGCAGATGGCACGAACACAACCCACTCGAACTCGTATCATCGGTTGAGACATGCATCCAAGAAGCAGTTAAGAAGTTCGAAGAACTCGGCTACACTCGGCAGTTGATCAACGCAATTGGAATCACAAATCAGAGAGAAACAACGGTCTTGTGGGATTCCGAGACTGGAGAGCCTCTGCATAATGCAGTTGTGTGGACAGATACACGGTCACAAGCTATTGTGAGGGAGTTGAAATCTAAAAAGGGCGCCGAAGATCTACAACAAATCTGCGGTTTGCCTCTCTCGACCTATCCGTCATCCACGAAATTGCTATGGATGATCCAGAACGTGCCCAAGGTTAAAGCCGCTTTTGAAAGAGGACATCTCGCATTCGGTACAGTCGATTCTTGGCTAGTATATCGATTGAATGGCGGACCGGCAGCGAATGTGTTTGTCTCTGATCCAACGAATGCATCAAGGACGATGTTTATGAACCTTGCCACTCTCGAATATGATGATCGTCTCTTAGACTTCTTCGGAGTCAAAGGAAAGATACATCTGCCTCGAATCGTGCCTTCATCAGACAGGAAAGCATATGGAAGTATATCTTCCGGTGCTCTCCAAGGAGTGCCAATCATGGGATGTCTAGGCGATCAATCCTCGGCGCTCGTAGGCCAAAAAGGATTCTACCCTGGTTTGGCGAAAAACACATATGGGACAGGGTGCTTTCTTTTGTATAATGTCGGCGAGAAGCCTGTCATATCTAAGCACGGCTTGTTAGCAACTGTGGCATTTCAGTTCGATGGCAAACCCGTCTATGCTTTGGAAGGTAGCATTGCTGTTGGGGGCTCCGGAATCAGGTTTCTACAGAATAACCTCAGTCTTTTCAAAGAGTCGAAGGAAGTCAACGAAGTGGCAGCAACCGTGGAAGACAACGGTGGTTGTATCTTTGTGACGGCCTTTAGCGGTCTTTTTGCTCCATATTGGATAGATGACGCCAAGGGAACAATTTGTGAGTACTTTCTCGAATCCGCAGTAGATGGCGAGAGATCTGACGAGTTTCTAGTTGGAATCACACAATACACGCAAAAGGGTCATATAGCGAGAGCAACATTAGAGGCAACTTGCTACCAGACCAAGGCGATATTAGACGCTATGGAGAAAGACAGCGGACATGCGCTTTCAGAACTCGCTGTTGACGGAGGTATGAGTAATTCGGATTTGGCAATGCAAGTACGTGTTGTAAACTGACCACATTCCATGTTCTTTGACTGATTCCTTTGTAGATTCAGGCAGATCTCTCATCAATCCCAGTCTACCGTCCGAAAATGCGGGAAACCACTGCTCTTGGAGCAGCTATTGCTGCAGGCCTCGCCCTTGGTCTTTGGCGCAACTTTACCGAATTGCGAGATATTAATCGAGCTGGTGGTGCAGTCTTTGAGCCTAGCGTACCGCCTGAGAAAAGTGCTGAGATGTTCGCTCTCTGGGAGAAAGCCGTTCAGATGTCGAAGGGATGGGTCAAGAAAGATAATGAAGTCGCAAATGGAGTACACAATATCCGCAAGCCATCAGTTGTTGCTAACGGTAAGCCGAAGGAGCCAGTCTTTATCACACCGTCAGTCTTTAGTGACTTGGACGGGGCAGATGAAGAAGACTTGCTGCTGGAACTACGCAAAATCGAGATTCAACAGCGTTTGAAGATTTTGAGAAAGGGACTGAAGCCATGACTGTATTGATGCTGCAAACATTGAACGTTCAGCGTCTGATGATGATAATGAATAAATGTAAGGAATGTTGTCTAACAGAGCAAGAACCAAGGGTTCTTTGGAGGTAGTCGTACATAAGAAGAGTCAGGTGACCTAGGCATTGCATGCAAAAGAGGAAAGAAGGCGCCGGCCAACGTCAATAAGACATCCCACATATTTCCTTCGTGAGCGTAATCATTATTCATAATACAGTAACACATTTTTGGAAATCGTCGAGTGTAGGACATGAATTTCATGGTCTCTGGCCATAAACGGTGTAACTGTGTGTCGTTAGACCAGAAGATCAAGGGTGGAAGGTATCTCGTAGCAGGTACTTACAGATCTATCGAGACTGGCGAGGCATGTATATCATCACTCATAAGGTCGTTACTGATAGCATTTTCTCGATTTTGATTCCAGCGGATATTGTTCGCAAACGATTTCATACTAGTCGAGAGTTCTTCGTGATATCGTGTCTCGCTGCAAAGGTCCACTTGCTGCTGCAAAAGCTGGTCAGCCCTTGCACTTTTCATTTGGCTATCAACGCAATCTTACCAGCTTCGCATCTTCGTGAGAGATCATGGGCTGGTGTCTTTTAACCACGCGTATATTGTTAAACCCAGCTTCGTGCATCCACTGTGCCAGGAATGGGCCTGGATAGATGACACCTCCTTTCGTGGCGCCAATTTGAGATAGTGACTTGTATTGAGATGCGAACAACGGATCTATATCCTGAAACTCCACCCATCCACCGGAATTGCAGTTTCTTTTTTTCCGGTCAGCAAGAACGATACCACAGGATCTCGAAAGACTCACTCGAAACATTGTCGCATCAGCCTAGTCCAGTCGTGGATCCTACCAGCCAAAAGGCGGGCATGAATATAATCAAAGGGGCGGGAATAAGTCCACTCGTCGTCAAACTCATCGATTTGGAAAGTCAAATTTGGAGGAACCAACATCGGTTCTGAAGGACTGAGCTCGACTCCAACTACCTCGGCGCTTGGATATGCATCTGCCATTTCGACACACCATGTCCCGGTTCCACAGCCAATATCTAGTATGCGCTGCGGATGCCAGTTGATAGGTGCTAGGTGCAGATAGCCGTCTGCAGCCAATGTGAAAATCAGGTGCACTAATTCCAGTTGTTCAGCTTCCTCCTGACTATATGGGGGAGTGATGCTGTCGAGTTCCACTGAAGAGTCATTCCATTCATCATCCGACCAACTGTATGCTAAAGACAATGTCAGCATCGCCTTATTAAATGTAAGAGTTTGAGAAATGCTTACTTTCATCGTCATCATCATATATTTGGCCGTCTTCAAGTTGACAGTCTACAGCGTTCAGGTCAAGTGACATTGTAGACTCATTGTCTCTATACAATTATCAGCCATCAGGCAACATATGAGGAGGTGTACAAACCAGGAAGTGCATTCACATACATTTCTGAATACCCCTCGTCTATGCATTGTATAGGTCGAAGGGTAAACATATCTCTCATCTTGACCGGATTCTCCATGTCTGCAAACTCGCAAGACTGACCGAGGTGGTGTATCAACGTAACCACCACACGCGAGGATGCAAGATAAGTAATTTTCAAGTTTCAAGTGCATCTCTGGCTTATCTTTATACAATCTTGTTACACTGACAACCACATATCGCATCCATTGTTCGAGGTAGTTCTTTGACTCAGTCGACCTCGAATGGCAGTTCGGACGTCACACTCTATCGATCAATCAATAGAAAGAAAAGAACAAAAAACCGTTCAATCGGTTAAGATTAGGGTATTATCCCTACACCCGATAACTATGCCATACTACGTAGGGCCATGCATACAAAACAAACCACAGAAAACCTTTTCGGAGAAAATTTCCCTTTGACCTTTTCACACGTTTTTTTTTTCCCTTTTACCCTAGCGTCTTAAGCTTCGATCTTTGCTTGTACCCATGGCTCGCTTAAATCTGGATATGGCCCTTGGATGGAGAGAGTCGGGAAAACCGATGACAAAAGAAAAAGAAAGGTACTTTAACAAGGTGGACTTGATACGTATTATCCATGGGTCATCTGTGGAACGAATGTGTCACTTTGCAATTTCTAAGAGCCCATTCGGCTTTGTTAAACGTTCTGATTTATTTGATTTCTTGTACATATTGGATGGGCCAGTTGGGCCTATGAAAACATTCCGACAACAAAGGGAACAAGAAAAGTTACTTGCTTAAATGTTAACAGACGGTTGAATATCCATATATTCTTTTGGGGTTTTGTTTGTTATATTACCTGCTGACTGGACAAACAATAAAATCGGCGTGTCCGAGAATGTCCGGCTCGCATGGAAAGCGAATCGATTCAATGTTGCTTTCCTAAATGTTGTGTATGTATCCTGCGTTATTTGAAAGACTCACTAGGGCTCGCTTCACCGATTCGCTCGAAGAGGTCGACTAGTTAGGCAGGGTATTCCTTTATTCTTTCGAACATTTCCTTTGCCTAGTAAGGTCTACGCGGGAAAGTGATTCGTGGATTCTAGAATTCTCTTTGTTCGAGGTCTTGTGTGATGTGAGAAGAGATGCGTGGCAGGGCCATATGACAGGTTTACTGTCTTTCTAGTCCCTTATAGGGCTGAGTAGTGTGATGAGATGAAAAATAGTGCTGCTTCATATACCTAGTTAGGCAATGAGTGCGAGGGGTTCGTGGCCATGATCAAGCTTCTGGGGCATCTGTATAGCCTACTCGACTCTGAAGTAAGGCATGTGAATACCGACGATCTTATGCTTCCATGTTGACGGTTCGCTGTCATAGTTGGTATACACATAAACTCTTTCATCCATTGATTATCGAATATACTTGCTACTGCATCTTTCGTTTCTTTGATACAACCATCAAAGCAAGCGATCTCGGACGTAAAATGGGCCGACTCAAAACTTCGTCCCGGAGATGCCCATACCGCCATATATCGCGATAGTCTCGGGAGCCGACATGCGAGATGTTCAAAAGACATTCGATTGCTTTTGCAAACGGTTTTCGGGGAATCTCGAACTTCTAGAAAGATGGAAGAGAATGCGGATGTAGTCAACCGAAGGATGACTAATCTGATGCATTATCACGTGATTTCAATACTAAAGTTATTCCTGTGGCTGTAGCTCACACGATATGACAACAATCATTGTTACAACTCTTGAAGAGTTGCTGAAGCTCAAGTGGTGCCATCTCCTCGAAGAACACTATATTACTGATAGGAAAAACCCTTGACACTGGTCAGGAATTCGGTTCCATGAAGAAATAGTTACCTCGAATCCTTTTTCAACAGCCAGAATTACAACATGGCGCCAACAGACGACCTCAAAGCCCACGCGGCATCATCACAAGACTTTTATGCGCTCTTAGACGTATCGCCTGCAGCAGCAGACAACGAGATTCGACGCGCCTACCGACGAGCAGCATTAAAATACCATCCCGATAAAATCGCAAACCCGACACCCGCGGACATCGACAAGTTCCATTTACTTCAAATCGCTTACGATGTACTCTCCGACGCAGCTGTGCGACAGCTCTACGATAATGCGCGTGAGGCAAGGGAACGGAAGAAGCGGGAGGTGGAGATGATGGATGCGGCGAAGAGGAAGATGAAAGAAGATCTCGAGGCTAGAGAAAGGGCGGGTGATGCGGGCGCTGCGGCGGCACAGCGGGGGTTAAAGAGGACGTGGATGATGTCCAGTGCTGCTGATAATGAGGCCGAAGAAAGACTCGAGAGAGAGATTCAGCGTATTGCGGAAAACTCGCAGCGAAGGCGTCGAGAGGCGGAGGAGAAATTGATGAAGGAGGCTGAAGAGGAGGAGAGGCAGGAGCGTATGGCGGCAGAGCAGGAACGTCAAGAACGAGATAGAAGTTTTGCGCGAGTCGATAGGTCTAAAGAAGGTGGTACGAATGTTCCGGAGATCGAGAGGGCTGTCAAAGTACACTGGGTCCGTGAGGGGCCTGGTGAAGAGCTCGACAAGGACAGATTGAAAGAGCTTTTTTCCACTTTTGGGAAAGTGGAGAATACATTCTTGCTCAAGGACAAACGGCAACGAGTCGGCGACAAAAAGGAGAAGAAGATGGTTGCTACTGGAGTGGTTGTTTTCACATCAATAGTCAGTGCTCATTCGGCTGTTCTTGATAGTGCCAAAAAAATAAAGTCAGGAGCCCAAGCTGATTGGGCTATACTCGACTCTGTGGTATGGGCATCAGGGACTGGACCTGATCTGAAATCGAGACCGGATAGTCATTCGCCAGTGCCGGGTAATGAGACACCAATAGCATCGCCGAAATCTACAACAACTTCTACCTCCACTCCTTCTATACCTACGATTAGTGATGGCATCAAGAAACCAGCATTCGACTTTGCCAGCCTCAAAAAAGGCCCAGCAACGAAGACAGCTGGTGGCAAGCCTTCGTTTGCTTCTTTCTCAGCGCGACCTGCTCAGACAACGCCGTCTGACAACCCGCCCAACAACTCAGCATTGACAACACCAACTTTGCAAGAAATCACGCTCATGAGACTGAAGACCGCGCAGAGGGAAAAAGAACGCAAAGCTTTGGAAGAGCAGTTACGCAAGGACGATGAAGCTGCCGATGGGGCTGCTCAAGGTGTCTAGGAGTATCAAAAGAAACCTTGTATATAGAATAATGCTAATGGCCATAGTATGAATATTAGGATACCCATCGTTCTGAAGCACACATCCATCCACCACCGATCTTTTCGAGTTTACTAGATCAGGCTAAGGTACTTTGTCCATATTGCAGGATACGTAAGTCAGGTGTCCTTTAGAGGTATGTACTTCCCCGACATACTATCATCTCCCTTAGTCCAAGGATTCGTCAAGTCATTGGTTGTGTCTACAAGGTCTTAAATTGAAATGGGGGATTTCTTTAAGGAAGAAGATTATTCATTTTTATAATACATTGACAATACGTCAAAAATACAAGAACAAAGAAAAACATGATATTATTTCGTCTTTTTAGGGCTGAGGTCCTCCCCACCAGCAGACGCGAGGACCGAGACACCAAATGCACTAAGCCTCATTCCACACGACTTCTGAGAGACACTCATAGCTTAGGATTCACTTACCCGCCATGCGAGCGCGAGGATGATGGCCACAGGGGACCAGAAGAGCGTCACCACAAACAAGACATAACACCAGAGCAGCCACCTACCCGCTTCACCAGCAGCCCACCCGACTGCAAAGGCAATTTCTGGATTCTTGGGGTCCCGGTTAGCTGTGCTACTTGCGACACCGATTATGCTTGCAAGGAGGACTTACGCATGTTGCTGTCACTGTTCTTGTTCTTGTTGCTGTGACGGTCTTGATGATGGAGTAATCGCGTTCATTGTTGATAGTATCGAGGAGGAGGATTGTGATTTTGGGAGCGCCTCAGTAGTTGAAGCAAAAGAAAAAGACGAAATCAGAAGGTGAGATATCGAGGGGTGGTAAGGCGGTGCGTGGCTCGATTTTGTCAAACGCCCACCTTTACCTCCTGCCGTTTACGGATTGTTCGTTTGGTTAGATCACATGAAGAAAGGCCGCGACAATCATTGAAAACAATCATGTTTTGTTGCCTCCAGGTGACTTGATATACTTTCTGCCTAGGTAGTTCTAATAGCATAGCAAGATGTTGATTAGATAGTCTCCGTGATAGCTTCTTGAAGCACATCTTACTTGGTGAACTTTGTTAATGTACATAAATAAGGGCTTCATGCTGACCCAACTGCTTGCTCTGTACTAGAGACAGCTTCAAACAAATTATTGATACTATTCCGGCCTATAGCTTAGTTTAGTTATATTCCTGTCAAGCCCTAACTTCTCAATACATAGACAAGATATTCACAGACCAACAATGCTAAAGACTCTCCTAGGTAGTACACAAACAGTGTTTGTCCTGCTCATGTCATCTGAAGCAAACGCCCGGTCCAAAAAGGGAAGAAAGGGACCGGGCAATCAAGGAAGGTGCAGCTATAAATGCCCCCGATCTCCCACTTCCTTCCCTTCTCCTTCTTCTTTTCTCCTTTCTTCTCCAACGATCGATCAGGTGGTCGTTCATACTCTATATCAAAAAGTCATGACTATTTTAGCAACAAGAACATTATCTTCGTCGGCTATGACGCTACTACAATAGGAGCAGCAGCAGCAACAACAAGAGCGACATCTCTAACCGTCGTTGTGAGTCCCCAGTGAGCATGTATATGTCATTGAGCATCACTTGCTAACATCTACAAATCATAGAGCATTATGATGAATATTGAGGAACGAATATCATCTTCGTCAACGACAAGACTGGTAGTATCACTGCGATGACGACAATCACCACCACCACCACAATAGCAGCAACAGGAGAAGAAATAACAATCGTGAGTCCTCCCAGTAAGCATAGTCATGTCATTGAGCATCTCTTCCTAACATCAGGATATTATAGGGCAGTATGATGGATATTGAAGAACTAATATCATCTTCATCAACGACGAGAGTGCTTCTATTACTGTCATAAATATAATAACAGCCACCACTGCTTCCATAACAGCAGCAGCAACAACAACAGGACCAGCAGCGGCAGCAGGAGCAGGAGTGGTAATAACAGTTGTGAGTCCTCCCAGAGAGCACATTCATGTCATTGAGCATTACTTGCTAACCTCCTAGGCATCATAGGGCCCTATGATAAATTTTGAAGGCACAGTATTATATTCATCGACGATCAGACTACTACTATCACTACTACAATGACAACAATGGCGATCACCACCATCACCACCTCACAACGGCAGTAGCAACAGCAACAGCAATGAAAGCAGCAACACAGCAGCACCACCATCATCAACAATAGAAAGGATTGGTAAGTGCTTCATCCATATCAATTACTGAGATCAACGTCTTTTTTTGTACATACTGCTAACCACAGTACGAGTTACAGGTGCCACCATTGACCGAGAATTCCCATAGCGCGCTACATACGTACGTTCAAAGAGTTTCCGAAGATCGCAATGCCAATACATGAATGGCCTCCAAGGATGTATCGGAGAATAAGCACGTGGAAAATAGGGTTTCAGCCCGTCGGCTGCACGAAACTCAGGACATCATTTCCGATATATGTGTATATGACTCGGAAATTTCAACTAGATCAAAAGCATGTACACGGTCTAGCAAAGCATTTTCACTTCTTTGACGACTTCTTTATATCAGCATTTTGCGGAAAGAATACCGGCGGACCAATGCCAAGAATTCATACAGATTGCTTGGACAAACAGACCTGCCAGGGAAAAGCCTCATCGGAATTTCACCAGAATGGCAGAACCCCATATTCCGTACTCCGTAGTCATACAATTCTCGGAGGCGCCTCCGAGGCGGTACCTTGCCCAAACTCGGAATAAAAAGTAAAAATTCGACAGACGGAGTAGCGGAATATGGAGTACTTAGTACTTACTCCGTCCGCACTTCTCGAATAGTAAGGTCTAGCCCGATGGCCCATCGGTGACAACTTCTACTCCTGTTGCACAGTTGCAGTGTCTGGACCTCTATTTACGTAACTACTCGGTACTACGTAGTAGAGTCGGTACTGGTACCTGATGACTAACAGAATCCACCTGTAGCTGTCACGGCGGCGATCGCCGATACATATAAAAATTCTACGTACGGGATCATGTTTGGCAATTGAATACATAGGTACCTTTGTAGTGCATTCAGAGATGGTAAATTGTAGCATTTCCGAGGAAGCAGAGCCCTACGTAGTTGCCATTCGGCCCGTCGATGAGTCTACTAGATAGCCCTAACAATATTTTTAGGGCTAAGCACCGAACATATAGTTAAAGGGCGTATGTACTAAGTTTGGGCGCCTGGTGCCGATACCCGCGTGATTTAGTCCAAGCTTGTAAGCCTGCCGCATAGCCCTGCCCTTTCCAGCTGAAACCTTGGAGGCGAGCCTGAGGCGAACAGAGTACGTAGTCTGTGCTTATTTTGACATCGAAACTAGTTCGCGTGGGACTCTTTGCATACTGTTATGTAATAGCAAGGTCCCGTTGTCCAATGTTTGTAGCACGGTCTGCTTTTAGGGTCGATTCTAGACCGTTTAGGATGTTTGTTTATTTTTGGTGAATATCAGGTGTTTTTTTCAATCGATTCAATTCAACTCAACTCAATTCAGATCTGAATGAATTGTAGTTTCCATGATACGTAGTCTGCATGAAATCAGTGGCCTGTTCACCGCAAGACGACTCTGGCGCCAGGCTAGGCGGCACATGATGCGGGGTACAGCAGAGATCGAAGCTTCAAGCAGGAGAACAAGCAAAAAAAGAAAAGAAAGAAGAAAGAAAACATTCTCCGTACGGGGTCGATACATCCACTCTAAACCACATCAGGAATAATGATTTGCGCTCTAGCCGCATCAGGAAGCAGGAAAGAGAAAAAAAGCCACAAAAATACGGCTAGTACGAGTATCCGTTACTCGATCTCGACGAGTGATCGAAATCACGTCACCTGCTGGGAAAATTTTTCTTTCTTTTCTGCTTTGACTTTGTGGATCGCGTCATGGTTAGTCAGTCAGATCTTGCTGGACACTCTGTGCTTCGGGCACGTGAGAGCCTTACCTTGCGGCATGTACATACTATGTATTATCGATACACACGTACATTGACGTCGTATTAATTGCTTACGTGGTGCATGACTTGTCTCGACCATCATCAGCTCATTGCCAATGAAATGGTGTATCATCGTACGATGAACTGACGACGACAAGGTCCTCAAACGACGTCTCGAAGTGATCCATCAGATTTACTTCCTTAGTCCTTCCTAGGAGTAGTTGCTAGAGATTCATCGGTGGAGATCCTTACTTTCTGTGTCGACGGATGTCGTCTTGATGTGCTAAGCACTTCATTATGAATCATCCACGCTTCATCAGGCCATCGCGTTATGTCGGCCAACTCATTGAACCCAACCTGCTTGGTATTCGACTTCCAGCAGACACAATGCATAGATTACCAAGATTCCATATTATCAGTCTCCCGGCCTGATCTAGAGCCAACAAGAGATGACTCACATGTGTTCAGAGGGCGCTTAACCGCCTGATTGGCCTGAAATAGTAGTTCGTATGTACAGAGTCCGTATTGTAATTACCGCCCGCCTTAAGTTGGGCCCACTACATCATCTTTTTTTTTTGGCTGTTCCCCACCGTCGAGGCCTTTTTTGAGTATACAGCAAGAAGGTACTGGAACCAAGGCACTCTTTTCCACGGGCCGAGTACGTATGATCCTAAGAGGGGAAACGGAAAACTAAGAAAATTCTGAATTGAAACACCTTGGATGGATCATGTGGATCGCAGCTCCTGTCAAGGTTTTCCTTTCTGGCAACACTACAAAGGGCTGCCTCCTTCCTCTTTCCATCCAACTTTTGTAACTACTTCCCCCTCAGAATAATACTTCCAGCACTTCACACACGCCCCATCCGTTCATCAACCATACCACACTCCCAGACTAGCTGAATCAACATCTTGATACACATTCCTGAATATCTACACAATACACCTACACCATCGAGGGAGTCCTACGTTAGAATGCCCGGCCGTCTACTGTCGAGCCTGGTACGCTCATCCTCGCCACATGCCATCACATCAGCTTCTCGCTCTTCATCGACTACTTCAGTGAACGACACCCCATCTTCGACATCCAACACATCCTCCAAGAGAAATTCCTGGTCTTTCCCCTCCGCCGACGGTCATGACAGCACCATCGAAAACCGCATCTCAGCAGCCATGGAGCACATCATTCACCCTCACAAGGAAAAGCGCATAAGCCTGGGAAGGTCCTCTCGTTCAAAGGAACGCAAGTCCTCCAAAGAAATTCCACGTGCTGTTTCTGGCCCAAAGCTCGACGTGGTGATTGAATCCCCTCCACTCGTCTTCTACGGCACCCCGGCCAACTCGACGGGAGCGTTGTTTTCTGGACGTATGCGTGTTACTGTCTCGGAGCAGTTGGGTTCCGCCACTTTGAAAGAATTCAAGGTCGATCTCACCAAGACATTTACGACCAAGAAACCAATCTCCAGGGACTGCCCCGGCTGCGCTTCCCGAGTTGATATTTTGAAGAAATGGGACTTTTTGACGGAATCCGTGACTTTGAAAAAAGGAGACCATGACTTCCCCTTCAGCTACTTGTTCCCAGGAGACTTGCCCGCCAGCGCTCAAGGTAACCTTGGTGTTATCGAATACTGGATAACTGCTCGTGCCATCACCACTACCGGAGCCGAGATCGTCAAGAAGGTCCCTCTTACCGTTCATCGTGCCATTCTGCCCGGTAACGACCGCGCCTCTGTCCGTATCTTCCCTCCGACCAACTTAACTGGACGAGTCATTCTTCCGTCTGTCGTGCACCCAATTGGCGCCTTCCCAGTCCAGATGAGTCTCAGCGGCGTTGTTGAAAAGGGAGAAGAGACACAAACCCGGTGGAGGCTCAGGAAGATGATGTGGCGTATCGAGGAGCACCAGAAGGTGGTCTCCAGCTCTTGTGCAAAGCACGCCCACAAGATCGGTGGTGAAGGAAAGGGCGTTCTACACCAGGAGACTCGCATCATTGGCCACAACGAGGAAAAGAGTGGCTGGAAGACGGATTTTGATACTGCTGGTGGTGAGATCAACATGGAGTTCTTGGCCAACATCAAGCCCGGAAGCAAGCCCATCTGCGATTTGGATGTCAAGGGCCACATGGAAGTCAAGCACAATCTCGTTATTGAGCTCATTGTTGCGGAAGAGTTCTGCCCTAACAAAAACACCAAACTTATTACTCCTACTGGTGCTGCTCGTGTTCTGCGCATGCAGTTCAATCTGCTCGTTACTGACCGCAGTGGTCTGGGAATCAGCTGGGACGAGGAAATGCCTCCTGTCTACGACGATGTTCCAGCCAGCCCTCCTGGATACTTTAGCGTCAATGGCGGCTGCGAGATGGAAGACTATGTCGGCTCGCCACTTCCGGATCTCCCTGACTACGAAGATCTTGAACGCCTCGATCGATCTGAGCATTCGTCTGTCTCGGGACTCTCTCGCGAAATGTCTCGATTGACCGCCGACGACCTCATCGCGGAACCTGAGGTGGCCGCCCCTCGCAGCGCGGTCGAGGCGGAGGCAGAAACACCAGACGTTGTTGAAGCCGGAAACATCGAAGCAAGCGAAACTGCATAACCCAACTTTCTACCCAATCTTTACGACTTTATGACATTTAATCAAAACCAAAAAAGGACTTTATGGAACACGGTACCAGAAGATACCCGGATTTGTTACTGCATTCATCTTTCTCTGCTGTATTACCTTTCTTTGTTATCTTTGCGAAAAGTCTTGTTTTTGCGGCGATATGATATCACTCGATATGACCAGGGTGGCATGGGAGGCTCATTGTTCCTTTTTTTTTCATGTTATCCTGCAAGGCCCTACACATCGGCCGAATATGCAGGACAGATACCCCCATTACTGCGATATAATACCAACTCTTCTATCCTATCCTCTAGCCTCCTCCGAACTTAATATATTTTATACCCCATAATACCAACCCCCCACCCCAACGGCACGAGTAAAGCCACCAACGCCGCCAACGGCGACGATATCTCCAACACACACCAAACCCACATTGTGCCTATACTCGGCGCCCTTTTCATAACAGCATAGTACCCCGCTTGATTTGTGGTTTGTACGAGTGTGCCGCCTAACAGGATTGCGAGGGGAAGGAAGAATAGTAACGTGCGCGGAGTGAAGAGGTCACCTATTAATGCTTCTGAGATGAGGGACGATGTATCTTTCGTCTGGGGTTTGGTGGGCTTGCGGTTTTTCTTTGGGCGGAAGGGGAAGGAGAGTATGTGTCCGTGGACGAGATGGATGACGAATGTTAGCACGGGGAAGGCGATGAGGAGGGATTCTTTGATTAGGTCTTTCCAGATTATGTGTTGTACGTATTGGTGGGCTGCGAGGAAGGCGAGGGTGAAGTGGACGGTCGTTAGAGGGATGGAGGTGAAGAGGGTGTCGAGGAGGGGTGGGATTTCTCCATCTTCTTCTTCATCTTCTTCCTTTCTTTCTTTCGTTTTGGGGTTTTGCGAAGGGAGGGTATTCGGATCGAGGCTCGATACCTGCCCCGATGATGAGAGTTCGAGGAATCGAGTCTCTGTTGCGTTTAGGTCGATGAATTGCCCTCCGTTTGGTACTTGTCCCTTCTTCTTTGCTTCATTGTTATGTCCGAGATGTTGATTCAGTTCTTGTTGTCGCTCAGCTGCGATTTCGAGGAGGGTTTTTGCTTGTCGTGTGTTCTTGTTTCTGTTGTTGCTGTTCTTGGTGAATTCGGGTGGTCGTGAAAGAGGGATTGAAGAATCGACGAAGCTGTTTTCGTTTTCTGCGGCTGCGGCTGCGGCTGCGGCGCGGCGTTGTTTGCGGTTTTGGGGCATTGTTTCTATTTCTCAAATCGATGTAGGCTGAGTATTTTCCGACGTGGTGAATGTGTCGTGTGGTGAGTTGCGTGGGCATGGAAATAAGGTATTTGTCTTGTCTTACTTCCGCGGTGGATCAGCTCAATGCGGATTAGTGTAGATCCGATTACATTGTCCAATCACACACAGTCTTCTATTCAACTTCAGAGATCTTCTTCATTCCATAAGAGTTCCAGGATAGTTTTACTGTTTAATGAGCTAAGATACTGAGTATAGTGTACCTACGAACTTTTCCTCCCCCTCAAGCATGCCGGCTTCCTTTCCCCAATGAGCAACAACATCACCACGCATACGCTCCACCGCATCGATTATATTGCAGGGCCATCGTATATCGGTGCATCAAGCAACGTCTCCGCCGCTAGAAAGACCTTATTCAAGACAATATATACGACCGCACCACTCAAAAAACTATAAGGATAGTTGCAGTCATAGAACAACTCCAGTCCAGTGCTGAGCTTGACTTTACTACTCACCGAATTCGCCAGTCCCGGAAGTGTAGGCGCAACAGCCACGAGAAAGGCAACGATGGACCGCCAATTAATGCAAAACTGGTATCAATATCGACCAGTCCTACAATACCATCCCGGCACATCAACGTTGCGATTCTTGACAATCCAGTAATCAGACGCCAGGATCGAAAGAATGGGTGCCAGACCACCGCCAGCGCAGATATTAATGTGCGTCTTGATTTGCACCACATCACGAAGCGGATGCTTTCAAACGATAAGTAGATATAACCTATCGTAGATCAAACTATATCGTAAATACGTAGTTCGACTGGTTAGCCTTGGGATGTTTAGGGTCTATCGTTTACTATAAGTTAGGGCTAGCATCTTCGCCGGCGCTACGAACGTACATCTTAAGATCAAGTTACCAGTAAAACATCAACAAAACTCGGATCTTCTTGTCGAGATAGAATCAATCTCGACTTGATCATTAGCTCAATACCTCAGTATCTGACTCAGCCAATTCATAGTTTTACAGCACTGAGTAAGAATCTCACCAACAGTGCCCCACCAGTCCTTATCTACACTCCTCTCATAAAGTGCTGCAGGGAAGACCAGGAAGTTGGATTGGTTCCACCACCTTCTTATCGCTTCGTGAGGCGTCCGACGTTGGCTTGCAGGCTTGTAGTAGCACAGAGTAGTAGTATCACTAGCAGGATTACGTGCTTTGAAATCGAATAGGAAGAAGTAAGTGTAGATAGAGGAAGAGGGTCGAAACGGCCGGCGGACGGATTTAGCAGCGGGACTAAGCTAAGCTCGTTCTAGGCGGGCCGTTGATGTCACTTTCCATTCATCCTTCCTTCTCGTCTTTTCCCTGGACATAGACTATTCCTCTTCTTCGTCTTCTTTTCTTCTTCTTGCTCTGTATTTTTTATACATTTTGTATTCTATTGTACTTATTTTATTACTACCCGCCATTAACTGATATGTACACCGGCCGTCATCGACGATTCGCTCATCATGACCGCGGTTTCGACCGGCACCGACGAAACTGATACCAGGAGGAATGCTGCTCTGACCAACAACAGCAACAGCCACCTAAACTCGCCGCGACTGTCGGAAGGAGGATTTGGAGGACAGCGCAATGCGCCAAATGGTATGTCGCCGCGCGATGATGGTGTGTATTGCGATCCGGATGAGCCGGCTGGCTTATCTTTTTCGCGAACATGCGCTGGCTAAATTTGCCTCTTGCTGACAATCGCGCCTCAATGTGCAGGAACGGAAACCCCCGCAAGTGCTGATAAAACACTAAACGGTGACAACGGAAATGGGAACAATAACACAGAGAAACGCGCCGATAACGTGCAGTCGGATGCGTCCTTGCAGACTACATCGCGAACAGCGCTTGAAGAGCTTGAAACTTCGGAGAGCGTCGCAATTGATCCCCTCTCGCAGGTACGTCACTACTCGGGCGAAAATTCTGGCTCCATAGAAGCTTCGCGCATACAAATGGACGGCCCTATTGTACTAATACTGTCGCCAGCATATCCTGAAACGGACGCAAACAGAGAAATCAATCCCTTACAAATTGAAGTCTCAAACTTCGCACGGCCAGGATTCGGGCGGAGACGGAAACAAGCCCAGCCCAACGGACCCGGTTGGCAATCGCAGCGAAACGTTTCCTCTAGGTCCTAAGCCCAAGGAGAAAAAGTGAGACAGAATACCGCTATCACTCCGCAATAATGCTGAAGTTGGGACTAACGTTGTTTGGCGCCATGCAGAAAAGGTGTATCTTTCCTCAGTCGCATTATAGGCACGAAGAAACCCCCGCCCGTTGTCGAAACGAACGACTCCAATGCTTCGGTTTCTCAAGCAGAAGGCGCCAATGGCAGGAATGATGTATTTGCGCACCCTGTTGGTTTTATTCCACGATTTCCGCCTCCTCCAAAGTACATCAAAGTCAAAGCGCATTATAAAAGACAAAAGTCGTTCGATCGCGTATTCCTAGCCCAGGAACTCGATGGTGAGGCCAGTGAGGGTAACGGAGATGAAAAGCCAGACAAATCGACCAAGAACAAAGCTATCTGGGCAATGGTATTCTCCAAGGATGGCAAGTACCTTGCTGCAGCCGGTCAAGATAAGGTTGTTCGAGTGTGGGCTGTCATCACGAACGCAGAAAATCGCGAGGCTCATGAACAGGAGGAAGACGAGATCAAAGGCGGCGAGGGTATGCGCTTAACTGCCCCGGTATTTAAGACGAAACCAATCCGCGAGTACTACGGACATACAGGTAGTGTGCTGGATCTTAGTTGGAGCAAGGTATGATCTTTCGCCTCGTGTTGATATGCATGGATACTGACAAGTATAGAACAACTTTCTCCTTTCCTCATCCATGGATCGCACTGTTCGACTGTGGCATGTAAGCCGGGCTGAGTGTCTTTGTTGTTTCAAACACAGTGATTTTGTAACCTCGATCCAATTCCACCCCCGTGATGACCGTTTCTTTCTTGCCGGCTCGTTGGATTCGAAACTACGACTTTGGAGTATCCCGGATAAGAGTGTGGCATTTTGGGCGACCGTTCGCGATATGATCACATCAGTCGCTTTTACGCCAGACGGGAAATACTCGATCGCTGGCTGTCTCAACGGGCTGTGCATTGTTTACGAGACCGACGGACTGAAAGCCAATGCGCAAGTACATGTGCGTTCAGCTCGAGGGCGCAATGCCAAGGGCAGCAAGATAACCGGCATCGACTCGATGGTGTACCCTCCCAATGACCCGAATGGAGATATCAAGTTGTTAATCACCAGCAACGACTCTCGAATCCGACTATACAACTTCAAGGATCGCAATCTCGAAGCGAAATATCGAGGAAACGAAAACTCTACGAGCCAGATTCGAGCATCGTTCAGTGAGGACGGCAAGTACATTATATGTGGTAGCGAAGACGGACATATCTATATCTGGCCTACTACATCTACCGAAAAAGACTCGGAAAAGCGTGCGCTCGAGGAACTGGAAATGCGAACTGATATTGTCACATGTGCTATCATGGCGCCAATAGCTACGAAACAGCTATTAGGGTTTTCCGGCGACCCTTTGTACGATCTGTGCAATCCGCCGCCGGTCACTCTGGTCAGTAAATTGGACTCAACTCGATCATCCAAGCAAAGCGATGATCAAGCAGACAAACGTGGCAAAGATCCAGAAGCCACACCCACAACAACAACAACAACAACAAAGGCGAACGGTTCACCGGCATACCTCGCTCGATCCACCCATCCCGATGGTAATATTATCCTGGCAGCAGATTGCTGGGGACGGATTAAAGTATACCGACAAGACTGTGCTTACAATAAACGACCAAATGATTGGGATGCGACGTCAACTTTCTCGAAAAGGCTCCTGGGACGATCGAATTCGGCCCGCCATAGTATTGCGTCGTCTATTGGACGTGAGTCTAAGACACCGTCTGAGCGAATATTAGCATGGAGGAGTTCAGTCACCGGCACCGAACTCGCTAGTATCGATTCGCCAACAAATGGAAGTAGGAATCGTACTCCATCTCCGCGCAAGTCTGCGCTCAGGCGACGTTCGCGGTATTCCAGTCCTGTGAACAGCCCTGAAGCGAAGACGGAGTCGGGCTATGCGACTCCGATGACACACTCGGTAGTTGACCAAGATTCCGAGGCAGCAGATAGACAAAAAGAGGCGGAAATTAAAAATCACGAAGAAAATAAAACCAACTCAGCTTCAGATACTGGGTCTCGGTCTAGCTATGCATCAGAAGAATCAGAAGTAGTTGACAAGGGAGGCAGGGATAACGACGAAACAGCGGAATTGCCGGAAATACCTCACTTTAATGAAAACAGTCAAAGCAATGCCTTTTGGACACGGAGCGCAGATTTTGTACGCAACATCAGATCGCAACGATTATTGACTCCTACCTATGGGACTCAAGCCGATGATGCCGAAGCGATGCGTCGAAAATCCAGCGCCATAAGTACTTTGAGCAGCGACGTGGGTTCTGCTTACGACAGCCCGTACGACGTGACGCCTAATAATGAGCTGGATGAAAGTGAAACGTTGCGGTGTCCGCGATGTCGAGGAAGGAATTTCCGAGCGACGAAGACCAAGGATGGCCGGCAAAAGCTGGTTTGTGTGAGGTGCAATACTGCCCTTGGGTAAATATTGGATATATGACTCTGTCTATATTGGTTCTCTCTGATTTTGTGTGAATATTTTGCTCGTCTTTTGACCCATGGCACACAGGACATGGGCTGTATAGTAACAAGATGCTGTATGTACGTTATATAATGACAGTAAAAAGCTGCTAGACTTGTACCTACATCAAAAAGCAATCCATCCTTAATTTAAAATGTCCATTTGCACAGTTGAGCAGATGGTTGAATTGTAAAACCGCGCGCACAACCTGATTGGTCCGCGCTGTAGCTGTGATATTTCTCCCCGCACATTCCATTTTCCAGCATTTGTCTTCGTCAACGTCCAGTCAATTCTTCAACACACAACCGTCATTGTATCACTTGAGGGAGATTGAGAACTTTTAATCGAATAACCACTGTCTGGAGACTATCCACCAAACTCGAATCACTGTGTCATTGGGTAATCAGTCATACAGAGCGGCGCACGAAATTCACTTCCAAACCTCGTGTGTACGACACCACCTCCACAGGTGACAATTCAATATCAATTTCGTGAGAACGACAGACATCAAAATGCCATATCTACCAACTCCCAACGCATTTCTGGAGCAATCCTCGCTCTTATTAGAGGCATATCCCGACAACGTAGGTTTCCCCCAATTCCTTCCTCCAAGACTTGATCCATAACTAACCTCAATGACTGAAAAAACAGACAAGAATAACAACAAAATACTCCTACCCCAAACCCTCGAATAAATCTGATACCCACAAAATCTCCAAACGAAAACCTACCTCATCAACCACAACAAATAATGAAGACTCAGCAACCACGACCACCACAACACAGACGACGTTCGCAACCCTCACACTCAAAACATATAATCCCGTAACGGGGATATGTCTAAAATATAAGACCAATAAAGCCGCGGAAGTGGGAAGATTGATTTCGGGATTGGGCAAGTTGGGTGCTGGTGTGAAGATTTCATCTGCTACGGAGGAGTCTGTTGCTGCTGCGACGGCGGCGGCGACAGCGGCGGAGGTTGAGATGGCTGAGGCGCCGGCGCAGGGTCAAGCTGCTGCTGCTGCTGTGCCTGCTGCTTCGGCGGGTGGAGGTGGTGGTGGGAAGAAGAAGAAGGGGAAGGGGAAGAAATGATCCTTCCTATCCATCCATCCTCTTCACTTTCGTGTTCATTCTTCGACCAACAGTGTTTATTTTTGACCAAGGCATCAGTGGGTTATCATAAAATAGAATTCGTCATCTTATTCGACTGATCTGGTTTCTAGGTTGGGCATGAAGAAGGCGTCTTTTCTCATAGAGGATACAAGGCCAGAATGATTCTACATTTCCGTGAATGTGACTAGTCAGGTATGATGTTCAAGTCAAAGTGATCTTAGTCATATGTACAAGCGAAGGTAATTCTAAGAAAATAAACGAGTGTCCGTAAATGCAACCATTAACCATGCATATATCCCATGACAGCCATATCATATCCACATATCTTCTAACCACCACCAATCTCTGCTCATATATGATTGTACAGGTCTAATAAATATGAAAAAACATTACTTCAGTTGATGTCATCCGAATTACTTCGACACAACAAGTCCAGAAGTCATATTGATTTCGTGCGCCCCCGGCACCATCACAGGCGGCGTCATCATAATCATCATGTGCATCATCTGTGTCATCTCCTCAGACCCGGAATCGGCAGCGAGCTGCATGGGATTCGCGCCGTTGATATCTGCGATGGTGGTCGTTGCGCCTCGCTCAACTAGTAGTTTCACGATGTCGATGTGCTTGTTTGTGACGGCGTAGTGTAGTGGTGTACGGCCGTATTCGTCGATGGCGTCTATATCTGCGCCGTAGCCTAATAGAAGATGCACGGCGTGGGCGTTGCCTTGTTCGGCGCAGATGTGCAGGCCTGTCTTGTTGGTTGTACTGAGGGTGGTAGCACTGGAAGCGGTGGCGTGGGGACTGGTGTCGATGCTTGTGTTGAAGAGGTTTAGGCCGTGAATTCGCATATTCATATTCATATTCATATTCATGTTGTTGTTGGGAGAGGTGATGCTCTTTCCATGCATAATACTTGGTATTGTAGGTGCTCGGTTCCTCGTCACAGTCGGTGCTGGCGGTGATGATAGAGATGGAACTGACCTTGGAGGGGTAAACGGTGTAGGAAGGGAGGTCGATCGATGCCTATCAGCCTGCAAGACTGGTGATGGCACTGGCTGTAATGGCATAAACCCATATGCATCCCAGGAGTGTTGTTGTCCCTTGGCGTTAGGAGAGACAACACCACCGGCAGATGAGCTCAGATATAGGTTCGGATCAAGATCTATATTTCCGGTGTTGTTGGCGTTGCTGCTGCTGCTTATACTGTTCGACAAGTCCTCATCTATGAGGCTGGGTGTATATAGACTTAGTGGTGGCGTGGATGGCGCATGTGATAATGATGGCGAGGGATATCCATTGACGAAAAATGATGGATCGGTCTCAAATGGCGGTATGGGAGTATGCGGATAGTATGGAGAAGAGAAGACATCTTCAAACTGAGGTGGCGTATAATCAAAATAGTTATTCGCAACCGGCGGGAGAACCTTCGGTTGCTGCGTGTGATAGACTGGTGGTTGGTTGAGAGATAGATGGTAACCGTCGTTGATAAAGGTCAGTTGAGATGCGGCTTGGGCTGCTTGAAGACGTTGTTGTCTTTCCTTCTCTTCTCTTGCCAGCTGCGCACGTTTCAGTCCTGTCAAGAGTCAGTATACTATTAGGATCCTCAATATATCAACAGAGAGACTCACTTCGTTTACGCTGTGCAAGACGATTCTGCATCCGCCTACGCTCGATGGCTTCCGGGTCAGTCCGGGGACCAGGCTTGGTGCCTGATGATGCCTTCACCATTGCGTATATACTATACAGAAAGAATCTGGATGTGATATGTTGAGGTGCACCCGTCCAAACTGGCGAGACGAGATGTGCGGTGCAGCGGGATGTAGTCAACTTATGAACTAAACCATATATTCACAGGCCGTACGGAGTTAACTGGATTTATACGGTACCCGTAGTACCTCTGAACATGTGCCAGCCTTGGACGAATACAATTCCAGCCCCATAACCCCCCCGCTCAAACGTACAGAACCAATGAAGTGCAAGTCCGATTAAGAGAAAGGGACCTGGCTAGCAATTGCGGTAGACCTGCTTGGGAAGACTCCAAGGCTCGATCAGGCGTTGGTGTCGTGTCGAGTTACATCAGCCACCAGACATTCATTTACCGTTTCTGAGCGTTTCATGTCCGGCTTTAAAAATAGGCGAGCAGGGTCATCAAATCGATATTCCCGGATAGGCGTAATACGTGGTGCCTAGTTCAACGTTAGATGCTCATACTACGTATGTACTAAGATAGAAGAATCTAGCATGGTCCTGGATGAGAGTATCCAATAAGGCGAGCACCGGAACGACAGGTGATCCCTTAAGGGCACAGACGGGTTACAGGAAAAGAAAATTTGCAGGTAGACTACTCCAGAAAATGCAGGGTTATCCAACAGACACACTGAATCTTGCAAGGACATGACTCCGTTACGGAGTAAGTCTCTTGTAATTCTGTACATAAGTGTCTTGCACGAAGGATTTGTGGCTTGCTCTAAGATCTGCACCACTGGGGCACATGCTTAGCTTCAAACAGACTGAAGCTGATTGCTCGGTGGTTGAGCTGATCTACTAATCTGGTAGTCTTGAGCTGTTAGTGACAAGTTGATTGACCAGACAAGGGAGCGGAATTTTTGGGGGCCTGACGAAAGTCAACGATAGTACGTAGTACTACGAGAGTAGAGATACGCACTAACTTAGATAGTAGTACTAGGCTGGTAGCTTCCCCCGTCTTCATAACTTCAATCACCGATGCTACCATGTGCATAGGACTAGCCGACTAGGCTTGTTGAGTTGGATTATTAGGCTCAGTATTAGTACTTCGATTCCAGTTAGCCTGTATGAAGTCCAACCAGTCAGGGATTGGCCAACATTGAAAGATACGGTGCTAAAAGGTGCTAAATGCTTCATTGGCCCCGAAACGGCGAGGGGGCTGAAAAGAAACGCCCATGCTGCGTCACCCGAACGCCAAATCGTGGGAGACTTTTCCCTTCAGTCTTGCTTGAAGCTGATAAGAGAAAGAACTACTATTTAAAAGTATTCATCTGGCTGACCAGACGATCCGTGCGGCTTTGAAAAGAGCTGATACAAGTTGATATGGTTGTAGACAGGGAGTTTGCGAAGTCTGAAGAATGTCGTTTAAGTCGGATGGGCGGACGGACAAACGTTCATCCGCCGTCAATCTATCAGTCTGTTCCTCGTGGAAGACGTGGACAACCCAATCACTCCCACCTCACTAACTTCTACGACGATACTACCTGCTACTACCCAGATACGTAGCACTCTATGAAATAAGTAGGTACTACATGGCTGCATAAGTCTGGGAGAGTCGACCACCATGATTGCAGTAAAACTACCGAGTATTCGATATCCCAGTGCTCCTAAATAACCGGAGCACCCGGACTTGGTCAACGATCAAGTTTTCCAAGGTCGAGTACCTCGTGGTGCATCCCCAAGCTACTACATTTGTTGTATTGATATGCCATGTCAACCCAAGCAAGCAGCGTTACTACTCTGCAATCCATTCCGTACCTGCGTCGGCACTGTGGGCCAATCACCCAATGGGGATTTCTCGACCTTGGTTATAATAGTACGTATGAGGTAGTATTGAAGCAAAATGAAGGTATTAACTGCGCACTTAATGGGTTAGAAGAAAGACGTACCGACGGGAGTCGCGGCTTGTCGATTGTTGGTACGTATGTACGCACGATATCCACAAAACAGATTGATTAATGATCACGATCGTGGTCTAGCATGTTCCGCACATGCTCACTGCTGATCAGATCTAGAATGGCCAATGGCAGTGAATTCGGTATGCACAAGTTCGTAGATGCTGGTTGGCAATCAGTGGATGGCAGTGATTGCCATCCTTGATGTGCTGATCAACGTATGGAAGGGTTCTAGAAACTGGGCCTGAGGAACTAAAAGTCACCGACCTTTCTCAGTGGGAGACAAAAATAGCAGATGGATAACTTCTGCTCCATTTTGGTCCAATCACGGAGAATCTAAATTCATAGTCGGGTACGTATTTTGCTATTTACTACGTATTTACCTACCATCTTATTAAAGTGTCGGTAAGGGCCCGAAGGCACAGTCTTCACCCTTCTTAGGGCTTTTTCCACCATACCCGAATACGCAGGCGTTGCGTCGCGATACCGTCGCATATCAAAGTTTACGCCAAGCCGAATTGGCATGGAAACGAAGCCATTTTTACTCCATAAATACTAGTCATGTGCCGTACGTTATGCGAATCATTAGGATAACGAAACATCCGGAAATGCCGTTGGGTGAACCAAGCTTTGAGGGACCGAGTTAGAGAAGCGGACAGCCAACGTACTGGCCTGAGCTATTGTGTCAGAAGAATAGTTGCTCGTTAGTAGAAGGTTCATTAGCGACAGAAGGATCAATCCTCTGCTCATGACTCCGAGGATTCCAGTCTCATTAATTGAGGATCAGGTGGAACCACAAGGCTCGCCTCAATTCTCGCCTTAACATCGTGTGGAATATATGAAACTACGAGTAATAGTTACAGCGCCGATGTATAAGCGGACCCGCGTAAATTCAACCGTCTTGGATGTGGCAACTTGACTGTTTTGGCTCAAAGATCTACGTATCAACTAGGGCCAGCCTAAGGTAGCACGTAACTAGGATTCCTATCCAACAGAGTTAATCAAGCCACCTACCTGGTCTAGACTGGGGTCTCCATTGGCATCCCTCTCTTTTTCTTAACTCAGTAGTCGAATCACAAGGTTTGAAAGCAACGGAAAAAGAAAAAGGAAAATAGAAGCAAATCTAGGGCTATAGATTCTATCCCATTCAGGAAAGATTAACGAAGAGTAACTCGGACCGGGGTGACTCTGATAATAGTCGCTTTAAGACTACTAATCCCTGATACATACGTAGTTCAAAAGGATCGCTTTCTTGTTGGGTCTAGCATTCGATAAGGATCCCTGTAATCCATGTGCCTGTCCTATTATCGTTTGCTTCGCGAGCAGGTGATTTTCAAATTTTCGAACCAACAGAAGGACATGGGTTCCCTAGAACCAACATGCGTCAAGTTGAAGTAACACAATTTGGACTCCGGGTTGCCCGAAGCGTCGATTTCATGTTTGATTTTGCTTGGATCTATCTTTTCGGCAGGGGTTTGCATATTTTTTTTTTCTTCTTTCGTGATTCGGACTGACTTCATTGTTGCTTGGAGGTGCTTGAACATTTGAAACGGCTGCGCCGTCAAGATCGGATGGGGTTATTTTTAGATGTTGTGTGAATGCTCCCCGGTGAAATTTGGAATTGAAATTGCATACATGGCTAGGTACATCTGGTGTACCTTTTTAGTTGATAATATCTAGCAAATTATTGTTGATTATATGAGAGAAGTTTAGTTTTTTAGATGCGTTTAGTCAAGGTATCTGAGTGATGGTGCTCATTCTAGCCAGGAACATGATCAGTAGTGCTGCTACGTAATTACGTACTCTACAATTCAGCTGTCAAGAACGAGCCTCAAGGGGCAATCGGCTATGATAATAATTGACAATATTTCAGGCGATGTCTCTTCAGTACGTAAAAATCGCTCGGAACTACCGGGCCACACTGTCTCGTCGATTCTCTCATTGCTTTTTCGCCATTGACCCTTCTCGATTGGGCAATGTTGGCCATTTAATATCGCCAGCGGTTTAGTGCTAACACTACGGCCCCATTGACACCCAATCTTGAACCCTGTGGCACACCCATGGACGTTGAAACTATGTATGTATACATATGTACCATGGAAGTCGTATTAGTATATATCGAGCTGGGGTCGTAGCATTGGTGAACATGATGTGAATGTGCATACATATGTATTTAGACATACTCGTTTTGCTACAAGTCGATCACTTGGAGATTAGTAAACTACACCGAACATTTTCGAGACGAATAAGCCATCTGGAGTCCAGACTTCGATTCGTACTTCAAAGAAATGCGAGCTTGATGGAACTTAGGGCTACCGTTGAGATAGAAAATATAGGTATAGGTATATGATATCAAAAGTTTGCCCTCTTTACATCGCGGGCTTGTGGTTTAGTGGTATAATACTCCCTTAGCATGGGAGTGGTCCGGGGTTCGATTCCCCGCGAGTCCACTTTTTTGCTGATTTTCCTTACGATCCAAGGCTAATCATCTTAATTTTTGGCTTCTGAATGCTGCCTGATGTTAACAGTATGTGAATGTGCCGTGTTCTTTTTTCCACCAGTAGCAGAACATCGAGGAGGAATCAGGAGTCGCGGGAACAATGCCCTAGCCTAGCCCTAGAACTAAACACAACTAAACACTCAGAGGCTTTCAGCGTGGAATTCATGGGTGCGATTTAGGTGCCCAGGCCCTAGACAAGCCACCTCGGAAATGTCCTGCATAGGCGGGCTGGGCGGACTTTGCGATTCACGAATCGGCGACTTCAGAGTTGTTGGTTGACGCTGACTCGTTGGCCCGATAAAGCTTGGAGCTGGAGGCATTGTTTCGACGATCTTCAATTTAGCTTTATAATGTCAAAACTTGCCACCTCTTACATCGCGGGCTTGTGGTTTAGTGGTATAATACTCCCTTAGCATGGGAGTGGTCCGGGGTTCGATTCCCCGCGAGTCCACTTCTTTTTTGCTTGATTTCCCCTCCATACTCTTCCGAGGATGCATGGATCATTCTCTTTTCTATCTTTTTACATCTCTAGCTAAAGGTCGTGGTCCTAACAGCCGAGTGCTCCATACGTAAGGACGGCTATCGGAGATTGAGTTGAGTTGCATAGAGCCTTTGAAGCCACAATTAGGGCTAAGCTTGCGTTACCTGTCCTATGCTCGATGCTCAGGAGAAATCAACTGTACCACTTACTGAATCATGTCAAATGATCACGGGAATACCGGATATTGAGCAGACACACACATGAAATCTTCCTGAAAAGACGAGGGTATGTTTCAAGAGCAAGATCGCGTCATGCAATGTGGGCAAAGCGCATGGCCCTGCAGATTCCTACAAGGGTGCTGTATTTCTCCCCCAAACTTATATTGTGTGTATAGGGGTGTGTGTGTGCCATTCTAGTCGTCTCCTCTTCTCCGAACAGTAGAGTCATCATTCTATCGATGGCAAGAATCGAAGCTAAGTCACTGGAAATCTAGGCGTAGTCCATCTTTGGCGTTCTCGCTGTTTCATCTCCTGCACATACATTGTAGATCGTCTGATCCTTTCGTGATGAGTTATCATTTCCTTAATCAGTGTTAGCCTGATATCTCCTTGTGCAATGTGGTACGTACCTATCTTGATCAACATGGAACAACATCTCCGTAGAAAACCGTATACTCCCCGAAAGCCTCACTGATATCGAGCTGCACATCGCAACTGCCCTTGCAGTGTGTATGACAAGAAACCCCAAAGCCTGGATCTCGTCAAACACCAACAATCCAGATGTCGAACAATCGACGGACGCGACATGCAAGCCACCCGAAGCCCACATGCTCGCCTTGTGACACATACCCAATTACAAATTCTCCGAACAACACCTGCATACCCGTGACAAACCAGGGAGGTAGGTGTATAACAAGCCATGCTTTCGAGCACTTGAACGAACTTCGTTTACGCAACCTACATGTCTTTGCTCAACCTTCGTAAGTAAGGTACCCGATATACGAGCATCTACCCCAGTCCAGGCAGGATTCTGACTTCGTTCATGCAGGATGCAGGTATCCTTCCCTCTTCTCTTGCTCCTGCTTGCTCCTCCTGGCTGAAGATGAAACAAAGAATATCAGCCATGGACCATATATGTGCGTTCGTTCTGCAGTCATCTTTTTCTGTTCGTGTGTGTCGCGTGGTTTGCACGGATTCATGGGTATCGAAGGATAGAGACGGGGGAGATGGGATTACAAGATACATAGGTACCGGGGAGTATTCACCCCGTCTCGATCATGATGAATTTGGCTACATTAGTACTAAATATATGCCTCTCTGCATACATCAGTTCCTGACGAAGTTTCAGGGGAGCAAGGATGTTCTGCGGGAACGCTTGCGAGAATATTCATCGGATGGACCATGCAGTCGATAAGCTATCAATAGCTCTGCGGCATGCAGCTCCTCAAACATGCGAGCTTGTCATTGTCCCTGTTTTAAAGTGCTACATACATGACTTGAGTCATGTCTACGTAGATGGGAGGAGTCAAAGCGTTAAGACACCAGCTTCAGCTTCATGTATACATGTACCGATGAACTAACTCCTGCAGGATTAGTGTTCTCACTGATGAATATCGTAGATATCACGTTCGTTAACTATACCGAGGCTGCTAAAAACAGGAAGGAAAGAATATACGAAACGCCGGTGAGCTCTTAACCTGATACATACATACATAAAACTCATTTCATGAAAGTAGCATGACCGATCCCGAAACTTGAAAACACAATCATATCATACATATCGTCTCGTATCATAATCCCAGCCCAGACGAAAAATGGGCAAATCAGCTTGTCGTGACTTATCGAGATGCCTTTGGCGAATGGCTCCCAATGTGTAGCTTGTTCTTCACCTTCTCCAGTTTACTGGTCTTGCTCTTTTGTGTCTGACCTTGGTTATCGACAGCACCAGCCGAATCTCCAGAGGATGAAGATGAGAGACTGTCGTCCTTGGAGTGGACGGCCTGATTTGGTCTGCTGACTGCTACGCCTCCAGCTTGTGTGTGGACTTTAGGCTTTCCCTCGTCCGCTTTGATGTCTGTAAGACTTGTAAATACTAGTGTTATTTTTCGTAGACGGAAAGGGACAACGTACTCTGTAGATCTTTGGCAAGTTTCTGACTCTCCTCCTCAAACGGTTCACTGGTATGCTTCAACGTCTGACCTGGTCCGCCATCAGGAATGACTCTTGCAGTGGGATCACCTGCATTTCCGGGCTGCGCAGGATCAGGTCGGAGTGCAGTGGCGGTCGTCTTCAAGTCTTGAGCGGCTGCTGTGCCGGCTACTGAAGTGCCAGAGCCACTGCCCATATTGGCTGTGTTTAGGCCAGTGTCTGCCGTCTCGATGTTTCGTTGTTCACTGACCGGGATGGATGTAGGTAGACCGCCGGCTTCGACGGGGGGAGCGTCGTATTGTTCTCAAGACAGTCAATAACGACCGACACATTGTCTATGAACAGAGGGAAGAAGAGCATACCATCGCGGTTCCCAGCATCATACGGATCCGTCGCCGTGCCCAGTCCCCTCTTTCCAGCCACAGGCTCTTCTCCATGCGGTACTTGCTGACTTTCTGTGCTCTCACCCCAGATTGCCCTCTTGCCTGCCTCGACGACCTTGTCGACGGATTGGATGCCGGTCATTCCTGTTGATGTCGTGGGCTGGCTGCTACTAGCTGTCGTTTGGTTGTTAATGTTGGTGTTGGTGGTGTCGGTGTTCTGTTCGCCCCAGATGGCTTTGTAGCCGGCGTCGACGACTTTGTTGACTGTTTCCATGGCGTATGTTCTTGGAGATAGTTGCAGATAGGTTTGATAGTTGTCAATTGATGTTGTGATGTGAACAGAACGAGAATATACAGACAACGAAGAGCGAGGATGACCGAATAGACTCGAGCATACGTCAGGGCTTGGCTGGTCACGTTGTTCATTAATCTCATTGGCCGTCGCGAAGACTGCTGCTCTTTCGTGACGTCATCCCCAGATCTTGCCCGATGCGGAAGTCTTATCAGCCACAATCTTCACCTTTCTGCCCTACGTAGGAGAAATATAAGTAAGCAAATAGAATAACAGAAACTAGCTAGCGAACAGAAAAGCATGATAGAAACATTGATAGAACCAACTCCAAGAGCCACATCGACTCATACGAAACCCTCTACCAGACCATGCCTCCATGCAATCAATCAATCGCGCAATGCAACCAATCATGCAACCCAGCCTCAGAAATAACAGCAGAAATGACGAACTCAAACTCCCTTCTTGCAAGTACTTAATCATGCACTTTTGGCGGCCGCAGTTTTGCCTTTCTCCTGAGTATCCTTGGTAGTAGGGGTTTTCGTAGCAGCTGCAGCAGTAGCAGCTTCCGGGTTTAGTGGATGCTTAGGATCGTAGCCGACGCTCTTGACAATGCCGAGACCCTTGGTGCGGCCTTCACGGAACAGTACCCTGTCGCCAACGGATAGAAACTCGGGACGCTGGATGAAACGGAATGCGACTAGTGCTCGATCTCCAGTGCGGATAAAGGCGCGGTCAATGTCGATAATAGCGCATGTCTGACTGACTGCTCCGACATGAAGCATGGCCTGGTACTTGGGGCGGATAGTGGTGGCATGAGAAAGAATGAGCACTATTTCGGTTAGCTAGTGTAATTGTGTGTCGAACAAAGGGTAAACCTACCTTCAGCGACAAACTCTCGATATACTTTAGGAGGCTCATTCTCCTGCTTAGCCATCACAACCATACCCTTTCGAACCTCCCTCCTTCGAACACGCTTCAGAGCAAACGAGGCAGATTGTCCCGCAGAGCATACATTGACAGGTATCCGCTTACGCTCAATAGACTTGATGACTGTTGAAGTAAACTGGCCAAGAGAGTCTGGTCCAATCTGTACCGAGTCACCTGCATGCACAACTCCCGACTTGACCACACCAGACACCACTGTACCGACGAAAGGAACAGAGAAATGATCATTGACAAGAAACTCAAAGGGCGCTTGGGCATTGTAATGGCCATAATGAGGAAGTATGTTGAGAAATGTGCGAACAAATTCGAGACCCTCGCCGGTAACATTGGACACTTGAAAGATAGGGCAGATACGTTGACTGACAAATTGAGTGGCTGTGTTGACAGTCTCATCCATATCCTTGATGAAAATAGGAATCTTCCTAGCACCGGGGGACTTGAGGATCCGTGTAAGCTGGGTTATCGTCTGTTGTAGAATCTGGGGCGGACATATATCGATCTTGGTAATGACCACCATCACCGGCACATTCAGCGCAAGTGCAATACCGAGATGCTCTTTGCTCATTCCAACCAAACCGTTGTTGGCTGCAACCATCAGTAAGCAGTAATTGGGACTGCTGCTCAACATTCCAAAGACGGTGGTTCGTAGATAGCGCTCGTGACCTGCGAGATCAGAGAAGGAAATGACCTTGGCCGACTTCTTGCCAATTTCTTCCCATGACAACTTGCGGCCCTTGTCGCTACCGATAATTTCTCCTCGTGCGTCAAATCCCATGATCTCCATGCCGACGGAACTCGTCCGGCCGGTCTCAATCTCGTGCTTATGTCGGAACAGGTTGACTCGCGCCTTACCACGACCATCATCAAGATGTCCCTTAACCAAGACACCGAGAAGCGTACTCTTTCCAGCATCGACATTGCCCACAACAGCAATTCTTGTCTCGATAACCTCTTCAGCCCGATCCGGAATCTGACGGATCAACACCTTTCCGCAGCATCCCTTCATCCTCTCGATGCGTGTCTGAGCTTCTTCTGCACCGCCTACATTGTAGGTTAACAGTACACGGCATTGAGCAGGAATTGTATTTGCCGCTTCCTGGAGACGTGCAAGCGCCGTGTCCCACTGGGCTCGCTCAAGGTTCATCGGGTCCCCGTTGTCCTCCAGACCCAGGTCAAATAATGTCTCTCCCTGACCTTCATCAATCCGCCGTTGAAGAATACCAGCAAGAATCTGGAGGCTGTTCTCGTCTTCGGTTGGGGCCGTCCCTAAAAGAACATCCTTGAGTTTTGCATGACTCGGCACATCGCTCAGGCCAAGCTGGTCGAGAATATCAAGTTCCGCATGTTCTTCAGTCACGACTGATGGGCTAGTAGTGCCATATCCGCTGTCGCTGGGGCCACCCACGGTAGTCAGGGAGGAGAGTTCGGCGCGACGCTTTTGTTCCTTCTCCACGTAATCGGCGAACTCGCTGAGGGCCTGATTATCAATGAGTCAGATGCGCTGACTTTCATCAGGCGCATGTTTTTTGTCTTGTACTCACCAATTCGCCCCTGCGCCGCTCCTCCGGGGTCTGCTTGAAGACTACCTTCGACATGTTGCAAGCGATAGTGTCGGGTGGTCAGATTACGGTTGGTGTGCTCAGTGCAATGGTTAACAGGTAGTCAATCGCCGTAGGCGCATTCAATAATGTATTCGTAAGATCATTCTTTTGGAGATGTGATGGTAGATCGCACAGCTCAAGCTGTCAAACCATTAATTCATCTTGGATATTGATAGCTGTTGTAACGGAGAAGATGTGTAGGAAGCATAGATGAATTGAGTAAAAGATTGGGTGATGACAGTGCTGAGAGTGAGCTACGTAGCAGACCAGCAAGGTGTGGATCGCGGGGCACTGCTCCGCTTTTATCGATAAACGCCAGGGCAGACTCGACCAGCTGTAAGCCTAGACAATGCAGACATGGCTTGACTATGTTATAAAATAAGTGAGTCACAATTCCAGGCAATAAAGTCTTCGCGAATAATTGGCCAATTGGGTCAGACGTGACTCATCTATAGTCTCCCGACTTAAGCGGGATCTCTGCATAGATGGTTGTAGCTAATCATTTATCTACATAAACGCATATAAAAGTATGACACCGCCCTATTCCAGAGGCTGTGCTATGGGTCGCATTCATGAAAATAGAAGCATGACCTCGATATTGTATTCCATTTCACATGTTCCATAAATTCGAAGGCAATGCCTAATAATCGCCAATGGTTTCGTATGAGTCACGGTAATGGTTGAGGTTGGAAACGTTCCGTCATCAGCGTCATCTCAACATTAGGCAGTCGCCGGATTCCACTTCGTTCTCCAGCTTATATTTTATGTTGACTGGATTTCGTATTGCTGCTCAGAGGGTCGGAAGGAGGCTGTTACGACGCTTGAGGGGATATGAGAACGACCGAGTCACCTGTTAAAAAGACCATTAGCTCTGAAGTCGCATGGCCAATTTGTGCGCAAACCTACCGCGAACGAACAGCATTTCTTCTTGTTTCCTTATCGTCTGTTGTAATTAATTTGTCAGACTTGTCCCTTCATGACCCGAAAAGATGCTGTGGGAAGGTACACACCTTGACAGTCTCTTCTTCATTCTCGTCCTCCTCGACCACGTAGATTGTCTCCTCCACATCGCCGAGTACTAGGTTGCAGTGACTATCGTAAGCCTAGACATGTAGAAGAGAAGCCATTAGTAAACGCTCTAAGTTGAAGTTTCGTTGAGAACTCACGTGAAGCCGTCCTTTCAATTCCCGATCTCCTCGCAACTTGACAAACACAATCTCATCCAACGACAGGCGGACCAAGTCCAGGGGCTCCGCCACAGAGTTATCTCCAGCTTCAACGTCTGACATCTTGATATCTCGACCAGCTGTAGCAAAGGTAGTGGTGGGAGGATGAAGCGGGCTCTTTGATTTTGTTAGCTCCCGAGCTGTGAAGTCCGCACCGAGCGCAGAATTACCGTGCCAAGACTTTTGTAGAAGGAGAAATAGGTAAGAATACGAAATTCTCTGTATTTAATACAGAGCTTAGCCTGATTTGTGCTGGTATATTACAGGTCTGCAGACTAAGCAATTTGGGCTTAGCCGGAATATAAAAACATTTCGCCATACATCGACTCGCAAACTTCTCTATATTAATGGACTCAATTCAAACCTTTCTTCCCGAAGTTTTGCATTCGTTGGCTACTTCATTTCATTTGAATTATCACAGAATAATTGGCTATGGATCACATATGTACACGTACATGCTTGAAAGGGTACTGTACAAAACCAATTGGTATGATTGACAATATCATAGGGCAATGTCATAAACAGGTATCATGGTGACATAGAAACAATGCTGTGTATTTTCATGTTTAGCATCTTGTGGTTGCTCAGTCCAGCTCTCCTGTACGCTCTGCTCCGCTGCGCCACCAAGGCTGGGATCCTGTGAAACGGCTTCTTGTCGTTGCCCATCCGATGCGCTAATCTCTACTAAGGCACCAAGTCTTGATTCTTCCCCCAACTCGTTAACTTTGTCCGATACTTCCAGCTCAGGTAATTGTTGAATGGAGACCGGGTCTTGTCTCAACCCCTCCTGCAAGAGCCACTGGAGAGGCTGAAGATTAGCAATGTCCCCAAGGCGATTTTTGACGTGCTCCCATAGAGCCCCATGTCTAGGCTGAATCTGCTCATCTTCGTCTGCAACAAACTCTCCGCAATCTGACCAACGCACTGGCTCATTGTTATGCATTCGGATATTTGCATCAATGAAAGTCGTCCTTCCATAGAAGTATATTGCACCGGCATGAGAAGGAAGTGTGATACTATATGATTCCGGAAGGAAGTCTTTCCACTCCGCAAGGAATCTTGGGAGGAGCTGATGAGTCCACTCGAAGTCCAACGGATGCGTCCATCGTTTCAGTTTGACTGCGGCTCCGATAATCTTCTCCATCATGATCTGCTGTTGCTCGACTAACAAACGAAGTCTTTCATATTTTTGAAGATCTCTCCAGACATGTGGTGCTTCACAATTCTCCCGCAAGCGGGACTCTTCAACTGGATGGTAGTCGGAGTCGACGTGCAGTGGAATACCGAGAGAGTTTTCCAGTACTTTGAGTGCGTGATTGCGCTCTCTCCGTGTTCTCCGCAGCAATTGATATGCTTCTCTTGCCACTGAGTGAAACCGGTGATATCTTTTATGATGGCAGGTCGATTTCGCAAGCTTTTGGTACACAGGCATATCGTAAGGCTGGCCGTCAAGCCGCAACATGTCTTTGAGTTCAAAGAGTACCTCGTGATTAATTTGGCCTAAACGATTAGCCCGAGCGTATCTTCCGACACGTTTTCGAGAAAGAACAAATCCCCGCTCAAACAACTCGGCCCATATGTCATCCGTGATTTCGATTCCATATTGTTGCGAAATATAGTTGATTAAGAGCAGTGCCTCCTTGAACTGACTGTTGGTTCCGTACGCGTGCGCAACAGCAAAGAGCAACTTGCGAGTCGGGTATATTGGCGATGATTCCGCAAGCGGCCTGGCGGCAGGAAGTTGATCAGGAGGCTTGGTCATAATAGCTTTCACATCAACCATCCAAACGTCTTTCAAAATCCGATTCATGTCCGCGCGAGCCCCAACCCTAGCGCTCCCCAGAAGAAGGTTGATGTACGTGTCTTCGTCGGGAGTCAACCCCAATTTTTGCATATCCACAAAAATGGAAAACACCTCTTTTCGCACACTTCTCCCAGCCGTACCATAGCCTATGAGTCCCTCACCAAAGCGTCGTCTTCGATAATAGTATGGTGTTACGCGTACACGATTTCTCATTGGTCCATAGACCGCAAGTTCCCATACGGAGGCGTGCATAATGGAGTTGTAGCATTGGACATCTGGCTCAATCCCGGCATGTTTTATTTTCTTCCAAACTCTAGTCGTCCATCTTAGATTGCCAATTGAAGCTGAAGCTCGAAGGAGATGCCTATATTCGGCGAGACCCAATCCTTTGCGACCGTTGTCTCTTGCAGTTAGGATCTGGTTCAGGGGTCCAAAAAATTGCCTCACAATATCTGCAGAGGTGTTGACTCTTTTGGCTGACAGTCGGCTTCCACGTACAGGCGCTAGTATATCCAGGAAAGGCTCGATGAAATACTCCGGCGTGAGACGGAGGAGAGCCGAGACGAAAATACTGTCGGGCAATAAGCCGACCACTTCTCTATTGATCGGATCAGCTAGCGTCAAGAGTATTTGTCGCGGCTCGTTATTGCGAAGGACTCGATAGACTTCTGCGGTTCGTTCCTCGAGGGTCGGTTGTGTTTCTGGCGCGGCATCGGACGATTGTAGCGTCTGATGTTGTGGGAAAGTCGTAGAAAATGATCTGATCGACGTAACTCTTACCGAAGAGACGATTCGACGAAGATCTGTATTTTGAGCACGAAATTTGTCGAAATTCCTGTCAAAACTAGTTGTCGCGTAACCCGCGTTTGGAAGGCGCTGGGCAGCGACGACACAGAAGCGAAATTGGCGCCCCCGCCCACCGAGAGCGAGCATCTGGACGATCAGTTCAGTGCTAGAGCACCACCAGAGAATAGACTATGAAAAGAGCTCGCTTATGAGCATCTGAGACACGTAGATGAAGCAATTGATCACAAAAGTCAAGACAATGGAATGCGGGGACAGCGGTGGATCGCGGGAAGGCGTGTGGACTCTGTGGAGCGATTCCCCGGATTTTCGACAGGTTTGACTTTTGGCAAGCTGGCCAGTGTCCCCGTGGTCCTTTGTCTGTTCCCGCCAATCACATTAATGCCTCATGATTCATACAGAAGATTGAAAATGGAATAAAATTCAACAAAGCTCAATTCTAAGCTGTGATTCGAGTAATGTCTTGAACCGTATTACGCCATTGATATTCTTTATCTGTAGATTGAGTTCAGGAAGCTGACAAGAGCTTCACATTTAAATACCTCGGTAGACAAAATATTCGTCTGAGATGATATTCCATCAAAGAAAACGGTCATGAAGAGTATATATTCATAGCGTAAGTTAGTTACTATTACAGTACTAGATACATATAATACAGTATCGTGAAAATAGGCTGCCTGCCCATATCTATACAAGATCACTCTATGAATGAAGAGATGGTCAAATCTTCTCTCTCTTCAAATCATTGACAAACATATACCGCCCGATAGTAATCCAACCCCATCGAAACCACAGCATCTGACTCTTGTGTCCATCCGTCATCGCAGTGCGAGCCTGTACCCAATCCTGGAATGAGCTGATATACAAAAGCCGACTTGCGCAACCATTATTTTTGGCGATGCCTTTCTTGGCTGCTGATGCCATCGAGTCTCCAAGGTTTGTGAATGCGCCGAGGACCATCGTCAAAAATGAATCGAGGATACCGGAATATTTCCGGGCAATGTTTGTGGTTGTCAACGTGTATAACGTCACGGGACATGAATATCCGCTCTTCCCGTTCATCAACGCCTTCAAAAATGCGACCGTGCCGTGGTATAGAGATCGATGGTTCGGATGGTTACTGACACCGTGCTCGTCAAAGGTCAAAATGACATCGATGGTAGCCTTGGGAGCAACATCTTCACGCGCTGCTCGTCCAGAAGCAAGCTCGGGCGCAAACGCCGACGCGAGAAGGGACGAAACATCCTTCGTTGACCATGTTGTAGTCATGCTATCCGGGAAACGGGAGGGATCGTCGATGACGAAAACGTCGGATTCGTCGCGGAGGCCTAAATGGACGGCGCTTTGTTGGAGCTCTTTTCTTCGAATATCGCCTAATCCGTCTGCGTTGCCTGTTTGTTTTCCGGTCGAATTAGCCATGGAGCAATATTTGGAAGTCGGTTGCCGGAAGAAAGGAAAATGCCTACCAGTGCTCAAACACAGTATCTTCACATGATTCCCCAATTCCGGTTTCGTAAGCGCCAACACAGTAGGCGCGAAGAACATTGCTTCATCATCGGGATGTGCAATGAGCAGACATATGCGTTTGTTGTACAAGGTGGGAAAAGAGCTGAAGCCGGAAGAAGTCGAAGAAAGTGTCCAGAAAACAGTCGCCACAAGCGGAGCTAGAAGTGCAGTGACGATCCACGAGAGATTGAGTGTCATAGTGACAAGAAATTTGTATGTTCTTTCAAGCTCTTTTGCGAGATGTTGGTTTCCTGGATTCTTCACGGCGCATGCCACGCGACCTCAATTATTCCCGAATTGTCCTTTCCCAACGATTCTCTTATCCTTTATTCGTTTCGCAGTGAATCGGCGTACCAGAAACAGATTGACGAATAACAAGCGACGAGCGATATTCCGAGCAAGAAAGGACACGCAGTGGGTGAGTCCTGATCAATCAATGGTACCTACCAAGAAGCATCCCTCCCCCCATGACCAGCTTCCTTCCACGGCAAAGATCGATCAACAACACACGAGCTAGCTGCTACCAACAAGCTGCTGAACTAGTCGAATTCGACAACTATGGTCATATGGTCGCATGAGCAACAGAGTTCCACCAATATGCGAATGAAACGTGGCTTTAAGGCTTGTGCTGGTTGGAAATAATAGGGGGAGGGGCAACTAAGTTCGAGCTTCCCTCCTCAACACCCGACGATTGATTAAGATGACGATCTCGCAACATCACACGGTTCACCTATGTGTATGCTAGTTAAGGGTCATAGTTTCGGCTACCATTACAATAACGTGGGCTTGTGGTTTAGGGGTATAATGTTCGCTTTGCATGCGAAAGGTCCGGGGTTCGATTCCCTGCGAGTCCATTTTTTTGCATTTTTCTCTGGTTGCATTGTGTTATTCCATACCAGGCAGAGTCAGAATGTTTCCCTCTCTCTTTTTTTTTTGCGTCAGAATACATGGGTGAACAGAAGTTGTGATGGAAAGCTGTGAGCGACTAGCAATTTCCCATCAGTATCCAAGAAGGCCGAGGGAAGCCTAGTGGTTGCTTGTCGACTGGAAATGGGTAGGTGATGGGCAATTCCTTCACCGGTCATTACTATTAAATATCTCCATTGTATATACATGTCTCAAAAGGAAAATAACAGGCCCAGATCATTAGGAGTCCGTCGCTATAAGTCGGGATTCATATCCACTGAAGTGATACCGATCAAACCCAGTCTCTCCCGTCTCCAGATTCTCATATAATATATCGACTCCCATACCCATTTCCGGAGTCCACCTCGTCAACGACCCAACCGGGACTTCATGGCGATGAGGGATTGATTTTATAAGTCTCTTTGTGTTCGATGTTTCCTCCTTAAACTTGGCTATGGTACTATCGCTTTTCCACCAGGCGTGTAAGCAAAGTGCTCTTTCATAGCCGCACCAGATGCCTTCGCGGCCTAGTTGCATGAGGTATTCGCTGATCCATTCTCGTTGAGATGGATCTCTTAGAACGACGCCGATGCAGGCAAAGACGAAAGATACTGGCATGTCACTTGGGTATTGGGAAGGTTTCGTATTATGTGTTAATTTGTTTGTTGTTGTCTTCTTTCCGCCTTGAGTGGTCATATCTTCCATCCGAGGAGTTGGGAAAGAAAAAGTACTGTCAAGGGCGCGAATGATGTAGAGACATTTCTGCGCCAGATTAATGGACAATTGCATCAGTCTTGGTGTGCGCACCGGGTCAAGCATGTGGTACAAGTGGACCCGGATCGCATAGTAATGTAAAAGGATCATCTTTTGCAGATGAGAGCGCCTCCTTAGTTGGCGGTCGATAGTATCGTGAGGAATATCGCAAGAAAAGATTGTCTCTGTCTCATAAAAATCTCCATGCTGTTCTTGGTCACTTTCAGAGAATCTCGTAGTGCCGGTTGGGCTGTTGCCAATGTCTTCAGGCCAGCGTAGAGCGATTGGCAATGACTGATACCATAATTTAAACCGATGAAGCGCATGGAGAAGCCGCTCTCTTAGACTATCGCCCGTGATCCGCGGCGTATCGCTGGTCCATTCGTAGCTCAAAAAGGCCGCTGCTCCAAGCAGACCATGTAGTCTTCTGCAATACTCGACAGCCACGGCTTCCAATTCGGTATCTGTGAGGCCGACATTGTCCTTATCATCGGCTATCGTGATTGGCATATATATAGTGTCTGATTCGAGAATCTCGTACCAGAAATTATCTAGCAGAGGCCGCCCGCGGTTGGATAGTGCATTCTGACAGTCCAGTCTTGCGACGGCATGAAGTAGACGTCGACCGAATGTTGTTTGAATCAGTGATGGTCCGCTTCTATTGATCAGACCGCATAGAGCTTCGAGGTGGATCACCCATTTCTGAGGATCATACACCAATACCTGCCACAATGACTTAGCGCACTCGCTCTTCCCCGCTCCGTGCTGTGCGTACACACCTCAAACCATGTCAAAAGATAAGCAGCGGCCAAACACGCATACATATCATCTGTAGAACTCCTATGAGAAGAGCTCACAACCTCTTTCCCTCGCTCAAAGCGGTCAACGGACTGACGAAGCAGTCGCACAGCTTCTTCATAATACTGGAATGCATCAACGCTGTGCCGCATTTGAGGACGAGGGGTAGAGCCGTTGCTTTGCTGCAAAGCCGCAATTACTGCAACAATGGCCGTGCGAACATGATGATGTCCTAGAGCTAGAGGAGCAATATCCTCTTCGAATATATTCTGGAGAGGAGACAAGGACTTTAGTGGTGCAAAGTCGCTGAGGAAGTGGTTCAGCAGTTTGCGCTGGTGGTAGTCAATTGGTGTAGATGAAACTAGGTCTGGACTTGATAGAGGCGAGTAAGGCGATGGCGATGGGATTTTTGAGGTTGTTGATGAGAACGGAGGCACGCAGGTAACGGCAGTCATCAGCTGGGATGATTTTTCAGAGGTGCGACCTTTGTTCGCACCCTTCTTGATTGCCGGCCGGAATGCCACTCGTTTGGCGCCGTAGCCTTCGCACTCGACCGCATATTGTCTACATCGTAGGCAGGAAGGTTTTGTTTCGTCGCACTATATGCCAACAATCAGCGCATGGGGAGTACATCCAGACTTAGGCCCAAACTGACCGTGCGATGATGCCGTTTACATGTCCTGCGAAATCAGTCATTAGAGTTGTCGCGCACAATCGACTTCATTTGCGGAGTAGCTTACCAGCAGCCTTTCCGGGAAGAATTCGGTCGAGATGCAGGACGAGTGCTCATCTGGACTAATTCTGACAGTCAAGACCTCCCATCATATTCTCCTTTTTGCAAATACTTGATGCGCTGTGTGTTTGTGATGTTATTGCCAAGTCAAGAATTGAATCAGATAAGCCGAGGAGAGCGGATGATAAGAGACGGGAAGACCCTCCGTAAATAACGGCTTGTAACGGCAAGATTGGACCTTAGATAGGGGAACGGATCACCGGATGTGACTCCGACCCGGTAATTACAATGCATTACCGGGCGGCTTATTGGATAAGTTACCGAGCGATGTCACCATACGTTGTCAAATGGCAGCATCGGGGATAGAGTGGCGTACTGAAACACCAGTACAAGCGTGTAATTTACGTATCGAATGTATGATGTGTTTCGACAGTACGCAAATCATACATTGGCCAAATAGGTCTGCTTCACTTCCTCAGGCACATCCTTGTAGAGCCATTCGGGATATCGCTCACATAGTTCCCACGACGTGAGCTTCAAGAACTTCATCTGCTCAACAACCCACGGCTCCAGCGTCTCCCGTGCAGTCATGGCCCCTGAACCCTGCGTTTGTTGCACTTTATCAATCATCACATCAATCCTTTCTCGCAGCTTGAGGAGTTTATGAAGGACGAAATGATCGTTGATAACGGGGACATCCATATTCTGTGGACTGATACTTCTCAGCGAAGTGCCGCTGTCGTCTAAATCCGGATTGACGAAATGATAACTGGTCACCATGCTTATCCGCTCAGGGGCATTCTTGGCAGGTAATGCTGCATGGCGAAGATGACAGCCTTGCATCATGACAGCACTGCCCATGCAAGCACCGCGCGCTTTGACGATGCGGCCGTTGCCGAGATCTATTGCTGTCTCGCCGCCCACCATGGTACTGGTGTCACTTAGCATGAGCACGCAGACAACTTGAGTCGAGTCTCGGTGCCAGCTGTCTATAAACTGTGCTGTTTCGCTCTGCTCATTATTGCTCTTATCTTCCAAAAGAGGAGGAAACGGTGCAGATGGTTGTTCCCCTAGTTTATACACGCCCTCGACTCCCTCCGGTCCCAGTTGAACGTTGACATGCGCTACTTCGCCTCTTCGACCGAGCACTTTGAGTGGTATCCCAAAGGCTTTGCTCATGCATTCTGTAACGGCGGGATGGTTCCAGGCATTATTTATCCACTTCGCTGTCTATCGTCCTGTCAGCTGGGACCGAGACGTCCATACGGTAAAACTAGGGCATACGGGCTCAATAGCACGAATATAGCAAGGTGCTCTATCCCAAGACCACAAATGCTTGTCCAAAACTTTCTTCTGCAGCAATTCCCGTCGCAACATGCGCACACCTTCCTCTGAAAAGAGTGGGAATGGCTCAGTGAAACAGATATCGGGACACGAGTCTGGTTTCGATAAGCCGTACTCGGAGAATGTATGTCTCTTGGTAGGTGGTTCAAAAGCGAGGTGAACTGCCGGGTCGAATTCGGGCATTGGTAAGAGGCCACCATCATCCGTGCTGTCATATACTGGAGACGGGAGCGAGATAGCCATAGTAGATGGCAATCTATCCTCGGTGTTTGGTAACCCTGTCGATATCGTTGTGGTGGTGGTTGCCATCTTGTCGGGTATATCGGTGCTGGTGGTCTTCACTAGCTGCACAATGAGTTTGTGTTCTCTATTCGAATATCTGATGTATATTGCGTCTTCACGCGTCTACAATCTATAGGACAAAGCAACTAATTATAAGTTTCATCAGATTGACAATTGGCTTGTTATCTGCTTCTTTGCAAAACTGCAGAGCCAGAAAATTCCCTTATCGGGGAATTTATTGCGGGGCAGCCTAGCAGCTGCCTAAGGCCCTCAGTCCTGTATTTTTCGCGATCGATCTTGCGTGATTTGTAAACACATTACGAGTTTTTTAGTTGGGCACAAATTCATGAATCAAGATTCTTGAGTCTTGGCCAAAAGTATGCGTATTAAGACTGTCTGATCAATTGATCATCTGATTGAAATCATGACTGGTCAACAACAGCCGGAAGGAGACCATCATGATTTACTTTCATCTTTGAAACGGTTCTATCGAGGCACCATATATCAGGCTGTCATCCTCGGTCTGGTCAGTTTTACGCAACCTGGTATCTGGGATGCTCTCAACAGTGCGTACTCCCCAGAATCTGCTTATTCTCATCTACCTGACTGACATATCAAATACAGGCCTTGGAGCCGGCGGTCTTGCCTCTCCAACTTTCGTCAATGCGGCCAATGTCATCACCTATGTGATTATGATCATAACATGTCCGTTATGGGCCATTGCAGGTAACCGCTGGGACCTGAAATGGGTTCTGGTTGCTGGTACGCTAGGCTATACGCCGTATTTTGCGGCTTTGTATTGCAATAGTGTGGATGATACGCAGTGGTTTTTGATTCTGGGGGCGGTTACGTGTGGTATCTCGGTATGCTTCGGGGCTTCCCAGATCATATTTGATCTGGATTTGCTAATATCTTGGGCTATAGGCAGCTGCTCTCTGGGTGTCAGAAGCTGCTATTGCAGTTGGATATCCCGAACCCGAACGCCGTGGCGTTTTCAGTGAGTCTCTCCAACTACATCAGAACCTGTACATCATACCTTAACGAATATTGCAGTCGCAACTTGGATGGCCCTTAACAAAATTGGCTCTCTGTCCGGCAACTCCATCCAACTAGCCACCAACATGAACGCCGATGGCCGACGTCAAGGGAGCATCAATCCCAGAACTTACCTTATCTTGATTGGACTATCCTGTGCCGGACTACCGCTATCTCTGACTCTGTCAAAAGCCAAAGATTTGGTCCGCAAGACGAAGCAAGGCGATTCATTCGAGAGACTATCGGACAGCCCGAGCAACTCCGACCCCAGTCCAAAGATCACAACAACAGACTTCACAATCAAAGGCGCAATCAACAACCTATGGACGACTATGAAAACGAAACACATCCTTATCCTCCTACCCGTATATATTACCATCCGCTGGAGCGGTACATATCAGGGCATGTATTTAACAGAATACTTCACCGTCCGAGGCCGAGTCCTCGCCGGATTTATTTCCACTGTCCTCGGAATCGTTGCAACCTTGCTATGGGGTCTGTTACTCGACAATAAAGATCCTAATGGCAGGAGTTTTATATCCTTGCGAATCTCGAGGAGATGGCTGGTATGTAATGTTGGTTGGTGGACGATTTTGACTGTGTATACGGTGCAATGGGTTTTGAATTTTGTTATGCAGACGACGTTGCAGGGGAGGGGGTTGACGGAGAAGGTGGTGTTGGATATTTCTGATCCGGGATATGCGAAGGCTATTGCGGCGTATTGTCTGTACAGGTGAGCCCTTCTTTCCCTTTCATGGATTCGATTTAGAACGAATACTAATGTATTGAAACAGTTTCGGAAGCAATGCATCCGTCGTCTGGACCTACTGGATCCTCGGCACATACGACAATCAAGTCAACAAACTAGCCTATTCAACGGCCACATTACGCTCTGCAGAAAGCCTTGGGTTTGCCATCTCATATGGGATCGGGGCAACGCCGAGGATATCCTTGATGACGAATTTAATCATTTCGTGTGTGGTTTTCTGGATCGGTGTGCCTTTTACGACTTATGCGGCGTGGAACGTTAGACATACGATAGTGAGAAGTAACATTAGTAGTAGTATTATTAGTGGCACCAATAGCCAAAATGGTCATGAGCCTGAGTCCGATGAAGATCCGTTAATCGAATGAAATGACATGATACCCAGTCCAATCCAATCAACCAATCAATCAATCTACCCTCCGAATCCCCCTACTCATCATTCATTAAAGTCGTATCAAGCTTAACATATCTCTCACACTCCTCCTGACCCTTCTTCACATCAACCAAGCAAATAAACACAAATCCTACAACCGACATACCCAACGCAAAGGGGAACCCTTTCCATGTACTTCCCGTCCTGTCAATAATGACTCCAGAGATGATAGGTCCAATCCAGGCTGTCGATTTACTGACAAGCGAGTATAACGAAAAAAAAGTGACTTCGCGGCCCTTGGGGCAAAGGTCGCTGAGCATAGTTGCTGTAAAAGCCGTGAAGGGGGCGGCGAAGGCGCAATTGAAGACGGAGTAGGCCCATACTTCCCATGTATTGTGGAGGCCGAATTTGGTTGTTCCGATTCCGATGCAGCCTGTTATCTTGTCAATTATTATCTGAAGCTAGTGGGAGAGAAAGGGGAGGACGTACCCCAAACAGCATTCAAAATGACAAAAACGCAATTGACAATCAAGATCGTTTTAGTCCGAATGCGGAAGTGTCGCTGAATGAGCCAGAAGACGGCGATTCCAACAAAGTTCGAGAACCCCTGCACAATATAAAGCTCGGTAGATGTGGTTGTGCTGTAGCTCACAATGGTATTCTGAGCAATACCGTAAATCTGGTTGGTGGTCGCAAACCCGTCTGAGATCAAGAAGAATCCGACGAGATACAACCAGGTTTGCGTCAGATGAGGGATATTTTTCAGGACGTTCCAGTAGACTTTGAGTCCAGTGACAATGTATTGTTTGGCTTCTGCAAAGGTGGATTGTTTGTCAGAGCCAGCTGGCAACGGCACGTCGAGTTTGTTTGATCGGTTCTTTTCAATGAAGAACCATGGCGTCCCAAATATGATCCAGACTCCAGTAGCGATTCCAACAATGACAACGGCGGCGCGCATGTTATTGTGGGTTGAATCATTTGCATGCAATCCGAAGGCCGCACCTAGAGCGATAATAAGGGTGAGAGTGTAACCTATGGACATGGCGCCGAACGCATAGTTGCTCAACTTGTTACGCTGTAACATGACGCGGCCCTGGTACTCATCTTCGGTAATATCTCCACTGACATATTCTTGCTTGGCTTGAACAGCTTCGGGAGTGTTGCGTGCAAGGACAGGAAGACCGGGAGTCCAGAATGCCTGGCAAAGGTTGTATGATAGGTCTGTAACGACTATCAGTACTGGATGTCTTCTACTTAGATAAAATAGTAAACTTACAGGTGATGATATAAAAACCAATGGCAGCTCTGTACTGCGAAGCGTCTTGCAGACCCAAGAATGCAAACTGCGTAGCCCAGCAGACAATAGTCCAGAAAATGAGAACCCATCTCTTGACTGGACCATAATCGGCCATCGAACCAAAGCAAATCAGGAAAAAGGCCTGAAAGGCAAACACAATGCCGTTAGAGGTCAGCACCACAGTGTCGATGTTGGTCCATCGGCTGCCAAACTGCACTACACATGCACCATCGCCGCATGGTTGGCTGTGATCTTTAGAGTCCACACTAGCTAAACTCAAGATGTACTGGAAGACTATTGAAATCTGATTAGCGACCAAAAAAAGAAATGTGCCAGAGGTATGCGAGCGATAACTCACTTAGCGGAGCATAGGACAATGTTCCAGCAGAATTGTTGCCAAAGTAATAGAAATACCAGGCCCACAGCTCCATGCGAGTTGTAACAGGTTCGGGCTCCCCTTCTTGACCGCGAGAATTGATGGATGAAGAATTTGGCGAGTTCTTCTCGCCAATCTCTTCTACATCAATCACATTGTTGTCTTTGGTGGTTGACGCTGTCTGTGAAGCATACTTCTCACGCTCGGCATGAATGCCGGTGTCATCGTCGCTCATGGTTCTTCGTAGGTCTTGGTTCGGATTTGACGAGAAGGCTGAAGTTGACAGAAAATATGCTATGTTCACTTGACCAAAATCTTCAGATCAAAGACATGATAAAATTTATATCTCTGTCGATATATCCGAGGAGATTCTGTATTTCGTCCGTATAATTTTGGCAGTGCAAGTTTTTCTTTGAACTTCGATGTCAAAATCGCGTAGCAAGCAAGATAAGATCATTCTTTGAGGATATGGCGAAATGCCTAACTTAGAACCCCGGAAATAAGAGCACTATCATTCGAGATTCAGCGATTTTGACTTGACCAAATCATCTACTCGAAGGGTGGTTCGTTCTGTGAAGGAGCATAAAAAAGATAAGGCTTATATCCACATAATATCGCAGGGAACAGGCCAGAAAGTTGCCCTTCTGGGTTTAGCCGGTTGGTGTTCTGTTATTTTCTTTTTCTTCTGAAATTTATATACTACTACAGTAAATCCCTCTTACCGTATACCGTAGTTACCCTTTCATAACGGATTTTGCCCTAACTATCATACACAACAACATGTCAGAATAGTCCCCTTATCTTTTGCTGTACAGAATATGTTAACCTTTACTACAGATTTCGTTGTTTCGCGAAGGCATGCCTATATCAGATCCGTTATAATGAAGTATTTCTATTGGAAATTTTGGGGGAAATATGGTGCTAAAACGGCCGTTCTAGGCCCTCAATAGGCCATTATTCGCTGTTTTTATAGTTAGCATATAAAGTGTGATATCTATAAATCGTTCATATAAACATAATATAGTTATAGCTAATTCCAGACGTTTCAATATACGAATCTATATAACTAGGCGATCTGGATATAACCGGCCCTTCCTTATGTGTAGTCATCCAGGGCCTCGGAAAGTTGATTTACTGCATGGCATGTGAGGGTATACACAGCTATTAGTAGTCTGCCATGGCTGAATGGCTGAATGCATGGCCATCGAATATAGATAGGTCATGTTGGAAGGAGGCAGATCTGACAGGCATTTGAAAGGCTCTAGAGGCTTATAATAATAGAAGATCATATAACTGAACGGTCTGTGCCCGTCTCAGGGGGATTTAATCTTACGTATTTTTATGAGTCCACGAGGAAATATGACAAATAACCAGCTTTCCAGCCGAGGTAGCCACAAACCAACAACCTGCAGTGCAAGAGCCCGTGCGATACGTTAGGTACTGAGCGAGAACTACTCAGAAGAAATATTCCTCAAGAAGTTCTGGACCTCCTGATTAAACTCCTCCGGCTTCTCAAGAAACAACCAATGGCTAACCCCAGTCATATTCTTGACCTTTAACAGAGGCAAATGATGAAACCAATGTCTATCAATCGGTGCACAATTTGGGGCAACAATGTTTATCGCAGGGACCTGCTCATAGACTTCGTGATATCCTAGGGCATGGGGCTGAGTCATGGATGTAACAGCAACTGCCCGCACATGTTTTGGCGTGGCGAGCATCGTCCGAAGCACAGTCTCGCGTATACTCTCGCTCGTATCGCTGGTAAAAAGGGTATTGATATCTGCAATAAACTTCTCATCGTTCAACCGTGCCTGGCCAAGTTCTTTCCGTTCTTCCGCATTCAGGTAACTTTCTGGGAGATGTAGAAAAGAGTCTACATAGATGATTCCGGCGACCACCACTGCTCTTGTGGACGAAGACGAACCAAAAAGACGCAAAAACATGGTGGCGATTGGACCGCCCAAACTGTGTGCTATGAGGATGACTCTCTTGAGATTCTCTTGCTCGACGGCTTTTCCCACGGCACGCGCAAATAATTCCACGTTATAGTCGATATGTGGTGAGTCGCTGTCACCGTGGCCCGGCAAATCGATGAGTATCGAACGATGGGTTTCATAGATGGGACTCTGAAATGCCCATAATTGACGATTGCAGCTCCATCCATGGATGAATACGAGACCTTCGTCGGCGACGCCATAGCTGTCATAGACGATATTCATGCCTTGAAAGGTCGTTGACCTGGTTTGTCGTTGATTGCCGGTAGCCATTCTTGAGATTGATCCTTTGTTGCAAGCAAGACTTTCTTGTACATCTGATACTAATAGAACAACGTAAACATTTGGGGTCTTTTACTTTTCCCGGATGAACTGTTGAAAGCATTCCAATTCTAAGGTCCGGATTTGCCGGAGCAGAATATACCCGGACTCAGTGACACAGACTACTCACCTGCGGTACTACCAAGTATCCGTTGCTATGTGGTTGTTATAGGTATTTGTGCCCAGCATGGTGCCACCAGAAGTCTTAGATTGGTGAGGCCTTCGCAGGGCCTTTTTTACTCAAGTATAGTTCAACTCTAGGTAACAGTTGTCCAGGCTCGTGTTCCATGTACAGCAGGTAAGTGTCTATACCAAAAAAACCTGCGCGCATACTCGACGGTCTAGTATGAGTGTTAATAGCTGGCAAAGGTGATCATGTAATGTGAGGCACAGATATTCCAAGAGAACATACTACCTAAGTTAAGTAGCTTGGCAAATCTACAGGCAGCTGTGAATCAGGATCTTGCAAGCTTCGTATCCGTCTTGCCTCTCGCAGCATCGCTTCACGTGGTGCTCTCCGGCCAGTCATAAGCTCAAACTGATGGATAGCCTGTAAGGGTAATATCTCCAATCCATCCACAGTTACCCAAGCCCGACCTGTTATGTCTCTAAGACGTATAACTTGCTTCAAAAGTGGCGTAAGGGGTGGTAGATAGCCCATCTTTCAGCATGTTAGTGAATACTCAAAAGATAGAGAGAGAAACAACAAGGGAATGTTTCGTACCTCAGCAACAACACCGCCAGTTTTACTTTGCAGCCATCCTTCTGGCAGGGTGAAATTTGGTGGACTACAATTGCCTCCTAAACTGTGGGCTGGGATCGATGACACGATAATTGTGGCAGGCTCTTCATTTTCGGGCCACGGAGTCGTGAGAGAAGGAAGGATCCGAATGATGGTGCCCTTTTCTGGATAGAGGGTGTTGAAATGCTGCGCCACTTTTTCGGCTCTTTCTACTGTTCTATTATACACGTAGATCTTGCGACACCCCAGTCTGATAAGCGCATATATCGCGGCGCGTGCACCTCCACCGGCCCCAATGATGAGCGCCACAGATCGCATTGGGTCAATTGCGTTGCGAGGGGAGAGGTTGCGCACGATCACTGATTGGATTCCAAGCCAGTCCGTGTTATCCCCAAACAGCTTGACAACAGGACCGGCACGATTTCTGTTTTCGGATTGCAAGGCAAAAGGAAGAGGAACAATAGCACCGGAGCTATCAGCCGTCGCTCGTCTTAATGGTAGGAGCGTATTGATAGCGCCAATCGCGGCTGCCTGAGGACTGATTTGGTCGAGTTGGTTGAGAATAAGTGTTTTGAAGGGAATCATGATACTTGCTCCCCCAAATTTTGGGCTTTGCGCTATCTTGTTTATGTCTTCACAGGAAGACACCTGCACAATTTTAAAAGTGTGGGAAAAACCGCAATGCCCATAGGCAACCCGATGCATAGCTGGTGGTATTAAGCTGACAGAAGGCCGACGGCCCATCAAATAAAATTCAAGAGGGTCAAATATAAAGTTTGCGAAAAGTCCTTGAATAGCGTTCCTAAGGGTGATTTGGGGATCAAAGGGCCGATCGTTGTCGAACGTGACCTCTGTATCGTTCAGTATTGTTCCATGCTTGACCGGGGTCATTATTCTATTTGCAAGCTGAGATGTCCTGCCTCGAACCCCGACATTATACGCAATGAGAAAGGGGTTGTTAGCACCAGGCTGTTCGCGAACCAGTCTGCTAAAGTATTGGACATCTTCATTATCAGTTTGTGTGATGGCCGGCTGAGTTAGTTGCACAATATGGCATCCGATCGACTTGCCCAGCTGGTACTTCGTTTTGCGATCCTCTTGCATCCAGCCCCTTTCACCGGGTTGTGGATCGAAGTACGAGCCGATTATTTTTGTGACCGGAAGCTTTGTTTGAACCAATTTGTGAATTTCCGTGGTCTCGGAGCTGATATCCACTATGGTGTACTCGACGCAAAATCGCAAGCCGTGATGGAGGAGCGTGAAGTAATAGTCAACACCTTTACCACCAAATCTCTCGCTACCACCCCGCTCTACTGTATATACAATCGGTATTTTGACTGCTCGCCGGATAATGGAGATGTATTCTGACACCAGGGTGAGGATATCTGGAGTAAGAATGTCCACGATGAGTAGAATCCCGTCTTCTCCAGACGCAAGGTCATGCACTTCTATTGTCTTATTCACCAGGCCGGACAACCGAACACTTCGTAGATATGATCGATCGCGATATTCGAGAGGAAAGAGGTCTATGCTAGACGTCTCATAAAAATCATCACCTTGAATCGCATCGCTTTTACCATGATGCGAAGGGCGAGAAACCACAAGATCCAGAAAGGACGAGAATTCCTGCTTCGCATTCTTGAGAAAAAAAGGTGCTTTCGACGGCGGCGGCTGCTCGCTGTTCTGAGTTAACGTGCCATCATCTCGAGAAGACTGATCGAAAAGGTTGTAATATTCCAAGTTGGAGCATTCCCGATGGGCCACGTCACAGTCCCTGAGAAATTCCATCCCGTCGTTGTCGCCGGAAAACCCTAAATATTTTTCAACGTAGCGCAAGCATCGGTTGATGTGTATAATCGGGTGGGTGTCTTTGTATTTTCGAAGAAGCAATTGGCGGACGCCAGGTACGAGACTCCCCAGTCCGCATTCGATAATGCAGCTGGTGCTATGCTCCTCCAGCATTTTACGCACGACCGTAACGGTGAATGTTTGAAGAGCAGCATTGCCATTGACTTTCAGATATTCCGCTCTAGAGAGGCCTGTTTGAGTTTGGAAATATCTGTCAGCCAGGATCAGTCTCCGTCCCAGGTGTTTGGCGCCGATGAACCCTAACGACCTCTTTCCGGCACCGGGGCAGCCGATTAAAATGATTGAGGCGTTGTCAATCATATCGTATCATTAACTCGAAGGTCAAGTGTATCAAATGACTTACCACCGACGCTTTGGAAAGAATAACGGAGCCAAGATTGATCTTTTCACATATTGCTCGGGTATGTTCATTGCCGACAGTGGCCAAACAGCCTACCTGGTAGTAGGTAAACTTTGTAAAGTATCAACTATGGCACCAACATAACCTTGGAACTACCTATGATAGGCTGTCGTAGAGACCAACTTCTCCGCATTTTCTTCTCCACTTCCTGGGGAACGAAAGGTGAAAGCAACTCATGTTCGCGGAAGTTCTCAACTTACCATTGGCGCTATGTGCTCTCACTTATTGAAAGATGGAAAAAGAGGTCTCGTCACGTAAAAGAGTGACAGTAGCGTGTACCAGGTGTCGCGCCGGCAAGTATAAGTGCGATGGTGCTAAGCCAATGTGCTCGACTTGCGCGGCGGCAAGACAGCCGGTAACGTGCACCTACGAGATCAGCAGCAAAAAGCGTGGCCTGCGGGAGGGCTACGTGCGTGGTATGGAAATCCTATGGGGGGTTGCATTGCGAAAGATGGACGGATTAGAGGAGCTTCTTGTGTCGGTACTCAACGATACCCAAAATCCGCTACTACAAGCAGACGACAATTCAAATCTAGGACCCCTGAGAGTCTGGAGGAAGAGTTGTGTGTCTCGAGCGTTGAACAAACAGTTGCATATACTGGAAGAGACTCGTGACGGCTCAGCAAAGCGAAAACGATACATCGCGTTTTTGGATACAGATGCGGATGGAGATGACGTACAAGAAGAACGAAAAGAAAAGGGAGGAGGAGAAGGAGTGTACCCTGTTGAGGATACAATAATGGAGCCTTCAAGCGTGTTTCTGCCGGAACAGGATCATGATATCAATTTCCAACTCGGTTCGTCAGGGCTGCAGCCATCAGGAGAATCATCATCATTACAGATAGTTCCTGAGTCATCGGGAGACGACTATCATCTGCCTTCATATCTTGGCCGCCTAGTCGATGTTTACTTCTCGTATACTCATTGCTGGTTTCCAATTTTAGAAAAGCATCACATTCGACGACTTGTGTACCAGCATCTCAGAAATAATAGTGAAGATAATACGGCCAATTTTGCCACTGGCAAAGAAGATGATACCTCGGCAGTTATTTTATGGGCGATCGCTGCTTTAAGTGCGCATCAAGTATCCAAGTCGGAACTCTGGTGCATCAATTACGGTCTCCCTAGCAGCGCGAGTGAACTTGTCTGGCTTTATTATAAGAAGACACGGAGCATGATTCCAGCCGAGGAAGATGAGGCCAGTTTCGAAGTTGTTCATGTGCAGGCTTTGCTTATCATTGCTATATTGAATATTGGCCATGGAAACTGGTCAACCTCGTGGCTTCTTGTCGGTAAAGCCATCCACATAGCGATCAATCTTGGACTAGATAATCCTTGTCGTCCGGCCCCAACTATGGAGGACCGCAGATCAGTCCACGTCTTCTGGGGTTGCTTTGTATTGGATACTCTTATCAGTGCCAGGATAGGCAGAATGCCCCGTCTCAGGAGGGAAGATATTGAGGGAATAGATTTACTATGCGAAGAAGGAGATGAGGAGTGGGATTCATGGCCGGATTGCTTGCAGGTATACACAACACAGAAGCCTGACCCTGGACTCCCATTATTTATCCTGAGCACCTTTAACCGACTAGTCGAGACATGCAAGATTCTGAACATATGCTGTGTCTCCCGACACCGGAGACCAATCCCATTTCCATCTGGATTGCGTCTTATACAGCTTCTCACCAAGTGGAATGATGAGCAAAGATTCCCCTTCAAGGTCGATGCGAAATCCATCGAATCAACTTCAACACCATACTTGCATCATTATAACCTCCAGCTAGTATACCTCTTATCCTTGGATATCATTAAAGGCAGTGTACAACAGAATCATACTAAAGAAGATGGGATTACGAAAACAAATGAACCAGTAGAGGTTCTTTTAGAAGACCTCGGCCTTCTTAGTCTCAATCTTCTGAAGCAGCAGTCCGGGCAACACAACTTGCTACTTGTACCAGCTACTTACGCTTTAATTTTCCAAAGTCTCTTCCAGCACCCTGGAGTGGCGGTGACAAACGATATGACCAACTGCTTCTCGGATATCATCAAGGTATGGCCTGGAGTGGGTAAAGCTCCGGATTATCGAGGTGCAAAAGCCAGTTGCATGCGTCCAATGAACAACGATCCTCCTCCAAACAACTCAGATGCATACTCATTGGCTCCGATAGATCTCTTAGGTATAGACCATGCAAATCTGGCATCTTACAGAGCCATACAGCAGAGACCACAACGTGATTCAAACGAAGGTGTGACGGCTAGTGACAATGCCGTATCATTATCAGAAATGGATCTGCATTCCACCTTTGATGAGCTTGTGTCGATGGACGCAAATTACTGGTTAGTACTTGGAGCAATTCAGAAATATGTAATTCGTATGCGAGGATTGCTGACTAGTAGAAAATACAGGACGAGAAATTGGCAGCAAGGATTAGTTAATCTTGGGTTCACAGAAGATGACCACACAAGCGACTTGTTTAATTTTCCCTAGACACGAACAAGAATTGTGACGCGGATTGAAATCCATGAACATGTGATACGATCATCTCACAAAAACAACTCGTCCTTGAGTTTTCCCCAAGCTGTTGCAGCTCTATTCGCATGGTCAGAAGGAACATTAGGGTCAGGAGATGCCATTGACCGTGAAAATAATTCCATAGATACCCATCCCTCGAATCCGAGATCATGAAAAATCACTCTTGCCAGCTTTATAACCGGCATATAAGCCCCCCTGTCGGTTTCGTACGCAAATAACCGACAATTACGACTCCAGGTCATCCTTGGGGGCTGTGTTTCAACCCACAAAGGGTGCTGGTCATTCATCGGCCGCTCTAAACGTTCTGCATCCACAACTTGCACGTAGAACACCTTGTCCAAATCGACAGTCTGCCTCAATCGGTCTATAGATTCTTCAAGGGCGCTGTCAGCATCTGGGAGTTTGCCAGTTGGTGATGCAGGATCTGCCCATATTCCACCAAGGATGTTAAACGTATCCAGACAGAGACCTAGATTCGGCCTATCGACTCTCCTCACAACCTCCCACACTCTCTCCCAGGTATGGATATAAGTACCCCACGCGATATTCTCGAATGCAAATCGCACAGGCGGCGATTGCTCCAGGCCCATATCTGCGAGTTGTCTCATATCATCGACAACCAGGTCGAGATCCGGTGTAAGCTCATGCGCGGGCAGAAAATTGGTTGGGACCTGAATCAAATCTGTCCCAAGTATCTTCACTAGCTTAAACCACCCTTTGAGCGTAACGAGTCGTTTTTCGTGCTCAGTCCGATCCTTCAATCCGCCGTAAAACATAAATGGTTGTAGGCAAACCACCTGAAGGCCATGCTCATCGCAAATATCGCGGATCTGCTTTGCTGCTTCCAGTTGATATGGAAATGCGGAAGGGACGTTATTAGAGCGTGCTCCGGACAAGTCTCGCGCAAGGTAGTCGATATCTTCGAAAAAGACTTCTAGTCCTTCGAAGCCGTGAGCTGCAGCTTGGGCGATTTTCTCGTTCATAGAGTGGTTAGCCCAGGCGCGACCCAGAGACATGGAAGATATTGCTGGTCGGTTGGGCATGGCTCGAGAATCTTTGGAACTAAATTAATTCTACGGTGCATTCTTGATTCAATAGGTCACTCTTACAATTAAACATCCTGGCTGGAATTTTATCGTTCCAGGTTGGTGGCAGGGACGGAACCGTTAGGGTAAGTCTATACCCGAATGCTGTAGCAGAGGGATAATGCTTAACAGACATAATTAGAAGCGTTCTTTTCTACTATTAGCGTTGTCACTCACTGATAGAGACTGAAGATCCGCCAGTCATTAAACATTACCGTTCAAAGCTGTTCCATATACCATGTATGTATCGGAGATGTCTCTCGCGCAAAAGTACTGCTTATGATACGAAGATAGCGAAGGAAAAGTCGGTCATATAAAACCTTGGGAACAGATGTTAAATAAAAGTACTACCTTTTGAGGTCGGCAATATCAAAATGTATTCAAGTATACCTAGGATTACAGGTTCAGATATAAGTCCTTAGTCATTGAGCATGAATTTATCAAGGGGTTAGAAAAGTGATGTTGTCATTCGACCATGGAGCTATGTAGGTTGTGTGCTACATTATCTTGTCCCTTTTGTCCATCAAAATCGAACTTCGCATGGCCTTGCTCGCCTCTGCATATGGTAGATCGTCAATGCTGCGACCGGTCCAGATAACAGACTGCTCGATGGCCTGCAATTCCATCACATCAACGCCGGTGATGATTTTCCAGTCGGCATCTGCAGCTGCCTTTGCTAACTGCGTCCAGGGGCTTGGTGTATATGTCATTTCTAAGAATATTCCCGGTTTGACGTGGCTATTCTTTGAACCCATCTCAATCAACCTCAAAGCTATAGCCCTTGCTAACTTCTCCGACTCGCTCTGGGGAGTAATATCTGGAACAGTGGCAATAATAACAGCCGGTGTTATGCCGTGCAGCATCTCGTGCGCATCCTCGACCGTTCGCAGGTGGATGAGAGACGCGCCCATGCCTCGTGCTTTTAGGTCCTTGGTCGTGATTTCCACCTCCGTAGGATCACGATTCACTAAAAAGACCTCTCGAACCCTAAAGCCCTTGACCAGCGCATATATTGCCGCCCGTGACGTAGCTCCGCCGCCAATTACCGCTACAGGACGTTCTTGTAGGGATTGAATCAAGGCTGCTTCATGATTCCGCAGTGCTTTTTTTATCCCAATCCAATCGGTATTTGTCCCTACAAGCGACCTCCGTCCTTTACCGGTTAAACTTTTCTTGACGTATATTGTGTTGATACATCCCAATTGTCGTGCATCGTCTGATAGCTCATCGAGATATGGTATTACTCGTATCTTGTTAGGCATCGTGACAGCGGCCCCAAGAAAATCGTCGCTCCTCATCAGCCATGCTAGGTCTTCGAGGTTTTGGGAATCTAGCCTGATATACCTCCATGACAGGCCTAGGGTGTTAAATAGAGTATTGTGGAATGTGGGAGAAATGGAGTGCTGAATTGGTTGACCGAACAAGAAGAGATTCTTCTGTCGAGGCTGTTCGCGACTAGCTCTGTTGCCCATGATTAGGTAGAATTCTGCAAGGCAGGATCTTTCCCAAGGTTTATAGAACAAGTAAAACAGAAGACCAATTCTAGTTGAAATATTATTCACTAGGCAGAAAAAATTTCCTCAAAATTGTAGGTAGATCTTCTCGGATGTCTGGTGCATGGGTGAAGATATACCCGGTTCATATTTACCATACAAATTCCATTTGTCATAATTTAATCTACTTTCTGAGAGAGGATAATTACTACTACCATTGAGTTGCTGATACAGCATCCATTCTTGATATCACTAGTATTCCTTATATTCGGAGACATCGATGTCAGAGCACTGTCAGCCTGAAGCAATAAGATATCGAGTCTGTGCTTTGTAGATATATCATACATCTTTCCTCTGCATAGTCAGCCGAAATTACTTTAGACACCATTTTAAGGATTGTAATGCATTTGTTACGGGACGGTGAAGAGAATCTACATCATTGACATGTACATGCATAACATATAACTTAGGAGTACCCTCTGTGAACATCTACAGGTTGATTTAGACGCAGCGACTCCTTGATAGCCTCGCAGACAGCCACTGCACTCAATCCTGCCCCTCCACTGCAAATCGGATCCTCGTTCCCACTCACAACTTCAATGAAGTTTCTTAACTGATCTTCGTAGACATCGCGGACTTCACAATCAAGTGCTCTTTTCTGCATCTTACTGTTGCGACCCTTCTCTGGTTCAGCGTAGCTCCACAATCTATTGTCAGGGATGCTAAGTGTGCCTGAAGTACCGAAAATTCGATAACAATCCTGTCCGCTGAATGGGTATAATTCCTGGTTTTCTCCGGTACCGGCTTCAATATTGAACGGACTGGCAGCATTGTCCAGGGCAAGGAATGTGCCAACTACCCCTGATTGGAAGCGAAACGTAACCGCTAGTCCTTCTTCAGCTCCATGGCCGCGGATTGACGGTGCTTTCTCGGCATACACTCGTTGAATAGGTCCGAGGAGATATTGTAGTAAGTCGACTTCGTGGATGAGGTTGATGAGGATCACACCACCGTCTAAACCTCCACGCCATTCACCATTTCCTTGAAAGTATTCAGGTGGTTTGAGAGCTGCCCATACACCAGAAACGCCAATGACAGTCCCAATGTTCCCGGAAATAAGAGATTGCCTTGCAGCCGAAATGATCCCATGAAAGCGACGATGATGACCCACGCACAGCCCAATACTTTTCTTGCTACAGGCTTGCAAAAAAGTAATCCCTTCTTGATACGTTGGGCTTATCGGTTTTTCAATTAAAAGATGTATTCCAGCTGCTGCAAGGGATTCTGCGATCGGAATATGGGTCGCATTCGGCGTACAGATGATGGCTGCATCGATACTGAGTTGCGGTCGCCACTTGAGCATGTCCTCGATACTCCCGAAGAACTTAGCATCATATTTCTCTGCTAACATTTTGCCCGCATCGTTGGTGTCCACTATCGCAGACAAAACTGCATCTGGAGATTTCGCAATGACTGCGGCATGTGTTTGCGCAATGGTGCCAGCGCCAATGATGGCGATTGCAACACGGTTTTGCTGCATTATTGAGTGAGTGGGAGAATCAGAAGGTGAACAGGTAGGCTGGTACCTTATAGCAGGTATGTCGATTGATCTCGCCGTGATTTTAAAAATGATAGACATATTGCAATGTGCGGGCTCAACCCCAGACCCACGCACGTATGGGTATATCTACACCCGAGTAAGAAGTCCTACCCCAAAATCCAGGGTAAAGTCATTCTCTAGAGTCTAATACGCACAACCGATTCCAATTTCATGCTACTATAAATCTATGGGATCATGTCTTTCAACGATACATGTAATCACAAGTATATTCTTCTCGCTCTCTCTATCCCTGTTCATTTTCAATTCCATCTACACAAACTCTGCTCAATCCTGCCTTGTTACAGTATGGCGATCTTAAGCATAAATTCTCTATGATTCTCTACTATGTGCTCCCAATTTTGATCACCGGCTTTGCCTATGGCTGGGAAGTGGGATCCATGGGCGGCATTTTAGCTATGCCTCAGTTTCTTTCCTACATGGACACTCCTAGCCCATTCAGGCAAGGCCTGATGACCGTTTCGTTGATTGCCGGGGAATTCGTCGGATCCCTATTGATCGGACAGTTCTTCTCTGACTACTTCGGCCGACGGATGACCATAATGATCACCGTGGTGCTCTATCTCATTGGACAAGCTGTCGTGGTTGCTGCACAGGGATCCGGCATGTTTATTGCTGGTAGGGTTCTGAACGGATTTGGTGCTGGTCCACTTTTCCAGACCATGTCATTGTAAGTAAAAGTCACGTTGGATTGTATAATCACCATACTTGATCGTTAATTCGTTCTTGTGAAATAGCTACACAGCGGAGATAACGCCCCCTCATATCCGTGGCCGAGTAACGGCAACTCTCAATTTCGGCATCGCAGTTGGCATCTTAGTGGCATATTGGGTTCAATATGGCGCTCTCAACATTTCCGGCAACACTGCGTGGCGTCTCTGTTTTGCGCTCCAGCTAGTCCCCGGTGCCATAGTTGGCATGGTCATGATATTTCGCCCAGAGTCCCCCCGTTGGCTGGTCCAACATGAACGCGAAGATCAGGCTTTGCAGGTGTTGGCCAAACTTCACGGGGACGGTGACGTGAATAATGCCCTTGTTCGTACCGAACTTGAAGAAATTCGTGCCGTGGTCAACCTTGAACTGTCTTCTTCTGCACCATCATACCCAACGCTCTTGTTTGGGAAGGATTACCGTCGCCGAACCGCACTGGGCATGGGCCTGCAATGCATGCAACAACTATCTGGGGCCAATATCGTGCTCTACTATGCTGCCAAAGTCTTTTCGCAGACTGGGCGAACCGGCTCGACGGCAGCTTTGCTGGCCAATGGGATCAGCTCTGCTCTACTACTCGTCGGCACCCTATCTCTTACGCTGCTTTTGGACTTTTATGGACGGCGAAAGCCTATTTTCCTTGGTCCAGCATTCATGGGTGTCTGTTTGCTGATTGTCGGATCCATGTTGATCGGCTATGGATCGCCTCAGTTTAATACAGTCACAAACGCGGTAGAATTCACATTTGTGAACCAGAATGCCGGAAACGCTGCCGTTGCGTTCATGTTCTTATTTCAATTCTTCTTTGGCGCCCTTAGCAGTTCCTTGCCCTGGACGTATATGAGTGAGGTTTTTCCTGTTGTTGCCCGAGCTCGTGGCACCTCTCTCGCAACGGCCAGTAATTATTTCACGAATTTCTGGCTGGGATTGTACATCCCCCAAGCTCTGAATTCTGCATCCTGGAAGCTTTACTACATTTTTGGGGGCATCAATTTCATGTGCGCCATCATCGGATTCCTCTTCTTTCCCGAAACTGCAGGTCGCTCTCTTGAGGAGCTAGACCTATTATTCGTGTCGGGTCGAACGGCATTCGTTTTCCTGGATCGCGATGCGACTGTCAAACGTTCTATGTTCGAACATGGACTCGATGCCGAAGATCCTGAGGCTGTGGCGATGGAGTTGCGTAAACAGCTGGCCAAGGCGTCATCTGTGAAGAATTGTCCAAGCGGACATGATAAGGAAGAGGTTGTTACAGCCACGCATCAGGAGAAAGCTTAGGTATCTGTGAGATTATAATGGGATGCTAGGGTTGGGGATATTATAGCCCTAGAATCATTTGGGATGGGCCAGTCTGGCTGTCTGCATTAGCAAATTCTACTAATTTTGCTCGGCATGTAAGCTAGTAATTTTTGAGTTCCGTAAGGTTCATTTTTCAGCTTCAATATAACGGAGTTCAAGCAATCTAGTACTTACTCCGATGCCCATCATCATATAACTGGGTGGAGAACTCCGACTCGCAAGTCGTAACCGCCAATAACACTGAACTTGACAACCCAAGAGTCAAGCAACTGACATTGTCCTTGAGCCAAACCAATGGCACATCAGCCAATTACTCAACCTTGAATCTGCTCAAACTCAACGACCTAACGGTCATATCCCTGTGATGGATGAGAAAAACCGAGACAGTGCCCTATCCAGGATAGCCACCACTAACTATTACGCGAAAGATGGGAGCTATCAACCGCGACACAGCCGCACAAGAGCAGCCATCAGTTTCCTTAAACCTGTAATCGCATGTATAATCCTATTCTTTTGCTTCTACATCAACATATGGACTTTCATCACCGGCCCCATCTTGGAATCCATAGAATCTACTCACCACGGTGACGACGATGGATCGGCATCATCGATGGCCGCAACGCAATGTCCGGCTCAATATGCCATTGCACCTCATTCAAACCCGGACATCACCAAACGCAATATTGGAAAGCTTTTCCCTTCAGCAGAGTTTCGCAATTTGAGCGTCAAGCGACTCAGTGGCGCGGTCCAGATTCCGACCGTCAGTTATGATGATAATGGACCTATTGGAGAAGACCCGCGCTGGGATGTGTTCTTTGATCTGGAGCGTTATTTCCGAGAGACATTTCCTTTGCTGTAAGCTTTAGTCTTTCATAAGTTTTGGTAGTATGACTAATGAAAAGCAGACATGAAAGTCTCGAGCAAGAGATAGTAAACGTTCATGGATTGGTTTACACCTGGCACGGTTCTGACCCCAGCTTGAAACCGATCCTTCTTACGGGTCATCAAGATGTATGCATATACTCTGTTTTGTCAGTATAGCCATACTAATGAAGTAATCTTCATAGGTAGTACCGATTCAACAAGACACATTGTCAGACTGGAAGTATCCTCCCTTTTCTGGCTACTTCGACGGTACATATATCAACGGCCGAGGTGCACATGACTGTAAAAACAACGTGGTCGGCATCATGGCTGCAATTGAAGCCCTCATAGAAGCAGGCTTCAAACCTCGTCGTACAGTTGTGCTCGGATTTGGATTTGACGAAGAATCTCCAACCCTCATGCTTGGCGCTTACCATATCTCTCGCCATTTGAAGCGCGTCTGGGGAGATAAGTTCGGTGACTCGTTACCATTTGCTTTGCTTCTTGACGAAGGGTTGATCGGTATCCAAAAGATGTACAATCGTACTTTTGGTATTCCTCAAGCCTCGGAGAAGGGAATGCTGGATGTGAAGTTCCGTGTTCATGTGCCGGGTGGACACAGCTCAAATCCTCCAGCACATGGGTCGATTGGAATACTATCTCAAGTCGTCTCAGCCTTGGAAGATAGCTATAGGCCGAACTTCCCATCGACTTTCACTTCGGACAATCCTTACTACTACCAGATCCACTGCGCCGCTGAAGACGAGCATGCAGATATGTCGCCTGTTTTGAGAGACGCAATCCTCAATCAGGCCGGTCGTCCAGACGTTGACCATCCCAAGTTGACCGAGCTTTTAGTCAAGGAGGATCCCGGATCCGACATCTACCTCCACACAACCCAAGCGATCACAATCTTCAACTCTGGCAACAAAGCCAATGTGATCCCAGAGAACGCCGAGATGCTAGCAAACTACCGTATCTCGAACGAAGAAAACATCTCCATAGTTCAGGAAAGGATCGTAGAGACTGTCAAACCTCTAGTCGAGAAGTTCAATTTGCGCTTGATTGTGCGAGAGGAAGACGACGGCGATAAGGAGTTACCGCTCAACTCGTTTTCGATCTCTTGGTGGCGTCGTATCGAACCCTCGCCGGTGTCTAGTCACCAATCTTCTCCTGTCTGGAACCATCTTGCCGGCGTGATCAAACATGTCTTTGACGAGCCTGGGGACGGAAATGATGTGATTGTTGCTCCGACAATGGCAGTAGGAAACACTGACACCAAGTACTATTGGGATCTGTCCGAACAGATCTATCGCTTTGGCCCAGTTCGAATTTGGCATGATGAAGGATGGGGTAGTTTGCATTCAGTAAATGAGCGGGTATGTCATCTCTATTCTGGCGTGAGGATAACTATTTGCTGACCTTGACATTAGATTGCTCTTGATGCTCACATGGAGGCTTTGACGTTTTACCATGAATTAATTCGGGTCTTCGACGAGGCTGATTTGGCTCACTAAAGTGTAGATAAGTTCTTCATTTCGGACAATTGATCAATGCAAATATATTGAGAGATGAATTATGAGGACAATTTGAGCGTCGTAGTTTTGTAGAGGTTGAAACGCTGGGAGCACGTGCTCACCTGCTACAGGAGGAAGGAGCAACCTCTGAATAACTTCTTGCAACCAACAACATCCAGCGACAACAATAACAAAATGGATCAATCTGGGAAGGAATTATTGCCAAAACAATGCCCAGTGCCATCTCAGGCTCAATTGGCTCTTGCGATAGCCATTGTCAACTCAAAGCCTGCAAATATCTCCGTAATAGGTAAGCGACAGCCTGGACATATGAGAATACTTGTATTTCTTGTTGGAAGACAGAATCTAAACTATCCAGACCATCTCCAGCAAATCCGTCTACACATCAAAGGATCCCGCAATCATTCTCCTAGTCCAACCAGCTCAGGCGACAAATATTTTGACAGTGTCACTTTCTGGAAACAGGCTTACACCAAGGCCGAAGCTACGCAAAGCAAATTGAATGATCGGGTTTATGAGTTGGAGCAGCGAGTGGAGACGTTGAAGCTCAAACTAAAGCAAGAGGACAATAATTGCGAAACGCCAGAACGAGGCAAGCGCAAAGGGAGCAAGGAGCCGACTGTGCCAGACTCACAGAGGAAACGGAAGAAGACAAACATTGTTTCTTCGAGTTTTGGGACTAATAGTGAAGCTGAGTTGGAACGGTTGAGTGAGGTGATCAGTCAGGAAAACTCGAATGAAACAAGTAAGTATCGCGTTGCAAAGGACTAGTCAATTACTAACATCGAATAGGGGTCAACTCGGTTATGAGACATTTATCGGTACTGCAACAGAATTTGCAGAAAAAACCCAACTGTCCAATTATCTACTCGACTGCTCTCGACCTTTGCACTGCGACTTGCTTTATTGTTCCATGCCTCTATGAGCGCTCAGGTTCTGAATTAAGGCCGCCAAACAACGCCGACAATAGCATTAGGATGCTCAACCCGATGATTGTTCTAGCGGTGATTGAGTCTGCTCATACGCTTTTGTGTCGTGCTTTGAACAAGATCATGGGTTCTTCTGAGAGCCAGAAATACGAAGGCCAACTCACATATCAGTTGACCTCACTCTTCGAAAGTGGTTTATCCGCATTGGCAAAGATATGCGACCACAAAGCCAATAGCAAAAAATCTCCAAAGATTAAGCAGGCTTCAAAAAGTCCGTCAGCAAAGATTACAACACAGCGGTCATCGGCCGAATTGTCAAACACCTTGCATTGTGGAATTTCTGCGGATGAGATTCTGCAGACTCTGAGACGTGTACTTGCAGGCATGATGTTGAAGGCGAGTACTTTGATTACTGCTAGTCCTAACAATCTATTTGAAGGGTATCTCTATGTGTTTCTCACTCGCGTGGGTACTGTTCTTTCTGTGCTCGAATTCAAAGACATCGTTACTAGCCCGGATCTGCAAACCAGCCCAGGCAAGTTACCTTTGCCAGATGGTCTTCGTCGAGCAGCTATTCATGGGAAAGATGAAGCTATTGAAGAAACTGTGACAGCCTATGAGACTGAAACCCACCATTTGATATGGCTCCTGGAAAAGGCCGTTGCACTGGTACATTCCATTTCGATGAAAGCATCACTATCTCATGATACAACTACACCCAGTGACGGCAAAGACTCAAATGCCGGACTCCTTCTGAGTCTGTCTAAGAAGAGGTTACAGAACACTCTACTCAAGGCAGTATTTCACGAAGAAGAACCATTGTTCATGGAGTCTTTGAAAAAGCCGCAGAATTCTGCAGGAGATGAGACGAAATTCCATATTGATGGCAAGTCCGAACAAGCGTCTGAATGGTTCTCGAGGGAAGTATGGCGGTTGTTGGGATGGGATATACTCGAATCTATCTGGAAGAATGGGAACGAAAATCATATCAAATGATGGAAATCTTCACAAATGTGTCATATTTAATTATGGAAACTGTTAATTGAGATTCAGAATGCGAATTGCGTTACCACCGAGAACTGCATTGACTGCTTCTTTGTCGGTGCCCAAAGTTCCTTCAATTGCCTTGTAGTTGGTTGTAACACTGGGCCAGGCAGCATCCTCTTCAGAGAGCGGAGGGAAGAATGGGTTATCGGTGCCTATAGTTATGGTTGTTAGAAGTTCTCAACTAAAACCAATGAATAAAACATACCGAATAATAGCCTTTCATGCCCCCCAGCCGCATGTATAGCTGCCTTCAACCCCGCCTCCCCATAAACAACCGCATCAAGATAAATATTCGTATTCAAAACCGTCCACACATCCCTAACAGGCCCCTGTGTACCCCCACCATTAGCAACAAACTTCCTCTCATGCGCAATACAACTCTCAATCCTGCCCGCCAAAAAAGGCAACGCACCACCCGAATGCGCCAACAAAATCTTGATATTAGGGAACCGATCAAAGACACCCGATAAAAGCATTCTGGTCACTGCAATAGTGGTTTCGAGTGGGAACCCCAGTGCTAGGGGAAGAACGTGGCCGTATCGTTGGGTTACTTCGGACCCACCGAAGGCTTCGTCGGGGAGACCATAGTGTGGGTGCAGGAAGAGTAAGGTCTGCGTTTGTTCGAGAGATGCCCAGACGGGGTCTAGGTTGGCGTCGTCGAGGCCCTTGCCGAGACCGGATGTGCCCATTATCACGCCACGCATGTGTGGGAGGGTTTTGAGTCTTTGGATTTCGTTGACGATGATAGAGGGGGTTGGCGCGGAGAGTGGGAGGGCGCCAAATGCATATAGGGGTTTTATGTCGCTAGTAGATTTGCTGTTTTTATTGACCGTTGCGCAAGTCTCTTCGAGGTCGTTGTTTATCTTCTCCGACCATACCTGCGCATCGTCCACTTCCAAGAAATCGAGCCAGGGATTCGCCAATGATATGACGCTCGTAGTAATACCATGCTTCTTCATAAACGCGAGCTTGACATCAATATCGGAGTAAGATGCATCAACAGGCCGGCCGCGCTGGTCAAGTTCCGTGCCAGCGTCGTCGTCAGATGCGAGAATGATTAAGCGAGAGTCTGCGCCGTCGGCAGGATCGTGGACGTAGGGCACCTTTTTGCGAGCGCGGAGCATGTCCAGGTACGCTGGGGTGTAAACGTGGGTGTGGATGTCGACTATTGGGGTTGCCATTTTGTGTAGTTTTAATCCAAATACAGGGAAACTTGAGGTAAGATTCGTGAATCGGTTGATGTTTTGGTTGTTGATGTTACGATAAAGAGATGAGGGGATATGCGGGGAAGGAAGAGATAAGCTGGTTCGTTATCGGAGATCTGGAGATAAGATAAGATAGAGATTGTACTCGGAATTTTCCACAGTTCGTAGCAATATTTTCTTTGTTAAGGGTTTAAGCAATAATAAATACCCCGCTCGGTTTAGGTTATTTCACTGAAAAAAAGAAAACTCTTGACATGGAAAATATGTTGAAAGGGCTTCCTGTTGACGGATATTACCTTCCTCTCTTGGTTCCAGCACCGCCTCCCATTATGTAGTTAGCGCGGTTCGTGGGAGCAGGACATACTTCTCCCACAGTCATCTTCACACATTCATTAGCTAGCAAGTCAATATCATTTTCCCCTTGCTGCAGAGCTTCAAGATTCTCTGCTCTTACCAGCATTTATTGAAACTCCCCTCTGGCAAGAGACTCTCATTGTTGGTACGATTGCTAAGCCATTTGCTTGATACGTTGAATGGCTATGCTAATTTCTGATCAATACAAGTCTCCATTCTTTCAACAACCAGAATTCCTCAGAACCTGCCTTTGTGTCAAAATTCCGGATGCCGAGACTCGAAAACAAAGATTTCAAACAGATTTTGGGACTTGAAAACAAGCCTAGGGAACTCAAAAAGCTATGAAGAGTTCACGAAAGATACTTGATTGGCTATCCTGATTGTGTGATAAGATTAGATAAGATAAGATGGCTTTTTTATCCACACTGTATCGCCTCGCAAGTCGAGCAATACGTAATATTTTTGGACCTGCACCTCTCAGGGATATTTTATTAGCATAATTCATGGTGTGGCGACAATTGTCCAAAACCTGCGTACAAAAGACCTTGATATATGAGCTATTTGCATTGGTAAAAAGGCAGGTCATGGCGGGCTGGATGGTTCGGCAGGTCAGGGCCCACTCCGGACGTCATGACTACCTCTTCTCTTCTTCCCTTGCTATTCTACACCTTCCTCAACCAACATCCACACCTCAACATCATACTTTCAATTCAATCATACAGCAGCTGGGATTGAGCAACGATGGATGCAGTGTGTGGATTGCACCTCGGAGCAGTCGGAACAGGATGCTATCACGATTAGCTTTGTGATCGACCATGACCCGTACACAGCGCCGGTAGGCCCAACAAGCTCTACTCACACTCATAATAGTGACCCAGGATTCCTCTCTTAGATACCTGGACAGACAATCTCGTTCCACAACTGACTGCGGCCCACAATAGCTTCTACATCCACCTTACACAACCTATGGGAACCGCACGCTCCGGAACTTTTGGCCACCAAGGACTTTGAATCTGCTTGATGCGACGTTGAGTTTTCTGCTTTCGGACTCTCGGAAATCTCTTTCGCGAGTCAAGCCATACATAGGGCTGCTTCACAATTGAACGTTATGCATACCTCATGCTCTGTTTCCAACTGCCTACCCACTCGACGGCCATTGCGGGCCTTAATTCTGTTTAATATGAGCTCCTTCCCCATGCAGAAACTTGATTCTTTTGAGAGACAGGTTTCAAGACCTGTAGGGTTGCATTATGGAGTGGTGGCGTCATCTTGATCAAGAGCATTCTGCTCATAGCCTTTCCCCTATATTTGAACTTCCCCATGATCCTTGACAACAAACTTTTTGATTCCTTTATTTCGTCGACAGGTAAATCAAGCTTACGTTCGAGTGGTCACCATCGTCATGATGCTGTCCAAAAAATCAATCGTTGCTTTATTGGCGTCGCTATCTTTCGTGGCCGCCGTTCCACAAGGAGGTGCTACATCTACTTCCACATCGAGTTCATCGTCGAGTTCTTCGTCGAGTTCTTCTCGTAGTTCTTCAAGTACTACCAGCGGCCCCTCCCGATCTGCGGCATCATCAAGCGCGCCGGCTACACGACCGGGCCTGTCGTCAGTTGCTCATGGCCCATTCAGCGGCTCAGCCTCGGTGACTGGCGCATTGGCAGCTAGCTCCGTTGGCACTAAGATTTCCGTTGGAGGCGTACCTCCAGCCGAGACGACATATCCCAGTGATGGAAAACTACATGATGCCCAGCCTGCTCCGTATGTTCCTGCAGGGGGTATTGGCACTAATACGACTCCTATCTACAACGTGCAAAGTGACTTTGATTACGAATCATTGGTAGGTTTATCACCTCACAACGCTATTTACAAATCGCTAATCTTACATTTTTATAGGCACTCGCTCTCTACCAAGAATGGATCGAGTTGGATCTCTTCCAATTCGGACTTCAGAATTTTTCTGATTCCGATTTCGAAGATGCTGGCTTGACTGCCGAAGATCGTGCTTTGATTGAATTCATGGCAGAACAAGAAATCGGACATGCCACACTTATTAGCAACATCCTAGGTGAAGAGGCGCCGCAGCAATGTAACTACAACTACCCGTTCACAACCGTGCGCGAGTTTGTAGACTTTTGTCAAAAGCTCACGCGATTCGGCGAATCTGGCGTGTATGGCTTCTTGGCTCATCTTGATAGCCGTGAGGCTGCAACGCTGCTCTTACAGAGTATTTCCACCGAAGCTCGACAGCAGTTGATCTTTAGGCAATTTGACGGTTTATTCCCGATGCCGGTCTGGTTTGAAGTTGGAGTGCCCCAGTCCTGGGCCTGGACTTTACTTGCTCCATACATCAGCTCGTGCCCCGAGAACCAGACACGCCTAGCCTGGCAGAATTTCCCTGCTCTATGGATCTTGAATCAACCCAATCCAGCCAGATACAACGCTTCTGAAGGCTACAACGAGACTTTGGGTGCAGGAACAAATACATTGAACAACACCGGAATCTCCGGCTCAGCAGCCTGCTACAATAACAAGGATAAGAGCAGCGACTGTAATCCTGCAATTACCCAGAACCGCAGTATCCCGCTTTCCTACCCCGGTCGAGTGGTCAACCTCACCTGGGAAGAGCCCGGAAAACTCGTTGGCCCCAATAACAGCTACGTCACTTCATCCCAAGCCGGCACCCCAGCCTATGTTGCCTGGGTATCGCAGCTGAATGTGACATATTCCGCTTTGAATTTGAGTACCAATACCTCTGGATCAACCATTCAGCCGGACGTTGAGACTTTTGCGGGCGATCCTGCTGCTAATGGGACGTTGTTCATTGCGATTACGGATTCGGATACGTTCTTGACGCCGTTTAATTTGAGTTTGATTAATGACCATGTCGTTGCTGGGCCGGCTTTGTACCAGGCTGGCTAAATGTTCGATTTTGGAGCGAAGCAGTGGAGTTGAAGGTAGACGGTACCAAGTGATGATAATGTAATGGTATAGGTATATCGAGATTGATATATGGTATTATAAATGTGATTGGATGCGGAAAAGCTTGGAGAGTACAATAGTAATTAGACTTGGAATGGATATATCGTCATCTATTTGAGTGAATAGAAGACTTTATGTACAGTGTGTATGACGTCCGTAGTTGTTCGTTTCGTTGTACATGGACGTTATCCAGAGCTGCCAGTCGCCACATGGCCGACTCGAGTATGGCCATAATCACAGAACTAGCTACTACTTCTATCCCCAAAGTCATGCATAGCACTAATTGAATAGCGAAGCGTCGCATACAGCGACCCTCTTTGAGAAGCGCAGTCTCAGCCGTCAATACTATTCACCTTCACCCCATCATCAAATTCATAAGTTGCCCTGCAACTTCCTAGCGCGATCTTTCGCAATATCACACATAGCCTAACAATCAAACCCCGTTAGCCCTCTAGCCCTCCAGACATCTATAGAGTATTAGCATACCTCAATATTATCTCTAACTTCCAACTCAAACTCTCCCCGCTCAATGCGCCGTCTCATATCAAGCATAATCACATCCCGCCCTCGCCCATTCACCCACGTCCTATCAACTCATTAGCACTCAACCATAAAAAACCAACGAAAATCAACAGGAAGAAGAAGGAGGAGGGGGGCCCTGGACGTACACATATCTCAAACCCGGATACGTCTCCTCATACTCCTTATTCAGCTCTCTCAACCTCGTAGCCTGCTCCGCAGCAACCTGTTCGTCGGTGGTCGACGACGATGACGAGTTAATATTCGCCTGCTCGCGCCTACTCAATTCACTCAGTTCGGCCAGCGCGGTTGGCGATGCTGCGCCGAGACGGGGGTGGGAGGCTAGGATGGCGTATAGAGTCTGTTTTTGCTGCGGGTCGCTCGTTGTTGAGAGAGCTGATAATTTGGTGTGGATTGCGTCGATTAGAGTGTCGTATGACTCAAAGGGCTGGTTGTTGGAGAGAATGGGTTGGAGGATGGTGTGCAGTTCTGGGGAGGGTTCGAAGAGTGTGTCGAGCGCTGCGAGTTGGTTGCTGAGGGGGAGGGTGGGTAGGAATGGGATGGGGGGAAGTGAAGGAGCAGCCATCTTTTTTCTTTTATCTTTGATGGGTTTATTCTTGAAGATATTGTGGTTGGTTTGGCGGCGTGTATAAAAAGGTTTTATATGTGGTGGATGTCGTCGGAAGCTGCCGATAAGAGGCGGAAGGCGCCTTGGTTGCAGTTTTCCATGGTCCGTTTGATGCACTATTACATGTAATCGTTAATTATGTACTTTTGGGAGATGCGCTATTAATTTTATAAAGAAAGTCATCGTTCTCAATTTCTTTTTTCTAGGCTTGTATGTGTATGCGTAGACGAAACTATCAATAATGACTTCCAACTAATATCTTCTCCGCGACCAGACTTTTGTGGCGCATTCGCGATCCTCCTATCAACTCATCTTGAGGGAGGCTTCCAGGTCATGTCTGCAGACTATCGAGCCAGAAAACAAAGGATGCATCAATGGATCAATTGCAACCCTGCTCCATATCAAAAACTCCTTGCTCTCAGATCAGCTCACATCTTTAATCCTCCTTATGGTTTGCATGTTAGAAAGACTGGCCCAAAGCAATCAAGTATGACTAGAAAGCCTAGTATCTAAAGTATACAGATTATTATTCAGGTATTATTCAATTTCAAGTGCTTATACTTGACTGGCTCAATCAACATTCCATTAAGTACCTGTTCGACGAGAAACTGAGCATAGTGAAGGAATCAACAGAGTGTATTTCCTCGTTATTGATAATCCTCCATATGTGATGTCCTCTCATGTTTTTCTAGGAAATCTATACAATATCTATTACATACGTTCGAGCGAGCATAACCATCGTTAGGGCTTGACTCTGCCGATATATTACCCTAACCCTGTACTCAAGTAACCCTAATCTACTTGGTCATAAAAGCGGCGGCAACCGAGCAATGAAACGCACAGCACATGGTTCGCCAAGACCTGAAATTAGTCCGATTACTCCGACGACGATCAATATCTGAGTTGATTAAAATCTGCTTGCTTTTAGCCTTTTTGTTGCTGGCAGATAAACATGAAACAAAGGATCGGCAGTGACGAGCCGACGTGTTCGTTCCTTAATTTTGTTTTTTTTTTTCTTCTGTCTATTCGCTGGCGCTAATATCGTGACGGCTTTTCGACCACATGGATATGCTTTCTCGGGATCACTCAATCGAAGACTGGATGCCCCAGTGGATGGTTATAATCTTCAGGGTCTTCAATCAATTGTATCGGTCGCACAGGGAGTGAACTCCTTGCGTACTCCGTACATAGCGTTCTGTAAGACTATAGTAATAGTGAATACAAGCTCGTATGCGTATCATAGAGCAATCGGCGCTAGTATGTATATAGAAAGACTAGTGGTTCTCCACAGGAACCAGCAAACTTAAATGAGCTATGTATCAATACCGTATTGATTACGTGCTGGGATTACACGCATACACATCGCCGGGCTAGTAACCAACTAGTACACAGTCAAACACAAGATATATGTATTCCGAGGCAAGACAGGGCACTGGTGAGTCTGGTAAAGGTTGTAAGCGGCAGCACATACGCTATTCAGTCCAGTCTGCTTTAATGTAGAACCATGAAGACAAGTAAGTATGTACGTAGTACTACTGACATCTTGACTATCCTGGAAATACTCCGTATTGATTTTTCCGAATTCAATGTTTGAGCTCATCAAGTTGATCAACTTGTTCTATTGTGTGTTTTAATAGGGAGGCAAGGTGTCAGTCTTGTTCATATCGCTTCATTGACTCCCTGTTTAACGCAGATTAATCACCTGACAGTTTCTGAGAGAAGGCCAATATAACAAACTCTGCCGGGCGAACAACTGCAAGTCCAACTCTAACCGACATCAAGTCGTTCTGGACATCATCTTTTGTCATGGTAAGTCCTACCCCAATCTCGATGAAGTACCTTCCCCGCGGCCCACCACCCCTAAGAGCGCTTAACGGCCAAAGTCTGAACAAATACTCGCCAATTGCAGCTCTAGTGTCTGCCCAGGTCTGTGGACCATTTGGTTTGAACAGCGTTCCACGGAGCCCTGATCGAATATCTTGTTGAACATGATCGACAAGACGGCGGTCAGGAAGAAAACGAAACCCTCTTGAGGCCTGATCCAACGTTTTTGCACTCATTGAGATTACATCTCTACCTGTAATCTCTTGGATCATGTTTATAGATCCATATTGCGCTTTCTGTTCATCCGCGACTAAATCAGAGGGGCGCACACCACCTCGAAGCGGTGTAGTGAACTGCGCTGCCCAGACACCACGCTCTCGTCTCAACCTGCAGTACAGACCTGCCATTGCAGCACTGGGTGGTATGGCGGTTTCCGCCCAGTTTGCTGAAAGCCAAGGGTAGTACACTGCAGCGTGAGACATCAAGGGGTACTGTGTAGTATTCTCTTCGGAAAGTTTCTCCTGGGGACCATCCAGAACGGCAAAGATGCATGCATCGGGCACACAAACTTTGGAAACAGCTTCGAGAATATCCTGGCCGGCTGCAACTAGCAGAGAGGCATTTCGTCGCGGCACCTCGGCGATCAATCGAGTCGTGGGGATGAGGTAGCAAGATGCACCGCCGTTTTCGAAGTAGCTGCGTACAGCAACATGTAGTGTATCTGTAGCGTTGAAGGGACCGAATTTTTCTGTAAACTCTTTTAGGGTGTTGATACGGACAGTTTCGGTGATGCCACTATCTGAGGCCACAGCAAGTATTGCGACCTCTGTATCGTCCGTAGGTATAGTGAGCTCCACAGATCCAAGCGAGTCATCATTCACCTCAGGTACCAGCGGGAAAGATAGCATTGCTGTAATCTGTCAGGTTACAAGGATAAGAATAATAGCAGTTATGTTCGAAAAAGAGCTATAGGAGAGAAATAAAAGCCCTTATATAGCTACTCGTCGGACGTATGATCCATCCAAGCTAAACTATAGGATGACTCTGCATCATGAAAGAGCTCTAAAACCACTGGCCGTATCCTGTTCAAGAATCTTAGCTGCAGAACGTCATCCTGCATAGCATACACAATCGTACATGGGTCGAATACGTTGAGATAGCAGTGGCGAATAGAGAAGCAAATCTCTGCATCTGATCGGAATCTTGATCGATCGAGCACGCCGTATGAAGATTGCGTATGTCCTGATATGGTCTGGCTCCGTGCCACCACGAAGCTCCCAGCGGAGGTGACTGTCAGCTGTTAGTGGATATTGATCTTCTTCTTCGTGTTGATATCGGCACCAGATGCCTCGGTAGGCAAAGGCATTCTCTATCTTGAGGTCATCTTCATGGAAGAAAAGATCTATGCTCGGATCGTTCACAAGAATCACAACGGATTGAAGTCCTGCTCAAGGGAGCTCAAAATAGTTAGCTGCGTAATCGATGGAATAAAATACCGTGTGTAGACTTTGTACCGCTAGGCGCCTTGGCAGATCTCGTAATCTTTGAGACGGGAACTCCAACCGAAAAGGGATTAGCGGGGTGTGGATGTACGACTTGCGGGTGTGCACGAAACTTCCAAAAGTACCGAACCCCTGAAAGAGCCTGCATAGGTGGTACAAATGTTCTCCAACGGAGCTGTATCCTCGCCTTTGATTGACTCACGGCTACCTACAGCTGGCGACGTTTGCAATGGTCAGATACTCGTTCATATTTGGTTTTAACCGTGTATTCGAGACATGTTCTCGATGGTTCCTGGAGACGGGGAACTATTTATTAATACTCCACAGATAGGTTCAATAAGTACCAATAGGCATTAGTCGATGAACAATGGTTCGGTCATACCCAATTGACACTCTCGAGTGACGATTCTGACGAACCATGGAAATAAGATTCATCGTTCTACGAATCCACGTTAGTAGCTAGTTACATTATACATACTCCGAGGATAGTAACTTAGGGCAAGCATCGTTAGCGGTACGCCCGAGCTGTCCCTGCGAGCAAACCAAAACGGACTAGCCCGTATCTTCCCCTGCCCAACTGGCAACTCCCCCCTCCCGCAAGACTGCAAACATTAATTGTTTCAACTATTCATCTCACCTTGAGAAATTACCTCCCTACAAGGGATTACACACAACGACCTGATTACCATCGCGGCCATCCATCCAGACCCAGTGCGACAACTACACCGCGCTTTTCGGACAGGGACGGCTACCAGTCTTTTCCAATGCGGCAACCGCCATGTCGCTCAATGGGTTAGATGGTCCCGCTGTCATCGATGCCTATCAAACCGCCTTGTCGGAGGCAGGAGGATGGTGAGTTTTGATTCTGTGGAGTTGGTGGTTATTTACAGTCGTCGATTCGCCGTCAATGCTCGAATTGGTTCTTTCGCATTCGTGGGATGAGATAGCTCAAAATGGATGAGAGGCGTCTGACAACGACGACATTATGTGATGATAGCTAACGAATTTCTCTGGTAAGGCTCCTCCTCAAATATGCGTCCAGAGATGAGGTCACCTTGCTAGGCCGAGGGACCGGCGGCGTACCGGATGTACGAGCAACGGTGGAAGGTTATGAGGAGAAATCGCCATTATACGGGTTTCTACAATATCGCAGGAGGAAGATAGTGCTTAAATATGTCCCAGACGGAATGTCTCGACTGGTTCAAGGTAGGTGGCTTCTTCTTATTATCCATCGAAATACCAGCCAATACTGATACTCTGCCTCTCCACAGCCCGTACAACGGTCCAGTTCCAGTCGATTCTTGACAAGTTCTCCCCACAAGACACCACATTTGAATTCAAAACGCCCGGCGATCTTACCGAAAGTGCCCTGTCATCTGCTTGTCTGTTACACGCAGTATCCGGGTCAATAACTTCGTCTTCGAGTTCTCTTCGCCGCCGACGCTTGATGGAAATCGCTGAAGATTCTGAGGAAGGGCCTCCTCCGCCCAGTAGCGCGCAGTCTGAGGGCGCGCAGTCTGAGGCGCCTCAACCACCGGATGATACAAATGATAAACGGCTCAGTCAGGCTTCGGATGCGACAGCGGTCCCGCCAAAATCGAAGAACGATGAATCGCCAAATATACCTCCTGCCCCTGAAAGCGAAGTAGATGCTCGATCAGAAACAGCTTCCGTTCGATCCACTTCGCGCAGACGATTTCTCGACCAATTCCAGCAAAATTCGTTCGAACGCAGGAGCTCCACTCAGTCAATGCGTCCTTCACTCCAAGAGCTACACTATGCGGCTCCCTATCGTCAAAAAGTGAAAACGGAACATCGCCCGTCGGCAGATATCAACGGTCGCCCACGTACAGCCGGCTCGATGTCGCGCGGCCAGGAACATCGTCCTACCGCAGCTTTACCTGCCGGTGTTCGCTCGCGAAAACCTACTGGTCATCCCAACAGACCAAAATCCACACCGGACGTACCTCCCGTACCCACTTTGGCTTCTCTCAGAAATGCGCCTCCGGTACCATTACTAATCCCTCCACCTACTCTATCAATCGGGAAACCCAAGCTTTCACCAGGTGCAAAGTCGATGAATGCGCTTCCATCATCCGGGATGTCTCCAGAGAAACAACGGTTGATGAAAGCCCTTGAACTTCGCAAAAAGCAAATGGAAAAGAAGACGCAGGAATTACAGAGGAAACAAGCGCAGAAGATTACTACAGCAATAGAGCCTACGATCAGTGAAGTGGTCGAAGATAAGGTGAAAATCGAGCAACCTCCAACAAAGAATGACACACGCGACCCGACGCCACCCGAAACTGGCGATACAACAACTATAGAAGCACCTGCTGTCACTACAAATGGTATTGAAGATACGAAACCTCTATCGGCAGATATCGCGAAAGCCGACTCTGCGGTGGAAATGGTTACTTTAGCATCGAAAGATTCGGAGGCTTCCGTTTCCAGCATCGAGGTAGAAGACACCGACAGCAACGCAGAGAATCCCAACGATAAGCAAGCAGATCAGCACGACACACAGCCTGAGCTAAATGAGGAAACTTCACTACAAGATGAACCCAAGGAGGATACGCCGGAAATTACACACGATGAAGAAGCCGCACTAAATTCTGAAGAAGAAACGATGACGCCACGAACAACCGATTCAGACAATACCATCAAAGCATCTGCCACTCCGGATGCTGAGGAAGAGGAGACGCAAGAAGAGGAAACAAAAATTACAGATGAAACAGGGGTTACAGGTCCAGTGGTAGATACCACGGTGCTAGGGACTACAGTGGAGACACCAGAGACCGACGAACGATCAGAGCCTTCAGAGGCACCACAAGCTGACGATGACGATCAATCCGAGTTGATCACCATCGTCGCTTCAGTGAGCGACTTGAAGCCAGAACCTCATGAATTGCCATCGACCGAAGAAATACAAAAAGTCGAAAACGTGCCGGTTGTTACGGAGAGTGCAAATTTACAGGCGGAGGATATCCCTTTACCGCTAGAGTCCGGGGACGACTTAGAGGACCAAGTTCCCACTAAATCCGCGCTAGAGCCGGTCTCCACCGCCCAGGAACAACCCCTCCCGCAACCCGAGCAAACAGAAATCGAAAAGTCGGAGAAACAGAAACGACTCGCTCTGTTGGAGCCAATCCAAGTCCCCACGCCTGACTTCTCGGACGATGAGAATTTATTATCAGACGATTCATTGATGGAGGAGCTGAAATCTGCCACTGTGCAAGAGGCCCAGCCCGTCTCGGTGGGCAAGGGCCCCTTGTCGCCCGATGGAGAACCGCGGACACCGCTCGAAGCCTGGCAGACACGCGCCGTTTCCAATCCAAGTCGACGTCCCAATGAATTCAGCTCGCTGTCCGGAGAAACTCGATCGATGTCGGCGACGTTCGTGGACAATAACAGTCAGTCGGTGAGAACGGCACCGGTGATGCAAGCCAAAAAGGTCAATGTGTCCTCTGGTATCTCGAAGCGGATAAAAGCGCTGGAGATGTTCTCAAACAACTCAGCTCCTCCAGGCAATCTTGCACCTCCAGGTAATGTCGCTTCGCCGGCAGCATCCTCAGCCTTTGAAAAATTCCGCAAGCGCGCATCTGTGTCCTTGAATGGTACTCTACCTTCAGCGACGACTACTAGTGTCAGGTCATCTTTCATTTCTGTCGCCGAGTCTTCACCCCTGAATCGAAGTGAGTCGAGGTCACTTCCCAAGACAAACTCGGTTTCCGTCACTGCACGCATCGTTCGAGACCCCAGTACTCCTTCGACCGAGCCAAGTGCCAGCCCTCTAGACGCGAACCTCCTCGGACTTCAACGCAGTCCCCTAATCGTGCGACATGATTCTTTCGATACACAAGCGTCGGAACACGTGCTATCGGACAGTGCGACCGAGCTTCGAAGTAACAACTTCTCGCGGCCAGGAACCGACACAACCGTTTCCCGTTCGGAGAGTCGTGCTTCCTTGCAGTCGCAAGTTGAGGATTGGAGTAACAGGAATGGCTCAACAGGAGATTTGGGGGCAAACTCCGATGACAAAAAAGATTCTCGTAGGTCTAGGTTCATGCGACGTATGTCGTCGTTGAGGTCTCCAACGCGCAAGAGTCTGATCAGTCCTCCGCCTGGAATAGACAAGCAACGGCTACCATCGGCGCATGCAGAGGAATCAGCTCGGTCTGCATCAGCACCAGCCATTGACATTGGCGAGGTCAATGTCCAGTTCCCAGACACACTACTCTGGAAGCGACGATTTCTACGGATCGACGACCAGGGATACTTGGTCTTGACGCCAGGCAGTACAGATACCGGCGCCCGCAATATCGTGAAACGGTATCACCTTACAGAGTTCAAGACGCCGTGCCTGCCGGACGAAGAAAGACAAGAGCTCCCGAACAGTATCCTGCTTGACTTCCGTGACGGCAGCACATTACAATGTGCTTGCGAGTCCCGGAAGGGGCAGGCTGCTGCACTGCAGAGTAAGTTTGTCTATCCCCTGACGTAACATTTGACTAACAAATTTTAGCCCTCGTCGATGCGCACACTGCCTATCAACATTAAAATAGACTGCTACTAGAAGCATTCATTTCCATCGTTTTCTTTTCTTTTGGTCATCTCAATCGGTACGCATGCATTCGAGTCCGTGGTTTATACCCCAGCATCATCAAAATTCTTTTCTTCGGTCTTCTTCGTGTATTCTCTTTCCTTTGATATCTATGCCGTGACGGGCAGGTCGACCAGTCATGACATGCACTTCATGAAAATAGCCACATTACCGCTTAGCGTTGTACATCCTTTTACCTTTTCCTTTCCCTTATCTCATCACCTACCGACACACATACATATCCTTTCCACTTGCTTGACGCCGTTTCTTTTTCCTTGTCACTACCTTATTCTGTTATGAGTCTCCATTCACTTCATGTACTTTTGTCTCTTCTATGCTTCTTGACTCCATATCTTCGCTATCCTGGTGCTATCTCTCTCATTTTGGTGGGGAGGTCTGTTCCCTACTTCTTACATAGATACTCCCTATAGAACGATTCCCTCACAAGGAGATCAGACATGTACACCTCTTTTATTGCATCTCCGTAGACTCTATCTAATCGTACACGACCCCATATCTCCTATCCAATCAATACGAAGACAAAAAGACTATGTACTCTCAGCAACCGGATTCTTCTCCTCCCACTCCTCCAAAAACCGAATCACCTTGGGAGCCCAAACCTCCTCTCCAGCTTCCAAGTCCTTGTATTCCAGAATCTTTTCCGGGTCGAGTGTGTAATCACCCTGTTTGGAGCGAACTAGTGAACTCATTAGTCCACAGCTTCCGACTGCTTTGCCGAGATCGTGAGCGAGGGAGCGCACGTAGAAGCCGGAGGAGACTGTCATGGTGATTTTGACGGCGGGTGGGTTGGATGGATTTTCTGCTTTTGGTGCATTTGTCTCTTCTTTGGTGTTCTCGGTATCTTCCTTTTCGTTCTTTGCGTCTTGGCTGGTGGGTTGAGCGGATTCCGATGTCTCGGGATCAGATTTCAGGCGTTTCGTCTCTGTCGCTGTTTCTGAATCTTTGTTTGCGCTCTCGTCAACACTGGGAGAGGCCTTTCTCTTTTTCTTATCCTCCAAAAGCGAATTCGCCGCTGCTTGCTCGGCTTCCTCTGCCTCCGACGCAACCGGTATCGCAGCCTCCTTATCCAACATCTTCTCCGCAACCACCTTCTCTTCACCGGACATCTCCACCTCCGGCCACTTATACTCATGCGTTCCAGGCTCATACCATTCCAGAATCCGTAAATCATAAACCTGCACTTCTCTCGACTTGATTTCAACGGGTGGCTCCATCCCCGCTCTCGCGTACTCGTATAACCTTACACCTTGTATACTCTTGGCCGAAAAAATCGGTGGACGCTGCATAATCTTCCCCCGGAATTTCGTCATAGCTTCCTCCACAACTTCACGCGTGATGTGTTCATAGGGCGCTCTTCGAACGAGTTTGCCAGTGCGATCGTATGTATCCGTCTCCGCACCAAAGAGTACCACCGTCTCGTATGTTTTGGGGCATTCCAGGAATTTTATGAGATGTTTCGTACCGCGGCCAATACCAGTAATCAGTACCCCCGTCGCCATGGGGTCGAGTGTCCCGCCATGCCCGATTTTCACTTCGGGTCTCTTCTTGCGACGATTGCGGAAGTTGACGTCGTTTTTGCGACGGGTGATCTCGCCTTCGATCCAAGGGCGGAATGTGGTGGAGGGGTTGAAGTGTTTTTGGAGTTTGCGGAGGACGTCGGCTGACGTGATGCCTTCTGGTTTGTGGACGGCTTTTTTTTTCTCGTCTGTTAGTGTTTTGGAAGTTTGTGAGAGTTGATGGTGGTGATGGTGGTGTAGATACGTACGCAGAATACCCTCGTAGATTTTTCCTGCTGACATTGTAGACTGAAACACCTGCGCGCCACGATTGATGCCGCGCCTGATTAAGCTCATCAAGAGCGATGCAATTGACTATTCGCGGTGTACCAATTGATGGTTGTCGTTCTGAAGGAGTATCAAAGGTAGACAGAATTCCAGAAGGAAGCTTAATTTTTAGCGGGTCAAAGTTGCTTACGTAGTGTCAGTCAGCTACGGCAAGACTCCGAACGCGTGCCTCCCTCATTCCATTCTATCGCAGATCAACACTCATTCTTTCTCTCTAATTAATTTTCTGCTTGATCTAATTACAGCTAGACGATACAACATGCCAACCACATCGAATCCATCCAAGTCATGACCTCCCGCGAAGACCAGATCCTCAAACCCCGAGATCCCTCGGTCGAAGACGAGAACGAATGGGAAGAGTTCGGCTTGACCGACGTCAAGGTGCTGATCCCTGGCAAGTCGCGTTATGCCAATCTGCTGGATGCGTCACCGGACAATCCCGTGAGGGTAGTTGGGAGTTTGAATGAGGTCGAGGATGAGCAGGGACATTTGGGTATGACTTTCTTTTTTCCTTTTCACTTTCGAGTCTTTGATGTATATCATATTTTATTTCCCCGCGGACGGTTGTTGTGCTACGACAATGGCCTGACATCCACCCCGCATACTTATCATCGTCATCATCCTCGTCCATGCTAACACTTCGATTTCTCGTGAATAGTGCTCGATGAAGACTACCTTTCGAAACGCATCGTCATCGAAAACGTGACTCATTACGCCTACGGTCAACATGCCGACGGTGAAATCGGTGTCTGGGTCGCCGGCCAAGCTGGCTGGTTCTCCATTGTACCTGCCAAAGGTTACAAGCCCATGTTTAATGATATGGTAGAAGCAGTTGACCTGCTCTACTTTTTAGTTGATCGTCATCGAAATCAGCGCCCGAGACGGAAACGCCGTGGTGGAGAGGTTACTTTTGAGTTCTTGTGTGATGAGGTATATAATCAAATGATTTGTCTATGTTGTGGCTCTTGCTGATGGATAACTACTAGTATGTCGCTCATACGCACGGGATTTGCGAGGATGGCGACGATTCTGCGGAAGTTTTCTATAAGCACGCTTCGTTCTTGATTTCGCAGATGATTCAAGGGAGGGAAGACGTGCAGTGGAATGAAACAGATGTATTCAATCATCTGGTCAAGAAGTTTCCGGTTTGTTTTCTACCATCAACCATAGTGATTTTCACTAACAAAAACAGGATGAATACGAGCGGATACTAGCAGCGCAACAAAAACCAGACGACAAAATGGCGACGGAAGATCACGAAGGACCGACAAATAAGAAGACGGTCAACATTGAGACTATTTCCAATTCCCAGGCAGACAGTATATTCGGTATTATAACGGGTCTGAAAGAGGCCGGCGCCTTGGCCAAGCGTCAATTGAACCTCGATCTCGTCATCAGCACTCTACAGAGCCGATTCGACGTAGCCTCGGAGGACTACGCCAGAGATTTGATCGCCGCCAGAGCCGCGCAAATCATTGAGCGCATGAACGAATCAGATTTTGAATGGCAAAAGAAAGCTATTTATCGAGAATTGAAGCAGATCGAAGAAAAGGCGGAAGTCCGCCAGGTCGCCATCACTCCCCTTCGACCTCGAACTTCTTTTGACGAAAGCACAAGCTCCTCCGAACATGAGGATGAAAATGAAGAAGAGGATGAAGATGATAGTCCCCGGGCACGCAGACATCGCATGCGCATGTCTGTATTACGACCATCAACGACCAAAGCAGGCAAAAAGACGCGAGGCGGTAAATTTCCTGGAGCCGTTAAAGACGATGCGCATTTGTCCGAAGACAGTGATGTTGCTGAAGATGTAGAAACGCCCAGCAAGTCTCGTGGCCTCAATCTTGTCCGCGATCCTCCGGCTTCTGTGACAACCCTCAACGGTCGTGCCCATTCTATATTATCGGATGCCGACTCGACCTCATTGGTCATCCGAAAAACACCTTTACAAGAAACACTTCAATCAGCGAATCTGTCTGGTCCTGATACATCATCCATCAACCATGAAGACAGTAGCATCATCGCTAATGATTTGCCCGAAGATACATGGACATGCTCAGTCGAAGGATGCGGCAAGGTGATATACAAAGCCAGCTCAAAGCGATCGAAAGAACTTATCAGCTACCATACGCTTATGCATGCGGAGGATACGCAAACTAAACTTGATCTCGTATTTGCCGAGCAGAGATTGAATATTGGTTTAGGAGTGGATAATTTGTTGCGTCGGATCCGTGAATTTGGGACTCTTGATGAGATTAATGGCGATGGTGCTGATGTTGCTGCGAAACGAGTCAGAAGATGATCAATATTCATGCGACGAACTCATACGATGAATACACGTTGACAGATCGATCCTTGGGACTTCAAGTCCTCAATTTGTCCGAGAAGCGCGACTATGTACGACTTTCGATCATACCAGGCCGGCTCACACCATTGAATGCCAACCACGAAGCAACACAGTGGTTTTGACATGGCGAAAGCAAGACAGCGACAAAGGAGAAAGTCACATTTTGGCTAAATGGAAGTATTTCTGATGGGCGAAGACTACGAATAGTCACTCACAATCGATCCATCGAGCAGCAATGTCATAATACCACCGAACGATTGTTGGGCTGAATGCAGCGTCTACTTGCGATAACGGATGATGAGCTATGATCACGACTTTGGTTCGCCATGCGCAGATGTACTTTACGATGCAATCTACAATTGGATGGCTTTTTGATATGAGACGCTTCAGTCTCATCATTTCAATAATGACTCAACTCCCGACGCCAGGTTCCTTTTTCCCAGGTCCCAAAGACTATGATACTATGTATGACAGTGAACAGCAGGAGAACAACAAATTCCTTCCTGTAAATAGACCAAAAACCAATGAACGAACTACTTTTCATCATTTCATAGCATTTCTCCTACTCTTCCCAGGCCTCTTCTTCGCACCACCACCACTACCAGCCTTCATCTTCTTAGCCGAAAACCCACGTAAATCAGCCGAAGACATGGCATCACCGGACTTTGCGAATCGCTTCTTTCCGCCGAAGCCGTATTTCTCGTTCTTCTTTTGTCGTTTGGGGTTTGCGCTGGCGTCTTTGCCGCCGCCGCGTCTTCCGCCGAAGGAGGAAGATTTTTTGTTGTCGTCGTCGATGGCGACGTCGAAGAGGTCGTTGTCATTATCCGTGGGACCGGTTGATTCGGTCTTGCGTTCTGCTCAAATGTTAGACTTCTATACACACAAATAGTAGGGGATAAGGGGAGGGGGAGCAAAACGTACTTCGCTTCAAACTATTAATCTTCTCCAACGTCTCCTTCTTCTCCTTCTGACGCTGCTGCAACTTCGCAACCTGCACCTGCTTCCCAAACTTCTTTAGGTCACGCTGTCGTCGCGCATCGGCCGCCGCCTTCTTCGAGGCAGCCTCATCAAACAACTTCTTCTTAATCTTGGTCATGTGCTCATCCGTCTTGACCATTTCCGCGAAATAGTCCGTCGGTCTGGTGAACGATACACCTTCCTTTTTCAGGGTACGACGGGCTTCGATGGCGGCTGCTTGGCAGACTTTGTAGAATGCCAATTCACGAGTAAGATCGTCGTTGGGGTCGGGCACGTCCACGTCTTCTGTGGAGACGAGGGAATTGTGTTCTGAGAATGGGGTTTGGGTCGTGATGAATGATATGCGCTTGATGGAGGCGTTGATGGCGGCGGAGTTGTTGATGGTGAGCCGTTGGTGAGGGATGACATCTGCGCGTTCGTCCTCGGAGAGATCTGAAAGTGGGATATCTTCTTCCTCTTCTTCGCCTTCGATTTCTTCTTCTTCTTCTTCTTCGTTTTCTTCGCTTTCTTGATTATCATTATACTCTGCGAGTTTGACGCCGCCCATCTCTTCATCATCTTCTTCGTCATTGACCTCGACTTCCTCCGTAGCTTTTACATTTTTCTGCAAATTCAATACGTTAGTATATCTCAATTGTACCGCGTGGTCCGGTAAATTAAGCATACCTCCTCATCCTCCTTTCCCTCTCCCTTCTGAGCCTTCTTCTTCTTCTCCGCGGCCTTTGCTAGCTTCTTCTGACGCTCCTTCTCATAATCTCGACCTTTGTGAGCGTCGAGCGCCGCAAACAACTTGCTCTTCTTCGCCATTTCGCCTTTTCTCTTTCGTTATCTTCTTCGTATATGGATAATTCTTGACGGCAATTCCGTATGCCTCTGTTTCCTATCCGCGAAAGAATAGGAGGTGTGCGCAAGTATCAGCGTAAAGAAGCAGAGTTATCTAACTTGACGAGCGGAAGCTCAGACTGGAGCAAATAATTTTTTTAAGATTTGGCAGGAAGACGCTATACCTGATATGGACTGGTACTGATAACGAAGTTGACTAACGCATCTCGGACTAGTGTGTTTTTACGATAGATCCATGGATGATTATGCGGGAGGAGCCACAATCAGGTAAGTTATAGTCACATTCCATACTGCTTTGATGAGATACATGAAGCCATACATACTCCAACTCGGGACCAGCTGATAGAATTGCAGCAGCTTGGCTTGACTCAGGACCTGTGTTGGAATTGATTTTCCGGGTACGAACACCAACAGCTCGATATTGTAATACGTCACCAGCCATGTCAACGGACATCAAAGACTCCCCATCAGGGGCTCAAATACAGGTATGCCCTCTTATCCACCATGTCAGACTCCAGCTACTCCATTTGCTGGGTATCTAGGCCTTGTAATGAATGTAAATTGACCAAAAGCAGACACCAACAGACCCCTCCACAGGCGCCCCCGAACTGGCCGCCGCAGTCGACGAACTCCTCGACCAACTGCAGCACAAATTCGATGGTGTATCTACCGAGATTTTCGGCAAGCGTATGTCTCCTCCTCCCCTACTTCTTTGTTGATGCTCACTGATTTGTTGTAGTGGATGATATGACTCGACGGCTAGATGAGCTTGAGGCTTCGTTGGGCGAAGTACAGGAGAATGCGGGAGGGTCGAAGTCGTGATTTTTTCCCCCTCTCTTTGCGAAATATGAATGAATATACATAGATAGTACTGTGTCGGCGGAGTTGGGATTGAGTATATGAGCTGGGCTCTGTGCAATGATGGACTTGTTTGTTACGGGATAGTATACATCCATATGTTCTGTTTGAACCTTATGGCACTACAACCAAAAAATCGAGACATACATATTCCCCGAGGTCGTCGGATAAGAAGTACATTATGTGATGCTTTGGTTCCGATGCTAATATTGCAAGGTATCATTCTGTGTCTGTCTTCAATCTCTTAATCATAATTTTATACAACAATAAACGATGGCATTCCTGTGCTCTGTAATTGCAAATAGCCCGGCAACATGATATATATCACTCAAAAAAAAAAAAAAAAAAAAAAAAAACGGATCCATAAGTGCATCAACCAAAGACGAGGATGGAATTTATAGCTCATCCTTGGCCTCCTTCTCAATCTCACCCAAAAACTGACGCAAAATATTGCTCCGAGAAATCAAATCATCAAGCTTCTCCGGCGCAAGACCACCCTTGGACACAATCTTGGTCAACCGATTGAGTTCTTTGGTGACGTATCCTTCACTCTCCTTCAATTTCTCCGTAACCTTGATATAATACTGAGCATACTGCGCCTGCACATTCTTAGCAGACTTCTTGATTTCGTCAGAAAGCTTCGCGAAGCTCTTGGTAGGCACGTATTTGGCCACGAGCGAGTCGAAGGTCGGGATAGTGCCGGCCTTTTCATCCAGTCCGCCGCCAACGACACGGTGGGTGCCGACTTTCTCGTTAATGTAGTCCACAAAGTTATTCTCGGCGCGACCGCCTTCGTAGGTAACGGCCTCCATGGAGCCTGCGGGGAAGTATTTGATCGTGGGGAAACCCTGGATTCCGAACTCTTTGGCGAGAGATTTGCTGTTCTCGGCTTCGCAGTCGACCTTGGCAATAACGACGTTTTCGTCGCGCGCAAAGTCGTTGGCGAGTTCTTCCCAGGTAGGGGCGAGTTTCTTGCAGTCTATCACAAAGCATTAGCATCATCTGACAACCAGGCAACAAGGGGGAGCGGGGGGAACGTACGTCCACACCAAGGAGCAGTAAAAGCAACCAAAACATTCTTATCAGCAGCACCCACAACCTCCTTAAATGACGACTCGGTCAACATCTGCACATTGCTAGGCGGCGTATAAGAAGCCTTGGGCCGAACGCCAGTCTTCTCCGTAATAAACGCCGACAAACTCTCCAAATCCCTTCCACCGTTATACTCCGTGGGCGTATCACTCTTGCCATCAAAGAACTTCAACGTGGGAAACCCCTGAACACCATATTTCTTGCCCAAGGAACGGTGCTCATCGGCATCAACTTTTGCGATTTGCACTTTGTCGGAGAAGGAGAATGTCGTTGCCAATTCTTCGTACACGGGGGCCAGGTTCTTGCAGTGGCCGCACCAGGGGGCGAAGAATTCGACGAGTGTGGGTTTACCAGATTTGATGGCGACGTCTTCGAAGTTGGAGGGGAGGAGGTCGAGGACGGCGGATGCGGCGCTGACGATGCTGATGAACAGCGCGAGGCTGCTCAGGATGAAGCTCAAACGAGCCATGTTGACTATTCGCTCAACGAATAGCAGTTCTTTTTATGATTAGAAGCTCAGGAAAGAAGTTGTATTTGAATTCCCCTTTGATCGAGTTCAAAAGGAACAAAAAGTGCTGTGGTTGAGTTGGAAATTTGAGGACAGCTGGACTTTCCGCAACGTTGCCCGTTCTATCTCCGTCTTGCCGCAGCCCTAGTATGGTAATTACTAATACAGCCGCTGTTTGGTAACTACATTATTCATCAACGAGTTTCATGTTTACTCAACTTCTAACCAGAATAAGGCTATCAATGCATTGGCTATGGCTGTATCTGATCTAGATATACAGCTGCATATATAATAATATTGCCACTCGCCATACTCAGGGAACATGTCCTGGTATCGATTCTCCGTCGTACTATGCGTAATATTACGTTACATACCTATCATAGCTACGAGCGAGGTGCCCTGCAAGTATTGATGCCATCAACCGGTCAGTAAGAGATGTCATACCCAGCTCATCGATGGCTAGCCAGCCATTTATTAGCATCATCCCATACTTTCGCCTTTTTGAAGTCTTTCGGTGCATTTTGAGATGCTGCGTAAACCTGTATACATCATTAGCGCTGACGCCAATTCACACAAGCGAGGTTAACCTACCGCATCCCATAGAGTAAAAGCAGCATCTAGGTTGTCTTCGAAGCTTTCACTGTGCTGGAACCATTCTTTGCCCTTAGCCCTAACCTCTTCGCGGGTTTTGGGTGATGATGATTCAGGCTGGTAGAGTAGGTCGTCAAGATAGGTCCGTACAGCGATGCCGAGTCCGCAGTCATTATCATCAACAAATGGCAACCTGTACTTGTTAGAATGAGCAAAAATTCCATAGAAAGGTTGAACTCACTTATAACTTATTGATGTTAGTGCTTCGCTGCCAGTGTTTCTATCCACTTCGCCACTCAATAGCATCGAAGTGAGGACTACTTCAACCAGCTCCCTCAAAGTTCGTCGGACGGCTGAGATCAAAGAGCGGAAGGATAGAAGCTGGCGGCTGAGTGGTCCAGAGTAGCCGATAGGCTTGTGCTTCAACTTTCCAATACATGCGACGCGCGAGATGAGAAGATTAAAGGATTTATCCTCGTCTGTGAATCGTTAGCCCTATCCTCGTCAGGAAGAGTTTCTGGCATACCTGAACCTCGCATCGGCCCACCTGAGTGGTGTGGGAACCAATTGCTAGGACCCAAAACTCCCATCCGCAGCATCTCAACCGCAGTAAAGACAGATTCATAGGTTTGTGAATCGACTGGAGCTTTAGCTGAGTCGAGTGCCTTTATTGCTTCGACGAAGCACTTTCCCCAGTCTGTGAGCTCGTGCCTACTATTCACATAGCCGCGGAGCTGCAAAAACACTAAAAGGGCCTGATGTAAGATCTCATCTTCCGAAGATAGCGCCTTTCAATGCTTTAGTAATGCAAACCAAATACGGGTGACAGCACTTACGGCAGATTCCTTGGAAGAAAAGGTCTTTGACAGAAATGCCGAATCTGTCAAGCTCTCAGCAGCAAACTTCAGCGATCCGCGAGGGGTCTGCTTGACGTCAATATCCTACAGTCAAAGTAAACCGAGACGGGAACAAACCTGAAGGTTGGCCAACTCAGTCGGCAACTGTTTATGACTAATCCTCCAGCTTCGAATCGAATCTCTAACTGACGGTAGTGTTTTGAGGTTGATGGTGCGGGTTGAGTTCTCCTCATGCCAAAGACGCACATTGATGACCTTGGTTTGGTAGAATCGGTGGAGACAATTAGAAAGCAAGCCAACGGCTTGTTCGCGAATTGGCATCAGTGAATCGCCCGCGAGACGTCGGTAGACTTCAGAGTCTTCGACACCAAATGGCAAGGGTACAGTAAGCTGGCCGGTGGTAAGGTAGTTGGGAATGTTGGGCCCCAAAACACCTCTAGAAATGTAATAGTACAGCTCCTCTGGTAGACGCTGCCCGAGCAGCTCATGCACGTCTGATGGAGCTGTTTCTGGATCTAACGGACCGACGCGACCTTCATTATCGGTGATTACATGATGCTTGATCGACATATAGGCTCGTTTGTAGCGGTCAAGGTACTGGAGGTCCTGCACACGGCGGTCCTCCTCGAACTGTGAGCATAATGTGGTGGCATGTCGATTCGCGCCATTGAAGATATTCAATGCGTCGCGAATATTCCACGGCTTGCCGGGGAACGTAGAATTTTCGAACGGGGGAAACGTGCGAAGGTACCGAGAACCTAGCAGCAAGCCAAAGTCAAGAAACTGCTCGTTAGTGAGTCGGCCGAGTTCTTCCCGGCAGTTTTCCTTGGATATCCAAAGGAATTGGCTGGCGTCGAGGTCTAGTTTGAGGATAACTTTCTCGACGTCGAACAGAAACACATCGGTCGATCCCCAGACAAAATCGACAAAAGGTTTTTGTGTGCTTTCAAAGTACTTGAGCTATATTCATGACCGTCAGCGAAATTCCTCCGTCAATTGCCGACATGGGGCTGTACCTGGGCGGCAGCGCTGTAAGGAGCTACAAAGAAATCAATATCATTCTCGTAGAGGATTCGTTGCAGGAATCGGTAAAACTCGACTGGCTCGGGGTTGCCTAATCAGAAGTATTAGCAAGTCCATCAACTCCCAGTTTGAGGCAATAAACGCACCAGCATTGCTAAAAGCATCAACCACCTGATCAGCCTGCTGCTGATCATATAAATCCCACGCTTGTTCAAACGCACGGGCCGAATCAGCCCGCCTAGAGTCGTTGCGTACACGATTCTGCAAATCCTCGACACCGAATTGGAGACCGTCAAAGACGAAAACGCAGCCAATGCCCAACTCCTTGAGCTCCTTCAGCTCTCGCTCAATGTTCGCTCGAAGCGCAAAGGGGAATCCGCCGAGGGCAATGAGGAGTGGTTCGCGAGTGGATGGGTGGTGGAGGTGTTGGTGGAGGTAGTAGGTGGCATCAATGCCGATGACGGTTCCTTTTAGGCTGGGGAGAGCGAGGGTATATGCACGGCTAGTAGCCCAGTCATCTAGCGCACGAACAGCTGTTATATATTAGAGAAATGTGCAGCAATATGGGAGCCATTGAACTTGGACGTACGGGGCATGATGACGAGAGCTAGAAGCTTTAGAGTGCCTAATTTTCCAGAATGCGGGCGCCGCAGAGAGTGAGAGCCGAGCAGCGCCTAATTTCAGGGAGCGTGCGCTGATCAGATGAGCTGTCGGACTCAATGCTGAGGAATAGAGAATAGAATCACGCCAATCAGGCCACAAGCAAACCGTGAGGGTGTTGGCAGCAGAAATTATGGAATATGGGAGCTAGGACTTTAGGGTGAGGCTTGACTCCATAGAAGTTTGGGTGTTTCTGTTTGGGAAGGTGCAGGCCCACTCTCTGGCAAGATCCGCTAGTCGCGATGTGGTTAGTCTGTCAATATGCTAATGCGATTCTTTATCGATATGCACGTGATCTCTTCGCATACATCGACAAGAGAGAAGTTGTAGTGAACTATGCTCCGTAAGTTACTTCCATACTCGCTGAAATATGCCCACTGCAGAAGACAAAGACCAATCGTGTCAAGTCTACATATTGACTCAAACCACAGCTATCCACCCACTCAATCAATGAGTCATCCCAATGACAATATTCAATATCCTCGTTCCACTACCTTGGGACGATAAGCAAAAGACGAATGCGGAGAGCTCCGAAGGACCAATAACTGCCTCATGTATCTGCCGCACGCCCGTGACTACCTAGGCACTTGACTATGTATCCAGCCAAGATGTAGAGATAGGATGAACAGTAATCTGATCGAAAAATAAATTCGTATTCCGTATCACCAACTGTCCCACTTCTAATCTCCCGGTTCCCCGCATACCCAAGAAGATAAAGACCTTCCCTCTTCCTGCTCTTCTCTGAATGAATCTTGCGACAATAGTTCTAGACATTGAAACTAGCGAAATAAGCAAAATGGCAACTCCCATCCAACTCCCCATCATCGACATCTCGGACCCCCTCAACCCAGCCATTGGGAAGGAGATGCTCGATGCCGCAATCAAATATGGCTTTTTCTACGTGCATGGAAAAGGAAGTGATTTTTCGGCTGCTGAGGTTGACTCTACTTTCGATTTGGTATGTACATCCTCTCAAATAGTATAAAAGTCTAGATACTTACTGATGCGTTGTATAGTCCAAGAAATTCTTTGCGTTGCCCAATGAGGAAAAGGAAAAGTGCCGGATTAGGACGGATGTATGTCAGGTTGTGCAGTCGGGTCCGAGGTGGTTTTGCTGATGAGGAGTATAGAATCGAGGATGGTCAGGGATGCATTCTGAGATTTTAGATCCGGAGCATCAAAGGGTACGTACTCCCCAGTATAGTTTCTTGATATATGCTAACAGAGCACCAGACCGGCGATTTCAAAGAGTGTGTACATAGCTCTATCTACTATACTATTCGAGTCCATTGACATGCAATAGAGCTCTCAACTTTGGCGAATTCAAGGACGGAAAGCTTCAACAACCCCTCCCCCCGGCCCTAGAGCCACACGAAGGTGATATCCAACACTTTACAAATCTATGCAACAAAACTGCTGCACGAGTAATGCGACTCCTCGCACTCGGACTAGAGGTACCTCCACTCCCCTCCTCCTCAACCTTCGGAATACATTTATATGAACCGTTGAATGGAACAGATCGACACCGACTTCTTCGTAACCCGCCACGACGCCTCCAGCGGCTCAACAGGCAGCATCCTCCGCTTCCTGTACTACCCGTCCATCAACTCCCCAGCCTCCTCCAGCTACCAGCACGACATCGACGTTCGCGCCGGCGCACACTCCGACTACGGCACAATCACACTCTTGTTTCAACGACCCGGCCAACCCGGTCTCGAAATCCTAACCGCAGATGAGCAATGGGCCCCGGTCCCCGTATGGCCCGACGCCTCAACTGGCCAGGGAAAAGACGATTTCCCGCCTATATTGATTAATATAGGCGACATGCTCAGCTTCTGGACGAATGGATTACTCAAGTCGACTATTCACCGAGTCGTATTCCCACTTGCTGAGCGCCGCTCTCCTTCTTCAGACGAAAACACAAAGCCGCAGGATAGGTATAGCGTTGTATTCTTTGTTCATCCGCTTAATGATTGTAATCTCGTGCCCCCTGTGCCGAGTCGGCTTGTTGCTGCGGCCGGCGAGGAGGAGGCGCGTAGAGTTGGGTTTGGGGGTGGTGCCGGATCGCTCAAGGAGAGGAGCTCGATGACGGCGAAGGAGTATTTGGATTTGAGGTTGTCGGCTACGTATGGGCAGCGTGAGGAGGTGTAACCCTTTATTTACCTAGATACCTAGGTAAAGATCTAAAGACATGAACACTCATGCATGAGAAGATATAAGTTTCATTTCGTATCTGGTGTTAACCCGAAAGAGAACAAAGAATAGAACAACCATTGATCTAAATATAACGCATCAAGGATATAGAACAAGAAGAAAAAACGTCAACCTCAAGAACGTTGACATCCACGAGACCGCATCAATCAGCCAAGCAAGCAAGCTATTCAGTCAGTACGTATGGTTTCTTTCTGATGGGCCCCTTCCTCCTTCATCGTCTCGTCTCGTCTCTTCTCTTATATCACACATACACCCTCTTATCAAAACAGTTGCAATTGGGAAACAGCTCTTTCAATCAAACATCTTATTTCTTCCTCCCTCAATCAATCACATACAACACTCAAAATACAGTTCCATCAGGTAACAGAACGTTGAGAAAAAATTTGCAAAGAACGAGAAATAAGAGAAGTGAAAAACTCGAGCAAGTCAGATCGTGCTTCTTCTTACATCCTTGGATCGTTGCCAGAGATAAAAAATAAAAAATAAAAACGGTACATCAACTGCTCTCTCATCTCGAAAGCAATTGGCATATCAAGAAATAAGTAAGTGTAAGAGTGTAAAAAAAGGGGGGGAGTAGAATGAGAAAATAAGGATTAATCATCCACAAGTCGGCGTAAAGTTATTTGAGAAATTGAGCTTGACAGAGAGAAAAAACGAAAAAAGAAAAAGCATCCATGTCTCGCTGCCGGTAGAAAGTTGTCAAATCAAACATACAAAAAAGTCGCACAATAATACCATCAAACCCGGACTGGAAGCTCCGTCTTCCCAAAGGCATAGTATATAAATAGAAAAGAAAGGTGGAAACACTCAACACAAGATGACCAAAAAGCGAGAAGATAGTAAACAGCCAATGAAAGATATCGCTGAAGGTGGGGGACCATTAACGTCAAAGGTAGCATAAAAAAGGAGTATAAAAGAGGTACAACTCTCGGCCAGTCAGCGATAGTCCAATTCAGTAGATCGTTCCGTATACAGAGTTGATGTGTCCAATGCTGCTTAAGCGATAGCGATTTGTACAGTATCATGTGGTAAACGGTTCACTGTGGTTGGCGGTCGACTGCGGTTCGAGGTCAAGAGAATAGTATCGTACAAAAGGAGACAGGCAAACTGCTTTTGGCTCAAGTCATAACTATCGGACGGGTCGTTCGATTAAATGTCGATGGCTCGGGTATCAATTTACCAGGCCCACACCTTGAGCTAGGGGGAAGTTAGCAACACGCAAGAGGTAATGGGCGAAGCGAGAGGATAGAGCATACCAAAGAATCCCATGATCCAGTGCACAAGCTGATACCGTCGTTGCTTACGCCCAAGCAGCTAACGCGGTTCTCGTGACCACTCAAAGATCCAACCTTGTCTCCACGAAGAACATCCCAAACCTAGATTGGTAAGCAAGTTGAATGCGAAAAACAACGCGACGACATACCTTGCACTCGAAGTCATCATAACCAGCAAACAAAAGTCGTCCAGACACGGAGAAGGCGACGGATGTGATTCCGCAAAGGACTTGGTCACTCTGCAACAAAGGGGTTAATACGGAGGCAGCTCCATCTCGGCAACCTGCTTACCTGGTAGGTGTTGAGTTCGCGATCTGCGCGGATATCGAACAAGCGGCAGGATGTGTCATCGGAACCTGTACCGAAAGCATTTCCATCTGGGAAGAATTGAATGGCGTTGATATCGGATTCGTGGCCGGCAAATGTCTGTACAGCCTTGCCAGTACGGATATCCCACAATTTGGCGAAAGCGTCGCAGGCACCAGACACAAAGACGTTCTGGTTGGTAGGGTTTATGCTGATAGACATGACGTCGCCGAGGTGATCGGCGAATTCGGTCACCTTTGATCCCGACTCAATATCCCACAACATACAGGTCATATCTCCAGACGAGGTGATGATGCGTCGGTCGTTAATGAATCGGCAGCATGAGAGATAACCCGAGTGACCGGACAATTCGCGTGCGACACGGGTTGGACCTTCACGGGCGGAAAGATTATAGATAGAGCAAATGTTGTCCAAACCACCACAGGCGACGTAGTTGCCGCTGGGAGCGTACGCGCAGGTCATGACCCATGACGACCGGAGGGGGATGGCGTGCACCTTATTTGTTGTGTAAGCGTCCCAGATGATAAGTTTTCCGTCTTGCGAAGCCGACACGAGATGTCGTCGATCCGTGGACCAGTGCATGGCGTAAATCTTAGCCAAGTGGCCCTTGAGTGTCCGGCGAGGCCTCATTCCAATGCGCGGGAGAGGGTCGGTATTATTCATTGCAACTTGTTGCACTAGACGGATAATGTTAGCGACGATGTATACATACTCATAAAATGGATGAACATGGTGACTAATCCCAGATCGGGGACGCGATGGCGAGGGTAAACGGTCATCCTTTCTTTGTGTGACGGTAATAATTGGAAAATCTTACAGGTCGTGTCGGCGAGCTCATCCTTTCTGCGTTTAATCTTATCCTTCAAACCCTCTGCCTCGCGTCTGGCTGCTGTAATCTTCGCCTGCATCTGTTCGCCGCTCATATCGGCCGCCATTGTGTCCAGCGAAGAAACCCCGAGGGCGATTTGGGGGTTCGTGGGTGTTGAAAAAGGCGAGGAGGAAAGAGAGAAGACAAGAAAGCAATTGACCACCACAAAGGAGCACGGAATGAACAGACGACGGCGACGGATCAAGGCCGACGAGATCAAATCCCCTATGGAGTATGGACAGTTGGACGCAACGCAGCAGACGTTGAAGGACGAATGAGTGGAGGTGTGGGATTGGATTGGGAGACAAGTCACAACAGTGACTGTTAGGACCAGTCAGTCAATCAGTCAGCGAGCACAGCACAGGACACACGCTGAGGGAGAGCAGCACACTGAGCACTGAGCAGCAATGAACAGGAATTTGGGGGGCGGCGGCTGTCAGGGTGGAAGTGGAACTGGAAACACAGGAAATCGGGATGGGAGGAAAGCAGTGACCAGCAGCACACTAAGTCGCTTAGTGAGCAGGGGCCGGCCAATCATGGGGCGGCGGCTGCTGGCAACGACTGCGACTGGCTCGCTGGGGACCACTCAGCGCGCAGTATTTCCGAAGAATGTCTGTTTCGGTGCGTATTGTCATTACCATACCGTAATAGTCACTTGGATTGCCTGACTACTTGGCATTATTTATGGAGGACTTTGTGGGCGGCCAAAAGGTAAATACCATACGGTGTATCGGCAATACTGTACAATTTGACAGCCACTGGCCAGATTGATTTCAAAGCATACGTAACAAAGAATAATCGATCGATTCAATGAAGTCGAAGAAAGATGTACGAATAATGTATCAAGCCAATCACCGCGAACTGCTGCAGCTAGAAGAAGGGGGGGGAGACCACCGCTAGGCATTGGAACTTTGGGTTTGGGGGAGGGGACGCGGGCTCGACTAGCGATTCTCAGATGGGGCGCAAACCATCTACCGTACGGACTTGGACTCCGTCACCAGACAATAGGGGCCAACTGGATCGACTTTGCAGGAGTAAAAGCACGACAAATCCAGATAAATCAACATTCTTAAAATAGTGTTGTCTGGAGAATAGCTCCTCATTCAGATCACCAGATGAAGACGATAGACGATAGACGAGGCTCGGCGAAAGAAAAAGAAACCAATTCATCGGAGCTTTGACAGACGGACATTGTACCGTAAAATACGGCCATACAATACGATACACACTAGCTAAATAATACCAATATAACTTGCATGGAGATGGTCCGTGCAAACGCAACCCCAACTAGTCTATCTATGGCCTAGTGCACCCTGAATTGGTCGAATCTCAGACATCCTATTGGTCTAGCCACCGGCAACTTCGTGGAGCCAATGAGCCACTAGCTGAGTCTACTCAGTCTAGCCCGTTTAGTGGACATACCATGCCTCATTGGGCAACATTTAGCAGAGTCTTTTTGTTTCCTGCTGCAACGTTGGGAACACTATTGGCGCTGGGCCAAACCCTGGGCTGGATGTTGAATCCGGAGTACATGACGAACCGGTAAAAGTGAGAAGAACTTCTTTGATGTGTTCTGGAATATTACGAGATTACTTCTGAAGATATTGCAGTACTACGAGTCTATGTAGTTGTGGATTATAATTAGAGAAGTCCGTCGCCTTTATTCAAGCTGTTGCATCAAGCTTACTTAGCATCACCCTGCTAATATCGCAAACTCAAAGTCCCTCACGCATTAATACGTGGTCCGTATTATGAAATATGGAATACGTCTGTATCTTCCTAAGATACACACTAGATGATTAGAATGTTCCAAGTGGCTTACTCCATATCAGACCATGGAAAAACAAACCTGATTCTAGAATCTGGAACACTTCCACATACGAACATCAACCTTCTTCTTTTGTACATGCATGAATTCAAATCGCCTCACTTCACGAATCGAGCGGATGGGTCATTGCCAAGCCGGCAGGACAAGGACACCAGCTGATTTCTTACAGACGACTCATCACCTTACGCGATGAGATTCTTCTTCCAAGAATTCAGGATTCCATTTGACATGGACTGTTGGTTGTCGTTGCCACAATGGCACAATGAGATGTTAAACAGTGGATGTCCCTGTGTCATACCGAGTTTCCTCCATACGAACTGAAACTGAATCATCTCGCGTCGGACATAAACACGAGTCCATGTTCGATCACCATCCGCTTCTGGACAATGCACCGGTACCATTGATTCGGGAGCACGATGCGACCTAGCTTTGGTTCGCTACGTACAGATTTTAATTAATTGATTGATTATTGTCAATTATTAAGCATAATGGCTAACCATGACATTGACTGCGTTAGTGTTTGTGCCATTGTGGGAGGATCAGGGATTGATTTTCAGGGACTCAGGGGTAAGTCCTTATTTCCGGGCATGGCCCTGTCATACGACCAGGCCAAGTATGGAGCTACGTATATTTTCGAGTGGACAGCATACGTACAACGACGTTGACATAGACACAAAATGACAGGACTGTCATGACGGAAACGTCAGTCTTCAAAATTATGATATGGCAGATCTGCGACAACCGGCCCTTTTAGTACTTTTACCTTCGTCCCGTTCTAGTTCTCCCACGGCCAAAAGAAGTTGACCTGTCGGATCAACGCCGTGGACAAAGTTTCCTATTTCAGTAGGAACGGAGTATTTAATGCAGGTTTTATAGGGTCAATCAATACGTATTGCGCGTATTAATTTATGTTTGATTGTTTACTTCGTGCGCAATGCTGTTAGGGGACGAGTCGGGTGTATGATGTTGTTGATCTGGGTCAATGGTCTTTTATACTGAAGCGTCAGTGCCTAGGTAACGGTGAGGGATTGTTATGATTATTATTCGGTTCCTGCCATTGCCATGATGTTTTGATGCCATGGATCTGTAGAAGAATTGGTGATGACTCGGTTCGTGCGCAGCAGCGAGAATTCTTCACACCAAAGTCTGCAGCAGTATGTTAAAATTAGACCATCCCAGCACTCTGGTACAGACACATGCAGAGTCCAGATCCAGACACCCTGTCATATTAAGAGGACGACCAGCAATCTTCACATGCAGCAAGAGCTATTAATAACCCTACATCCTCAAGCAAGCCGCCAACCAATGGCTGTCAGAATGGCGGCAGTCTCAGATGGCGCCTATGCAGTCGGAGTTTAGAAGTTGAAACAAAACAAAAATAAAACACATCAAGCAGTCTGAAGAGTCTGGACTGCAGTAGTACGTAGTGCCTGTTTATAGATGATGTAGGTTGACCACATCGGCAAGCCGTGACAGACCAGCCAGGTGCACGGAATAGCCGCCGGTTTCTAATCTTAGACACCACTAATGCCAACCCTAATCACTATGCAGCCAGTCAAAGTCAAGATATCAATAAACTCGTGGTTAGATCAGATGGAAGATTGGTTTAATTCCGAGAGGTAGGTTGAAGCCTGGCTTGTTTTGTTTATCGAGTCCCACCTATGACCACGATCTGTAAGTTTAGTCTGGTAGGAGTCGATCTGCCGATACTACGTACCTACACACTCTGACCGGGTGATGCATTCTCTTGCGGTCAGTGCTGTCAGTCAGAGTCATCTAGTTATTCGATATGACTCTTGTGAAACACACTTCTAAAGAGTATATGTACATGATGATGTAATTGTATACGGTTTCATCTCGTATACTGGTCTCGTGTACCTTGGAACTCAGTCCGATCAATATGTTATCTAAGATCGCCGGGAATTTGTCAACTGCTGCATGCCTGAGATGACTCGGAGTTATCATTCTGTCAGGTGATATCAAACCGTAACACATAATCCACCCTCCTTGAGCGATTGCCAAGTTATTAGCAGATCGGGGTAAAAGCCTCAAGAGAATCAAGAAGGGTTTGCCAGGTGACCTTGAATTGCCTGAAAGGAGGGTAGAGTAGGCATTGAATTGAGGGTTGTGTGCGGAGTAAGCATACAATGTTGTAGCACGTATTGTCGTATTGTCTCGGGTAGACGCTTTAGATGTTTTGTGATTGGCCAGATGTTAGCGTGTTACCATACCAATACCATATCTGCTGACTCGGGTTGTACTCTCCATCTCAACACTCTGACTGTACGGTGAGTACCTTGATTGAGATGGCATCTGTTAATAATTGTAGGGTGGGATGAATTGGCGGCTCCGTATTTTCTCCAGCAAAGCCATAGATCTCCAAGATACGTGATCGTGGAAACCTAAAGATTCTATAATTACAATGTGGCGACTCAGACTACGAGTCCAGCCAGCCAACGGACCATTCATAGTCGGTGACTGTGTTTTGATCAGAAAGGATAAAAAAAGAATGCACTACTCACTGGCTATTCCACTAGATGTAAATCATCTAATTGCAGATTATGACTAGAGTAAAGCGTCTATATCAAACAAGCGCATGAATAGCGGTTGTTATGGTTGCCATGATTACTAAGTGAGAGGTACATTATTTTGTCTCCTGGTTTCATCGTGGCGGCCCGACATCCTGATTTCTGGGCTCATCTATTTTCTTTTGCCCTTCGGTGAACCTTCTGCAAATTCCTGCAAAGCATGCTAAACAATCTGATTATCGTTTGGTTATTCGTTTTGAGTTGTCTTATTTCTAATCAGCTGTTGAGCGTTGAAATCCCGCCACCGAAGAGGTCCTGAGTCCTGACCCGAAAAGCAGAGATTTGCTAACACTACCCGTCCGACCCCCCTCCCTTTCCATCGCCTTCGCCGAGTCCGGTGTCAAGTCCAGTGTCTCTCTCTCCTCCACTCTCTTTCATCCATCATTTTCACCCATTTCCTTCCACCCCAGCATCACCACCAACGATACTATCGACGTATCTCTAATGACTCATTTGGTTTCATCTGGTTCTTTTCCATAATAGCGGGTGTTTTACTTTCGGGTTTCCCTTCGTCCCCCCTTGTTCATACCGTCTCGCATCTCCCATCGCAATTCTTCAGGGGCGGTGTGAATCATCATCCCAATCTTCAACAACAACAATACTCCTTCATCGACACAAATCATCCTGGCGTGCTCGACTACCTGTCGTTCTCATCTCTCGTGACAGTCCATCGTTATTTCTCGGTCAAAATTCGCTAAATCGTTGTCGCTGGATTAACTTCGGCAACCCTCGCCACCATGAGGGAGGTCAATTTTAGCATCCCTAATGTGAACAAGGCATCCGTCAACATCACAACCACCTTATACGACAGACGAGCCTTGGACTGCACATCGACACTACCTCTCATCAATTCGCTTAATCATCTTGCCTATTTGACCACATCATCCGGCCGAATTCGAGATATCCTCACCGTTGATGGAGGTATCGAACGCTTAGTATGCATACTCAAGGAGGGCCGCAGTGGGGATCTGATGGAGATGTGGAAATGGAGTCTCGCCTTTCAGTGTGCTGTAAATATTGGCGTACGAGGATCGGAAGCCGTGCGAACACGTGTTGTCGAAGCCGACGTCGTCCCTGTTATCGCTACCATTCTTGATAACTACATCCGAGTAGTCGACAAAGTACGCGCTCGTGCTGATGCCGATCGGTCTTCATCAAGAATAGTGGGATCTTCATCAAACTCTCAATTTGTGCGAGAACAGGCTGGCCTGTCTACATCTGCAGCAACCATCTTTGAACGCTCGGCGGCCATTGAGCAGCGACCTTCTCGCCGACAGGCACCCCCACCTTCCATTCAGATTCCTCAACCTTTCAGTCAAGACAATACCCTTCCTCATCATCACCACCATCACCGACACCATCATCACCATCACAATAATAGTAATAATAATGAAGTTCAAGCATCCAACGCCGACTTCACACCGTTCCACCAGCCGGCTTTGACATCTCCACCCGAACGAACGACCTTTGGCCGTGACGTCCTCAACCCTCGATCTCATGATCTTCGATACCAAAACAATACACGAGATATTCGACAGATGCAACCACTGGCTACCGCGGTTCCCACCATGGATACTGCCGATGGAGTTCACCATCGGCCTGTCCAGCACACCCTCCGTCTACCCAGTATGCATCTAAGCAGCCCTCGCACTGCTGGGCTTGTCTCTCAACCGGATTCTCCCACCACGCCTAGCGGGCCAGTGCAAGCCCGTAGCGTGCATCAGCCTGCCGTGCAAATCGTGCGACCGACGCTGCGCCACCTCCAGTCTGGCTCTGGTGACTCGGACGATGCCAATGGAGAGGATTCTCCCATGGCTGACGAAGGACCAGCCGGCGATGTGTCGGAACCTATCGTCGGTGTCCAAAACTCGATGGAAATTGACAACGTTGATGGCGACGAGTCGATGCTAGAGAATACCGAGTCTCGCGGTCTCACTATGGCTGATCCATCGCGGAATCAAGATGCTGAAACATTTAACATCACTCATCGGTCCGCTGTCGATGGCAGCCTCGTCAACACCACCAACCCACAGACTGCCGGCGCGCTAGGATTTTCTCCGACAGCTGGTCCAGCCAACGCAAACTCTCCCGTCATGAACGTCTTGAACCACAGCCCTTATTCAACATTCCTTCGCAACCATAACTCTCCGCTAGGCGTTTTGAAGGGCATGCCCCGGGATGAAGATGTGCTCATGGCCTTGCAACTACTTGCCTACGTTTCTAAGTACTGCAACCTTCGAAGCTACTTTCAAAACACTCATCTGGTTCCTAAGCTCAAGATCGGTCGGGAATTAGATTTGTTGGACGACCAGAACAAGACATTCCTGACTGAGCGAGCAGACGACGAGATGATGTCTGACGATAAGGACGAAGGCAAAGCCAATGATGACGAGGAGGAAGAAGAGTACTTGCTTCCTGACAATCTCAACATCTTCCCGTTGGTAGAGAAGTTTACCGTGCGACATCATTCCAAGGATATGCAATACTGGGCGTGCGTCGTTATGAGAAACCTGTGCCGTAAAGATGAATCTCGCGGAGGAATTCGTCAATGCGCGCATTTTGAGTGTGGAAAGTGGGAAGATTACCAACGCCAATTTGCAAAATGCCGACGTTGCCGTCGGACCAAGTACTGCAGCAAAGAGTGCCAAAAAGCTGCCTGGATTTGGCATCGACACTGGTGCCACACCTCACCATGATCCTAATGATTCTCCCCATGTCTCGATCCAATTGCATCTAATTCTGATCTCCTGGCTCAGCCCAGGTTTGCATAGCGACAACGTCACATATTCCCATGACCTGAATCATTTGGTTCGTAACTTTGTTTTCTTTCTGGCAGGAGGGTGAATGCGTGCGGTTGTTATGTGGCATATCGGATTACCATTTCAGGTTTTGGTTGTGGCTATGTGTTTCTTTCCTCAACCTGCTGGGTTATGGGATCCGCACGGCGTTTGTTTCATCAGATACCTCATCTGTTCGTCTTTTCATTGCACTTGTTTGTTTATCCCGTCCTCATCAACATCATCATCAATCTTCTCACTGATACTGATACCAATTTGGTTTTTGGTGTTCGACACCATTCATTGCCTGCCAGTTCTAGATATCATGTCATGTTATACATACCACGAATTTGTCTGCTTTATACATATCCGCATGCTTTGTTCCGTTAGTCAGCCATGACGGCGAATGCTTATTCAGTCTTATGAAGACGCTCATAAATCGTGTAGTCATCTTAAGTGGAGCGAGGAAGTAAAGGCAGCGAATCAGCGACCCGATAAAACTTTACCCCAGACATCTTACGAAGTATCCAAACAATGTTAATCTCCATCTACAACTCACACCTACATATGTAAAGATATGCAAAGTAATACAGAGCACATATCACAATGAACTGGGACACCCTCCTCTTCAACACCGCCACCTTCATCTGCGGCATCTTCGTCCTCGATTTCGGAGCCGACAAATTCATCGACCATACCGTCATCGTCGGTCGTCGACTGGGTATATCGCAGACGTTGATTGCTCTGTTGACTGTTGGCGCTGAATATGAAGAGGTACCATCACCCCCCCTTAGATTTGTACGTGCTTATATTGTGAGTAGTTACTGACATGGCGGACAGCTCGCGGTCGTTGTGGCAGCAATCCTGCAACACCGCTCCCCTCTGGCACTCGGCAACATAATCGGCTCCAGCATCTCCAACATCCTCGGCGCATTCTCGCTGGGTTTACTGTTCCAATCTACACCGATCATAGCTGCGGCGGCAGCAGATAGGTTTGATGTTACTGCCAAAATATATACAGCGCTGACGTTCCTGATCACCACCATTGCGGTTGGGATTGTTTACTTTGATGTATTGAATCGCGTTACTGGGGTTGTGCTGATTGTTGTGTTTGTGGCTTATATTGTTTCGATTGGATATGCTATATATTGTGGTGTTACGATTCCGGTATCTGATAGTGATAGTGACAGCGACGAGGACGACAGTAGAAGTGACAGCGACAGCGGCATTGGCGACGACGATGCCATAGCACCAGCACCAACAACAGCGACAGCAACAGCAACAGCAACAGAGACATCCCCTCTCCTCCATCCCACAAACCCCACAACCATCTCCCACCCATCCAGGAGACATCCAAGACGATCTTTGGTCTACCACATCATTCAACTCCTAATCGGCCTTGTCGCACTCTCTCTATCAGGCTACATCCTCTCTCACAGCGCAGGCTCAATCGCCGATTTACTTAATCTCTCCGGCACGGTGTTCGGCGTAACCATCCTCTCCTTCGCAACCACACTGCCTGAGAAATTGATCGCTGTCCTCAGCGGCGCACGCGGCCATGGATCGATTATGGTCGCGAGTACGGCGGGGAGTAACATCTTCTTACTTACGCTGTGTCTTGGTGTCGTTGCTCTCACCTCTAGTATGCCTGTCAGTAGCGACAAAGTAGTCATGTTCGAGTTGGGTGTTGCATGGGCTTCGGAGGCGGCGTTTTTGTTGATTGTGCTTTTGGGGGGCGGCCGTGTAGCTGGTGTTGGGCTTGTGGGTGTTTATGTTGCGTTTTTGGTTTTGGAGTTTACGGTTTATAGGAGGTGAGACGTTTCATTGTCGAATGTTTCTGGTTTTGTTTGAATGTATAGTCCAGATGTCGTATGATTGGATTGTGCCTGCGTCAACTGGTCTTCTGACGTGTTTCGATCTCAACTACATATATGGGTCATTGACGATACATGATTGGTGATACGTAGATATAGAATCATGTATCTAAGGATAAGGTTTTGCATGATGTATGACCATAATCTCTCCACGTGAAACACACAAATATCCATGGATGTGGGCAGATTTACACCAGGATAGACTGCTGACGACTTCGGATCCAAATATAGCGAAGGATCGGCTGTTGATTGTTGGCTTTCCGCCCTAACTTCCACATCGCTGGCTTTCAAGGTTTGATTTAGTTACACCTTGGACAGATCACGGTTGTCATGGGTAGAGGATCTACGTCACTCAGGGTCTGCTTGATGGTGAAACATACCTCGAACCATGAAGCTATAGGTTGCTGGCTATGACTGTTTAGATGATGTTTGATTCAGTTGGATTTCGACGGATTGTTGAAACATATGATTCGGTCCGTGAATCGATATATACGCAGGAATATCGGCATAAATGCTGCATGAAACACGAGACCAGCCGTAGCCGATATTCCTAGTGACTCTGAATGTACGGCCACATGCACTTCTAGAATCAAATCCTCCTTTTCCATCTCCTCAGAACACTTCCAGAACAACTCCAGAACAGCGTGAACCATGGACACCGCTAAAAAGAATCCAGGCTAGAAGCCTCCAACTGTTCTTCGCGTCTTCTAGCGTGGGGGCTCTCGGCGAATCAGCTCATTGAGCCAGAAAGATCGGCAGGCCTGAAACACGCCAGAATAGCCTTAACAGCGGGTCTAACCGGAATCAGAATGGCTGAAACGCCATCCATACTACATAGTATATCCTCTAAGTCGACTGTCTGTCTACACCGTACTCTGTCTGTACCTTGAATGGGCCGGCATACTGGGACGGAATCTCGTTTCTTTTTTCATGCTTCTTGTTGTTTCCTGTTTGTTTAGTTTCTCAGCGCGATCAGATCCATCATGCAGTAACATTGGCCTCTATCATACCGTCCAATAATCCGCATCAACACACCGCCAACTCTTCGCTGCAAAGGTTCCCCTGATTCCGGCCTTGCAAAGAGTCAGAGTCAGACGCATAAGTAATATGAAACAACTGATGCGGCAGGCTTGCCGTTGTTGTTTTCAGCTTTTCATGCTGCCACGTGGATAGCCTATAACTCCGGTCTTATAGCTACAGTGCCTTGGATAGACTTAGCACGGAGAATATCCCTTTATGCCCTATCTAACCTATGTACGTAGTACGTATGAAGATGAACATCTAAGCTAAAAGAGATGCTTAATCTAATCCTACAGCCTCGGTTCATGCCTTGTACGTACGTACTCTGTAGTAATATGAAGATCGACTATCCAAGCTAGAACCGCTTGACCTTAAACTTGTTGGTTAACCCGCTGATCGACTCACTTGCCAAAGACTAATCAAACTTCGTCTGCCCTCTAAGCATACATCCAGTATAGCGTGGCGACCTTGTGACTTGTTAATCGAGTGACTTTACTCGATTCGTCTCGCCCAAAAGAATTCTGAAACATCCCATCCCAAACAAGGACCCCTGTACTTACTACGTACTACTCGTAGTATGTTAGCTGAGCAAGTGAACCACGTTTCGTATCCTTGCTGAAGGACAAGGTTCCGCCAGGCTGTACCATTGCAACCATTAAAAGAAGAAAAAAAGAGAAAAAGAAAAAGGGACAGTCTAAGCGAAGCGTGGGATCTCGTTCTGGTTGGTAAAAAGAGAAAAAAATAAAGACGGTTCATCCAACCGCAGCCCAAACCCAGCGGCCGTTCGCTGGGCTGACCCGCCAACTCGTGACTCCAAACTCTCTTTCCGAATCACGGAGTAAATTCGTTCTTTTCCCTTTTCTACTATCTTCAGACGACTACGACACTAGTTAGTAGTCATTCATACAAAAGAATTCCCGCCCCCCTTTCTACGAGTTTTTTTTTTCTTCTTCTTCTTCTTCTTCTTCTTTCAATATGTCCTCTGCCCAAGACGAATTCGATCGCCTCATCCAGGCTAATAGAGATTCATCCCGCACTCATCCTGAAGACCGCGATCAGTCCGACAGCGACTCCCCCAACAACAACGACGCTGCGGCAGACGACGACCACTACGAACTCTCAGACGCCGATTCCGACTACGCTGACCACATCAAACGAGGAGAAGACGGCAACATGGTTTCTCGCACAGCCGCCTACACCGTTCCCACGACAGTGTTTGAAGCCAACACCGGCCCCAAAGGTGTCATTGCAGATGCTCAATCATTTGAGCGAGCACGCAAAAAGTCGTTTCGCAGGACATTACTCAGTGCCGCGGGCCTCGACTCAAATTCTAGATTATTTGGTGGAAATAACAGCAACAACAACAATAATATTATCACACAACACAGCCAAACATCGAGCAGTCCGCCCAGCGACGAAGAAGATGACTTTATGCGTCGCTGGCGAGAATCGCGAATGCAGGAGTTGCAGGAACGGAGTCAGAGACGGCCTAGCCCCTCGAAGAGGGTTTATGGACGTGTTGATACGGTTGATGCGGAGGGGTATTTGAATGCGATTGAGCGCGTGGCGTCTGATACCGTGGTTGTTGTTTGTATTTATGATCCTATGGTAGGCCCCTCCTGTCCCTCTCTTGTCACAAAAAAGAACCATGACTGACGAACAGGATAGTCATCCGTCAGCGCCCAAGTCGAAGATGCAATTGAAGTCGTCGCGCGCAAACACATCACTACGCGCTTCATCAAGCTGCACCACGAGATTGCGGAAATGAGTCATATCGCTGCGCCCGCTCTGCTGGCCTATAAGGCTGGTGATGTCATCAGCACAATGGTCGATATTCCGCGACAGATCCCCCGCGGAGGCGAGATTAGTTCGCTGAGTATTGAGGATTTATTGAAGCAGTACGTCTTTCTCTATCCTACCTTACTTGACGGGGAAAGAGGCTAATGAGATACTACAGAAATCGGATATTCTAATGAATGAGCCTGGATATAAGCCGACAGTTGCACGAAATCTTTCATACTAAAACACCACGACTTTGAATCGACAGCCGGCCTGTCATTTCTCCCATCGCATCCATCTCATACCTTCTCCTGCACCATATTGCATCTCCTTACCATTTTTAATCCCATCCGACTCATGCCATCCTCGTCGATTTTCCATTTGTCCAGTCTATCTGATTTGTTGAGATATCCCATCCTGTCTTTTCCTTTTCTGGTCTTGTTCGTGTCTTGGTTTTGATTTCGGAGTTATGCATTCATGCATATTGATATATGAAGTCGTTTTCTTGTTCTAAATCTACATAGTGTACGATAATTGGTTCGCTTCCTATATGTAATTCTAGTCATGTCTCGCATGGATAACCTTCAAATGTTTGGAGTTAACTTAGGCATAGAGAAAAAGTGGTTACATTCCAATTCCCTAGCGACGCGAATTTTATACACATACACCCTATAAAAAAGAAACCACTTGAAGTCACAACTCTTGTAAACAAGAAATAGAGAAAAAAAAGTCATCGATTGATCTCATTGCGCTAAAACCGTTGCATCCATTATTTGATAAAAAAAAAAGGGAATAATCATTTGAAGAGAGAAAATTTTGGGAGGAAAGCAACATGGAATCATGAGAGAAAATGCAAAGAAAAGATGAGAGGAAGAGAAGTATTCAAGCCATTCGATCGTATCGTCCAAAAGGAGCCGATATGAAACGCCCCTTTTTGAGAGTTAGACGACGCCGCGTGTCTGCACAAAGTCCCAGAGCATTTTGATAAGCGCGTCTGGCAATGTGTATAGATCAACGTGGAATTCGCCTTCTGTTGGATGTTAAAGTAAAGATTAGCTGGGTAAATTCTGTGAAATATTAGGAAGGGGAGACATTACGTTCAACATCGTTTACTGTATACGAGTCTGGCGCTTTGTTGTCGTGGACCATTTGCACAACTTGCAACAGATCGTCTTCGCCGAGTTTCTGGAGTCCGTCTGCGAGTTTGTCCATGTCAATCTGTACCCAACAAATCAGTCAGAAAAATTCTTAGTCAAGCGGTATTGTAAATACTCACATTCTTCTCAGTCTTCTTCTTCTTCTTCGCACTCTCCTCGCCAGTAGCCCCGCGCTTCGACTTGACGCCATTCTCATCACCGGGCACCGGACCAGATTCTCGTAGTTTCTCAAGCAGAGCTGCCTTGGGATGTTTGAAAGTCTAATTTCGTCAATTTCGTCAGAAAGAAAGGTTCCCTTCTCCTCGTATATTCAACGTACGATTGTGTGCTTCGACTCGTATCGAGACTGCTGAAAGTTCAGGTCGTGGTTTATCGTGTGCTCCTTGTCGGCGTAGAGACCAATCTGCATGTCGAATTCACCCCATCCTTCTTCCTGGATGCGGAAGGGTGGGTTTTTGATTGCTGTTCAGGCATTGTGGTTAGTCCCTAACTGTAGCAGAAAGAGAAAAGGGGGAAGAGAAAAGACGTACTCTGATTTGCGCGGTCACCAAAACTGGGATGAAGACGGTAAATCACTTTGTCAAACAGAGTCGCAGGTACTTCCTCGCCATGCTCGTTCAAGAGATAGATCTCAATCGACCATGATCGAAGAGGGAATCCTTCCACGCCTGAATCTCGGCCCTGGCTGTATTTTATCCGATTAGCTGTGTTGTTGAAGAGAATAGGATGAGACGACGGTTCGACTGATAGTGCGCATGAGGGGTTTCGAGGACATACATGATACTCTGTTCCGTCACGAGCTTGACTGTACGCTTGACCTGCATGTGTTGATGAGATTAGCTTCAAGTATATAAAGGTGAGGTAGATATGAAAGCAAAATCAGAAGAGAAGTGAAGAAGAGGCGATCTCCACGTAGGACAATCTCATGCTACACATGAATTACCAAATAAGTCAAACAGAGTTTGTCCAGGCCCTGTATAACATCAAAGGCAAGGCCCATCCAGGACGCGCGCATGGGCATGCAGCTTTATTGAAGCTATTATAATTCGAAGGACAGAACGTCAGAGTCCTCCACTTACATCAGGCATCTTGAAAGCTGTCAGGGCAGTCCTTCAAGCGTGGATTGAAAGAAAGCTATTAAGCTCTGGGCAGCTTGTTGCAGGGAGGAGAAACGCGCTCGGCGCTGCTGTTGCACTGGTTTTCCACGAAGATTCCTTGAAAGAATGGGAATTCGAAGAATCTAGAGTTCGCTGCTCTTAAACAAAGCAGTAGAGGGCAAATTGAGAGAAAGACAGTGAGTCAAAGAGAAAGATGGCCAAAGACAGTCTGACTTGCGCGCGCAGTTGTCCAAGTTGGAGATGAGGCCGGCCCAGGTCAAAAAGAGATTAGCCCGCGATGCGTTTGGTGGGGGTTGTCTGCGCCAATCAGATCAGCCCCTCTCATTGTCAAAGAATACAGTACAAGGTACTCAAACATAGAGTAAATAAGTATTACTATCTTGGTGACTACGTTCTCTAAATCGTCTATCGAAGATAAGTAAACAATATGTGCATTGTGCATTGTGCATTGTGCTTGTGTTCTGCGTTTGTGTATATCATGATATCCTGGAAGCTGATGCTCTAACCTATTCTACCACAGCCATCACGATGCCACCAACGGTCAAGTTTGCCTTGCCGTTGGTTTGTTCCATGCCATCGTCACCGTCATAAGTGTCGTACACGGTATCATTCATTCGCACCGGAGCATTGGTGTGTATCACGTAACAAGGAAAGGGGAGGGAAAGGAAGGAATCGATAACCGGGGAGTGAAGAAATTAAATCGCGAGTGTGTTGGATTGAATCGGGGATATGGGGGATATGGGGTTGGGGCGCAGATAAGAACATTCTTGAATATTCGACTGCGCATGACAATATCGTTTATTGTGATTTAAGCTTCTGCAGAAAACAGTTTCTCGTTCTCTTGCTGAGCTTTGATGAAAGCATCCTTAAAGAGGTTGGCATCTGACCCAAGTCAGTTTTTGTATCTTGTATGTAATGGCAGTTCACTCACTCTCGCTGTTGGCAAAACGGATGGCCAAAGTCTGAGCCTCGGGCTCACCCTCACTGACATCTGCAGCGGCGTTCCACACCCAGCTACGGTCACTGCCAACATTGGGAGACAGCTTCATATCAGGGACAACTATGAAAGAGTTAGCGCAGTAAAATGACACAATAAAGATGAATAAACATACTGTAGTGGTTCGCGCAAACCTTCAAGGTCTTATCTCTACGCATAACCAAGCGGGTCTTCTGGTTCTCCTTGTGCTTCAAAAGTCGGACATCGCCGGTACCACGCTCCTTCCACTCACGAGACTCGCGGTCGAACTTGAAAAGCTTTGCACGCATCTTAAAGGTTTGTTCCTCCAACTCTTCGTTGGTTTTGGTCTCGACTTTCTCAGTAAGGTGGATGACGGGCTCGAAGTGGACTTCAGGAGATTCAACCTCCTCTTCTCCCTATAAATCAAATGGTTAGCTACCATGCTAAACGAAGCCATCGTACCCCGCACACTGCCTCCTTCAGGCGCATGCAGCGACGGAGAAAATCCGACGAAAAATAAAAGCTGCACTCAGCTCATAAGGTGCAAGCTTACCTCCTCAGCGGCCTTGGCCTTGGATGATCCAGATGGCTCATCGGCATCATCAGCCTCTTCCTTCTTCTCCTTCTTGGGACCGCCACCGAACATGGAGAAAACGTTATCAGTAGCCTTGGTGGCAGCGCCAAGAGCAGCGTCGGTAGCCTTCTCAGTAATGGACTTCTCCTCTTCAGTCTTTTCGACAGCAGGAGCAGGGGTGGTCTCCTCTGTAGAGGTGGTGGTGGGGTCGGGCTTGGTCTCAGTAGTGTCAGCCATTCTGTTGGTTGGTAAAATTATTCGTAGATTGTTCTATAGATGGAAGGACAGAAAAGAGAGTGTGATATATCCTTTTCCTGAGCAGAAAGGGGAGGATAGATGGATGGAGGTTGGCGTAGATCTAGTACAAGGATTTTTTTTGTGTAAAAGGAGTTGGTTGTTTTGGTTGCTTTTCCCCGCCGCAGGACACCGCCCGCATTTTGCCGCTTGTGCTTACAGCTGCATACATAAAATACGACTATGTATTATACTCATTGAGATGATTGGCTACTCGCCACGTAATAAAAGTTTGATTCAGTACGTTACCGCCTGCAAATTCGTGCTTTTGAGTACCATCAAAACAAGTGGCGGATTTTGTGGCATTAGGGTTAGGGTTAGGAGAGGCATTAGTAGTCGAGCCAATGCCTATGAAATTCCATTTATAATGTTAGCTAATTTGTGCAGACTGCCCTGAACTGACAAGCGTTATTCAGTAGTTGAAGATAATTGGGCGGGTAGGCATCCCCTGAATCCATCTTTAGTTGACTTAAGCTTAAATGTCACAATTAAGTACATGGAGCATATGCTTGCCCTTAGAGAGCCGCATCGATGACCCTTGCCTGGGGGTTTTGTTTAGTTCATAACGCAGAAGGTTATGTATCCAAAATTGAAGAATACTGGAGGTCACCCATCAGTATACCTTTTCTCAGCAGTGGATAGGAAATGGCCCAAGTCGCATGAAGGTCAAAACCTGGAAGGCTGCAACAAATGAATTTCATTTAGGAGTCTCTAGCTACATATGCAGCTAATGACCTAAAGTAGACAGTCATACTCACTGTTCGAAAGTCAACGTTGGCCTGAGTGAGCATCATACAGCATGACTTCGTGCCGAAGGTCAGACGCTCCAAGCCAGTTTCTTGACTTCAGATGTCTAAGGTACATCATCACTATCCCGCGGCTACTTCTGGCTCGCTGAATCACCTTGGTCAGTTCTTAGTCATCGGATGACTACCCATAGCATTTCTCAGACGTTGTCCATACCCCCAAGTTGTCTGAATATCACTGAAGATGACGATCATTAAGCCCGGGAAACTCGGCGGCAAGGACCCGAGTTGATATTAGCTTGAATATATGTAGTGCCGACCCCATAGTCGCATATTTCGGCAGTCAGGGGAAAATGCTAAGATTTCGGATACACATACCTAGCCCACTTTGATGATGACCTGCAGATGTAGAATAAAGGCAGGTGATGGTAGTTACATGATCGGATGGAGATTCAGTAGACCACCCGCACGCTATTCCGTTTTCGGCCGCATTGCGGGTAGTTATCCGTAACCCTAAGGATAAGTCAACCAATCAGTGCCTTCTCCGACTTCTACCCCACCTTAGCACTACGTCCCTGGGTAGTTGACCATTACAGCTTCATTTTTGGAGATGCGGATATTGCCCCGTCTCCTCTTCGTCTGTGCATTACGTCGGTGAGCCGACGAGGAGAAAATATGGAGGGGACTATAAGGACGTTGAAAGTTCTCGATGAAATGATTCAGAACAACACCTCAATCAACAACACAGCAGCATAACAAATCCAACAACAGCAACTCAAGCATCTCCAATTCGAGATAATAACGCCAAGAAGCTTCAGCGATATCAACTACGACTTTAATACCTAATATCTAATATCAAAACATCACACACGAAATGGGCAAAAACTTCGAAATAGCCATCATCGGAGCTGGCATTGCAGGCGCAACCCTTGCCATCGCCCTGCACCACCGCGGCCTCAAAGTCACAATCTACGAAGCCGCGCACGCCTTTGGCGAAATCGGCGCCGGCGTCAGCTTCAGCCCCAATGCCGTCGGAGCCATGAAAATCTGCCACCATGGAGTCTACGAAGCCTTTAAGAAAGTCGCTACACGCAACAAGTGGGAGTCCAAGCAAAAAGTTTGGTTTGATTATGTCGATGGATATAGCAAGACCAAGGCTGATGGTAGCCCATTGACAGGCGAGGAATTGCCCGAAACGGCTTTTACTATCTCTAACAGTCTGGGTCAGAATGGTGTACATCGTGCTCGGTTTTTGGAGGAGATGGTTCACTTGATCCCTGAGGGGGTTGCGCATTTCGGTAAACGCGTTACTACAATTGATGAACCTGCAACTGGAGACGGAAAACTGGTAGTCCATTTCACCGATGGCACGTCCGCCGAAACCGATGCAATTATTGGTTGTGATGGTATCAAGTCTGCTGTGCGACGACACATGGTTGGTGAAGGTAGCCCTTGTGCTTGGCCTGGTTACTCGCACAAATACGCTTATCGTGGATTGGTGCCCATGGAAGACGCCATTGCGGCTATTGGAAAGGAGATGGCTGAGAACTCTTTTATGCATGTACGTTCCTCACGCTCACAGATATGATCTGAACAATGCTAACGTAATGCAGATGGGACCTGATGGACACATCTTGACATTCCCCGTCAACAAGGGCGAGACTCTGAATCTCGTCGCCTTCCGTACAACAACTGACGAATGGGAGGACCCCGTCCGCTTGACCAAACCCGCTCGTCGGGAAGATCTCCTGAAAGACTTTGAGGGCTGGGCACCCTACATCCAGAAACTCTTGAAACTCACCAAACCCAACCTGGAAATTGTTCGGCCCCCTCCCATCCTCTCAATTATCAAAGCGGTTGTAAATAACTGACTTGATATACAGTGGGCAATCTTCGACCTAGGCGACCACCCAGTCCCCACCTTCTCCCAAGGCCGAATCTGCATCGTCGGCGACGCTGCACACGCTACATCGCCTCACCACGGCTCCGGCGCGGGTTTCTGTATCGAAAGCAGCGCCATCCTCGCCTCCATGCTTGCATCTGACAAGGTATCCACCGTGGCTGACGTACAGAAAGTCTTCGAGACCTTTGACGCCGTGCGACGCGAACGATGCCAATTCCTTGTCCAGAGTAGTCGGTTCGTTGGTGACTGCTACGAATGGCGCGCTCCGGGCATCCGGAATGACTTTAAGAAGATTGAGCAGGAGATTAATAGGAGACATGCGATTATTTCGGATGTGGAGGTTGAGGGTTTTATTGATGAGGCAGTTAAGGAGTTGAATAAGAGACTTTCTTCTTGAATCTTGAGCTGAGGGAAGATTGATGGGGTATGACCTTGTCTTTGGATACATGTATAATGGTACTATAATTGTTTGAATTAGCCCGTCGTTGTTGATTCAGCGTGTTGTTAGATTGTGTTTTGTGTTCATAGATCGTTGCCTTTATACAAAAGCATTTTGATCGAGTTTGCTATCAATTGTTGATATGCTTCTTCTAAATTGCAATCTAGAAACCGATAAAAGATATGTTGGTTGTGAAGCGAAGGTAGAGATGACCACGATTCAAGCCAGCATACAGAGATAGCACACAAGTCATTCACAAGAGGCTGTTGCGATCCAGAACATCTCCTTACATCTTTAATTCCCCACAAAAGTTAGCGTTGTCCTAATACTCTCAGCTGTGGAAACGTAACTAGAGATGTATGTAGCTAGGAAGTCTGTCGACCAATACCTAGTGGTATGAGATCACATGATCCTTTTGCTCTTTGTTTGTTTGTTTGTCTTAGAATGAAAACCAATTCTAATCCGAGTCGCTACCAAATTAGCAAAATCTCCTCCTGGGGACAATTCATAAATTACAGCTATATCATGCGAATATGCCTCCAATGGTAATGTGGAGTTGTGATTCCGAACACCGTGACAAACCTACAGTACGCACCTATGGAGAATGTATCCTGTGCGATCGCCATCTCTGTGCGAAACATCTTGGCCCAGAGCACCATAAATGCCCCAGATGGGAGGTGAGAGCCCAAAACCGGTGGCTTACGAATAAACACATTTCTTTTAGAAAGGGATGAACTGATCTTTGAGAAGGATGAGAAATCGTATGACCCCGCAGCTCGCGAAGCTGAGCGAAAGGAGATAACAGCACTCCTGAGTAGAGTCAATGTGACTGCACTTCTCGCTCGAGTTAGTTTCTTGCGCAACGGTGTTCCTGCACTACGCCTCAGCAGCCCCTACAATATGATCGATCAACGCGTTCCTCGATCATGGGCGGCATGAACTATCACATCGAGATCCAGTTTGAGGATGGGATCAGCTGGCTCGCTCGCATTCGGAGAGTCAATGCCACTTCGCCGCCACCAGACCTGCGAGCTTACATTATGCGCAGTGAAGTCGCTACGCTACAGTTCCTGAGGAGCAAGACCAAAGTCCCCGTTGCTGAGGTATGTGACTATAATTTTGACGAAAATAACCCCATTGGAATTGAGTATATTCTTATGGAAAAGCTGACCGGCCAGTCGCTGCGCTGGTCTCTCCTCTCGTCACAGCAAAGGAAGAAAGTCATGACTCAGCTGGCAGATACATACATCGAACTGCAGCGGTTCTCGTTCGATTTGATGGGCTCCTTTGACCGACCAGGCACTGAACACGTTGGATCTTTTGCGCGGGAATCATTAACAGACTATAAGGACTCTCGAATGCTGCCTCTGGGGCCATTTACTTCCTCTGAGGAGTATTTCATTGCAAGCATTCAATTGACTCTAGATTTGATTATGAAAGAAGAGTGTTTCACTCCTCAAGCAATTGATGCCTACTTGATTCACCGATTTCTCCTAGACTCTGTTCCGAAGGAAATACTTAGCCATCGTGACGATGGAAGATTCTACCTGAGGCATGCAGATAACAAGGGAGACCACATTCTCGTTGATGACGATTGTAACATCACGGGAATTCTGGACTGGGAATGGGCCCATACGGACACCAAATTCGCCGCTTTCAATTCTCCAATAATGCTTCTCCCCGTTGCGGAATTCTATGATGGGAATAATCAACTGGGCCCGGAGGAGCTGGTGTTTGCCCAGTTACTACAGGACAAAGGACATGCAGATCTTGCGGAAATCGTGAGGGAAGGCCGGATTCATCACCAGCTTGAATTTTGTTGCGGATATGACCTCGCTGATTGGGAGGGATTCCTAGGGATTTTCAGAGGTCTACGCAAAGCGTTGGATGTTGACGGAGACTTGGAATGGGAAACTTGGAGAGAAAAGGCTCTTGCTAGATACAGGGATGATGCTCAACTAAACGAGCTGATTAATCGATATAGATAACAGGAATATTACAAGAACTACCATAATATAAGCCGGATGATCACTGCTCCTTGCTCGTCAATGCACGATATGGTTTGATTAGGTGGTCTTGCTCCACCTTCTGTGATGTTGACCGAACAAAACCAGCATTGCCCCGGACTTTGTCGTGAATTCTCCTTACCTTCTAACATGAGTTTTGGTCCTTTTAATCCTCTAGCTCGCGACCAGCCGCAGCTACTCCTGAAGACGCCGGAAACTCCTGCTCGAATGGCGGCAGTGATGCTGATATAGGAACGTCTGGCGGGACTAACGGCTCTATAATGGCACACACCGGAACCCCGTGCGCATCTGTGACCACCTTGTCCACTATATCATCCTCATCTACCGTATAATAACCCAAAATCTTTCGGCCAGCCTTTGCAAAGGAGCCGGATCCCATCATCATTGGACGTGCCAGGGCAATCAAAGCAGATGTGTTGTCAACACCTTCCGTCTCCGGTATAGCTACCATGTGTCTGATATCTCGGTTTATCTTGTCTCGAGTTCCGGCGAGTATAAACTTGGAAAAGCTGGATGGCAGGATGCTGGAATCTTCGAAATCCACCACGGTAATCCGGTCCTCGTCGTCGTCGTCTATGATGAAATTGTCTAGCCAGACGTCCGAGTAACAGAAAACCATGGGCTCTTGTGCAAGATTTTTGATACGATATCGGGCATTTGTCATGGTGAGAAACTAGGAAAAAAGAAATGGTATATTATAATAGTCCGCGATCAGGTTTCAGCGCCAAACTTTTGTTATAGCCGTACCAAGTCGAGATGTTGCTCCAATTCACTTATATTTCGGTAGTGGAGCGAAGCCTGGTTATCGTCAAAGAGCTCATGACGAATGCGCCCTCCATTCACCGCCGCTGGTCGAGAATCCTGGCGCACTGGGATGCGATGCAACTCTGATAACGCAAAGGCTATCCGTGAGAATATGAAATCTTTCATTGCATCATCGTCGACTGCATCTTGCAATCGTTGCGCAGCTGTTCTCCCTGGTACATATTCCATCACCACGTATGTCCGGTGCGCGGGCCACCCATTGGGATCATCTTTATATGGAATGGCAACATGGCAGCCGTAATAGACAGCCGGCGCCCTAACTTGTGACCCAACCGCGCGCAAGCCATCATGCGCCATTTTCTGTCCAGCAAGCTCGTTCCAAACGATCGAGGATCCGTACTTGATCCAGAATACGGGTGATGCGGTGCCGGGGGGGTAGGGAATGCCGATGGTATTACCATGGGGATTGGTTTCTTTGTAGAGGGAAACAAGCTCAGCTGCCGTAGGAAGCGGAACTGTGATATTGGGTGGGAGAGCTATGCCATACCATTCTTTCTTCATATACACTGGGCTCGCCATGGTCAGTGAGATACTGTCTATGAAAACCAGTTGAAGGGTGCTCCATCGTGGAAGCCGTCCAAATGTTCGCCAAGTCAAGCCTGGGGCAATACATGTAAATATGCTAATTCTCAATCAGGCTAATATACTTTGACTACTCAACCAATATATACTCATGCTTACGCATTCGCAAATTACAAGATTTAAGACAATCAATCAGTCGCAAGGAAGCCGATAATAGTAGAGGCTTTGGGTAATTTGCTCCATGATGCTGGTATCGACATGAATAGTCTATATGGAATCAGAGACAAGACTGGCGAGAGACTCTAGACGCTTCCAGTTTCTTCCCAAGCTTACCCAGGGGGTTGTAATGCGCAATTAATCAACTAGAATATAGTACCTACTCTTGAGGATAAAAGCCAAGTACTAATCGATAAGTATATAGTTAAGAGAAGAGAGTAAAGCAAGAGTAAAGCATACAACACCCGATATAATGTGCCCGTATCTGTGTCGTCTGCACTCTGATATTGGAAAAAAAAGAAACCGACCCATTCCCATGCGCTTCCTTTAACCCATAACGCATAAACATTATCCTTTCGAAATAAGAGCAAATAAGAAGCAGCAGCAAACCAAACAGAGTCAAACCCAATTCGCCATATCCGTCATAGTTCATTCGTTGATCGTAGATCATGTTCTAGTGTGCACTCTCAGGGTCGGTGGGGAGGCCAAAAGTTGTGTGCTGTAAGCTTCTTTGCCGACTTTTGGGCTCGCGACAGGATATCTGAAGGGATGGCATCGTGGACCAGGCCGTCGATATCCTTCAAGCGAGTACCCAAGTAGCTAGAAGTCTCTTCGAGGAGGCCGTGGGCAGCTTTGTTCATGGCGATGCTCTGTTTCTGGACCTTCTCCAAGGCTGCGGAAGCTGCATCGATTTGGCGTGAGGCACTACGAGTGACCATCTCGCCGAGTTCCTTGGATTGTTTCATGATCTTGTTCAGTTCGGCCTTGAGCTGTCCACTATCGTAGCGAAGGGATTTTGCTTCCTTTCGAATGTTATGCGACTTCTTGACAGCATCACCCATCCACACTTGAACGTCGGTGGAAAGACGAGCATAGATATCCGAAAGGCCGATCTGTGCACCTTCCAAATCCTTCTTGATCTGTGACGATACTGCGTGCGCAGCCCTCTTCCAGTTTTCAATCTTTAACCACGGTGTGCCAAAGTCTACTTCAAGGGTCTCCTCGCGAGGTTGCTTAGACCGTGTGGATACAGTAACATTGACAAGGCCATATGCATCCTCACGATTCAGTCTAAGAGTGTAAACACCATCGAACAGTTTTTCTAGTTCGTAAGGTAATGAGACATTTTCCCGTGTCACCCGAACATCGAATCTAACATTCTTTGCTGTTGTAGGTTGCTTGATGATGACGTGACAGTCGCCGACGACCTGGAATTGAAAGCCGTCATTCTCGTTTGGTCGGTCCTCAAGCAGTTTTGAGATATCGGAGAAATCGCCTACTGTAGAAACAGAATGCGTCTCGAATCGCTCACTCAAATCAGTAGAATGGGGTTTAAGTGAAAGCGAAGCTAATCCGGTGTTGGCAGAAGGAAATACCGTTGTCGTTGTGGTAATTGTGCTTGACACGACACTAGCAGCCGACGAAGTTATGGCCGCTCCTCCGAATACCTGTAACGCGAAGGTAGCCACAGTACGGAAGGCAGTATATCCTAAAGACACTGAAATAGCGAGGACAATCGATAGCATCACCACGCGTAGTAAAGGCGCAAACTCCCGAGCACGTCCGTTGCATGCAGACAAAAAGCTCGATGAAGGATACTTTTCCGCATCGTAGAATAGGTTCGGCTCGATAGATTTTGGTGATAGCGTCGCAGAGTGTGCAGACTGTTTTTTAGGATGCAGTTCTGAGAGTGATGCTAGATGGCGATTCAACTGGCTCGGGGCTATTGACTCGAAAGTCTTGACATCAATCGGGTAGCGTTCCACAACGACGGTCTCTCCTGTAAGAGCACGACGAGATTCCAGACAGAGATGTAGACTCTGATGGTCAAATGGGAAGAGGTGCTGACCAGGCTTCTTCCAGAGAGGTTCTTCTGAGATAATCAAAACGGGAATGCTGTGCATCTTCATGAAGCTCTGAGCAAGGTGTCTAGCACGCATGTTGGCTTCGTCATCTCGATCCGAAACAAGAAAGATTGAAAGATCTGGAATGGTCCACTCCGTCTCTGAATGGATCTGATGCTCGGAGCCAGTCCAGACAGACGAGCAAGATGGACGGTTCTTGAAGTTGAGCGTAATGTCGGTGCCACCAGGGGTTCGGTGAGACTCTGAGATAGCACCGACGCACTCGTCGACGATCAGCTGAACATGGATGGGAAGAAGTTCCGCGTAGTTTGGTGTAGCTCCAACGCCAAACGAGGTGGGAACCACATGATATCGAGATGATTCAGTTGAGCTGCTTCCCAAACTACGTGTAGAGCTAGACACTAAGACGTCGCCGATCTTATCGAGAATGATGTTGCGGAACTCGGGGTTACCCATGTAGAGCACGCGGAAAGGCTTGTCTAGATCCAAGCCTTGTTTGGTCATAGTCTGCTGCACGGTGATGGCTAGCTGACAGTCATCCAGGTTCATAGGAAGCTGATTTTTCAAACCAGCAGTTTCCTCATCGTTCAGAATGTTGATTGTGTGCTTGAGCTGAACCCGCTGTACCTCAGGCCAGTTTTCAGGCTCTGAAAACTCAATCGAGTCAGATGACTGGAACATGAAAGGCTTGGTTGTGAGGTTGCTGTCTTCCACTGATGGGAGTTCACGAGCAAATAGAGGCAGTGGAAGCTCTCGTGAATTTGACATAGCGCTCTCCCCATCCTCGCTGTCCTCATTATCCACATCATCATCTTCCTCACTATGGAGGTTGTGGACGTCATCTTCATCATAACTACTGCTCTCTCGATCGTCGAGACTAGCTACATCATCCGGACCATTCTGGTCGATGAGAGAAGCCATATCCGTCTGCTCGGAACGAGTTCCATCTTCAGAGTGTATGTCCGAAACACTAAGAGTAGCCCAACTCTCGCTGAGGGCGCTAGACGGACGTTCGTGTTGGAGATGGTTGGGGGTTGACATGGTCGGTCGTGATTGAGACAACCACTCTTCGACGGAGCGGCTTAGCGGAGGGAAGGTCGGGTATCGAAGCCGGGGGGTGGCACTGGGATCGAAGTTGCTATTCGGTTCCTGATTATTAGCCATGGTGCCGACAGTATGACGAGAGCAGCAGCGGGCTGCTCGATGTCATGGAAAGCGTGCGGTTGCAGCAGTCAAATATGGATGGAAGCAGGCAACGACGGCTATGAAGGTGGGTCTGACAGCTGTGCGGAACCGATATAGCCAGATCAGACATAAAGAAGAAAGAAGAGCATACGAGTGTTTGATGGTAGAGGGGGTAAACTCAACAGCGACGATGATAGAAGTATAGTCTTGTGGAGTGACTTGGAAAAGAAGAAAGTGAAGATAAGTAACTGTCCAGGGCACCAGACAAGTTGGATCTCTGCCTGGACGAGGTACTTATCGGGGATTATCGATAACGGAAGAGGGGTCGGTACTAACTGACTAGTGAATAAGCCCGGTGCCCAATACGTGTGTACTTGTAGTACTCGATCGTGGTTGTATGGTGTAAATGTGAAAGTAGCCTAATTGTGGTCGGTTCTATTGGGTTAGAACAACGTATGGAGTTAGCAGTGAATCGTTAACAAAGTGGATAAGTTTCAGCAATCAGCCGGGCGAGTGGGGAGGCTTACTTTTGGAGACGTCGATGTAGTTGACAGGTTGACAGCAACCAGAAGTCGAAGAGAAAGAAATACTAAGCAGTAGAGCTCTGTTGTGACCTTGAGTTTGGATAATGTTTCGCGTCAAGATAACTCACAACAAACAGAGGTGATGGTTGATATCTCTGTCGAAAAACGTACAAGAAGTAGAAGTAGTCGGAAGTTGGCGGGGCGCATGACGAGGAGATGCACTTAACCACTTTGGGCTATCTTAGCTGGATTACGTCGACAGCTACGAATTGCAAGCAACACACGGTATGGAGTAATCCGTATACAATGCTACATTTTTTTCTTACTGGAATAGTTGTCAGATATGACATTTATTTCAAAAGAGCACATTTATCGGCAGACACTGAAGATATTGGAGTCGATCGACAGTGGAGGCACTGGATGCCTATCGATAGCCTATTCTGCAATAGGAATAGTGCAGAATCATGTGAGCTTAAGCGCGTATCACGAGACCCAGCGGGCGTCGAGCGGGTCTGACAAAGCATGCTGATTGGCTGGAAGTCATGTTCCTCTCTATCGTTCTTTCCTTGCCTGTCATGCTCTTGCTGAGTCTACATACTCCAACTGCTAAGTAGATAAGTCTATGAATAGTCATATCAGCAACTTATCACGGCAACGAGACTAACCATCCTGCCAGATACCTCCGAACCTCACTGGTAGTCGAGCTGAGACTCGCTGAATTCGAGATGGGGGCCAATCAGCCCTACCAATTGGGTTAAACCAAAACAATACGTCATCGGGGTACCAATATTGTCAAACAGAATGAGAAGTCAACGACAGTACGATCTGTACGAAGATGAGCAATGACCCTGATCTCAAAAGTACGTACGGACTACTCCGTATGCATTTACGGAGAAAACTGCCAAGTTCTACACAGACATCGGACTCAGACTAGTGGTTGTCTTTACCAACGAGGAACCGTGCGTTGGGTGGTTACCACACAGTGCAACATTTGATCTTCAACATCTGTGTCGCTCCCCAACTTGATGCTGACTTGATGATATTCATATTCAGCTCCGAATGTCTCAGCACACCACCAGAATATAAAATGAATGCTGCAAGCCTCTATCCATTGACATCAAATGGATGAAAAGGGGCGCGATAGGCTAGCTGAGAAACGGCCCGAAACCCACCAATGGCGTCGGTCCATCCAGCCGCCGTTCAGCTGATCGCGGGTTTTTATTTAGTTGATTCCACTCCCCATTCTAGATCCAATCGACCACATTGGACAATTTACCTTCAAGCTAAATCGGTCTCCCCGTTCCTGCGCCGTTCAGCTATGTGGGGATTTCTGGACTGCTCACTTTTTGGACTGTTAAAAGTCATGGCGACGTGCGAAGCGGGACTTTTAAAAACTGTCTGCTGGCCAGACTGAGGCTACTGCTATGAAATCTTTTACAGAACTCAACACTCGAAGAATCTTGGCCGAGTCGCCGACTGCTGATTCTTTACTTGGGCCAGCGCCCGCTTCTTCTTGACCACCAACGCCGATCCACGCATGCCCTATACAGTCAGTCGCATTGAACAACCATTCGCATAGCGATTGCGCAAATATTTGAAATTTACGAGACGACACAGGAATTTGCAAAATGGAAGAAGACGAGCTCGAAATGATGCGACAATACTCGCAGTCGCCGCGATCAAGCAGCCGAACCCCCCGCAACAAACCTCCTCCGAACCAAGCACCTCAAGATACAATCAAGCAATTTTGGAATCAGTTCAACACCAGGTACCCCGGAAAGATTTTTACCATTTTGCCCGACAATCCCTATGCTCGTAGCAAAGCTGCACAACGGCCGACAGGCATCGTTCAGGGTTCGGACGCCGCGAGGTCCTATGAGCAAGCTAAAAAGGAATGCGAAATAGCTGTCGAGCGCATAGTCAAAGAATGCGAACGGATCAATCAGCGATACAGTGATCCGCATTTTGATATTGAATTCGATCTGAAGACTGGAAAGAGGAATTGCCTAGATGGTTTGGCCGGGGAGAATATGGAAATGCGACCCAGAGGTGTCAAGAGAGTGACAGTATGTACCTGACATTGCCGCTCGAGGATAAGAGCTAATTGAATTTGTTTGCTATTTCAGGATATCTTCGACCATCCGCAATTTTATATCAACGGCCCGACAGCAGGTGATGTGCGCCAAGGACGAGACGGAGATTGTTGGCTTATGGCTGCATTGTGTACCATGGGAAACAAAGAAGGGTTGATTGACCGACTATGCGTTGCTCGAAACGAGAAAGTTGGTGTATACGGTTTCGTATTTTATCGAGGTTAGTTTCATCGCTCTGTGCAACGACTCCGACTAATCTCTGATCTCTGAATAGACGGCGAATGGCAACAGTGTATAATCGACGATAAGCTCTATCTCCGCGCCGCCGACTATGACGAATCGATCGACGAACGACCGATATGGGACGATATTAATCGAAAGGACACAGAGGAGGAATATCGCAAGGTCTGGCAGACCGGGTCTCGAGCATTGTACTTTGCACAGTGCTCAGACGATAACGAGACATGGCTGCCTTTACTGGAAAAGGCGTACGCTAAGGCTCATGGGGATTATACTGCAATCGAGGGTGGCTTCGTTGGGTATGCTATTACATACCGAGTGGCGGAAGATAGAACTTGATTTGCTGACTCTTCTTAACAGAGAGGCAATTGAGGACCTTACAGGCGGAGTGACCTCCGAGATCTTATCGACCAATATTCTGGACAAAGACAAGTTCTGGAAGGAGGAGTTGATGAATGTCAACAAACAATTCCTTTTCGGTTGCGCAACAGGTATATTCTCGAATTGGCTGGATCCGAAATATAGAGGACCACCAAGAGAGCGCAAAGGTATTTCTGAAGGTCACTCGTACTCTATCATGGAGGCAAAGGAAATCAATGGTGTCAGGTTGCTTCGTTTGAGGTAGGTCTCAGTTCGACAAACCTGCTAAAAGAGTTTGGACTGACCTCTGTAGAAACCCCTGGGGAAAGAAAGAATGGAGCGGCTCGTGGAGTGATGGTTCCGAGGAGTGGACACCAGAGTGGATGAAATTGCTAAATCACAAGTTTGGCAACGATGGGGTAAGTTGACATTGCTCAATTTAAAAGTTTATACTGACGTTTCAGGTATTCTGGATTTCATACGAGGACCTTCTCAAAAAGTACCAACACTTCGACCGGACGCGCCTCTTTGGACCCGAATGGACACTCACTCAACAATGGATGAGTCTGAACGTGCCGTGGTCAGCAGACTATGCTCACGAGAAGTTTGTAATTGAAATCTCGCGTACTAGTCCGGTAGTCGTTGTGCTGTCGCAGCTCGACACGCGATACTTTAGAGGCCTCGAAGGGGAATACGACTTTACGCTGCAATTCCGACTTCAAAAAGAAGGCGAAGAGGACTATATCGTTCGCAGCAGCACTAACTATATGATGTCTCGATCAGTGAATACAGATATTACTCTAGACGCCGGAAGATACTGCGTCCTGGTAAAAGTGACGGCGTATCGACGCAAGAATGTGGACAGCCCTGAAGACGTCGTACGGCTTACTGCGTCACGTCGCCGAGAGAAACTGGTTCAGATTGGTCTATCATACGACCTAGCTCACACAAAAGGCCTTACGTTGGAGACGGAAGCAGAGAAGAAAGAGCGCGAGGAACGCGAGGAACGACAGCGATTCCTCGAACGACAGAAGCTTCGTGATCATACAATAAAAAAACTGCAGCAACAGCATATACGAGAGAAAAAGATGCAAGCAAGGAGAGAAAGGATGACGAGACGCGAACGAATTCGAGAGGCCGTAGTAGCGGAAAAGAACTTCCACGCCGAGCCCGAAGACGCAGGAGATGAAGAGTTGACGCCCAAAGTTCAGTATGGACATGACAACCTAGATCAGATGATGGGTACACATAATGGGAACGGACTACAATCTGCGCGGCCAACCACACGAAGAGCACGCGTATCAAGCCGACCAATTAAGCCAATGCTCCGAACGGATTATCCCAAGACAAGCGCCAACCGTTACCAGGAAATGATGGAATTATTGCAAGACTTTGAATTCGATTCTGATCTCGACATGCCACCTGAGCATTCACCATCACAGCCGTCTCCTTCATCTACCGCATCATTTCCAGGCCCGCCACCACCAAACGGAGGAGGGGATGGAAGCGTTAACCCATGGAACGCAGTCTGCGTCGTTGGTCTCAAAGTGTTTTCTAAGGATCCCGAGTTGAAGTTACAGGTTGTAAGGCCGGGATGTTTTGATGGAGAGGCGCCGTTGGATCGTGATGATCCGGCTGTTTCGGCGACGTTTGAGACGAGGTCCTCTTTTTTCTTTAAGGAGTAAGTATCACAAGTATCACTCTGCGTGATATAATGTTCGATGATGTATCAAGATGAACGGCCTTTGTTATGTCTTGGGTGTATATTATTCTTTCGGGTATATAGATTGAACCTCAGGCGTTTGCAACATATGTATACTTCAGAAGGTCCCATTATATAATATATTCACTTGACGACCCGAACAAGATACATGCATCCTTCACAAAGGATTAGCCTTCACGCCCTCCCTCGTAATCCTAACCGGCTTTATCCCACCTCTATCATCAAACTCCATCCGATCAATACAGACATATCGATGATTAGCATCATAATCACCCAGCGGTCGACGATGATACACAATGTACCATTCATCTGTACCGGGGACATGTATTACGCCGTTACTTCCGGTTCCCTGTGCCACGTCTGGGTCTGGGGAGAGGATGTGTGTTGATTGTTTCGTGAATGGGCCGAGTGGTGAGGTGGTAGAAGTTACGTATTCGACGCCGTAGGAGTTGTCGCCCCATCTGCCACATATCATCAGTTAGCCAGCCCAGTATTCGAATGAACAGATAAAGGGGAGAAGAATACCCTCCAACACTATACATATAATAATACACCCCCCTTCGTTTAATCATATACGGCGCCTCCACATAATTCATCGGCGTCAATTCCACAGCCTCCGACTTGAGCGAAACCATATCCTCGCCCAATTCCGCACCTAGACCATGCGACCACCCACCCCAAAACAAATAACTCCGTCCATCATCATCCACAAAAACGGCAGGATCAATCGGTTCCCCTCCAAACAACACATCACCCACCAAGGGTCTTCCGAGGACATCCATATACGGCCCCTCCGGCCTCCCCGTCGTGGATTTCGCGACTCCTATCCCCGCCCCGTCACCTGCAGAGAAATACATGTAGTAACTACCATTTTTGAAGGTGACGCTCGGCGCCCAGGCGGCGCGGTTCGTGGACCAGAGGATATGCGCAAAGTCGAGGATGCGGGAGTGTTTGGTCCAGTGCACTAGGTCCGGGGAGGAGAAACAGTCGAAATAGGTTTGTTGTGCATAGTCGAGGGATAGGGAGGGGAAGATGTAGTAATGCGAGGAGAAGATGTGGGCGTCGGGGTCGGCGTACCAGCCTGGGAAGAGGGGGTTGCCGGAGTAGGTACTGTTTTCGTTTGATTTTGATAGGAGCTGTGATGAGGGCCAGTTGTTGCCGCCGCCCATGATGAGTTGATTGTAGTTTTAGTGGTTAGATGATGCGAGAAGTAGAGGTTGAAGATGTTACATGTACGTAGATGCGGAGATGATCAACATGCGGAGAATGTGGGGATCTGATAAGAATAGATCTGGTTACGAATGACGAATTATCTCTCGAGTTGATTTTCTTAGCTAAAAGTAGTGTATCAGTGTACTTTCATTTCTATATTGGAAAAACTCCTGGATATAATGTTTATCTTCCGTTCGGAGAGCGGTTCCAAGAGTCCTTCTTGAGCACGTCAAAAAACCAGATGGACTCGTGATGGCAAGTAATCGTTAGGCCAACAACAATCACTAACAACCAATTCAACAACAATAGGGTAAGGGAAGTGTGATAGGTAGTGCTCAATCCTCCAATAAACGATGCCATGATTCCGTAGTGCGTCTTTTAGTATCTATGAGGAATTTGGGTTACACAGATACTGTACTTACGTGTCAATCTACATACATTATGTAGTCTTTGCATTAGTCACAAACCAGGCTAAATAAGAATTCTATGATTCCTACAAACTTTGGAACACTGCACTGCAATCTTGGTATCTACTGTATGAGAAATCGTCTCACATAGATAGGGTCACTCAGTGTCTTTCCCCTGTCCCATGTTAACTGTGGATATGGATCTGCGATTCGAAATCTGGGATACGGTCTTGACGCAGTGAAGAAGCCTTTATGAAAATTTCTTGGAGTAGTGAAGATGACTGCCATACAGCCGAACAGCCAATGAAACGGGCTGTGGTCGGTTATCAGTAGTGATGACGATGTAAAATGCACGGCGTTCGGTTGACCATGAAAGACCTTCATGATATAAACCCATTTCTAGAGTTGTAGGATATCTGGAAGCTTGTTGTTCGCCTTGCCGGAGAGCGAATGGCATGTGATCGTTCATGTGCCGACATCCATATGGTTGGATGTGTCCATAGCGTAATAGGTGGTGTGTTAGCAACATCGATGTAAGGCAGATATGCAGTACCCATCTGGGGAATGTCTGGACCCTCTTCCAGTGAGAGTAGCTGGCGGATCCCGCGATGCTATATCTAGCTTCTGGATTCTAAGGGAAGGTCCATCCCTCAACAGTTGTATAGAAAATGAAAGCGGAAGTCCACCTCCTTCTATATCAGGATGCATGTAATATAGATAGTACTCTGAATAGACTCTCTGTCGTGGCTTGGTACCATGGCTATCGAGATTTTGGCATCATTTCTTTAAACCAATTTGCGCTTTCGTGGACAGTTTCGAGATAGTTTGGATCTGTGAGTTGCCGCTGCTCGTCATCACCTGTCGAAGTTTGAGTCACATTGCGTAGCGTCACTCTCTCTTCGCCATTCCCAGCTTCCTCTCCCCAGAAACATGCACGACGCATAAAAGATACCATTTCCTTAGCCTGGGTCGCCAGAACAGAATTGTTCTCTGTTGCTGATTTCCTCGAATTTGCTCTGGGTTTGGAGGGAGCACTGTCATGCTCCATAGAATTGAACGCTGCATCACTTGACTCTTCACTAGTACCCAGCCGTGCGAAAAATCTAACCCATGGTAAAGTAACCTGAAGTCGAGTAGGCTTTGCGAACCTACTTCTGCCATCATTGCCCGCATCTAGGCCATACGGTGGCCATCGCGAGAGAGCCTTCCGGCGCCGCGAGGGTCGCTCTTCGACTAGCGTTATATCCCCAGTAGTCTTAGGCTCGGCAGTTTTTGGTTCCTCCTCTATATGCATTTGAATATCCCACAGATCAATCAATTCTTCTTCGGTGACAGGAGTCTTCAAGACAGGGGCTGGGTACTCAGGCCCAGTGAGATATTCGGGCATAATTCTTGGAACGTCTTTCCCGGCAGAGCGTAGAAAAAGCATGGGCGAGGCAAACGAGTCGAAATATTTGGAAGGTGTTTCGAATAAATATTTTCTTGTGTTGAGTAAAGGTACGAGATCGATTGGCGCTGCTTTCTTTCTGTGTCTTGACGGTTGCTTTATCTTGACAGGTTGCACAGGTAACTCCTGTGATTCTTCTCCCTCCGGCATGATGACTTCTGATTGTGTTTCGCCGATAGTGCTTCCAGATCCAGTCAATATCTTCGAGTCGATAGTACAGTAGTCGTCAAGACCAGTCCAGTCACAGACAGGTTCATGAACTGCGACGGCGTGTATATGTTGGGACTCTGTCAACGACAGCATAGTAGCCAATGACCCTCCAATATTTGATCCAAAGATGAATAGTTGCTCAGTACGAAGGGTCTGCAAGACCCAATCTAACCCGGCGAGCGTATCGTGTACTGGTGTAGGGTATCTGTAGAATGGGCGAGTGCGGCTGTTGCCCGGAATAGACAGTCTTTCATCTGCATCCGTATACCCTAGTCGGTAATTGACTGTGACGACGTTTGCCTCCGTGATGGCGGCTATTAATTCTTGTGGTGTGGACAGTCCGCCTCTCAACATACTGCTTGACAATATGTGGCCATGATGGTCATCATCATTGTCAAAATAGTCCAGCGTCCTCTGATCTCTGACGCCCACCACCGATCCATTTCGAAAAATGGGTCCTCGAGGTAGATACAAGACCACCTTTGGGCTTGCTCGGGCATTATCCGTCAATGGCCTCAGTACTCTGCTCCAAGTCAGAACCCACGGTCTGAGCAAAGAGAATATACGAGTACTTACGTAAGTGTAATCGAGCCGGCTCCGCCGACGGGTACTTCAACTACATCCTCGACCAGTGGAGGTGGTGCAATCGATGCAAACGTTCGACGTACAACAAAAGATCTCGAACAACGAGTGAGAGTGACGCGACGCGCCGTCAGCCCATCGCGTGCGATGAGCAGGGAGCTAGGTGAGTATCTCCGCGTATACAATGCATTTCGAAATTTAAAAGGTAAGCGCATGGCACATCTCTAGATTCCCACTTGTTCAAAAAAGCAACCCTCGATCTGTCGGTAACTTAAGTGATAGGTTGAAGTCGTTGACCGTATATTTGGGAGGAAAGAGCAGCGATAAGATAAGATAAGATAAGCTCCAGATGTGGGTGCCTTGCAGCCTGAATAATTTTCCCGCTAACCCTTTTCGCTATACGAGGTTCAACTTTGCCCGAAACGGTTTACGAGGTTTACCACTAACAATTTCTCAATTACTTGTACCACGAGCCAGAATTACAAATTTACTCATATATAAAAGGAGTCTAGGCCCTCATCATGTTCCTGATGGCACATTCCCAAAACGTTAAACGAGGGCTAAATGCTTACTAAGCTATCTTGAGAAAAGACGGCTTTGCACTTGATTTCATCTCGTTTAACCAAAATATCATTGAAAAATTATCAATGGCCACTAGAGGAGGCTTCGGGGTGTTCTCACTTGCCTCACCGGAGTCACCACTGCCGAAAAGCCCAGGCGTTGATGACACGGGCAGGATTGTTCGACAGCGCCAATATCACAGGAAGTCTCGGCAAGGATGTATGAAGTGCAAGGCGAGAAAGGTGAAGGTACAGTCTCCCTCGGCCGTCTCTTCTTTTTCTGTCTCCGGACTTAGACTTTGCAGTGTGATGAAAAGAGGCCTACTTGTCGAAAGTGTTCCATGCGAGGCGAGCAATGCATCTTTGACGGCTTCCCCGAGACGACATCTGAGAGTCAAATAGCCAATATTAGCCATATCGGAACATCGACCGAAGAGTTAATGTCTTTACGGCTGATGTATCACTTTGAGCATTCTACATCTGATACGCTACTTTTCGGCAAGCGATTCTGGCGGGACCAGATTCTTCCACTTGCCCTGCATGTTAGTGACCTATTCCCTTGATTTGGAAATTATATTGAGTGTTGACGTATAGCACGATTATCTGATGCATGCTGTGCTTACTATTAGCTCATCCCATTTGCATTGCCTTCTGCCGCAGTTGGCCGAGAACAAGAGAGCCATGAATATACACCTTAGCCACACTCTGCCTGGTTTTATACAGGGAGTTGGTACAATTGCTTCATCACAAGACTCTGACGCGGTCATTGCATGCGGTTTCCTCTTGCTTTACTACGCGTGGTCTGTCCCTTTCTTCAATGAAACGGACGATTCATATCTAAACGTTGAATCCGACGGGTTGCTCTGGTTTGCGGTTGGCTTACAGGAGGTCATCACAGCAGCATATGAATCACAGTCCCGTGACAGTCAGCAAGGCGGCATCTTTGCAAATTATGCCATACCTCAATATGCGCAAATGCTGTCCGATATTCGCACACGCACTGAAAGTGTCGGCCGTTCGTACAATTTTGCAGAAAACTTCCTTGGACAGAACCAATTGCCAACTAGAGTAGCTCAACGACCATGTCGAGAAACAAAACTCGAAAGCAGGCTTGATCCGATTTTCTATACAGTCGATTCGCTCACTCTTGGGCTAGATTTGACTGCCATAATGCCTTCATTCATGGTCTACTCGTTGACATGGCCGACAAAGGCCCCCAAAGATTTCATAAGCCAAATCAATAATGGCGAATCTCATGCGCTGCTCGTCCTACTTAGCTTTTATGCGAGTATTTGGTTGACCTTACCTAATGAAATATGGTGGGCTCATCGTCGGTGTAAGATGATGTGCGAGGTTATTCTGTCTCAACTTACATGCTCTCAAAGGAGCAGCCCCTGGAGCGGGAATATCACTCATATTGCCCGGTATTTTAACTTTAATCAGAATGAGAATGGGACTTGGGAAGTTGGCATCCCATTAGTGCGAATATGAGCATGAAAGTCTTTATAACAAGCTCAATGTGTACTTGTTTGCTTTGATGTAATGATAACTACTTGAAAGCGCAAAGATTCTTTGGCTCCGAGTATACTTTGCTACCAAATCAATGGTCATATCGACTTATTTGAGTTCTTTACTAGTCAATACATTGATCTGCGTATTTCTTACGAACTTATCCATTTTTGTTATACGAGCTAAGAAGGATTTTCCTAATCCGGGCCCGAGCTCTCAAGGGCTGGTACTGGAACCTGGCTGCGACTATATTATTCAGACCACGATCGATGAGGTATAAAGCCTGCTATGAGCCCACAACTGACTTGTTTAACTCCATCCAACCAAGACAGGCAGTGAGTTCTATCCCAAAAAATCAAGTCAAATCTACTGGAAGACGTACAGACATGTCTACTACCCTCTCCAGATATGCCAATGCACACCTCAAGCCCAAAGGCCCTGGTGACGCTCGACCAACGGCACTTCAAATCATCCAAGATGAGCATAGAGAAAATGACCTGCGCGACAAGGTGGTATTCATCACCGGCTGTTCCTCTGGTATAGGAGTCGAAACGGCCCGGGCAATGAAAGCCACCGGCGCCACACTTTTCGTCACCGCACGAAACCTCGACAAGGCCCGTTCGGTATTGGGTGACATCCTCAATGGCGGACGTGTGCACCTCCTCAAACTCAATCTTGAGTCCTTCGAGAGTGTGCGTGCCTGTGCTGCTGAGTTTCAGGCCAAGAGTGGCGGTAAACTCAACATCCTGATCGAAAACGCCGGAATACGTAACGTACCCTTTGGCAAGACGGAAGATGGTTTTGAGCTGCACTGGGGCACAAACCATCTCTCGCACTTCTTGCTCTTCGAGCTTCTAAAGCCAGCGCTACTAGCCTCCTCAACGTCCTCGTTCCAATCTCGCGTCGTCATCGTATCCTCAACAGCCCATCGAAACGCACCCATGGATTTCAGCGATCTCAACTGGCACAAACGCAAGTACGACGCTTTACTAGCTTACGGCCAAAGCAAGCTCGCAAACGTCTACACAGCCTCGGAGATCGAGAGACGCTACGGCTCCCAGGGCCTGCATGCCTGGAGCGTTCATCCAGGCGGAATCCGGACGGGTCTTCAAAAACCCAGTCTGGCTGATTATGCTACTGTCTGGAAATCGGGGATTATGGCCACGTTGAATTTTATGGCGAATGTCGAGCAGGGTGCGTCCACTTCTGTGTGGGCTGCTGTGAGTAGAGATCTAGAAGGGAAAGGGGGGAAGTATTTGGAGCAGAATCGTGTTAGTGAGCCTGTTAAGAAGGGGTTTAAGCCAATTGATCCTGGGCATGAGGAATGGGCGTATGATGTGGAGAAGGCAAAGAGACTTTATGACGAGTCTCTGAGTCTTGTCGAGTTGTGAGATGGTATGTTTGTATGCAGTGGACAATGACTTAGATACATATGTATGAGAGTGTTTTTCGATAATTATATTAAGGAAATTGTACATTAAGTACCCTATACGTTGGGTTGTCCGGGGTTGATACATAGTAAGCGAAGCGAGTCCTAGGAACGAATGTCTAACTTTCCGCAATAATGGCACAACAATACATGATTTCCTCCATAAACTGCTCATTTTTGCTAATCTTTGATCTTCCACAGGTGAAATGGTCGACGCCGCCTGCGTCAACACCTCAGCAGACCGACAAATAACCCCCTCCACTCTCGGCAACCAAAGCGTCCTCATCCAACGCGTCTTCACAGCTGGGTATCGACCAGACCTCGTAAACGCGCAGGCCTGCGTGGGATTCAACGGCACAGACTTTCTTGCCCAGGACTGCGCTACTCCAAATATCGATTTTGTGTCTTTGACTAGTGGTGGGGAATTGAAGAGTGCGAGTGGTTCTTGTCAGAGTGGACATGATGGGCTTACGCAGATTACGGTTGATACGACGGGGAAGAGTTGTGCGACGTTTAAGAGTACGGTTGTGACGCCTGCGACGAGTTAGATGGAGTTTATAATCAGACATGAGCAGGTTTGTTACATATTTAAGTTGGTCTCGATGAAGTTACGCTCGATATGGGTCTGATTTCTATGGAGCTCCGTGAAAACTATCTGTATATAATCACTCCAGCACATCAGTTGATAATGCTATGTCAATATTTCAATCCGCTATGGGATCTTTCTCAAATAATACTACCCTCCATATGTAATTATCAAATGTCCAACTGCACGCTTATACACTATCCATCCCAAACCTACAGAGTACGCACGCTCGTTTCCAACTACATAGCACTAGCCGCAACAAGTCAACACCTCACAAGAAGCGCCGCATTTAACCTGACACAGCTGCGACCAATCATCCTGCGCCTCAACACTCGTCGCACTCGCCGAGGCCAGAGCAGCGGATCCCAGCTCCGGCTGCACAGTAGCAGAATGAATCCCATAGCTATGGAAACAATCATTCATAGTCTTTGCAATTTGCACAAAATCGGATACGGTCTCGTTGGATATGGCGACGTGAACTGATGCTAGTGCTTTTTCTTGGTTGAGGCGCCATACGTGGAGTTCGTGTACGGACAGGACGCCGGGGATCTGTTGTTTCATCGTTAGTTGTTAATGAGGAGAGGGAAGATGGATCGTACAGCTTCAAGATCGTGTCGGACATCGTCGAGATTGATACCACTCGGGACACTTTCTAGTAAAATTCTGCCCGAGTTTCTCACTAACAACATACCAATCAGCCCCCGGCATTGTAAGATATATGGGCATAAATACCTAGTGGAATCGACGTCGTAAGGATCACAATAGCAATAGCCATGCTAACAGCAGGGTCGGCATAATACCGAGCCGGATACGCAGTGAGCCAAATCACCAGCGCGGAGATGATGACACCAACATTGTTGGCAGCGTCTCCAATCACATGTATCAAGACACCGAGCATGCCGAGATCGTGGCCCCTCTTAGATGGCTGGAAATTGTTGTGTCGGTGGTTGTCGTGCAGCGTGAAGACCTGAAGCAGTGAGCATGTGGAGAAAATATTTATTCAGAGTTAGAGCATATGCTGACCTGCCCTGTATCATCCTCTGTATTTACTGCTGTATCAACAACCCCTGGGATGTCGTTATGTGAGTGATTGTGTTCTAGAAAGAAAAAGGCAGTCAGCAGGTGATTGGCGTGGCCTAAGCTTCTGGGGTCGAACCGTGAAGGAAAGAAGCGCTGATGATGTTGAGAGCAAGGCCGACGCAGCCGATAATAAGCACAAGCTTTGGATGATCCACGCCTACGGCTGTATTAGCAGACTGTATGGTTGACAATCAAGATATCACTCACGCTGGAAAGAAACAAATCGTTCTATAGACTGCAAAAATATGCTGACGCCCAACGCAAGAAGAAAGACGCCATTGAAAAAGGCACCGAGGAGTCGAGATCGTTGCCAGCCAAAGGACAGATCTTGAGGAGAGTCTTTTTTCGCGGATATCTGTTTTGAGTTAGATGAGAAGAACAGCGTGTGAAGGGTTAGTAGTACCTTTAATGCGGCAAATGCAACGATGAATCCAATTAGATCATTCAACTGAGACTTATTAGCCTCTTACTCAGGAACAGGAGATAGGATTCCGAACGTAGTGAAAGGCATCCGCGACAAGGGCAAGCGATCGTGTATAGAATCCAACTAAACGGCAACAGTCAGGAACTGATCGATGAGCAAGGTCAATAGTTGTAGGTGTTACCCGTTATTTCTGCAATGAAAAAAAATAGCGATATAGAAATCACCAGCTGTAGACGCTGGGACTGATTCATGTGTAGTGCCATGGCTGACTTGTTCAAATTTGGAACGAAAGTTGAAACGAATGACCGTTGATGATATCCTGATCAAACGCGTAGAAAAGGCCGGCAAAACTTCGGTTACTCAACTCCTCCATATGCCCAGCGTGGCTTGAGTCACCAGAGACTGCAAAGCCCAAACCACCCCCCAACCCGAGTGGCCCTCGCGCTCATTGGTGGGAGCATCCCATATCCACCAAGAGGCCACTCTAGTGTTAAAACCCTTCTCAGCAGCGCGATCGTACCAATTCATGATTCCCAGCATCTCATGCCCGCGTCAACACGGATTTTGAGTTCGGGTTCCGGTTCCCTTGAGGCACGTTCCAAAGCCATCCATTGATGGACCGGACACTGAATTTATGGGTGGCCCAGTAAGTTTTCGTTCCGTGGCAATGGCACTTTGCCTCCAGTGAATTCCGGCTTAGTATAGGCACTGACTAGGGTTTCGCAACAGTTTCTGAACACATAAAATCTGCGCCGAAGTGGACGTCTTATTTCAAAATGCTCGTTATACCTGCGTGTCTTGTTACCGACAGCGCCGACGATGACAGCAACACACCATGATCCGCCCGTTCGTACAATATCGTGAACATAATGTATACAAAGTCATCTCACAGAGGAGAAAGAAGATGAGGTTGGAATCAGTTTGAATAAGGCTGAAGAAATAGATATAAAAATAGAAAGAAGTTGAGATCCTATTGATTCTAATGGCCGAGCGCTGCCCCCAAGGTACTCACCCGCTTCCCAACACCAACCCTAACAAACCCTAGCAAACCCTAACTACATACAGTATCTCTACAACACCATCACTTCGTTTTTATGTCTACATTAGAGCTGAAAGGACGCTCAGCCTCTAACACTCAGCGGACGCCCCATAAGCCCCTCTGTCTGAAACTGTGAAACCAAGTCCTGAAAGCTCCGAGAAGCAGAAAAGTCAGGGACCTCCCTATATACCTGTGCAGTGGGTGCCGTGGAAGAGCCGGCTGACTCAGACTCTCTGTCGGTAACAGGTCCAGTCGTAGACAAAGGCTGGATTGAATGCCCGTGAGGCCGTAAAGTATTATCTCGTTGGGGTGGGCCATCGCTGTATTCAACCGATTGTCTTGGTGTCGTAGATGAAAAAGATGACGACAAGTTTGCATTCTTTGAGTCGGTAGTTCGATGACTTGCTCTCGTAGGTAGTACGAGAGGTGAAAGTGTTGTCGATGGTGCCTGGGACGGAAGTCTGGCTGGTGGCATTAGGGATAGGTGACTTGGTTTCCGTGGTATAGGGGGCCGAGATGATCTGGTTGGTGGCCCTAGCGAATGAGGCTCTGTGGGTGGCACTGGTGGAGGTCTGGTTGGTGCTGTTGGAGGCTGTGGTACACTGAAATTATTGGTAATCATCGGAACTGGTTGTGGGCTTTGGCTTGTAGATATCTTAAGCTCCAGGACACTTGGATTATGGCCTGATCGTGAGGATGATGGAGAGGGTCTTCGTGCCGGGGGCTGTGATTCTGAGTCCTCAATATGATCGAATCTTGAAGATAGTGACGTGATAGGAATATCATGGGCGGGGTGAGTGTTGGAATCTGGCTCCCACGCATCAAGTTGTGGTGAGGTATCTCCCTCGGCGATGCTTTCCGGGGGGGTTCCGTTCTGGGGAGGTGATTTTGACTGATCTTCTCTTTTGGCAAGAAAACGAGACTTATACTCGTCCATGAGGAGCTTAAGATGCTCAAAAGCTTGATGAGCTACATGTTGAAGAGAGTGACCGGCGCTTTTTCCTTTTCGACCAACTGCGAGGATAAACCGACGTGGAGCATGCCCCAGAATCTTGTGGGTAGCCTTTGAAACCTCATTCACCCAGCTCAACCGTTCATCAATTCCATTTTTCAAAAGTTTCCAACTTTGGCGCATAGCCTCACTATTGTCTCGCCTCTTTGCTTGCTTGCTGACCCGGCTGCGCAACGTATTCAGACATCCCTGCAGCTCCTTCTGCAGAGTCTCTAGCAAATTCACTGTATCGTGGACTTGCCGGTCATTTTCTGAATCGATTTGCCCAACCAGTTTATACAACTCTGGGACAATAAGCTCTTGGACCAGACCGTATCGATCCACAATTGTATTGAGGTTGCGTTTAGCCGCCTGGTATGCCTTCTGGGGCTCGCGCGACTGGTGGATGGAGTAGTTCACTTGGCGAACAGCACCTCTAACCCACCGTTCAATCTCGTCTTGAGTCACCTCCAACGGACATTGGGATAACGAGCGTACCGTAATGATACTCAAAAGCTCCTTTGTGCATACCGCCGCTGATAGTGATGCGTAAGAATGCCACTCGTCGTTCTTGTGGCCATCCGAGTAGTCGGATATACCACGTACAGTGAGGCATGAAATCGTCCTCATGATACCAGCTGCTTCCATCTCGTAGCATATAATATCGAAACGGCCGGCATATTTATCACGATCACTGGCTTTCTTCATGACTTGATCTGCGGATCCAACCACTCCTTGGTGGACTTGCACTAAGCAATCGTTGCGAGGTCTGCGAGTGCATATAGAGCCTAAGGTCTGAGGTTCAGCTTTCAAGCAATCACAGCAATCGGTATGCATGTAATCTCTAATATAGAGGTTATCTTTCTCCGGTCGATCAGTAGCCTGCTGCCCGAGATCATGTATGGTTTCCTGCAGATCCAACCCCTGTTTCAACTTGAATCCCAGTCGTGTTATTGCACTTTGAAGTATCGGCGGTGGCGACCCGGGCTGGCCTGTCGGTTCCAAGCCATGATCCGTGTTTCTCACTTCTCCATACGGCACAATCTTGGTCCCAAGGACAACGTCTCCCAAGCGAACATCCCGCCTAGAAGGTGAGCCACCTCCAATGCCAACCAGCAGCATAAACCGTATTGCCGGGAAAGTACTTCGCATGTCAGTTGCAATCTTTGCTGCGCGGATCTCTCCGTAGGTTCCGGCTGCTGGGCAATTCATGACGACGAAATGACTGCCAATACGGCCGATATCGTAGTCATTCCTGTCATCGCGGCCGCGGACAATGTCGGTCGAATCATATATCTCGTCGAACATTTTGACGGCTTGGTAGTACTCGCTCGGGAGGATGCATATCCAGCCGATGAGATAGTTGATTAGGGATATTGCAGTTTCTTGTGCTGCTGGCATGCTGGACTCGAATTGAGACATTTTGTAGATAGGGGGTCTCTAGCATCGAATTGAGAGATTGAACGTTCGAAAGAGAAAAGTCGAAGGAACGGAGGAGAGGAAATTGGAATGATCGTTGTGTGACTACGTACTGATGCAAGGTACTTCATGGCTCACGCACGGCAAAAGGGGGTTTAAATAATTTGATATGACCAGGCTGAAGCGGCTTGAACTGACCTTATCCATGTATGATACGCTCGGAAAAAGCAAAACAAACCAAGTATGCGCTCATTCTAAACAAAGTTTCAGCCTTGTTGAATCGAAAATGGTCTTCCAGGGGTTCCACCAATTTTCGTGTTGGATGGATCTCACTCATATGCAGGATGCTTGACGACGACTCGACATGGACGAATTTTGTGGACTCTGATTAGATGCAGATCTCTGTTGCAATCTACATTGATCCAAAACGATGTGCGTTAGTGTCACAATTTCGCCCCAGAAGATTGACATAGAGCCTTGCCTGTTAGTGCCAGCCTTGTCAAAAGACCCAAGCAGAGAAATTGAGCGTAAAGATATTCAATGGCCTAATCAATGATTAATTCTGTTCAGAGCTTAGCAAATGTAGTGACTCGTAGGAAATGTCTGGGAAACGACGTGGAGTCGCAGATGGCCATAGTAAATGACCCCTGTTGCGTATACTCCCAACACTTCATAAAGCGCAATTTGAAAAGCCAGACAGAATCCTAAAGGATACTCTATCTTTAAATCATGTCTCCCTATCTTGTCGGCGTCGTGAATTTTTACGTATGTACCCTTGCCGTCCACGAACGTTTCCATTCTCATCCTTGAAGCTGTATCCACACATGCTTGTCAGGATCGTTGGCATATTTCCACTTTATCAATTGCATGGCGCACAGGGATCTTTGAATATATTGTCATAGGTACCTCTTGTTTTCGCAAATGAAGCCGAAAGTTGCGAAATGGAGGATCAGTTTAACTGTCGTTCAAGGTCTTAACGCCGTCTCGCGGTGCGAGTGTTCAAATGTGCAGAGGAGATGGAACGAAGTAGGCGTAGATGTTAGCTTCAGAAGCTCTCACGTAGTCAATCATGCATAGTCGGTCTTTTTCGATTTTTTGCCCTGCTCTAAGTATCTTATTTTTTGTTACTCGAGCTCATACAAGCAGCACAACTGCTAGCCTGTCCACATCCCCTGAAGGCTATCACCAAGTGACAAGCTTCATCACTCACGATGCATCCCACCAAAATGGCAGATATTCTGCGCACAGATCTAGTAGAAAGCGCACCCACTGATCCAGCATCAATAGCCGGTGTGAAGCATTTGTCCTCTTACAACTGGATCGATGCATCCGAGCCCACGATCGCCGTCCCAGGCAGCCCTGCCCTTTGGTCTCCTCCAAAGAAACCCCAAAGGGTAGCAAAAGATTCTGGCCTTATCTACTCAGCTCAAAACGCAGCTCGCCATCCAGACAGTCCTCTCGAACCCCTATTCCGAGCCTTGAACATCACAAATCCATCCTTTGACTTTCAGTCAGTCGATCTCGTGACCGATCGAAACAACATCCGCAAACTCTTGTCATTCATCAACCCAAGTCTGAGCAAAAATGGACGGGAACCTTTCACCATGAAGGTCGAAGTCATCGACGGCATTGCAATTTTCTGTCGTTCAGAGGCTGAGGTTTCAAGGTTCGTGGGACCGCAAGAATTCGTCGGGTATGGCCACGAGTTCGAGAAGGCATATACTAGCGATCAGATCAGTGATAGCACTGGACATCACAGGATCATCTCATATCAGTTCAGTGATCTAAAGCTCGTCGTTCGTTACGAGACAGACGGTTATATCGATGATGCATCATCAGGCAACGCTAAAAGCACAGACGACGACGATCTCACCTCGCTGATCAAGAACTTGTCTCTTGGGCCAACTTCTTCAGCTGCATCTCCCGCTTCTGCGAAGTCCAGATTGATGGTCAAGAAAGAAGGCAGAGTAGTACCCATCAAATCAACGCTTGAAATCAAGACACGTACCGCCTACAAGCCAATCGACATTCAAGAAGTCCTTCCGCAGTTGTGGGTATCTCAAACCCCCAACCTCGTCCGCGCGTATCACAAGCAAGGTCTTTTCGCCGTACCGCAAGTCGAAGATGTAACGCATGACATCAAAAGATGGGAGGAAAATCATCAAGCTGACTTACAGAAGTTGACCACATTGATCAAGGAGATCATCAACATCGTGAAGGAGAATGGCGGAAGCGGTGTTGTCAAATATGATATCGAGCAGGGCGACAAGTTGGTGGTTTGGCAATCCGATGGGAAGGATTTGTTGCCGGATGATCTTTACTCCATATTGGACAGCGAAAAGTCGAAGCAGAGCAAATTGAAACCTGTTATGTAACGAGAAGTGGACACATGTAGTATCTCGAGACTAGAGAGTCAATGGAAAGCGAAGCGCTACTGAAGACCGAACAAAGTCGAAGAGAATAGTCTATTGCAGCAGGCCAAGAACAAACAAAGGGTATGTATTATGTGGATAATTCCATCAATCAACAATATAAAACAGTTTACCCAATCACCAATTTCCGTCCATCTCCTATCCGTTGCTTATGCCACATAAAATACTCCCATACGGAACCACACATAAAAATAGACGCCCAGAAACAAAAGAAAAGGGACAGGATAGGTTAGAGAAAAACATGGGGAGGGGTCGTAGAACGTGACGTGGAATGGAACTCTCGATGCCTGTGAGTCTGAAGAACCAACGGGATCAATGGCCATCCACAGGCGTTTTTCACATGCGAGGCGAGAATTAATCATAAATGATCATAAATATAAGGCATAAAACTGACACCTCAGTTCTAACGGACACGAGTGCGGCCAGAGTAGTATTCACTGCCTTGTGCGAAGTAAGGATGTGCGCAGGCTTGCTTGGCCGAGATACGACGTGCTGGATCGTATTCCAAGAGCATTTCGAGAAGCTCCAGACCTGCGGGCTCCAGTCCGGACACCAGAGGAGTGTTCATGTTGCGTCTCCATTTGGGGAATGATGGCTTGAAGTCGGGGAAAGAGGACACGCCAGGCCATGTGCTTTCGTCGGGAGTTCCAAGCAATCTGTCCATGTCAGAAGTTGAAGAACAAGAGAAAGGCAGGGTCGACGCTTACCGGAAGATTTTGAAGATTTCGTCAATCTCCGAGTCACCTGGGAAGAGCGGTTTGCGAGTGCACATCTCGGCAAAGATTGCCCCAACAGACCACATATCGACGCCAGTCGAGTACTGACGTCCACCGAGAAGAATTTCTGGCGAACGGTACCATAACGTCACGACCTAAAACATTAGCCAATTCCGCTATGTAGGGAAATCAAGGCTTACCTCGTGTGTGTAGGTGCGCAAGGGCACACCAAACGCTCTGGCAAGACCGAAATCGGCCAGTTTAAGGTTACCCTCCCGGTCAATAAGCAAATTCTGTGGCTTCAAATCACGGTGAAGAATTCTGTGACTATGACAGTAACGAACACCTTCCACGAGTTGTGCCATGAACTTCTTGACCATAGCCTCTCCCAGACCGAGCTGGTTCATGTTGATGTGTGATCCATTCGGCAAGGCCTTTCCACGACCACCCTCGCTGACAGGGAGTGCCTCCATGTACTTTTTGAGGTCGAGATCGAGGAACTCGAAAACGAGGTAGAGCTTGTGGCCGTCGGCATGCACGATATCGAATAGGCGGACGATGTTGGGGTCGTTCATTTCTTTAAGGAGCGAGATTTCTCGGATTGCGGTGCTGGGTACGCCCTCATCTTCGGCTTCGAGACGGATTTTCTTGAGTGCCACGATACGGTTATGGTTGAGGTCTCTCGCCTTGTAGACAACACCGTAGGTGCCTATACAACAATCGTCAGTATATCAATCATGATCAGACGTATGAACTGTTACAAGGGCGACAGTGGGGCAAGGGAGCATACCCTCTCCAATCTTTTCGATCTTTTCGTAATTCTCCATGTTGACTGGAAAATGTGACAACTAGAGCTTCGAAGCAAGTTGACGCAGCGGCAATCGAAAAAAGAAAGACTTTTGGTGAGCAGACAACAGACTGCTCAATCGCGTGGTGGTCGTGGGGTTCCTGTTGGTTAGTATGCCTGATCAAAAAAACAACCTCAAAAGTTCATCATGAGAGGGTAGTCGAAGTAGTTGACAGGTATCAATGTGTAAATATGTAAACAATGAAGGACACGACGATGAGCAAATCCGCAGGCACAGTCCGTCAACCAATGGATGTGATGGTGGGCTGAATGAAGCCTTGAGCGACTACGGTAGAGCAGCTAAGCCGAAGCTGGACAAACAAAAACAAAAAAAGGAAAGCGCGGCCGCGTCCAAGGCGGTGAGCGAGCGAGGCTACGTCACGTGGTGGTGTGTCGCGCTAAAGGCGCTAAAAAGCTTCTAGAAGAAAAGAAGGCGCTTGCCTTTTGCGTCGAAACCCACAGTCATCCTCTTTACATTTCTTTTCTCAAGATCGCGTTCAGACATATTTAAATGGTCTGAAATATTGAGAGTACGATGTAATAGATTAGGTCTGTCTACTCTCAGCCCACGCATTACGCCCGTTCCCATATCCACAGCGACATCATCATGAACTGGTGGCGGTCCCAAAATGGCAACAATCAAAGGTCTCAACGCCCATGATCGCCCTCCAGAGAAAGTCCGTGATATCTACAAGAAATACCTCAAGATAAAACTGCCAGAGGTCGACCATGACGAGGACATAATCGATTTAGAGAGACTGAACGTCGACAATCTGCCCAGTCCATTTGCGATATCCGGGTTTTTAGATAGTAAAGATCTTCGACTGGCGTTTGATGAGTTTGTGGGCAGGACAGCAAACTCTTCGAGTGAGGGGAACAACCATGGCGGAGTTCTTATTGAGGATATTCCTATCTTGACGCATGAGAAAGTATCTGGTAATTAGCTCCGAAATCTGTATTTGAGTGTCGCGTGACTGAGATGTATGCAGGTCTTCATATGATTCCATCTTTATATCCGCCAACAGTTCAGACTAAATTGCTCGATCTCATGCTTCATCGGGATCTCTCAGCCCCGGAACATCAAACAAATCTACATCTCCACTATGACATTGAATACCCTCAAGCCCCTGATCAATCGCCAATCTCATTCTTTCAAGCAGACCCAACATCAACTTTTGCGCCAAAAGATCCTCACGTCCACAAACCCATGACCATCCAAGCCATGCTCGATAAAAAACTCCGCTGGATCACCCTCGGCGGACAATACAACTGGACCACCAAAGTATACCCTGAGGGCCAACCACCCGCCTTCCCAACAGACATTGCGCATTTACTCCGCGCCGCATTCCCCGAAACAGAAGCCCAAGCAGCAATCGTCAACTTCTACTCCGCCAGCGACACTTTGTCCATGCACCGGGATGTAAGCGAACAGTGCGACATTGGCCTTATCAGCGTCAGTATCGGCTGCGACGCGCTGTTCATGATCAGCCACGACGACGGTGAAGGATGTGAAGTTATTAGACTACGTTCCGGGGATGCGGTGTACATGTCCGGTCCGTCGAGGTTTGCGTGGCATGGTGTACCGAAAATTATACCGGAGACGTGTCCCGGTTGGTTGTGCGATTGGCCGGGGCCTGAGTATCCTTATTGGCGAGGGTGGATGGGGAGGAAGAGGGTGAATTTGAATGTGAGGCAGATGACGGAGTCGATGTCCGCATAATAGGTATGATAACGACGATACGCCTTGGGACGTTGCTACATGTATGAGTTCTAAAGTTCCTTTGCCAGTATGGCTAGATAGATAGATAGATAGATTATGAACCATGTCTGATTTTTGGGTATGTTCAACAATATACATAACATCCATAATTAATCCCTCCTATGCAAATATGTGTTCCGCAAATGTGGGAAAACCACAACGCTCAAGTACAATATTGCACTGCATCCAGACATGTAGACAACAAATATAAATCACAGATTATCAAAAAACCAATCGACAAAACAACTGAAAAAACGCTCAAGAATTTCTCATTTACATGATCATAGCCCTTACGAAGGGCCATATCGATTGCTATTTGCAGGACCAGAAGTAGACGGCGGATTGCTCGAGGCCAAGAGGGACTGTACAGAAGCCGGACTCCATCCCGTTGCATTCCCATTTGTGAGCTGTGGACTGGTTCTGTAATGATCGCTCTCTGCAACAGGGCCGACATCTTTCCCGCTTCCGTTCATCAGTCGTTGCCGTTTCGCCGCCTGATGTGTATTGTATGTGCTTTGATGCGGTGCATCGTAAGGCGATGTATGTTGAGTGGGAATATTAGACGAGGTCGTCGTTGTTGGCGCAACGTACCCGAATGAAGGGAACTCGCTGTGGTTTTCGGCGCCTGGAGCATTCAATTTTGGGCGTATAGTGGATTCGGAGGTTGGTTCGTCGACGCCTCTATACGAAGACGTCCCAACCCGTCCCATGCTTTTGTCGTGCATGACTACACGCTTCCATTTCGCGACTAGCTGGTCATAATCCCAGCGTGAAGACTCGGGGCTAGTATAGCTGTTGTCCAAGGCGTCTAGCTCACGAGCTGCCTCGCGTGGTAATGGGAGCGTATCTGGGGGGAACAGCGCAAATTCTCGCGGCCATTGGCAGGAGCTGAGCCGCTCGTTTTGCGCTCGCAGCTTTTCGGCTTCTTGTTGCACCCTGTTGAGTTGGGCTTCTAGATCTCTGCGCTTTTCTGACTCGCGCACAAAGGCCCTTGTGAGTTCTAGTTGCCATGTGTGTTTCTTGACTTCTAGAGACAACATCATCCAGTTTTGGTAGGCCAAGTCGAGATGCCGCGAGCTAATCTCGTCATGTTGCTGGGCTGTTGCGTTGATCATCTGAGGATCATTGACGCGATTGTTCTTTGTTAGAGTACCGGCCTGGTTCGTATGTGACATGTTTATTTGTTCAGTCCGCCATTTTTCGATGTGCGCTTTGAGAGCATGACGGACTAGATCGACCTGACCCGCATTGGGAGGTTCCAACGGGAATGATGTGCTAGTTGCAAAAGGCTGAGTTGCGAATAGTGCCGGAGGAGGAGGTAGTAGTTTGAGGACGAGCGAGGGAAAGGTCTCGGCCTGGACATCGAATTCAAAAGGCGACGGTCGAGGACGGGTTGTGTTTCTAACAATACGATCGTTAGCCTTTTGCCCATCTCATGCTATGAAAGCACGCATATACTTACGTCGCGGCTTTGATATTGTCCAAAACCTCCTGCAAGGCCAATTCCAGAGCTCTGACAGTATCCGCATCTTTAGTCTTCGAGTTTCGAGCTGTATAATCCAATGAACCAGGCGAATGAGACACGGGCGCGCGCGAAGAATTGGCTACGTCTTGCGAGGTACTCTCGGAAAGATTGTTTATTACGCCCGTCGCATGCCACGAAGGTGTATTGAAAAGAAACCGAGGCCCCTCCCGCGGACGCGTCGGGGGCTCATGAGAGCTACCACTTGGAGACTCATTTTGACCTTTGCGCGTGCCTACGTCCGGGCTTTCATGTTTGGTGGAGGTGCGCGCCTGTCGCCGGGTTATACTACTGCGAATCCGTCGGATTTCCTCGACATCGTGAATTCCGTCGGGTTTTTTCTTGAAGAGGTATTGATCGAGATGTCGTCCGAGAGAGGAGGATGTGAAGGCTTGATGACAGTATTGGCATTCTTTGTCCTTGGGGGCGGTGCCTTTGGCTGCACCTGAATGTCCGCCGTCGTCGCCTGCAGCCGAGTCTGCGGGACTTCTTGTTTGATCTTCGGTATCGACCATCGCGCGACTTTAATTGCCAGGTGTTGAGAACGGGGGAACGGAGAAGACGGAGAACGCTAGCGTAACGAACGAAGGCAGAGCGCGAATGGGTATGCGCTATTAATCGTACATAGTCAGTATGATACTATCCAGAAGCAGCAGCTCAAGGAGCTCAACCACGTTGCTGGCAATAATCCAATCCCAATGGAGTAATCTGGGAGGATCTCACGAGCAAATGCCGGTAGATCTTCTCGGCGTCCCTCTTGCTTTGGCGTCACGTGTTCAGCCTACTTCTAATTGCCAGCCCAGCTTAAATCAACAACACAATTCATTATTGTCGAATTGACTGTTCGAACGTGATCTACATACAGTTTGATAAGATGATATCCAACGACTATATTAATAACTCCTCGGCAGATCCAGCACCTTCTCACTAATATAGTTCAGAATCATCTCGCGACTAACAGGCGCAATACGCGGCACAAAACACTCTCTCAACCATCGCTCAACATCATATTCCACTGCATATCCCATACCACCATGCGTCATAACAGCCCGTTCACACGCTGTATAAGCCGCTTCTGCAGCCAAATATTTTGCACTATTGCAAGCCGTCCCCACAGCTTGAAATGGTATTGAGTGGTCGGTCTTGGAAGCATCGTACATCCTTGCTGCGTGATATGTAGCCAGTTTTGCAGCTTCGAGTCTCATGTATGCGTCTGCTAGAGGATGGGCGATGGCTTGATTCTTGCCAATCGGCCGTCCGAACACCTCTCGCTCTTTGGCATACACCGTGGCCCGTTCCAGGGCAGCGTATCCGAGACCCAGAGCTTCTCCAGCGAGCAGACACCGCTCGGCATTCATTCCGTGAAGAATGATTTTGAATCCGTCGTTCTCCTTGCCGACGAGAGTATCGGCGGGGATTTCGTAATTATCGAAGAAAACCTCGTTAGCGTCAACGGCTCTGCCACCCATTTTCCTGATCTTTTTCAATTCTAGCCCTGGGTTGCTGCGGTCGAGGTTAATAGCAAACATCGACAAACCCTCAGTCGGCTTGTTCGTCTCTTCAAGCGGCGTCGTTCGCGCCAGCAATATCATCACAGACGCAACCTGCGCACAAGTAATCCAAATCTTCTGCCCTGAGACAAGGTACGTATTCTCGGAATTCTTGGTTGCCGTCGTCTTGAGTCTCAACGTATCAAGCCCCGTATTGGGTTCCGTCACACCAAAACAGGTACGCCAGGTACCATTGATAATATTGGAAATCACTTTTGCGATTTGGTCTTTTGTGCCGAATTTGGCTAGTGGTTGGGTTGCGTAGACATTTGCATGGATGGATTGGGCGCCTGCCATGCCTGCGCCGGACTGCGTGATGGTTTGCATCATCATTGTAGCTTCAGAGATGCCTTCGAGAGTCAATACCATCTCCGTAACAGAGTAGTTCTAGATAATCATACCTAATCCCGACCCACCAAGCTCTTCAGGCAACGCAATACCCAACCATCCATCTTTGGCAAGCGCAGCATGGAATTCCTTGGGATCTCGCTCTTCCTGGTCACATTCCTGCCAGTACGAAGACGGGAATTGAGAGCAGACTTGCGACACTGCTTCGCGGACTGTGAGTTGTTCTTCAGTGAATCCGGTTAGATCCATTAATTCATGATGTGTTAAGGATGTTGAGAATAGGCGTGTAGTGTTTTGGTTAAATGCATGTTTCCATGATTCGATCTGTACCCTGGTCCGAGTAGAGCGCCATATTGTGGGGGAAGCGGATGCGAAAATGCTTTTGGAGAGAATTCTTGCGCTTGAGGATGGAATCATGTTGATGCTATGCTGTTGGGGTATTTTCTTAATTAATCTGTTATTAAACGTCTCTATAAATACTTGTAGTGGTAAAGCCATCAATTGATATAGCCGAAGACATCTGGAGTAGAAGCCGACTTCCCCACACTCCGGATCTACGCCGAATCTTGATTGCTCGGCTTTATCGAACCCTCTCTCAATACATCTAGGTCAATTTATACCGAATGTTAACTGATATAGGCGTCAGGTTGTCAAATTGCCTAGGATACTGCAGCAACAGAAGCAATAAAATTGAATGGGTATCAAAGCCGAACAAACGTCAAAGTACGTAAAAACATCATTCATGAACCTTCCTGGAAAACATTTCAACCAAAATGAGACTCCCACCACCCCTTCTTCCACGATCCCCTAAACCTATGATTCACGCACGCTCTCGAACTCCCAAACCCTTCCGAACCACTATGTCTCTGCCCATTGCCCCACGCATTAACCGGCAGGACACATATCCCCCCCATCGATCCCTTTTGTAGCGCTTCATCATCATCAACACAAAGCGTTTCACGAATTCCATGGAACGGGGCCCAGGTTACTCTTCTCAGCGTTTCGCCCGTGACACTCGAGATGGGCAGGTTATCGATACCCGCGTCCTTTTCCATGGATATATTCATCAGCCTGTGTGTGGGCGGCAGTGTCGCAGAGAGAACATCCAACACAGCATCAGTGACAACATCCGGACCCGAAATACCCAATATCTCCTTCTCACTATACCCGAAGAGGTATCGACTCGCAAAGCGGTCATTGTGCTGCTTCGTATGCGCTATGACTCTGGTAACAATCTCCCTGAGCACAGGACTAAACCGCCTCGGCGCGTACATCGTATACTGCAAAAACCCATATCGTCTCGTCCAGCGCCATTCACGCATACCCTGTTCAGAGACGTAAGGTTCATCAAGCTCAATACCCACTACCAGCGAAACATTGCCGAAGCCTTTTTCTTGTTTTTCTTTTTGGTCTGAGAAGAATCGAGGCTTGAGGTCTGGACAGTCCTTTATCGAGCGAGCGGGGAAGACGTCCATGTCGGCGTAGAAACCGCCGTAGTACCAGAGCAAAAGATAGCGGAAGAGATCGGTGCGCAGGACGTAGTAGGGGTATGAATGGTAGACGTGCGCGATTTCTGGGACGGCGGATAAAACGTTGTCGATGAAGGTGGCTGCTTTGTCGTCTGTCATTAACTTTGGTAATCGACCTTATCGTCAGCTGTGGTCAACACTTTTGAGAGTAAGGTTGGGGAAGGCTTACAGAATATTCCCACAATCTATTCTGCCTCTCGAACGCTTTTGAGTCGTCACCTCTCTGCTCCTCGTCCCTCGCAATCTGCCAAATCCGTTCTTCGGCGAGCGTATCCCCGCCATTCGCAGCTAATACAGTCCTCTCGATACCCTGCAGCGCATTCGATATCTTCTTCTCATACTCAATATCTGGATTGTCGCGAAAATGCGAGCGGTACAAGAATCGGGGTTTTGTATTGTCGCCGCCATCGTCGATCATGTGAGGAGGGGTTGCGTTGGAGAAGAGATGTTGGAAGATGAATAAGGCGAGGATGATGGAGAGCCATAGGAGGATGCGACGAGGTTTTAGAAGGAAGGAGAATACCAGTAGGACGCTTGTTTTGGGCGTCATGGCGTGAGAACAACTCCCGAAAGAGATGATTCTTCAATCGTCGGTATCTGAGGAGAGAGAGTTCATCCTGAAGGTCAAGTCGCGAAACAAAACGACCAACAAACTCATGGATACGGAGATGTCTCTCTGTACTAGTTTGTATTACTTTGTAACACTTATCTCCTGCGTAGCGCGATTAACACGCCCAATTGTTCCACAAGATCATAGCCCTAAATTGCCTAATCAGGCAACTCCACTCCAAACCCGCCGTTTGTCGGTTTGGCGCCAAGATCTTCACAGCCTCAAAGGATCTTCTTGTTGGGTCTGTTTCACAATACCCAGCTTGGCAACCAATGATATATGAAACTCGAGTGAGGGAATAAATAAGCGTTATATTGGCATATTGGCGATGCTTATTATATACTGCCAAGTGTGCTTGGGTTGTGTTGTGTAGCGGGACGACCGGACCGATGTTGAAATTGGCTGGGCGTGAATCGATTGGGAAGGTGTCAATATACGATGACGAGACGCCTTTGGAGGTGAGAAGTCTGTATACTCCGTAGAATTGATCACTACAATATGCTCATCATTTCAACTATAAATTGAAGTAGATACATTCATCCAGCGTGTACATGCCCTCACTGTTTCTATGACATGAATCTATAAATTACAGCACCATAGCCTCAATTCATCTAGATCACAATCCCTTCTTCCAACTTATCTATACAATCCAGAAAGGCATAAACCGACCTACTCATTAGAAGAAGTCGAGTCCGGACGACTCTTCTCATTCACTGCCCCACTCGACTTGTGTTTCGATTTGCTACTCTTCTTCGCCTTTCGTACACTCAACACTTTCTTCAGGTCCTGGACGCCATGGAGATAGAACCATGACAGTGCGAAGACTGCGAAGAAATTGAAAAGGATGAAGGCCCAGAATATTCCCTACAGAATCAATTAGTCGGACTAGTCAATGACGAGAGAGATGAAAGGATTCTTACGAAATCACGCCACTTATAAGAGTAGAACACGTGGAAGCTGCTGGCCTATTGTCGCGATGTCAGTTTAAATAACGCTTACGAAGAGGGAGGGAACGTACGAATTGATCGCCAGTAGAATACGCGCAAAAAGAGCACATCCCATCACCCGAATCTGTTACATACCCTCCAGCCTGAGCCGTATAAGCACTGGTATAGTTCTGACATGTCGAGCCCGGCGGCGGCGTAAATCTTGCTTCCTCACGAGCCACGCATTGAACCGGCTGATCATGTACCAAAACACCCAGAAATGCTTCTAGGAGATAATGGAACGGCGTAAGCCAGTACATCCATGCTCTCCAGAAACTGGGCAGTCCAGAGTAGGGTACAACGACACCACAGAATGAGACCACAAAGGTGAAAAAGGCTGGTACGATGAGTGATGCGAATAGTTCGTTGGGCGAGAGAGCGGCAATGAATTGCCCGAATCCGATGTAATAAAGCTCGAAGAGGAGAATCATAATGTAAGTGAAACCAGAAGTGAATGAGTCGCGAGGAAAGCCAATACCCCAATACCAGCAGTTGAAGTAGATGGAACCCGCTACAATTGAATATGGTATCTCTGGCAGAACAGCGCTGACGACAAAGGCTGGCCAGGAATATATCTTTGCTTTGGCTTCCCGCGATTCGTATAGATTTCGGAAATGGAGGAATCGTGGTTGGAGCTGTTGGATGAGCGGAGGTGAAATTGTTAGAGTCATGAAGACAGAGAACAGTCTCGACTGCATGTCAATGTAACTATGTCCGAGTTTCCAGAACGTAAAGGTGTTGAAGAGACCGGTGAATATATGAAGCATAAATTTGCCCTTCAAAAGTCAGCGACGTCCAGCAAAGATGGACAAACACATACAAGAATATATTCAGGCGACCGCCAATACGCTATAAACGAGCGCTGTGTAGTCGCCATGATCTGCGTCCATAGCGGCATAGCATATTCTCGATCATCCTTTGTCTCTTGACTTGTCTTTCCGTCTCGTCTTGATTGAATTATTTCTTCGATCTCTCTCGTGCGAGCATCATGTTCTTCAGATTTAGCCCAGACATCTCCCCAGTCTTGACCTTTGTAATCCGGATTACCGGCCCCAATAACTTCCAACATGTACTATTCCGAGTAAGCATACTTGATTGTGCAGATGGAAGAACTGACATACCTCTGCGGGATTTGCGTCCTTCCGACACTTTTTTCCGCCATTGCGTTCAAAGTAGTCTATCAAAGTGCGAGAATCTGAACCTAGCTCTCCGTGGTATACCACACGACCTCCACTCTTCAGTAGTATCAGATCATCAAATTGCTCAAACAGTACTGCAGATGGCTGATGGATAGTACACAACACAGCTTGTCCGGCATCGGCGAGGCGGCGAAGGAACCGCACAATATTGTACGCCGCGAGTGAGTCCAGACCAGATGTTGGTTCATCGAGAAACAAAAGTAGTTCCGGTTTACTTGCCAACTCGACCGCGATGGTGAGACGTTTGCGTTGTTCCTGGTTCAGTCCTGAGCCACCGGAACCTACAGTAGCACCTGCTATTGGCCGCATCTCTAAAAGATCAATGATCTTCTCGCAGTAGTCGTACTTTTCTTGTAGCGGTACCTCACGCGGTTGTCGTAGTCTGGCAGAAAATCTTAGAGATTCGCGAACAGTAGCCGTAGGCTCATGTACGTCCATTTGTTCTGCAAATCCTGTTGCTCTCTGGAAACTTTTAGGCAGTCCTCTGAACGATTGTTAGATGTAGTCAATTATGTTTCAAAGCGAAACGTACCGGCCATTGATTAGAAAGTCGCCGGTTACGACTCCTGTATTAGCTCTCTGCGCGAGAACGTTAAGAAGAGTGGTTTTTCTGTAGACTACTGTCAGCCGAGTTCTGGTATAAACATGACGAAACTAACCCAGCACCAGAAGCACCCATCATCGCCGTCAGTCGACCAGGTCTAACATAGCCTTGAACATCATCCAGAAGCCTCTTCTGACCTCCTTTTACGGGAATGTCATAATTCACATGTTGCCATGTAAATATAGCCGTATTCTTTGCAATACCTTCAACACTCTTTTCTCCTTCTGCAGACTCTTGCTCTGTGTTGACGTTGTGCGGGACTTGAGCTCCGTCCTCCTCGTCTCGAGGGTTTGTTTTATTCTTCAAGGCATCATCGACATCCTTTGGTGCTTGACCTCTTTTAAAAACGGTAACAGAACTGCCTCCTTTATTCGGCTTTTGCAACTCCATTCCAATCATAGTCAACACGACGAAAAATATGAGCCAAGCGATTATGATGCCTAAATTGCGCCATAAATGAGATCGCGAGTATGTATATGCTGCCTCAATGTAGTTGCTACCTTGAACAACTATTTGATTTGGCTGGCTGCCTTGGATAAAGCAGGTTTGATGTTGCGGAGATGCGTCTGGGCCTTGAGGTACAAGGTTAGGTGCGACACACTCAATGTTGAGATTGTAAAATTCGTTGGCCATGAGAGCTTCAAAGGCGTATTGCACTGGGTTGATCCATATAAGCCATTTGAGCCAGGGGTGCATTTTCCAAGGAGGAATTAGGTAGCCTGTATAACCTATTAGCATTTTCCCTGATAGCTTGATCAAAGTACACACCGGTGTATACAACCAAAGCTTGCAAGGCAACTCCAGTCATTCGAGTGGCTGTGATTTGTTAGCCTATCGCAATAAAAGACATGATTCATGCAACATACCAACATCAAGAGAGGAGCATAGAGCACCCATGGCCCGAAAGAAAGAGTAGATAGTCATGGTCAACACGAATATAATCAGAAGATTGATGAAGAACTGCGACGGCGTCCGTGATAGATCGGACATGCTACGCGAGTTAGTCCATCGAATCAATACAGCTAGGCCGGGATACATACAAGTAAACAATGAGGTCGAATATAATGACTTGGACTGCAACGAGCGGCATGTCAACTACCACTTGAGCCAAGGCATATGCTGACGGCCGATAAAAGGAACTGCAAAAATTAGTAAATCATTCAACATCTCGCACGTTCACTTACAATGCTTTATGCTTCAACAGAATGGGCCGGCTTTCGAACGCAGCAGTGAGTTCAGCAAGGGCAAGGAGCGCATTGAAAAGGAGGATATAGAACATGACGCCACCGCGAGGGAAGACGCCGGCGCTGTTAAAATTAGTATCAGTTCATCTCTAAGGCTCTGTTGATATGGTCCTACCTTGTCGGCTGAAGATTGAAAAAAAGACTTCCGACAATCAAAGCCTGGAACAGAATCATACCCCATTTGCCATACAATGACTGCTGATCTCCAATCATGACAAGAAACTGTCTCTTGGTGAGAGCCAGCACTTGCTGGGGGAAAGACAGTGTAAAATTCCTCTGTTTGATAGTACTTCGAGCGGCTTCACGCTCCTCTTCTTGCATTCTCAGCTCTTGCTCAAAATCTTGAATATCTTTCAGAGCAGTCTGATGCAGGTCACTCTTCAGATAGATACTTTCGAATTCTTCTGCGGTCCGCGGAATCCGATCCTCCCAGCCAGATTTGACACGCCTAGCATGTGGATCGCTAACAGAAGTCAAAAAGTCCGGTGTTGTCCATCGTGGGGGACATTCAAACCCGAGATTCTCAAAGTACGCTTTTGCCTCGTCAATTGGGCCATAATATGCACAACGACCTTCTTCAATCAGCACTACTTTATCAAAGAGCTTATACAAACTTTCAGCTGCCTGGTATAAGGCAACCAAAGTCGAGACCTGCGCCATGTTCGTCAGACTGCGCAAACTCTGGACATACTCCAACGCCGTGCTGGCATCAAGACCCCTGGTGGAGTTATCCCAGCATTGGGTACTAGCTTTCGTGATCATTGCTTCGGCGATAGAGACTCGTTTCTTTTCTCCTCCGGAGATACCGTGTATCAACTCGTTGCCTACCTTGGTGTCCATGGTGTGCTCTATCCAGAATAGTCTGGTGATGGCGCTGAGAAAGGTCTTTTGGTAGTCCTTTCGACTTTCTCCTTGGTTGCGCGATGCCTTGCCTGGAGTTCTGGTCTGGAGTGCGAAGTTGAGTGTTTGTTTGACGGTGAGGGTAGCGTAGTGAAGGTCATCCTCGGGGTTATACGAGACTGTAAACTTGCGGGTTAGAACGAGTAGATACTGAGAATTGAATAGAGTAGGCACCTTCAGAACGATAATTCTTCGCCATGGTCTGTGGATCTGTTCCTCCGTATGATACCTCTCCTTCGATCTCTTCATATCCAGCCCGCTGGTTTCCAATCATTTTCAGGAAAGTTGAACATCCAGACCCCGGTCTCCCAAGGACCAGCAGCAATTCTCCAGGCCGTACACAACCCTATCAACGTTAGACGTAACACACGGCATACGTAGAAACACAACCCACCGTAAAATCATGCAAAATAGTCTTAACAGGCACGTTCGTCCCCGCGCCCTTCCTCCCCCTCGTAAGCAACCCTTTTATCCTTCTAGGCAATGCCATAAATATATCCCCCACAGTAGGTTGCAGAGCCGCACCCAAGCCAGCACCTTTGACATTCAAATTCTTCCATATAACACCGGAATGTCTTGTCTTTTCTTCCTCGGAATGTTCTTTGCGTTCGCGACCGAACATGCGCGACATTAGGCGCTCGATTTCGGCCCAGTCTTCGTTTGTTTGGTCCCGGCCGGAAGATGAGGTTGTGGTTCGTCTGGCTAGAGAGTTGTCCTCGTTCTCGTTCTCGTCTTCGCCTTCGTGTCTCTCGGAGGCGTGTTCATCGTCTTTCCGTGGATGGGACGGTCCAGAGCGAACGGGCGCAAACTCGGTTTCTTCTGAGCTGGAGTCATTGTAGTTTGTACTCTCAGCTAGTGACTTATCGGAGGTCGCGTGGTGGTCACGCAGCTCTGTGTCGGAGGAGGCCATATCGATGGCTGGCGAGATGACTATGTTCGTCTAAGATAATGAAAAGCCATTGGCATGAAGAGCAGATATATAAACATATATCCTTCTAGGAATATAAGTAGAAGATACCAAAACGGACTTAAGGAAAGAGCCAACCCATATACTTGAGTGACGTAATTCCAGTGTACCCAACACGAACGGAGATAACGCGACCACCATAACTCACAATAATACAAGAGAAATTAATCTACAGCCCAGGGATATCGAATTCCTCGACGGACGAAAATACGCACGAAAAACCAGGTGAATCACGCGTTTGGCGGGGGCAGTGATTCGCTCGATTCCCTCGATTCGCGGCCTGGTTTGGCTCATCACTGATTTAGGCAACTACCACGATCCTTGCTTTGTTGTACCAACTTACTCGATATGCGTGGACTACATAGTACACTGCATTACCTGACTCGACTGAGGAACAAGGGAGTAAGATCTGCTTATATGGAGTGGAGTGGCTGTATGGCACATTCAGGGATTGTCGTTTCCGTTGTGTTCATTGTGATATCATTCCTTGATAAATATGGCTAGTACTCGGATGCTTCGGATCAGATACTGTTGGCGTCCAAGAAATAAGTGTTCTAGATCGAGATGCTCAATACTGGTTCAAATTGAATACGGAATATGCATAAGAGGAATCCTGATCTGATGGCTGGGTGATGTTGTTGATGATGAGGGCTGGTGAGGAATGCCCTAAATGCCGGATGCAGCCAATCAGGATGCACACCTCACATAATTCGTTACAGATCAAGCAGAAGAATTCACCGAGACCAAGTCTAATATTATTAGTTCACTGTCTACTCCGATCCTAGGTTAATACCATCGAGAATCATCCAAATCCAAAGATCAAGGCTTGAGAACCTCCGTCTTGAAGTGCAACATCTCAGCCCCCTCCAACCGACCATGCAGCATCAACGCCCCCTTCTTGATTTCCCGCTGCAAGGCACCCATCTGCAAATCCAACTTCGCCAACGCCTTTGCAATTTCACCGGCGCGTACATCGAATCCACGCATTGCCGTCTGCATATGCTCTTCAGTCGGCCGTCCATAATACTTCGGATCTGGAATCTGCAATCCCTCCAAAAAGCGATACAGCTCCGATAAATTGTAGACCTGTTGCTCATACTCCTTCAACAACAGGGAGACGCACTGCATGTTCTCCGTCGCCATACCGTCGTAAATCTTCAAGCGCCCAATGACAGGCCAGGAGTCCGTCGGCCCAGATTCGACCAGTACCTCAGACAGTCTCCCTAGCCCGACAAACTCCCAGTGCCCACGAAAGTATACGTTTGCGTCTTGGTGGCCTGGTTGACGCAGAAGATCTGCCATACCCGCGCCTGCATATAGTTTTCGGATCTGTGTCGCGTGCGTGACTTCGTCTTCGCCTTCGACTTGGTACAGGCCAAACCAGATTCTTTTCCAGAGATCTTTGGTGCGGGTTTTGAAGTGGAGGGATAGTTCGGCGTGTTGCTCTTTCGTGTATTGTTGCAGGTTTAGGATGTCGGCTGTTGGATGGGGGCAGGGGCTGCCTAGTTTGACCTTTGTGGAGTCGACGGCACTGTTGACAGATTCTACCTCCTTGATGGAGGATTCTTGATTGATCAGAGACTTCTCATGCACAGGATGCATAGAAGGGAGTTGTTTTGTGTGGAATTCCTGGAGATCAAGAATCCTAGGACGTGTCAGCTACAACTAATCATCAGGACGAGAGAGATATTCTTACTTTGGAGAACTCTTTAGGATCTGTGCAATCCTCGTAGGAGATAGCACAGCCTTTGAGATGCTCTTGATGGGATACATCTTGCCAATCTACTGCCCAAACAGTGAGATTGTGGGATCACGCCAGGTGTGAGAGAAGAAAAAAGAGAGAACTAAGTCTTATACACACAAAGCAAATTATCTCTCAGCCCCGCTATACGACATAAGAGAAGAAGAGAAGAGAGAGTTGAGTATCGTGCACAGAACAAATTCAGTATCCTAGTCCAGCTATATCAGCAGTCATTTGAGAACAAGCCGGATAATGACATTGTCATTGCTTTGACAACAAAGACCCCTGGAAATTCCCTTCCAAGCAGAATCAGAGGCATGTGCCTACCTGATTCGCATAGACAGCCCTGGATTTTGCCTGTATAGTCGAAGAAAAAGACATTATAACAGTGTCAGCGGCCACAAACCCGGGAAATTTGAAGCATCTGACTCAACTCCCCATGAAATCATCCCATCTCTAGCAAATCGCAGTCACTCTTCCAAGTCGTTGAATATTCGGTATATATCATAACATTGCATCATTGCATTGGTAAATACATACATACATGGGTAATCGTACATTCAGGAATATAAACAACATTTGAAGCATAACAATATTAACATATCTCATCTCATATCACATGATCGAGATCAGCCGTATTTCCAATCAGCCTCCAATATATATCCAAGAGCGGTAAAAATCGTTCGAAATAGAAAATAAACTCCAAACTCCACGTGGCAGCCATTATGTTCGTATAGACTTGGCGGCATGCATATGCAATCATCACTCAGTCGGTAGTAGGGACGCGTTTTCGTTCACTGTCAGGGGGGTATATAGATAGGTAGAGTCGGTGGACGCGAACATCGAAAATCATAATGTCTATATCGTAGTCGTATAAAAGAAAGATCATCATGGCTCAGAGAGCTTGGAGATGACTACTCCCCCTCCTCCTCATCAGCAACCCTCCTCCTTGAAAAGAAGAGAATATGGTTCTGCATAGCGTAGATGATGAATCCGACAATGGCGAGGAGGACGAAGAGGAGGATGACGATGAGAGCGATGACGTCGTTTTGCTGCATTTTGGTTTTCTTCTCTTATCTCTTCTCGTTCTGTTTTCTCTTCTTCTGCTTTTTGTACTGCGATAGATGTTAGTTTTTGTCTGGTGGGACAGGTGTAACTTTTCTGGAATGTGGTTGACATACCAAGTATTATCGATAAGAGTGTTATCTTAGCTTATCGCGGAATGTGGATTGGTATATACCCAACTTCTCAATGTCGAACACTGAACAGGTATGTATATATATGTTGACGCGATGCTTTCAATCAAACCAGAGCTGTACAGATGAATATGTAAAGAACAGAAAACAATCAATCCTCAGAATCGAAGAAGATGGTATAATATATCACTGATCCCGAGCCACAGCAACCCAGCCATTTCTTTCTCGAAGGAGAGGCTGGGCTGCCCGACCGCCATTCTCAATGTTGATTGGCTTAGGCTCGCAGACTAGGAGTAAAAAGGGCTTAGTGTGCGGGAGCTAGTTGTCAGACCCACCACATGTCCAGCCTTCTCGATTCGGCCAATCAGATCGCTGGATTTGGAAATGTTCCTGATTTTTGACTTTCCGTTTTTGGTGGGGTTTGAGGTACTTGTTTTATGTCGAAGAGTGGTAGAACATCAAGACTACGTACTCTACACCTAGGACGAATCTCGATCAACATGGTCCAGTCACTGCCATCCTATGTATACTACAGATCTTTGTCATCCCAGAAAGCACCAGACGACCATCAAAGACGATGGCAAAAGACCATTGTCTAGATCCAGGCACAAACTGAAACCCAACAATGGCTGCATCGATCTCTCCTTTATGAGATGACTTGACTCAGACTGTGGTAGTTCGTCAGGGAGTCTAGAATGGCTGTTTTGTTTCTGTCCTTGGAATGAATCACTACAAAAGGCCCCTTTATTGTAGTGACTCTATTGTGGATGCTTGTCACAATGGAGATTGTTGCCCTAGGCAGTTTTGTGTTTGGTGAGTCTTTGTGGCCTGTTTTGTGTAGTTGGTAAGGTAGAGGGAAGTGACAATACGTTTGTCATGGTATAAGAGATTTGTCTGTGAGCTCATTCTGTCCCACTGACTAAGGCAGGGCAATCAATCAATCAGTCGGGCAACTAGCCAGCCTGTCTAACAGTCAAGCTGACACCTCAGATACTCACTCAATTTGACGTCCTACAGCTACTCAACTCACAACTCACAACTCACCACCTCAAAGACGTCAAGGACAGTCAAAATGCGACTCCTCTCCAGTCTCGAGCAAGGCTCTCGCAAACCCAACAGGAGTCTATGGCCAATATCACCACCGTCATCCTCCTATCCATCCTCTGTATCCTCTTCACCGTCCCCAACTTCCTCACAGTCATCCTCTACAGAGTCACCATCTTCTCCCCCCTCGTCTCCTCCCTCACCAATCTCTTACTTCGACCCCTTCGAACGCCCCAAATCCCCCATGCGCTGGACATGGACCTGCCACATCTGCAACCGCAACTGGCGCGTTGGGACAACCAGCCGCTGCCTCCACTGCAGTCATCGCATGTGCATGCCTGACGAACCCAAACCAAAACCACCCTCATTATCACTACTACTATCACTATCATCACGCCGCAAAAAATTATTCAAATCCACCGAAATCTTCCAAGATCAACCAATATCCTCTTTACTAGCTGCCGACGACGACAATCCAGATGCCCGTCGTGGTCGTCGACCCATGCTGCCTGTCAAACGCGGCGCGGAACTGTATCGGCATCGATATTCTCAATATCTCAAACGCCACTTTCGCCGCTCAAGGATACGGCAAGATCGGAAACGGAAAGTAAAGTATTGTCACAGTCAATTCGATTATGCGGGCTGGGAGGATTGGAATGAGTGGCGCAGGGATGTGAAGCAGGTCGATGCGCTGAGGAGGAGATACGAAGATGGGGCCAGTGAGGATGGGGATGGGGATGATACTGAAAGTACGCTCGACGATGATATGAGTGATGAGGACGAGGATATGGATACTTCGTTCAAGCTGGTTCCTGCGACGGGGAGATTGCATGTTGTCGCTTCCTCTTCTTCGAGTCCTGACTCTCGGAAGGAATCAAACGAATTAAAGGACTCGCTGGAATGGAATTGTTGGGATGATTGCGATTTTCCGGCTCATTGCATTCATGCACGGAACGAGAGGAAAATGCGAGAGGCTGCTGAGAACGAAAGGAAACGGCGGGAGGCCTCGCTCAATCGAGTGTTTTTATGATAAACCAGTTTTAGCATTGGATGGAGTTGGTTTTGGCGTTGCTTTTATGTTTAACCCTTATGGTCAACGATTCAACCTACTTATATAGACATGAACAGATGCTAGAGAATAAATTAAGTCTTTGATTATCCATTAGTTGCGTATAATACACTTACTCAACCCAGAATCTTCAATCCACCTCTGGTATAACCCTGTTTCTTCACGCCATCGCCCTTCGGTTTCCCACCGCCCGCTGCACCATGCTGTTGGCCTTTACCTCCTCCTCCCCCATGTCCACTCTTCTTCCCCTTTTTATCCCTCTTATCCTGCACAGGCCGAACTTCCGTCATCGCTCGACGCAAAAGAACAGGATGCGAACCGATATATTTCCCCTGCATCTCTCGCGCAGCCTTGAAATAATCATCGCCGTCACTGAAACTGACGAATCCGTACCCTTTGCTCTTTTCTGTTCGTTTGTCGCGAATCACGCGCGCCTTTTGAATGGATGGGTATCTTGCGAATGCCTTTTTCAGGGAGTCATCGGTGACCTCGCCTGCAAGGTTACCGACAAACAGTCGGAAGTGCGCTGGATCCCATTCTAGAAGTGTGGAATCTGTCCAGGTCTGACCGCCGCCTGAACGGACAACTGTTTTGGAGTCTGGTTGAGTAGGAACAGGTGTATGTGAAGCAGATCCACTGTATGTCGGCGTGCCTGAAACCGTAGCGCTGGCGGGCGAATGTGTAGGTCGGCCCGTGGCTTTTGCCTGACCTGTAGCTGCTGAACTATCATCGCTAGGATTTGTCATGTACGCACTCTGCCATTGCGCAATTTGAGCTTCCATTTCTGGGTCCATACCACTATCACGTCCATAACCCTTGCGCTCCTGACCTGGAACCGGGAATGGGTTGGCGATTTGTGGAACGGAGGATGCGCCATATTGATTATCGCCGTATCCCGATTGCTGGCCGTAGTATGACTGTGCACCGGCTTGGTAAGATTGTTGCGGGTTCTGGTATGTCGACGAATAACCAGGTGCTGCTGCCGGTTGTTGATATGTCGTTGTAGGCTGTGGAGCGGCGGAAACAGCAGGACTGCTTCGGTATGGCAAACTCGAAACTACCGCGCGAGGCGCAAAGGCCGTGAAAGCAGCTGGTCTCGCTCCATGACTAGCTGTAGAAGTGGCAGGAGATGAATAAGAAGGCGCGGACGAATAGGCTGGTTTGAATGACGACGGCGGACGTGGTGGTAGAGATGAAGGCTGTTTAGGACCTGGAGGTGGTGGCAAGGACATGATGAACGAGTTGTTCAATCAAAGTGCATGCTTGTGCCAAGTGCTTGCAAGCTTGATGCGAGCAGCTGACAGATAGTAACGTACCTTCAGACCAGAAGACGCAACTATGTTTCGACGTGTCGTTCAACGGATTGAGATACAGTGAAGGCGTCGGCAGCCCGATACGCTTGCCACGAGTTACATACACTACTGATCAAGTCAGAGATGAGAAAGACCTGGCGGATCCGTTTGACAATCAGGGTGTGTCTAGTAGTATCAGAGATCAGTGATCGAAGAATATTCTCTTATCCACTTGTTATCCTGGTTATCGCGATCCTGGCAGATGGATCGAGAAAGCCACAGAAATGCACGGAAAAAAGATTTTGCTGGCTGCAGCGGCGTTAGCGCCGGAGTCTTGGCATCAGGCTTGGCGCCGGCCATGTCGATGACTCAGCTGCACGCTGATTAGTCATTGATCACACATGATTTCAGCATGATCACTTCCTTCGTGCCAAATACCACTGTGCTAAGGGTTTTATTACGATAGCGGCTACGGAGTACATACACGGAGTACAAGCACTTCAAGATGCAGAGTTGATTAGCCGATAGATGTCGGATAAATAGGACACGAAGTTAGATGTATGCTTAGTACTAAGGTACTCACCGGACGGCGAGAAAGCCTGGGTTTAGCCCGAGTTCATTACTAGTGTGGGAGGTCCACTGGTGATACCATATTACCATTACGCAGTAGTCATCCTTCTCCTACCCCTCCATATCCGCGGCGGCAACACTCTTTCTCCGGACCATTGTCTCCCGGCGAGATATCCGACAGTCGGCAATTGGAAGTTGCTTCTTTCCATGATGGCTTTGTTTGAGCAATAATCCAATTGTTCTGGTGTTGTTGAGCTTGCCGAGTAGGTGTTTGTGAGACTGTTGATGTTCCAGTGGTGATACCATCTACGTCATGCGGGAGACCCTGTCGATACGGCTTGCCATTCGGAACATACCATTGCATGGACTATGAGTATGGAGGCTACTTCTATTAAATACGTCCATGTAATCAGAGCACAGCATCCCACGCTGTATGGTGGAAAATGAAACTGTACCAGCGGAAATCGACTGCCCCGCCGTGGGTGAGCGAAAAAAACGGTCCCACCATAATAATAGATGACGGCAACGAAGACGAGACGCTGACTGACGATTCCGCTTCCTCCGTGAGTTCTGATTACTGACTCCGTCCAGCCCGGTCTCCGTGGAGGATCTCAATGAACTCTCGAGCATGTAGTTAGTTAAAGCAGCAGGCCACTGACTAAACAGACCTGCGTCTGGACGTGGAGGATTAGGCTTAGCAGATTCGATGTGTAAGAATTAATAAGAGCAAGAAGGCGTAGTCTGGAGAACCTAAGCAAGCCTCAGATAGGGCTCCTTCCTTCCCTGTTCTTGCCCGTTGTAACAACCTCGCAGCTGATTAATATTACCTCCTCCCTCCTTCCCTTTTCCCCCGACGACTCGCTGAAACTCTTTTTCCTCCTTTCTATTTTCCTCTCTCCCTCAACACCCTCCTCAACCATCCATTCCTCTTTCCTCATATCTCGATTACTCTGTGGATTAATTCTACAGCGTCATTCGACTATTCTCTTCTTCTTCTTCTTCTTATAAACAAACGTTGTTATATCTGTCGTCATGGCCGAAGCTGTGTAAGTGCCCCTCCATTTCCGCCAACTTCCCCGCCATCATCTATCAATCCATTGCCCTCGCTCAACGCGAGTTCAGCTATGATACTTTTGTCAAGCTTGGTCGCTAGAAGAAGAACTCGAACAATTTTTTCCTTCCGTTTTTCATGTTGCAATGCGTGGCCGTGGGCTCATCATGAGACTTGACGCTGCTCCACTTGCTCCCATCGCACCAAGCTCATATCTCATCAAATCTTTTTACATGATCAATTGACTGACTTCAGCGCGCGCCTGGCCGGCATTAATGTCGGCGCTCCGGCGCGGCCTGAACCTAGTGGTGATTTCGGCCTCATCGGTCTGGCCGTCATGGGTCAGAACCTGATCTTGAACGCTGCTGACCACGGTTTCACTGTTGTTGCTTACAACCGTACTGTTTCCAAGGTCGACCGCTTCCTTGCCAATGAGGCTAAGGGTATGTGATGTCTCAACAAAAGAGGATATATTGGAAGCTAACAAACGCAGGCAAGTCCATCGTCGGTGCTCACTCCATCGAGGAGTTCTGCTCCAAATTGAAGAAGCCCCGTCGCGTAATGCTCCTTGTCATGGCCGGTAAGCCCGTCGATGACTTCATTGAGTCCATCCTTCCACACCTTGAACAGGGAGATATCATCATCGACGGTGGTAACTCTCACTTCCCCGACTCCAACCGCCGCACTCAGTACCTCGCTTCCAAGGGTATCCGTTTCGTCGGTTCTGGTGTCTCCGGTGGTGAGGAGGGTGCCCGTTACGGTCCCTCCCTCATGCCCGGTGGTAACGAGGAGGCCTGGCCTTATATCAAGGATGTCTTCCAGAGCATCGCCGCCAAGAGCGACGGCGAGGCTTGCTGTGACTGGGTCGGTGACGAGGGTGCCGGTCACTACGTCAAGATGGTTCACAACGGTATTGAGTACGGTGACATGCAATTGATTACTGAAGTGAGTCTTTTGACCATTAGCGGGCTTCAAGTACTAACGATGGCTATAGGCCTACGATATCCTCAAGCGCGGTGTTGGTCTTACCCCCAACGAGATCGGTGAAGTTTTCGACAAGTGGAACAAGGGCGTCCTCGACTCCTTCTTGATTGAAATCACCCGTGATATCCTCAAATACAACGACGAGGACGGCACAGCCCTCGTCGAGAAGATCCTCGACAAGGCCGGTCAGAAGGGTACCGGAAAGTGGACCGCCATCAACGCCCTCGACCTCGGCATGCCTGTTACCCTCATCGGTGAAGCTGTCTTCTCTCGCTGCCTGTCTGCCATCAAGGACGAGCGTGTCCGCGCCAGCAACGTTCTCGGTGGTCCCACTCCCAAGTTTGAAGGTGACAAGCAGGCTTTCATTGACAACCTTGAGCAAGCTTTGTATGCTTCCAAGATCATCTCCTACGCCCAGGGTTTCATGCTTATCCAGAACGTACGTCTTCTTTCACCCGCTGCCCGTATATCAGACAAGCTAACTTTAAAAAAGGCCGCCAAAGAATACGGCTGGAAGCTCAACAAGCCTTCCATTGCCCTCATGTGGCGTGGTGGCTGCATTATCCGCTCCGTTTTCTTGAAGGACATCACCAACGCTTACCGCAAGAACCCCGACCTCGAGAACCTCTTGTTCGATGACTTCTTCAACAAGGCTATTCACAACGCCCAGGCTGGCTGGAGAGATGTTGTCAGCAAGGGTGCCCTCTGGGGTATCCCCACTCCTGCTTTCAGCACTGCCCTCAGCTTCTACGATGGCTACCGTACCAAAGAGCTCCCTGCCAACCTCCTCCAGGCCCAGCGTGACTACTTCGGTGCCCACACTTTCCGCATCAAGCCCGAGTTCGCCAACGCCACCTACCCCGAAGGCAAGGATATCCACGTTAACTGGACCGGCCGTGGTGGTGATGTTTCTGCCTCTACCTACATTGTTTAAGAAGTTAATTGCACATGATTATAACAGGCTCCAGAAATGGGAGAAGGAACAAAAAAGACTGTCATTTCCCAGGTGGAAACCATGCTTAGAAATTTGGAGAACGAACGTGTTTGCCGTGTATTTAGAGTGCTTATCTAGTGCGCACGTTCTTACGAACGACGACCGTATTTAATGATTGATGTTGATAACCTGATGTGCTGCTAAGTACGTAGACTCCGAGTGAAGGGATGGCTAACTCAGCTCGACTGTTCGATCAGCACTAGACCCGATTGGGCGGATCGGACCCTCTGGCCCACACCTGCCCGAACTGACAAAACCATTCAAGGACCAAGAATTTGATAGTTCTGACGACTCTCTTCTTGCGCCAACGTCGCATGTCCTCCTCCTCTACTACCACCAGAGGAGTTTGATTTCTCCCCTTTCTATACTTGCCACGACTTGTGCTTTTTCTTTTCTCTTGATTCATTTTCGCAGCTTCTGATTTAGCAAGTCTTTTCTAATTCCCTCAGCCCCCCTTTTCTTTCGTCGACGCAATTCTTCGTTTCTAGTCGCTCCTTTCTTGACAACGTTTCTTTCTTCTTTGACCGGCCTTTCGCATCTGAGCCGCTTTTTGCCGGAGTCGACGAACATTATAGTCGGAGTGTCGTGCAGCTTGGTGTCGGGTTATCGCTTTTGTGTCTCAGCCGACTAAGCAAGTTGATCCGCGTTTGAATATCGCGCGAAGGGACAGATATATATCGAGAATACCGCGTTTATACTATTTTAGAAGGTATAATTCAATGGCTGATGCTAAGCGCCAAAGTATGAGCGCCAAAACCCAGCAGGCGACGGGCTCTGGGGCAGCCACCGCCCCGTCCGAAGAAGCATTAAGCAAAGCTATCGGTGCACGGTACGTACTCTATTTAGATGACTCTGAGGCTCCGTGGACAGTTCTAATTGCTTCATAGCATCCGCATCACGACAGCAGCCCCAAACACATCCACCATCGAAGGTACCCTATTTACCGCCTGCCCAATAACGAGCCTTGTTGCCATCAACACCTCCACTCAAACCTCCCCAAACCCTACCAGCCTGAACCAGTCCGGCGATTACCACATTATACCTGCATCTCGCATTCAATCCTTCCAAGTCATTTCCCCCGCGCCAACAACTGTCGTCGATGGTGGAGCCTCCGCGCTCCAAGCTCTAGAGACCCGTGCTTTGAAAGCACGCGAGGCCAGCGCCGTAGCCAAGTTGCAAGAAGCAGAAGCTAGACGAGGTAAGGGTGTGACGCGGGAAGCACAGGATATCTTTGATGCTTTTAGCCGCACGATGCCTGCGCGATGGGACGGCACTAGCATCGTCGTTGCGGATGCCGTTGTTATCGCCAAACCTTATCGGGTGGATGATTGTCGGGCTCTGATCGCAAATGATTCTGCTGCATTGACTCGTGTCCGCAAAGTGGTTCGTACATCTGCATCGCCATTTTTTGTTTCCGACAACGTACTGACCTGTGTTATAGTTGGAAATGGAACGTAAGAAGATCGAACTTCGCAACGCAAGCGCCGCGATCGGGAGCACCAATCAATTCGCTCGACAGAACAGAGACCGAGTTGCAGTGCCCAGTCGCTTTGATAACTCACCCGTCCCAGCGCCGAGGAAAGGTGGTTAAACAATATACATGAATAGGGCTTACAGATCTACTTGCTTTGTCCATGCTGGTCTGTACAGTCACCTCGCTTCGAAAGTTAGTCGCATCGAAGCTCTTACAAAAGTATAGCTGAAGATATATTCTACCGCTGAGTGACACGAGCCATGATTGGGGGACGTCGAATATGATATTTTAACTATATTTGATGGATGGTGGAATGGAAACGAGCGAACCGACAGTACACAATACCTGCCCAATGGCAAGTACTGTAATATGGGTTGGTTCTTGGTCGCTGAACACAATTTTATAAGCTATGTGGTCTAATCTATCATGATATACGAGCCACTAGGGAAGAGAAAGGGAGAAGACAGAAAAGAGTCTTTTGTTTAAGACTAAATATACCTAGGTATCTGGAGGGCATATGAAGAAAATGAGAAACAAAAGAGTAAACATTCAACGATCGCTTCCTTATGTAACAGATGCCACCTGAGGTCACTGACAATCAAACCATAAAGCCATGAATTATTATCTCAAGATTATACTATCGAATTCTATCTCAATCTATTATCACATATAGATCCACTCTTTTCCTTTTTTTCCAATTTATTTCCCCTTGTTTCTCCCCGCTTAAGGCAGTTTAGCGACGAATATCAGGCAAATTCATCGCCGCACTAATACACGACAAATGACTAAACGCCTGCGGCACATTCCCCATCGCCTCGCCACTGATGGCCACTTCCTCGGAAAAGATTCCCAGATGGTTGGCGAAGGAGAGTACGTTGTCGAAGCTGGCGATTGCTTTGCGCCGGATGTCGTCGCCGTTGGGGAGGGTGTCTGTGTATTTTGAGGCCTGGGCGAGTGTTAGATGGGGGTGTATAAGGAAGGAAATGGGGGGTGGGGATGTACCCGGAACATGGACTCGATGGCCCAGAATGTGATCATAATAAAGGCTCCTTCGCGGCCGCCGACGCCTGGATAGACACGTAAGCAAGGGTTTGTAGAAAAGAGGAGGGCGAGGGAGGATACCGTCTTGAGCCTTCTCATGATCATATCTAAACACCATGCTAGCACTCGTCAACCCGGACTTCTCAGGTGGTTCCAGCACCTTGTCCAGCGTACTCAAAAACCTGCGATCGTTCGGCTCCACAAACAGCACCAACGGCGCAATCATGAGGGCCGCATCGACAACCTCAGTATTTTCGTAGCTTTGACAGAAGAATCCCTTCTCCTTATTGAATCCTTTATCCATGATTTCGTCGTACAAATCATCGCGCACGCGGATCCATTGCTGTTTATCTGGGCAAGGTAAAGTGGAATGCTTATCGGCCAGACGCACGCCGCGATCGAGCGCAACCCACAGCAACATTTTGGAGTAGAGGAAGTGTTGCGGTTTACCGCGGACTTCCCAGATGGACATGTCCGGTTCATCGCGGACTTGGATCACATAGTTGATCATGCGACGGATGCCGAGCCATTGATCGTACTGGATTGGTTTGGCGTGGTTGTTGTACATATAGATACTGTCCATGAGTTCGCCGTAGATGTCTAGCTGTGTATGGAAGGCGGCCGCGTTGCCGATACGGACGGGTTTACTACCGCGGTATCCGTCCATGTGGTTGAGCTCAAATTCCGGGATTTCGGAGTCTCCGCGAATCGTGAACATGATCGGCAAGAAGGGGCGGTGCTCCTCCTTTGTGTACTCTTTTTGAGCGAGAGGGGGGAAGACGCGGTCGAAGATGAAAGTGATGTATGCTTCGGCTTCTTCGTCGTAGCCGTTCTTGAGAAAAGCATACAGTGTGAAGGACGTGTCGCGGACCCAGGAGTATCTGTAATCCCAGTTGCGGGAGCCGCCGATGTTTTCTGGCAGAGAGAATGTCGGCGCTGCTATGACGGCTCCCGTGGGCTTGTAAGTCAACAGCTTGAGAATAAGGAGACTTCTCTCGACAGTCTCACGATAGTGGCCACGGAATGTGCACTTGTGGCTCCAGTCGGTCCAAAACTGGAACGTCTCTGACTCAAGTCGTGAGAGGTAAGAAGCAAGCTGAGTAGGACCAGGTAGAGCTTTCTCAGGACTATGAAGAACAAAAATCAGGGATTGTCCTTCCTGGATCTCCACGTCGCAGACAAGACCTTGTCCCAGATGTCCCGGCCTGTTCTCTAGGCGGTAAATAGCCCTGGGTGGGCCCTGTCCTTCTCTTCTGTTGTCCACCCAAATATCCAACTGAAGCCGTTCCTGGGGGGATTCAAAGTACACAGTCTGTAATTTGTTGCCATCATCCTCTGACTGGAGGTTACAGCGAACAGTGTGACCGTCCTGGGCGTAGTTGAATGCGGGGAACAATTCCATCTTGACACCCATGCTGCCTCGACTACATTCCACTCGACGAATGATGCCCGAGTGCTTGGCACCGGTCTTCCAGCGGTTCCCGCCTGGCTCAGTGCAGGCACAGTACCCGGACAAGTGTCTGTCAGACTGGGGGGACTTGGTGTTGGAAACGGGGAAGAAGTCCGTCAGACTAAGGACTCCTTGCTCGTGGATCCATCGAGTCTCCAGGATATTGGTATAAGGAAGATATCTCTGCTTACTCAGGGGCATCCCGTCATGGGCGACGCTGGCATGGATGCTAAAGTGGCCGCCCTTGTCCTTGTCTAGCAGCCGACAGAAGACTGATGGAGAGTCAAAGACGGGCCAACAGAGAAAGTCCATACTTCCATCCTTGCTGACGAGAGCAGCCGTGTGCATATCCCCGATGATGCCATAATCTTCGATTGCCTTGTATCCTGGGACAGTGGAAGGCATGTTGAGTCTATCGCTATGAAGATCTCACTGATCTGAGAGAACGGACGAAATGGATCTTCTGGGGGAAGTATGTGACAATTCGTACGGTTGGTGGAAGAATCTGGGCATTTCTCAAGATATACTATTCAGCATAGGGTGCCTGAAGACCGGGAATTCCGGCCAACGACGAGGACATGGCATCATCATAGCAACACAGCTCAAGGTGAGGAATAGGGGATGCATCTGGTTCTCCACTGATCACTCTCCGGAGGTTGATAGCCAACGATGGCTGGTGTGATGTGTGTAAATTCCGTGCAAGTGGGCCAAGAGATCATTGTCATAATCACCAGAATGCATTGCTATGGGACAACCATCGTTTGTACTTTCCTATCAAGCAGCATTCCATGAGGAATAGTTGACTTTCAGACCGGACGTCAGTTCCTGTCGTTCATTTTGCCAACCCTAATGCAGCACAAACAGCAGGCGGTGAGTTTAGCCATAACCCTAACGCCAAGACCTTGAGGCCTCGAGGCATCAAGGCATCAACCGAGTCCAAGCGCCAAGAAACACGCTAGTCCTCTTTGAGCTAATCGAGGCCCGCAGAATCGACCAATCAGCGTGCCGCAGCCAAGCCCAATGCTGTCTAAGGCCAAAGGGGCGCCCAGGATACCCCAGAGACGTAACAAAGCGTTATTGTCCTGCTTTTCCTCTAGTACATCATCCACCACCACACCATCCCCCGAGTCATCCTGCCTCCATTGTAGGTGATTGCGGTTCTGTTTAGTTGCTTGGTGGGCAGCAGTCACTCCTTGAAATTTTTCTTCATCTTTTGTTCTCTCTCTCCATCTAAATACCCTCCTGCCTGACCCCCTCTTTGACTCTATAAATCTAGCTCCTATCTATCGACGGCTAGACTTCGGCGCAATTTTGTTTTGTGTGACACACGACTCAGCTTGTTGCATCTGTGCAGTAGATGGTAGCAATCTCCCTGTCAATCAGCGAGTACAGGGGACTTTCATTTAGTATCGCCTTCGTCAACAGCGGCAATCTTGCATACCCCCCTATCGTCAAGAGTCAGACGTCAGATGATTGACCGGAAACGCTGAAATATACATCCGCCAAACCATAAAACAACATGGCGGTTGGGGCATCAAGAAATATCACAGGCCATCATAGACGCCGGAGTTCTGTTCTGACGGCCGGTTTGTCTCAGCTTCATCCAGTGTCGACGGATACCTACACAGACCGGGAAGGCCGTCTGAGTCCCAAAGAAGACGGACCCAATGGCGAGGAGCAGCAATCTCTGATTCATGACCATACTGATTCATCAGATTTATCGTCCATTGCCGAATCAGATGAAGATGACTCCGATGATGGAATTCACGATGACGAAGAAACCGGGTTAACCGCAAAGCAGAGAAATGAACGGCGGCGGCGGCGCAAGCGACAACGACGACGATTAGATGCGAAGATTGCAGGCGTCAAAGGAAAAACAAGCAATGTGGTTGCGGATAAGAACGTTGCGACGGCGCTTGCGGTCAATGCAGGGCTAATAGGTTTATGGTATTTATTTTCATTGTCAATCTCTATAGTAAGTCTAGAATGGCCCACTTGCAAAGCAGCTTTACTAACTGTTCAACAGTATAATAAGTGGATGTTCTCAGAAGATGATGTTGTCTTTCCTTTTCCGCTTTTCACGACCAGTTTACATATGCTCGTTCAACTCCTACTCGCCGCCCTCATACTCTATTTCGTCCCTTCGCTTCGTCCCAAACAACCGCCTAGCTCCTCTGAACCAATTATGACCAAATCCTTTTATCTTACTCGTCTAGTCCCGTGCGGCACCGCTACCTCGTTGGATATCGGACTAGGCAACATGTCCTTGAAATATATTTCTCTTACATTTCTTACCATGTGCAAGTCGTCAGCACTTGCTTTCGTTCTCCTTTTCGCATTTATCTTCCGACTGGAAACGCCCTCAGTCAAACTCATTTTTGTTATCGCTGCCATGACCCTTGGAGTTGTTATGATGGTCGCCGGAGAGACGGCTTTTGACGCTCGCGGCTTTGCTTTGGTTATTGCTTCTGCGTTTTTCTCGGGTTTCAGATGGGGTCTTACTCAGATTCTCCTGCTTCGGCATCCGGCAACTTCGAATCCATTCTCGACGATGCTTTTCCTCACGCCAGTGATGTTTGTCGCATTGATTGCGATTGCGCTGGGCATTGAGGGGCCAAATGAGATTATTGCAGGCATCAAAGCCTTAGCAGAGGCGCGCGGGCAATTTAACGGAATTGCGCTCCTGATTTTCCCTGGAATCCTGGCATTCTGCATGATCGCCTCGGAGTTCGCTCTTTTGAAACGTTCCTCTGTGGTTACTTTGAGTATATGCGGTATATTCAAGGAAGTCGTCACTATTAGTGCCGCCGGCGTCATCTTCCACGATAAATTGACACCAGTAAACGTCTCTGGTCTTTTTGTCACCATCGCCAGTATCGCAGCATACAACTACATGAAAATCAGCAAAATGAGGCGTGACGCACGACAAGAATTAGAGAAAAAGACGGAGGCTGAGGAATACAGCGTCTCTCCCGATTTAGGAGACTCGAACGACGAACATATCGCAATGAGCCAAGCCCCGAACCACGAAACATTCAACAACCACCACACCACCAGCAACTGGAATACCTACGAAGCAGATATCGACGACCAAAGTGCATCTAGCAGCGGCGAAGGCGACGAAAACGTAAACATCACACCTCGAAACGACGTCCGACGTGGCCGCTACTCATTCCCTGTACACGTCAGCGGAACATATACAGCACCTGGAGGAGGACTGCCAGCACAAGAACAACAGCAACCGCAATGTGTCCCCCATCCACCCATGAACATATCTGAACCTGCATCATAAACAGCGCGCTGTCATGATGTTTCAAGCAATAAGCGCATTGAGATACCATTTTCCTGTTCTCATCATACCGGTGTTTTGATTTACTACCTACTGACTGATTAGTGTATCATGCAAATCCTATACCCCCCCGGATATATATGTATTACATTCTTCTCTCCTGATCTATTGTGTATGTGTCATGCACGTTACGTTGCAATATGACAAATTTGTTTCCCTCTTTTCTTACTTCTGGTGTGTCGGTGTGTTGGTGATATAAATACTGATATTTATGGTGGATGTATTCTTTTCTTTCTTTTTGGGAAGGGTATAGAAGTTTCATGATTGTCGCTTATGGTGTTGTTGGGCAGGCTTGTCTAGATCAGATATTGATGGCTTCATTTTCAGTTCAATGCTGGGATGTACGAGAAGATAAGATTAACTAGATGGCTATATATGTACCTAGATTTGGATGATATCCGTTCTCTTTTTGAACATACTTTGCTCGTTAACATTTGAAAGATTGTAGCCATAAATCCTTTGCAATTGTCTATCCAAGGCTACGTACTCCTAACGTACTCCTATTTCTTCTTAAAGATCCCATCCAAACTCTTCTGCCCCTTCTCAAGCTCCTTCTGCTTCTTCTTCGCCTCCGTCTCGCGTTTCCGCTCATACTGCTCCTGATGTTTTTGTCTCTCTGCTCGTCCTTCCCCCGATAACTGAGTTTCCAGGTTACGAAACTCGGTGCTCTCAGGGTCCATGCCGATCAATGACTCGAGTAATTTGATCTCTCGGGCCCAAACACTTTTGTCTTCGACGAGCTTGTTCTGTGATGTAGGGGCTTTTCGTGCTTTTTTGGGTTTGGGGGAGTCGATTTCGTGATTGCTACCGCATGAGTCGTCGTCTTCATTGTCTTCCTTTTTTGGTTTGCTAGCAGCCTTACCCTTTGTTGGCGCGCTGGAAGGGATGGGTCGGTCAATAGGAGTTTCAAGGATCATGGGAAGTCCTTGAAAGCGTTCCTCGTTCATGATGTTGTGGAAGGCACGAAGACCTAGGAATCCAGTACCAATATTGGCGTGGAGATCACGCTTGCTTCCTTTCGGAGCCTTGGAGTCGTTAAGATGTAACGCTCGCAAAAATTTCAGTCCAATCTTATCGTCGAAATCCTGCATAAAGGATTTGAATCCTTCGGGAGATACCAAGTCATAGCCATATGAGAAACTGTGGCATGTATCAATGCATACTCCGATACGTGAGTGGTACTTTTCCGGAATATGTGAGATCACGGCTCCCAGCTCGGAGAGATCACCACCCAAGGTCGTTCCATGACCGCACATCGTCTCTAATACCGGGGTGACAGTCTCAGTTGCGGCCAGAGCTTTCGTTAATGAATTGGCAAGTCTTGAGATAGCCGATTCTGCGGTACTTTGGCCGGCTGCTCCTGGACTTTGAGATGTTAATGAGGGCATGCGCCACTTGCAGGATTTCAAACTTACTGAAAGTTGTAAAGTCTGATACCGAGCTTTTCGCATCTTTTCAGATCATCCAGGAAGGAGTCGTAGGCTTGTTTTGCCTTTGATTCGTCTTCTTGTGCCAAGTTCACAAGGTAGGAGCCATGTGGGAGGATATATCTGACTGCGGTCAGTCAAATTCATCCAAAGAGCATAGGGAAACCGACTTCGCTGCATCATATTCATGGTCAATGCAGAATTTCAGAAATTGCTCCTTATGTTCATCTTGCAGTGGTGGATTTTCCCATTTTCTTTGAGATTTTAAGAATAAGGCGAAAGCATTTCCACTGAGATAAATGTTTTTAGTTCCTGTCCCCATTCAATGTGGACCAAGAGAATGGTTGAACTTACCCTATATGCACACTGTTCAGGATGGAATTCTGTACCCCTGTCCTATGTTCAGTGATTGAAATGAGACATGAATGGAACTGACTAACCCTTCGCAGCGCTGACGTGAGCTCCTACAAACATCTGTAGCCCCCTGGTTCTCGCAGCTAGTGGTAACATCTCCGCTTCTTTCTCGGCCTTCGTTTTTCGCTTCTTCGTAGACTTTGCAGCAATTATTTCTTCTTCCTCAATCTCAGCCTCCTCCTTGATTCCTTTATCTGCTGCAATTGACAATTTTTGCCTCCCGATAGAAATCGAAGTTTCCAAGTCATCGCTTTCCAACAATTCCTCCTCCTTGACGTCCACGGCTGTGACCCTCGATTTGCTGTTTCTGACCTGCCTGCCTAGTTTTCTAGGTGTATGACTTGCGGATACGGGGGATGGAGGATTCTCGGCGATAGGTTTCGTGCGTTTGGATCTTCTCGGCGACAATGTACTCTCCTGACTCTCATCCAAAGTTCGTTTCTTGCTCCGTTGAGCTGGCGAGGAGACGGCACCGGAATTCAGACGCGAGATTCGTGTAGGCATTCTGAAACCTCCAAATAGCAAACAAAGTAGAAAAGTGCCAGTGATTATGGCAACTAGTTCACTTGCTGCAGCCCTTGGGATTGGGACAAAATTGAAGCTTGCTAGATCAGTAGGTTACGCCTGAGCTATGTTTGCGGAGTTAGCTTCGGTGCTCCATTCTAGATCTTCGGAGCGGAGACTAGAATTCAAGCTTTGATTGGTTCATAGTATGTATCAATTCGAGACCCAACAAGCTCTCTGTGGAAGCGATTAGTTGGCGGGGATAAGAGGCGAAGCTGATCAATTATTCTCACAGATCATAGCAGCCAAAATTGTAAAGCTCATGGACATCAGATCAATGACTGGGTGCGCAGCGTTTAAACTGTCTGATAATGCGGAATCACGTGACCTGTTGCCGCGGCAACACTAGGGCCGGCTGTTTGGTGTGCGCCTTCCCTTTTCCAACTAAGAAATAAATCTTGACCCTCCGTCAACACGCGACTTCGACTTCCCCTCAACCACGACACTCGACTCGACACCGGCAACCTTCGCCAGCGGCATCGATTAGAACTGAACTGAAACGACACGGCATATAATTTTATGTTGGTCTGTTGAAACGACTATTCTGGGAAAATCCGTGATAAACGACCGCCAACATGCCGGTCTCTGAAGACCTGATCAACTTCGACGTGATAGAGGCACAGAAGGAGAACGTCCAATCTCTTCCGGGCGGACGGTCTGCAAAAGCTCTGGCACAAATATTCTCATCCGGCAGTAACGGCGATAAATACAACACACCCTCACCAAATGACACGAGAACGTTGAACGACACGATTCGACAAGAATACGAGGCTGAGCTACAAGCAAGCGCCGACTCTGATGATCCGCTCGATGCGTATGACAGATACGTGAAATGGACGATAAATGCATACCCATCGGCACAAGCCACTGCAGAATCCGGGCTTCTGCCTTTACTGGAACGAGCAACCAAGGCCTTCCTCAACTCTACACACTATAGAAACGACCCTAGATATCTCCGGTTATGGCTTCATTATATCAGACTATTCTCGGACGCCCCGCGTGAAACGTTCTCCTTTTTGGCCCGTCACCATGTTGGAGAAGGCCTAGCGCTGTTCTACGAAGAATTCGCCAATTGGCTAGAGAGTGCGGGACGATGGGCTCAAGCAGAGGAAATTTACAAGCTCGGCATAGAACGCGAAGCGCGTCCTCAGGAGCGCTTACTCCGCAGATATGGTGAATTTCAGACACGATTGGAACAACGACCCCAAGGCAGCGACGGGCCGTCTTCCCCTGCTCTCCCGACTGTGCGGCCAGCCTTGGCGGCAAAGGCTGACCCATTCGCAACCACACGGGTTGCCGATCCTCAAGCACCTCAGCCTAGGACAACCAGCGGCCGCACAACTGCCAAGTCCGGCAAGCAGAAGCTGGCCGTGTTTTCCGATTCCGACAATCCAGAGTCTAATCAACCGCCAGTGAGCAGTTTATCGAAAGGATGGGATAGTATCGGATCGATTCGAGATAGGCGCAAGGAGAACGAAATGGAAGCCAAACCCTGGGTTGGTGAGACATTGAAGCAGGAGAAGAAGCCAGTGCCGGTTCAGAAAATGGCTGTTTTCAGGGATGAGGTGAGTCACGAGAGAATTTCTTTCCTTCTGGATTCCAAATATTTACGATCATAGGACTAATTGCTGGCATGACTTTGACTTTTTGTCTTGTATGTATCCAGTCAAAATCAAATGTGCAAACTGAATCAAATACCCAACCATCACGAAACGAAAAACCACAACATCACGTAAGAGAGGCCATAAACCCTCGGACTGGTAGGAGAGAACGTGTTTTTGTCAATTTAGAAGCTGTCTACCCGGACTATAAAAACCCTAACCATGAGGTTTGCTTCGAAGAGCTCCGAGCCGCCAGTCGTGGATGGCTGCAGAAAGACTGGTCAAAGCCGAAGAAACCGCTCAAGGAGATTCATACCAACGCTGCTGGACGATTACCATCCGATTTGGAAGAGGTCACGGATCGATCGCTTGCCCAAGATGTGAAGCAAAAACTTGTCCTTGGCGAATCACAGGACGATCACCGGGATAGGAGGTTATCCAAAGTCAAAAAGATCAAAGTCAAGGAGGTTGGAGAAACACAGACCAGTAAGTTTGCATCAAGAGGGTTGCTGGATGTTGTGAGCTAACATGAACAGTCAAAACCAACCTGGATTCTCCAACCGGACCAAGGATAAAGAAGAAGAATAACTCTGAGCCAACCATGACCTTCCACACTCGGGCAGCCACAGATGAGATTTATAGTATATTCAATCAACCCTTGAAAACTGAGACCGAAAATGCAGACCATGGCGACAGCTTCTTGGATAGTGAATACGAGGACGACGATTATACAAGTGGCGGCGAAAGCACCGGCACTGGCAGGATATCGGCGGGTCAAAGCGAATTCGACGACGACGAAACTAGAGGAGTTGATGATGATGAGTCAATTGACGACGGTAGTGAGCATGACGGCGAATGGACGGAATTCACTGCCAGAAAGCATATTCCCAACGTTTCTTCTGCAGATCACGGACTTGAGGAAAATGCGGATGAAGAAGACTTCAAGACCAAGTACATTCCCGAAATACCAGACGATTATAATCCACCTGTTGGTCCTTATCGGGACGCCGCGGTGATGGCTCAAAATCGACTCCCTTTTATGACCCCTATCATCGAGAAAACGGAGTCTTCTTTGCCCTCCTTTACGGCTGGAAGGAACCGACACTACGAGACCAAGACGCCCTGCAAGACCGTTCCTGAGGTTGATTTCATCCCGTCCGGCTCACCAGTCCAAGATTTGTTGCTTGCTACTCCCGACGCAGATGCAGTGACCACTAATGTCGGAGACGTTCAGTCACCCAGCCTCGGTGTGAAGACGTTACGACGAACCCCTGTCAAGCAGGTTGCGCCATTCGCAATTACCCACACCGATTGTATCATTAAAGATGCTCAATGTGATCCAAGCGATAGGGCAATTCGCAGCAAGATCCTCAAAATGATTGAGCCGCCTCTTACATCTTTCTCTGGCTACTATGATCATTCATCGAGCTTCGGAGCACATGCAGCAGATATCATGAAATACTCCAAATCCATCAAAAAGCCGACTAAGAGTGGCGAAAGACTATCTTCGACTCCTCCAGTACTAAGTTTCCCTGGTAGTGGCAGGACTTATGCGATCAGGCGTGAGCTTGGTGCTGGCGCTTACGCTCCAGTTTATCTTGCTGAAAGCATGGAAGACATCGACTCCTACCTTTCTGATAGCGAAACGGAAAGAAACAGCACTTCCCCCAGGGAAAAGCACAAGCGGAATATTCAGCGGCATAGTCTTGAAGCCATCAAACTCGAAACGGACCCTCCGAACGCTTGGGAATTTTACATGATCAAATTGACGCATGATCGTATCCGCGCTTCCTCTTACCACCGTCGCGCATCAGAAAGTATCGTGAAAGCACATGAGCTTCATCTGTTCAGGGACGAGTCGTTTCTGGTAGAAGATTACCAAGGACAAGGCACACTCTTGGATCTTGTCAATATTATCAGGACAGAAGCGATCACCAACACTGGAAACTCAGAGGCCGGCATGGATGAAGCACTCGCTATGTTCTTCTCTGTGGAACTGTTTCGGACCGTCGAAGCGCTTCATGCTTGCGGCATACTACATGGAGACATCAAGCCCGACAATTGTCTAGTTCGATTTGAAGGCAAAAAGAGCAGGTCGTCATTCCCGTCGCCTCCAACTGAATCTCTCCTTGACCTCGCAGATGAAGATGCCATAGCCGATCCCAGCGAAATTCACTATTCTGCTCGAGGACTTTGCGGCTGGCGAGAGAAAGGTCTAACCCTGATTGATTTCGGCCGAGGTATCGACATGAAAGCCTTCCGACCAGACGTTCAGTTCATCGCGGAATGGGAAATGAGCCAACATGATTGCAATGAAGTACGCGAAATGCGCCCCTGGACATATCAGATCGACTTGTACGGAGTTGCAGGTACAATTCACGCGATGCTATTCGGTAAATACCTCGAATCTGTCCCCGTCAGCAACGGACGCAACTCCTCTGGCGGACGCGATTCATTAGACGACGCAGATGCCGATGCAGAAGGAGATTTTGGAGTGAAACGATACCGCATCCGTGAATCGTTCAAGCGATACTGGGACCGGGACATATGGACCGACGTATTCGACCTCCTGCTGAACCCATGCACAGAGCGATGGACACGCATGGAGCAAGTAGGATCCCCCGAATCTACATCATCACTACCCGTCCTACACTCCTTGAAATACATCCGCGAAAAAATGGAAACCTGGCTATCCATCAACGCAGAGAAGAAAAATCTCTCCCTCCAGATCCGAAAACTAGAAGCCCATCTATCCCGCAGACGCGAACGATTAGAAAAGGAGCGATGAACCTTCCCCTCTTATACACTTTCATACGAAGCAAAATCATGACACTGTCATTATCGCATTCCACATCCCCTTCTTTCGAATATGTATTTTATTTTAGCATTTTTGTTGTTTGTCTGCAGTCCAGTACATACCGATATCCCGATATACCCCATCTCATGCATGTCTACGACCTTTCTTTGTTATGTTTATACGTTTAATTCTATACAATTGTTACAGTTTCACCTCATTCCATCGATATCCAGTCCAAACACGCAAACTCCTCCATGCATGTGTCGAAGGAGGTCTTACGACATCCCTTGGGACGAATCAACTTCTCGTTTCTTGCCGCTCAGGGTTTATTTAACTGCCTAGGTAGGTAACACTTACGAGACACGAAAGGTATCACAGACCTCTGTAAGTGTACGGAGCAGTAATAATCTTATTCTCTAAATGAAACACAAGACAAGAATAGAATCGAATCGAAAGAAGTCAAAAAAAAAAAAAAAAAAAAAAAAACATCGACAAAGTTCTGCTGCGTAAAAAAAGACAACAAAGACGTCAACAAAAATCCATCACATCATCATCATGATTCATCATCTATAATATTTAGATGCAAAAAGAAAGAGAAATAGAAATAGAAATAGAAAAAGAAGAAAGAAAGGGCAATTGTCGCGTCATCCTTGTTTTGTGGCTGAAGACAAGAATGATGATTTCGATTGTCCTCGAACTTTTTTGGGTCGTTTCGTCATGAATTCATTCATCAATTGAGGTCTTGACAGGCCTCGGGCAAATGGGGAAAGAAATGTTGAAAATTTGATCAGTGACGCGGGACTGTACACTAAGTGAATGAATGAATGAATGAATGTGTTCATATGTCGAAAAGTTGAGGGAATGTTTGAATATTTGACGAGAATGAAAGAAAGGTTGAAAGAAATAGAAAGGAAAAGAAAAGAAAATTGTTAAAGATAGTGTGGTGTCGAGATGACCGAAGTATGTCTGTCTGAGTGGGGAGGTTGAAGTATGGGGTTTCCAATCAGCAGGTCGTCCGAATCCTGATGGTATTTGCGATGAGGATTGGTGATCGTCTAGGAAGACCTTCTGGAATGTAATGGCTGAAAGAAGAAAAGAAAATTTGAACGAAAGTAGTTGATGTTGGCATTCGACCGTGCTGGACGCTGAATTGTCGTGCGTCCCTCGATCGTAAGGCCAACATGTAGTGCAATGCGTCACGTTGATCAAGGCATAGCGAAAAGAAATTGGCGTGGAAATCAATAGGCGAACTAGTCATAGCCGACGTGAGTATCATAAGAGCTTCTAACAAAGATCACCAAACGCTTGAAAACATTGAGTCGATAGAAATGTTGGTCGAGGTGCTGTTCATCCGGACGAAAGTCGAGAAGGTCGAGACGATCCGAATATCGAATATTAGAAACAAACATTTCGAAGATAAACCAAAAATCGCAAAAATCTTCGTGGTTCCATACGAACTCGTGTCACATGATCACGTCATCAGTCGTTAAGTCGTACTTCGTTCTGTTGCATGTCCGAAGTCATAATGCATCCGAAAAAGGTTGAAAGATAAAAATAAAATGCTATACATTGAAAGAATCGAAAATGGTTGGCAAACAGCCCAGTGCGGCCTCGAAAAGATGCGTTACTATGGCGATGTTAGTGGATCGTCATGACGGAAGTTTCCAATATGGTCCTCATACCATTAATTCTTGGTGTATGGCAAATTCAGAATTTGTCGCCGAATCCTTTCTGCATCGCTAAGTCCTTCCTCAGTAGGATCGTACGGAAGTCCACCTGGGGCTACTCGAGATTCCGTAGCAACGATTTCACCCTGATGGTGGAGGTGAACTTGTGACTTGATCGAGGAATTCATGAACGGATCAGACAAGGACGGGGCATGTCTAGGAGATCTGGGATGTAAACGTGGGGCGGATTCAGGTTGAAATGGTGAACCAAGACGGCGAATAGTCTCGGCGCGAGGGCGAAGGAAATCCTGAGGGGCTTGTGATGAGCTGGCTTGGTTGCCTGGGAAAGTAAAGGGGGATGTTGGTGAGAAGAGCTGTTCAATGCGTTCTTTGGAACTAAAGCCACCGCTAGTTGTGTTACCACGATTGCGAAGTCGTACACGCCGCTGGCCGTCTTTCAGTTTTCCATCCCGAGCCAAGTCCCGAATACCACGCTGGATATCACCCGGGTTGGGACTCGATTCCAGTCGATGGTGTGCTCGACGTTTGTGAACGCTTGAAGGAAGGTCCATACGAGGAGGTGACCTCAATCTTGATCCAGCTACATGAATGGTGTCTCGCCTTAGCCCGCGAGTAGCTGCGCCATGAGCTTCGCGACGTGAGGTTTCAGGGCCCCATGTATTATACATGAAAGGAGACCCAAGACGGGGGAATGGTTCCTGAACAGTAGGAACATGGCTTGGAATGACCGAGGCCGGGTTGGAACCTTGTTCGGGTGGTTGCATGGTTTCAATGGGTTCAACCGGAGGAGCCAGCTGGATAGCGGGTGTTTCAACGGCGCCAAAATTTGCAAAATCGGTTGGCAAAGAGCTCGAAACAAGCGACACACCGAGATCGCGTGTCATGAAAGTAGTTGATGAATTGTGGTCAATTGCTGGGCCAACTGGTCTTCGGGATGGTGCTGTGAAGACATCCAGGAACGGTGAAGGACTACGAGATTGCAGCAAGCGCTGGTAATGAGGAGCGATCGATAGTTTCCGTTTGCAAAGAAACTTAAGTCGTCGTCGTGTAGCTGCTTCGGATCTTGGCCAACGAGGCAAAGCCGGCTTTTTGGCAGTAGGTGTACAGCTTCCACTCCTGTCTTCAGAGGTGATTGACTGTTCATTGTCGGCAGATATGGACACTGGAACGACGTCGACAGATTCCTGTTCCTTCCTTGACTTTAGCCGAGCCCAAGTCTTCTTCGCTTCTCGTGCAACCCGATGTGAGACCCCGAGAGGCGGAAGGCTTCCGGGAAGAGTTTTGAACGGAGTTGTCGTAGGATCCTGTAGGTACATCTGATAAGTATTCCACAGATGGTTGTCCATATCTGCCGTCCACCGTGCCTTTCTTTTTGGCAGGTCTGCCGATTTCCCACGGTTGGGGTTGCTACTGGGAGGCGTCTCGAGAACATATTTGTTCGTATCAGTAAGCTGGAAGCTGAACGGGTCGTATATCTCGCTCTCAGGACTTGTGCAGCTACCACCAAGAGAAGGCTGGGTAGTGTATGTTTCAATAGAAGAAACAGAGGAGTCGGATGCTCTCGAGCTTGGCCTCTCAATGGGATCATCTTCGACATCGTTTGTAGGATCGGGTGTAGCACGGGGGAAGTTGAAAGGCTCTGTACGAATCTGCGCTGGAGGTGTCTTGAATTCCATACGTCTCAATGCTGGTACTTGTAAATATTCGGACGAGACAGACTCAAAGGTTGTGATGTCGGGCTCAGACATAGTATCCGATACTGGAAATTCGATAGAAGGTACAGGTACATCGGGACGACTGAGGTCGAATATGTTTGGTTCGGCAGACATGGTTGAGAATATGCTAGCATGACTGTCGAATCGTGGCCGTCTGACGCGATAACTTGAATGACGAGGAGGAGGGGGAATCTGCGGTTCGACCCTAGGGTGTTCTGGAGTTCTGGGGAAGGATGATTCGATCGAAGAGAAGGTGAAGCTCTTGGGAAGAGTTCGAGATAAGCCCTGACGCTCTTGCGCCATGGCTGCGACAATGATATATTTGTCGAGGGTTGGATCGCAGGTTCAAAGTCCAAATTGTGACCCAATACACTCGCTGTTCACTTGGTCGTTCAATGGTCAATGCAACATAGCTTGTCGTGTCCTTTGTTGCCGTTCCGTAATCACAGGATTATTATGTCGTATGCTTGTTCTTTCGGCCCCTTTCCTGTTGTGTCCAGTGTTGTAATGCCCAATTGCGACTTGTCGAGTACAGTTCCAATTGCCAGCTAGTCCGATCGAGGTTCCGTTATCCCCGGCACAAGGAGTTTCTAAGCGCAGCGAAAAAAGAAAATCGTAAAAAAAAGAAATGGAAGGGAATGATGTTATCGCGAAGGAGATATGACAGTAATGGAATAGAATATCGGTCGTTGTCGTGGAGGACACTCCTATCGATACGGAGTTCGCAGTGGTGAGTTGAGTTTCCCAGCCTCCCCGGATCGCATGCGCTTATCGATTACCAAATGATCCACGCGAAAGCGATAACCTTGACAAGACAGTCCAAAAACTGACGATTCACCAACACACAAACACACAAAGGAAATGAGATGCTGACCGTCGGGGGAAAGGGGGAAAGGGTAGGGGTAGGGGAAGGGGGGACGACGTTGTTGATGGGAGGAAAGAAAGAAGAAGAGAGGAAAGAGAGAGATGAAGTCGGCCGCTGGCAGAATGGGAAGGAACGAATCTCGGGGGGAGGAAAGCGCGGCCGGACAGGGGAACAGAGGAAGGAACCAACGGACGACGGAGCCAGTGTGCTCTTTCCTAAGAGGCCCGTCCAGTGTCCAGGCGGGCGAGGCGCCACTCACCGCCCGAGTCTCTGCCATTTCCTTCTGCTTAAGCCTAACTAAACTAACCACTCCTCGTCTAGCGAGCCCGCCAACTGTGCTAGTTAACGACTGTTCACCCTGCTAACTCACTGTTGTGCGGTGGAGCCACCAGGATCTTGTCCAATGCTATCTAGACATGAAAAATTCTACGGAGTACAAACGTATCAACGCACACGTCTACGCTCAGTCAGGTTGACTGTCAATTCCATGCTCTATTCTGGTTACCGCCAGCCTCCAAGCCGGGGGACAGACAGCCAGACCAGAACAAAGGAAAACTAAAGACAAGACAAGACAAGGTACGACGCTAGTAAAGTGAAGATTGAAAACCACATCGAGATCGTCTGGCAATCTTGAAGGCGCTGGTAGCGCCAAAGCGGTACTATTAATGTGCAGTGTACTGTACGTGCACAGGACATATTGGCCAATGCAGATTGCACATCGAATGAGGATCGCTCGTTCCGACAGTAGCAGTCATTCGCAGACGGGAGTGCCTGGTGTCGGAACAACGGTCATGCCTAAGGCCCTAAGGCCTAAGCCTGCGAACGCTGGTGACAGAACGACTAGCGCAATGATAGCAAAGTTTGATCTCCAAGTCTAACCTTCAGTGCTCTACAATCTACACCGTCTTCTCTACGGAGCGTGTAGTTACAATGTAAGGACACTCGGGCTTTAGCCTTGAGGGCTTGTCTACGTGCTGCAGTCTGTACTCCGTGCTTTACATTCCGCATATAGCATCGAATCACGTCCATCGGCATTCCCAACAGGTGAGAGCGCCATGCACGTATATGCCTATGGCGTTTGCGACAATCACGAGAATTGAGGGGGCTGGGAAGCCCCGAATTTTGAGTGATCCGCTTGGACTTTGAACGATGGAGTCATGGCTGTTAAATTACAAGCCCAACGAATCATGTACCCTTGGATGGATCACGTGTATCAGTCCATACCAAGTTACAAGTCAAGACGGCCTGAAATTATACCAGGTGATGTTAAGTCACAAGCGCGAAAAGTGGAGTTTCTATGCAGCGGTTCACCTAATCGGCGCACCGCGATTCTACAATGTACATCTTGGATGTCGGATTGGGTATGGACGGTTCTACCAAGGTACTGACCATCAACTGATCTGGGTACCAGCGATGTGACCGTAAATATCCATGAGCATAAATGCAGCCGTTGACTTGCCTTGCTCAGAGTATTTTCGATGTTGGGCAATGGGCTACGTAGCCGCTTAGCTATATTTAATGCGCCGTTGACACGCGGTCGAGGCGCTCCACCTGAATGAGACAACTCATATCGAGCGATAAACAAAGCGAGCTGACAGTGACAATCTATTCTCGTTATCTCAAGTCCTACGTAGGAAATGTTAGATCGAATCTTAATAGCAATTCTACTAAGATAACGTCTTCGGCACGGGCCGTGAGAAAAATTTTGATAGGAAGACACCTCCAAAAAGAGAGCGAAAAAAGCCGAAAAAGGAAAGAGCGCGTGTTTTGCAGGGTTACGCGCTCATGACCCCGCAAACGCGTCCGTGCGCGCGTCAATGTAATCAATGTAATCTTTCCGTATCGATAATCGCGTCTACGTATTTTATTTTCGCCTAGCCCTAACTACGGAGGACGTACTGCGCAGCCCACAGCTCCGCCGTGCTAATGCATAGACTCCCAAGTAAGCTTCCAGCTCGGGTTCAAAGTGAAGCAAAAATACGTACGTACTTATAAATACCTTGCGTGAATTGAAACAGTTGGGAGAACCTGGGACTGTGGCCGCGTTTTCGGCCTATCAGGGATTCGCTTCGATGTTGTGGATCGGTTCATTGGGATAACTGGGACGGAGGTTCGATCACGGACGATCAGCGATGTACTCCGGAATTTTGCGTGCTCAGTTGGTTCATTTCTCTTAAACTATCGTGATAAGGAAGCTGACAAGGTTTGTCTGTTCTTTCGCTCTCTACGTACGTAGTCGTACTGCGGATTCAAACTCCGTTGCCGTGCGGAGACCGTCATCCGAGAGCAGCAACGGGGCGATGTGATGTCAATTCAACAATCGAATCACCTCGCCTCGACTCATCAAAGAGTCACAAAGAGTCAAAAACCAAGTTTGATTCCACTCCGAGTTTCGAGTACTGAAACCCCCACATATTTCACGGTGGACCGCATGCTGTACATATTAGTACGTACATGTACATGCAGTTTGATATCGGGCGTATATCCAGCCCTTACCTAACAAGAGCAAGTACGTACGTAGATACAAAACAGGCGCCATCAATCCGTAGACTCTGAGCACTGTGATTTGTGGATTGCGTATATGCAGTCACTGCAGTATGTAAGCACCAGCTGATTTCGAGTCTACTCCACTCCGCCGGGCATCAAACTTCCCTGGTTGGGGCTACGTGGGAATTGTTTGGCGTAGCTTGACAGATTTGGTCATCAGGCCTTGGAAATTGGTGAAGGGAATCTAAAATTAAGGAATGCGGAGTTTGAGTTTGTAGACAGGAATGTGGACTGAATCATGCGGAACTGAGTGATGACTTCTGTCTAACCCTAGATGATCTCACTTCAACAATTGACAAAGCAGTACGTTCTCCTAGAGTCAGCATGATTACTTGAACTTGTTTACTTGACGCAATAAACAACACATGATTGCCACCATATGCACAAAAAGCTCTCGAGGTATCAGCCCAACAACACATCGCCAAGTTGTCGCTCATATCCACCGGCCGTATTTCCTTGTACCTACCGCATGCCAGTTCGTAAAAACCTCGAACCCTGCGCTCCGTATTGGCTAGAGGGCACGAAAATCATCACACAAAACAAGCAAGAATATTGGGGTCTGCATGCTACAGTACTAGCTTTTGTAACATTTGGCCAATAGAATTTATGGGCGTATTCTTATTTTTCTGATTTGTGGGAAATGGGTTGTGCTAGTTGGGATTCTGGAGTTGTGCGGGCTGTCTTGTTAGGCAGTTGGACAACGTCAGGGTTGTGCATGTTTTGCCAAGTAAGGATGGTTCCTGTCGCGATTATATCCAAGTATTCAGCCACGATCCGAGTCATTTGAAGATGTTGAGAGGTCACGTGCTCATCGATGCCCCAATGCAGCGATGCGGACGGTTTGTCCAATCAGAATATATTTAAGTCGGACCCACTGTAGACAACCAATCAAATGCATTGAAATTGACTGGTTTCGTCAGAGCGTTGTTCTTTTATCGAAGTCAATACGGTATCAGTCCACTATCAGTCACTTGTCTTTGATTCTCTCCCCGTCTCTGATTCTTTCTAGCACCGCAGCGATCTTGTATATAGAAAAAGACAGCAGTATACCAATTGCATTTTCAGCCTCTCTTTGACCGCTACATCTTCACAACATCTTAGCAGAAGCATCACCATGGGAGACGTCGGAGTCGTGGTGGACCCCGCAATCGACCCAACATCACCTCCAACATCGCAGGAAATAAACGTCCTCGTGACGGGTTTCGGGGTGCGTACACAATTCTTCTCCTTGCCTTGATCACGTCCTTGCATCTTTGTTTACTACTTCTTCTTTGCCTTCGGACCCTTATTCGACGAACCATACTAATCAGCATAACGTACAGCCATTCAGAAGCTTCGACGTCAACGCATCCTTCCTGATAGCACAATCCCTCCCATCCTCATTCACCCTACCCCCCAAAGAAAACCAAATAATCAGCGGGACCTCAATCCCATCTCCGCGACAAGTATGCATCCACGTCCACCCCGAGCCCATCAAAGTCTCCTACGCGACCATCCGCGCACAACTACCAGTTATCCTAGATGACTACTCCCGCGAACACAACGGCACCCGGCCCGATCTGATCGTGCATATGGGCATTGCATCTACGCGGCCTTACTATTCCGTAGAGACGCAGGCGCATCGCGATAATTATCGGATACCGGATGTAGATGGCCGGTCGGGATATCAAGACGGCGAGAAGATATGGAGAGCGAAAGGGTTCCCGCCCATTTTAATGCCCGGTCCTGCCGAGGATTCTGTCTCTAGTCGTGGGGATGGTGATAATGCTCAGACATCAGCACTGAAAATGGTCCCGTATCCAGCCAACGAACATTTTCTGCAGGTTTGGAAATCTCTTGCGCCGGCCGATACGGACCTGCGAACTTCGAATGACGCCGGCCATTATGCGTGCGACTTTATCTTTTATACGAGTCTTGCGCAGGCTCTGGAAGAAGGTCGCGATAGGTCGGTTGTGTTTTATCATGTGCCCGTCACCACGGATCCGGCGAGTATAGAGTTGGGGACCAAGGTTGGTGTTGCTTTGATTAAGTCTATGATTAAGTGTTGGGTGGATGGGGAGTGATCTTAACATGAGTACGAGTATCATGTCGGGAAGCGTGCTTTATCTTATCTGTTTGCTATCTGAAGGCATTTAGCAGTGGGGATGCGTTATACATACATTTTACATGTGATTGGAATGAATATTTTTTGCATATACGTTCTTGCCTTGCTTCTTGTTATCGAGTTATCAATTGATTGTATATATGTCTTTGTTTACTAGAAATCACGATAGTTACTTCAACCGTTACTTCGACGCCTCAACAAAGAGAGGTCTGCAAAAATCACTACAACATGCTGTCATACTCACCACTAAAAATACAAATAAACCGATACATCTCTAGTCCGTATACAACATTGAACCAAAGGAACCATTCCTCTCAAGAAAATTCCTCGCTGCTATACATGCCAGCAACTACGGCCTGTGATTGGTCAATGGACTCCGCGGTGTAGAGCCTCCGCTGTGGGTCCAGCTCTTGTGAATCATCCTTGAGATTGTTTTTCTGACTTCTTTCTTCTATCTCCGTACGTATCTCGGAATACAATTTCTTGTGCTGTACTAGGAGTCTCAGCTCATGAATAATGAGTCATTGCTGGTAAATCCTGATCCTCTGTCGAGTCTGTGGAACAAGCTCTGCCTGAATATATATCATTGGTCATCGCTCAGCCCTGCCGTTGACATCTCGCAAATCAGAAACCAACATCAACATATATAGAGCCGCCACTTTCGAAGATTCATCAATATATCAACACATAAAACATTGAGCATGAATCTCGAAAATATATCTATCCGGGGCCTGACTCTCCCCCCATTTACAATCATCTGCGCCACCGCCGTGGTCATCATATCATGGATCGTGGCAGCCTTTGCGCCAACACAGTTGCGCAAACTCCAATCAACCTCCACACTCAAACGACTTATCACCGGTCAATTTCTGGGTAGGCGAAAAGTCTACGAAATCATTGAATTGCGATTATACCCCGTCAAATCATGCCGCGGCATCTCCCTCCGCAAAACAACCATGCAAATGCACGGCTTGGATCTAGATCGCCAATGGATGTTCGTCGACGCCGAAACACACGACTTTTTAACAATCCGGCAAAACCCGCGCATGACTCTCATCAATACCGCCATTAGCGAAGATGGGAAGCAACTAATTCTCAGCGTGGGCGATGAGGAGGAGCAAGTCATCATTGACGCCTACCCAACCCACGAATGGCTAGCGCGCAACCTCACCCTCATCCCCGTCAAAATCTGGTCTGACAAAACAGACGGCTACATGTACGGCCCTGACGTCAATGGAACGTTCTCCCGATTTTTGGGCCAGGAAGTGGCGCTCGTCTACAAAGGTCCTACGGACCGCATCCTCTCCACAAACGCGAAACCAGAGCTTTTGGGTCGGCTCCAGTCTACGTATTTCCCGGATCAGATGCCGCTGCTGATTGCTTCGGATGCGTCGATTACAGAACTCAATTCGAGATTGACGCAAAAGGGTGAGAAGGAGATTACGATTGAGCGGTTTAGGCCGAATATTATTGTGAAGGGGAATAGGGCTTGGTCGGAGGATGAGTGGCTTACTGTGCAGATCACTCGTCCTCCTTCTGCGCCGAATGAGGAGGCTGATGCAGTCAAGCCGATAGTGATTGACGTCGTCGCTCGCTGTGCGCGCTGTCAAGTTCCTAATGTCGAACCTACGACTGCCGAAAAACACAAGCACGAGCCGTGGAATACGCTCATGTCTTATCGTAGAGTTGATGAGGGCTCCAAATACAAACCGTGCTTTGGGATGCACAGTGTTCCCAGGAGTGAGGGCGAGATTGAGGTTGGGATGCAGTTAGAGGTGTTGATGGAGACTGATAAGCATAAGATTCTTCATTAATCTCTAGTTGGGTTTGTCGAAGTATGGAAGGTTGCTATCATACGGCGATTCTCGGTCCCTTGAAATGGAATCTTATGTACCGATACGTATTGACATCTATAACGCCTAACTCAACAAATAACAAATCGAACAAAAGACTAATTCTTCATACTTTTTCCCGCATTCACACACCAATTATTCCAATCCGTAAAGAAGCCCGGCTGCACATGACACTTATTACTCAACATCTGCGCCTTCCTCGTCTCCGCATAGATATCCACAATCCGGGAAATGTTCTGCTTGTCCTGTGCCACGAGAACCTTGACGAGGAAAATACTTGTCTGACTGGCTGAGGTCGAGTGTACTGCTGGTCCGGAGATCATTGCTTCTTTGTGGATGGCGCGGAGGAGGTCCCAGACTGGTTCGATTGTGTCTTCTTCCTCGCCGTTTTCGGCATTATCAGTGGATAGTGAAGGGATAGCGCTCCCCTTGCACAGACGAGTATATTCACGCAACACCTCACCCGCCCTCTGCGAAATCTGCTTCACACTCGATTTCCGCGTCAACCTCAACAACGGCAAAATCAGATCCAGCGCAAGCACACTCGTATGACACTTCTTGACATAAATCTCGAGTAAATCCAACACCCGGTTTTTGAAGTTGGTCATTGTCTCCTTTGCGTCTTGTTTGTCCTTCTTTTTGGTCGTTGCTTGTTGTCGCGCTTTGAAGACTTTGACGAGCATTTCGTCGACTGCTTCCATTTCGTCGTCGTTCATGTCTGCGTCTGATCCAGAATCGTCGTCGTCACCGGGATGAGAGGTGCCGAGGGCTTCGGCGAGTTTGGCGTCGAAGGCGGCGAGGTCTTCTTCGTCTTCTTCCTCCTCTTCATCTTCGTCGTCCTCGTCATCATCATCACTGTCGTCTTCGTTAACGTCCATTACTTCCACGTCAGAATCGAGGCTATCTGCATCTTCCATCTCCTCGTCTTCATCCTCATCATCATCTTGATGATCAAACATCTCCTGTTGCCCAGCCAAATTCTCCTTGACCTCAATCACCGAAATCAAAGACTGCAATCCATCGGCCGTGATCTGATCCGCAAAAACGCCAAAGACCTGCTCACTCATACGACGGAACAACTTCGAAGGCTTTGACGCGAAACTCAAGAGAATTTCTACCAAAGCATTAGACGCATCGGATCTGTCCTCCTTTTTGGATTTCTTGTCGCCCCAGAACTTGGAGTAGCAGAATGCGAGTTCGTCGAGCATGGAGACGGCGTCTGCGTCGCCGTTGTAGACTTGCAGGATGGTCAGGGAGTAGACGAGGCGGAAGGCGTGGATGCTGGCGTCTTTGACCTTGTCGTCTTGTTTGACCTAGGGATCATTAGTATCAGGCTGTAAAGGCTATAAGAGCAGGTTATAACTTACCTTGCTGGAAAGCTTCTTCAGCGACTTGAAAGCCGCGTCCACAGACTCGGCAATAGTCCTATCAATCTCGATAATAAACTTGCCGTATTCTTCCGACTTCTGGAGGTCACGAATCTGACGGACAACAGCATACGCAACTTCGGCCGGGTCTTGAATGTTGCTAATCAGACTGTTCAAGCAGCTGTTGATCCTATTGCGGAACAGTTCTTGAGTAGCTGAAGAAATAGCTGGATTGGCACCTCCTTGTTCACCCCCAAAATAGGCATAGCGAACCAAGATTGAGAGGATATACTGCAAATCGGGTGTATACTCTTCACCAGCCGAGCTTCGAGTTCGGGCAACCGACACGAACAGATCTGTGAGGTACTGACGGCTCGAAGCAGCCGCTTTAGCCTCCTCTACTCCCGGGGTGGCAATCAAGCGCTCCAAACGTTCAATAATCTTCTGCAGTGATTCCGCGTCGGCTTCAAGAACAATCTTTTCCACGGTCTTGGTCTTCGTAATTTGATCGAATTGTAACGACCCAGAAAGGAGACCCTTTACTGCGACTGAAGCAAAAGATGGCTCTTTTGATACGCGCTTTTGGATTGTCTTGGCCGCTTTGACCGCCATGCGATGAAGGTATCTGTCTTCAACGGCGAGTTGGTTCATGAGACATCTAACGACGTTCTTGGTGAAAATGGCTTCTGCACGGTGGAGGGTGCCTTCGTCGATGATTTTCATGAAGAGTAAAAAGCCCCAGTATTTGCGTTCATCGGAAGAGGCAGCGGCGAACAAGCCGTCTGCATAATTGTCAGACGGATCCTTTTTTTGGCAATCATGTAGAAAGAACATACCATCAACAACCTCTGTCCAAAACTCGTCGAACATAATACGGGACGATTCTTTGCCCTTCTTGTCCTTCTTCTCCTTCTTGCCCTCAGATTTAGAGTCCGCGAGTCTACTCAGAACGGCATCCCAAGCAAAATTTAACCTCGAATTCCAAACACCCAACGCGGCAGACTGATCCTCCGCCTCAGACACCTGCTTCATAATCTTCGCAAGCGTGCGCCTATCATGGCGATCAAGCGGATCATTATTATACTTCCAAACATCCTGCGGCAGCTTCGCACTGGGGAACGAATCCTGAACCAAAAGCCACATTGCAACACCCTCCGGCGACTTCACGAACCCGTTTGAGCTGATGATTTCAATCATCTTTTCGCAGTATCTGATGTCAGCCTTTCGGGTTGCTAGTTCGTGGAGTGCGCGATAGAGAACCCAGCCGGATTCTTCTCGTAGCCAGGGTTTGGCATTGCCGATGTCGATGATTATACCTACGACGGTGTTCCATTCTTCGAGTGGAACGCCGGGTTGGAATAGAATGTGAGATTTGATGATGGCTTCGGCTCCAAAGAGTCTGCCAAGATAGTAATCTTTTCGCTCCTGTAGGAGTAGTTAGTGAAATGTAACCACTAACGTAGCGAGAAAACATACTTGACCAGGCTCACTACCCGAAGGATCCGTCACAGACGCAAAAATCTTAACCGCCTCCGAAACGTTCACTTCCACTTCCACTTCCACTGCCTCAGCAGCAGCAGCAGACTGCTTCTCCGCAAACACCTGCGCAAGCACCTCCGTCAAAGCAATTGAAAACCCAATCCGCGCCGCTTTCCTTCCACTGCAAAGACCACGAAACAGTCTCTGAAGCGCCTTTCGCACCTGATCTTCAGTTGGCTTGCTCTCTGGCGTGAAGCGCGAGACTAGCTCATGGGCAGCTTTTAGTCGGACTTCATCTTTTTCATTGGCGAGGTCTTCGTAGATCTCGACTTGTTTGACGTCGACGTTGAAGGGTTCGCGACGGCGTTTTTTGGAGTGGGGTTCTGTCGACATATTCAAACTCTTCGAGACACGGAGAGATCGAATTGATCTCTTGTGTCTGGTTGAAAATTGTTTGAATATGGTTGATTTTGGATGAAATGTTTTGGCGCAGAGAAATTTTGAATTTTTAAGCTTCCCGTCAACAGCTTACGAATCAGGCTTAGCGCGGTTTCTTATCGATTGTGATTAGGGTTATTAGGGTTATCTAACTTCTTGTCTATTAATTCAACAATCTTACTACATCACCTCGACACAATCTGTCTGGTCTATCTCATAAAAATAAGTACATCAATCTGAACCTGCGACTAACTTGCTCTTCTGAGCAATCTTGACGGCCAACGTCGCCATCGGCACACTGGCCAAAATCTCCAATAACGCAATATTTGCCTTGAGCTCCCTTGTGATCCAGTTCCTGACCTCAAGTGCTACAAGCGAGTCGACGCCATAACGGTGCAAAGGACGACTGGAATCAACCTCCGATACGGGAATCTGTAGCATGTCGGCGACCCTTTGTGCTAGAGCTTCTAAGATGACGACCCCGGCTTGATCTGGGGTGCTGACTTCGGCAAGGCGAGAAGCAAGCGATGCTGTTGTGTCCTCGCCTGTAGATCTGTGGGCAGCAACGCTCGTCACAGCCAAAGGTCCCATGCGCGGATCGGCAAAGTAATACGGTAGGGGCTTGGCGTGGGCGCTGATGAGGTCGGCGGAGCCAAGGCCAGAGCACACCTGGGCAGGGCAGGTATCGTTATCGCGCTGGCGGATAATGAGGCTCTTCATGAGGGCGTGAAAGGCTGATTCGCGGATACCGATGATTTCCTCCCACTGGGACAAATTATTGCCAATGCCGGTAGCAGTAGCTTCAGCGAGGGAGCCGACGTCGCGCATAATCCCTAGGTTAATTGATGTTGCTTTGAGCCCTTGCGCACGTCGATGGTACGCCAGTGCATCCTGATATGTGTTTCCAGCGGCGTACTGCGCCTGACCGGCGTTGCCACACACGCCAGATACGGACGAACAGGCAATGAAGAAATCGAGTGGTCGGGACTGATCGAAGAACTTGTGCAAGTTCCACGTGCCTTGCACCTTGGGCTGCAGAGGCACCTTCCAGTCGGCGTAGGACATGTTTTCTAGGACACCGTCACGCAATACCATGGCCATCTGGACGACGCCGCGGATGGGCGGCAGCTCGCTCGAGCACTGCTTCATGGCGGTGAGGAATGACGTCTCATCAGAAACGTCAGCGCGATAGGCCTTGACTCGAGCACCGCACGCTGAAAGCTCTTCAAAGACAAGGCGAGCCTCAGTACTTGCAGCGCCTGACCGAGATAGGAAAGCAACGTTTTGAGCACCGCAAGCTACAAACTCGCGCGCGAGACTCCTGCCCAGTCCGCCCAATCCGCCAACTATGAGATAGGTAGCACCGGGGTCCAGCTTAAGGGAGTCCCTGGCACGTCGGTACACCTTGGCTTGGACGCCTTCGGGATACGATAGAACCAACTTGCCACGGTGCTTGCCGCGTTGCATCGTCCTGAAAGCCGTCTCGATTTCGCTGATAGGATATGCTGTCAAAGGACTTGGCGCGTACAGGACTCCCTTCTGAACGAGAGCGAAGGTTTCCTGGAGGATTTGACCGGCAATGTCTTTGTCTTCGAAAAGATTGGTCAGGTTGATAAAGGCAAAGGTGGTGCATTTCATAAAGGGACGCATGTCCAGACGCATATTTTGCGTAATATCACGGAGACCAATCTCGACAAATGTGCCGAACGGAGCGACGCACTCCCACGACATGCGTAAAAGTTCCCCTGACAACGAATTCAGCACGCAGTCAACACCGCGACCGCCAGTGACGCGCTGGATGGCTTTGACAAAACTGGCGTCGCGAGAGTTGAAGATGTGCTCTGATGGCACTCCGTACTTTTCTATGACCAGGGCGCGCTTGTCCTCACTGCCAACTGTCACATAGGCTACCAGGCCGAGGTGCTTGGCCAATTGCAACGCCGCTTGGCCTACTCCGCCAGCTGCTGCATGTATCAGAATTGTCTGGTTCGGGCGAAGTTTGGCGACGTTGACGATGGCGTGGTATGCCGTTGCATGTACCGTTGGCATGACGGCTGCCTCTTCAAAGGACACAGAATCAGGTATCTTCACAGCCATGCGATGATCGCTCCGGAGCCTTGTTGCGTGCATTCCCTCGCCAGACACGACAACACGGTCCCCAATGTGAAACCGCTCGGCAGCCTTTCTGCCTGCGGCAACGACAATGCCGCTAGCTTCATGGCCAATAAGTGACACCTCGACCAGGCCCATGGACGCCATGACATCTTTAAAACTACATAGAGTGTTAGCTCCCTTATAATGATGAGTTTCTAGGAGGAGTAGACGAACTTGATGCCTGTTGCCTTTACATCAACTTCAATTTCCATCTCTGCGAGCGTGGCATCAAAGCGATCGTCATGGATAAAAGACAGCGAATCGAGCAGGCCAGGCTTCCCAATCGTGAGTCGAAGGGCCTCGGATCCTTTTTCATCTTTCAAGGGCTGTACTTGAATGGAATCTTCGAGGCAGTAGCGCGTCGCCTCATTACCAGCGACACTGTTGAAGAAGCGACTTGTCTGTAGCAGACCATCTCGCTCACGGAATTCATCGTCCGTAGTGGTTGAGGTCGAGAGTTTGAAGACAAGGGACGGCCCATGTTGCAGTGCCGTTTCTGGGCTACTGAGGTGCAGGACTTGGAACTTGAGACTTGCGTACTCGTTCCTTGCGGTTCGTGAGAGGCCGTCGACAACGGCCATGGACGGATTGTGGCTACCGTTAACCCACAGTAGATGCTCACAGTTGGAAATTAGATTCTTGACCTTTTCAAAGTCGGACTCTGAGAGATTGTCCAAGAGCGGTGTCTCTAACTCCACGAGAGAGATGTACGTCCTTCCCGTGGCTTCATCGGCGGATTGGATGGTTAGCTCCGCCCACGTAGTTGCTACTGACTTGTGACCTTCCTCTCCGAGGGCGTTTTGCAGAGCTTTAGAGAAAGACTTGATCATGTTGGAGGGACTGGATGGCTCAATGATGACAAATTCGCGTTTTCTTAGAGATGTACCATTGACACCGTTGACATGCTCGGGTCGCTGCTTGTATAGCACGGCGCCATCAACACCAAGAACGCGGTAAAACCCCTTAGATTCTAACGCGGATGTGGCTATATCCTCGTGAGTAAAGATGAGATTTGCATCCGGCTTGCAGAGTTCTGTCAGGCGAGCCAAGATACCCTCTAAGTCATCGCGGGTGCTGACTGACTGAGGAACGACTAGCACGTCTGCCATTGTAATATCAGCGAGCAATGGTTCGTCATTATGACCTAGCGAGAACAGTTCCCCAGACTCGGACAAATCATCCAACTTTGCTTCAATTCCTGGAGGTGTAGCAAACCTTACCCGGCTTTGCAGAATGGTACCGTTAGGAAGTCGTGGGACAGTTGCATGCGAAAGAGGCTCGCCATCCGAAACGAGCTCTATGACAGTTGTCGCAGGGTCATTATGTATGATTAAATGAAGGAGCTGAGCCACGTGTTAGCAATGTATGAAGATCGAGAGTCAGCTGTAAGGAGAATACAAAATTCAACATACCTCGGCAGCTCTATCTTCTTGGGGCACTCTAGAAATGACATTGGCGAGCTCGTCAGGCTTGATGAGATTGAGTGCGTAGTTCCAGCGCACCTCAGAAGTGATCTCGGTAGGATCAGGCTCAGTACTGTCATTGCCTTGTTTATCATCATTGTCTAGCTCTGTAAGCCGAAGGTCGCCAATGGATAGGAACGTCCTGGTCAACGCATCATCAAATGAGACAATGTTGGAGGACAGTGCGTTAAAACCAAGTTTCTTGGACACACAAGAAGTAGGCAGGATGTATCCGGAATTGCAAGGGATGTCCAGCGCTATCTCAAGCTCGCTAATGTAGGTGGGCAGCAGCGGCTTATCCTGCTGGAGGCGATTGTTCCTGTATGTGCCACCTAGTGCTCCGTGGATGATGGCATCAAGGGCAGGTCCATGAATTAGGAATGGGCGTTCTAATCCCCGGCTGTATGTCTCATCAATGTCGACAAGCTTGACGTCGTACACAGACTGACCGTCGCCGACGTGGATTTTGTCGACGCCCTGGAAGAAGGGGCCATAATTCCACGAAATACTAGCGCACCGGGCGTAAAAATCCGCTTTGGACAGCGTGTCAGGGCATCCCTTGAGAATGCGGTGGTAATCGGTAATTCGGGCGGCCTCAAGTTCTGCATTCTCCTGGACCATCTGGGCGCTTGTTGATTCTTTGTACTCCATAGTGATGAGACCGCGGCAGTTATCGCGTAGCTGGTCAACACCCACGCTTGACGAAATTGTAAACTCCCACCAAGTGGCCGATGTCGAGCCCGATGTGGCTACAAGATGAGGCCGCAGCGTGGTAATGACTTCAGTTCCTAATTCCTCAGGCAGCGCCATGCTAGCAACGAAAGAGACCTCACGCAACCGTAGTGCGCGCAAGACCTTCCCAGGCTCGGCCAGCTGCTGCGCCGCCTCGAGCGCCATGCTGATCATACCTGCTGCCGGCAGCAGGACCGTGTTGCCGATCTGATGGTCACGGATCCAGGGCTCCTCACTTAGCTGGATGAAGTTGCGCCAGACATGCTGAGTCTCATCCATCATCGCATTTTGCATGCCGAGGAGACTCTTTCTGGGGAAACGCCGAGTCATGAGCTCCCGCTGGATGCGCGTCTCGTGGCGGAAGGCCTTGGAATGATTCCATTGGTACGGGGGCAGATCGTTCAGCTGATGGGTTACTCGATCGCCGTTGACTTGGGCGATATTGAGCGGGATGCCGGCCAAGAAAAGCTTAGATGCAAGCTGTAGGCTCGTCATCATCGCGTTTTTGCCTCGCGTGAGCACCGACTCGTAATCGACGCCTTTAATGCCATAGTGGTCCATGATCTGCTCAAGGGGTCCGCCGAGAGCGCTATGAGGACCAACTTCGATTAGGAGGTCAACTGTATTACCGTCTTCCTCATCTGGCGAAATAAGTTCCTTAACAGCGTCTAAAAAGAGCACAGGAGAAACCAGGTTGCGCACCCAGTAGTAGGGCCCAACCTCCTCGGGACTGATCTCGAAGCCTGTTACACTTGAAACCATGGCACCTTGGCCGTCATATGCCGGCTGTGGCTCAATGTCGGCAATGCTTGAATGATAAAAGTCCATAGCCTTGTGCATGTGCATGCTGTGATAGGCTGTCTCTACCTTGAGGCGTCGCGCAAAGATTTTCCGTTCCTCCAGCACAGCCTGTAGCTGCTCGAGCGTGTCGACTTGTCCGGACAGCGTCACGCTCGATGGCGAGTTGACGCAGGCAACCGTAGCCTTGCCGTTACTGTTTGGCTTGAACTCAGCAATTAGTATATCAGCCTCCTCGCGCGAGCAACCCGCAGCCATCATGCCAAGCTTGAGTTTTGGCTCCTCACTGCGCTGCTTTATCACAGCTACACCCCTGAAATAGGCAGCTGCAATGGCGTCTCGGTGACTTAAGGCGCCAATGCTGTACGCTGCGGCAATTTCGCCACTTGAATGGCCGACAACTCGGTTTGGTTGTAGGCCCCATGCCCGTAGTTCATCAACTAAGGCGACCTGCAGCACAGTGCAGATAGGTTGACTGATATCGGGTTGGCTAAGGCGGGAACCATCTTCTTGGCTCCTAAGAAGCTCAGCGATGGGGTCCCATGCGCAGCCCATAGAGCTAAGGAACTGGGCAGATTTGTCGATTGATGCTCTGAAAATAGGACGGTCCAGCATTTCGACGCCCATTCGTGCCCACTGGGCACCCTGGCCTGTGAAGACAAAACCGATACGCTTTGAGATGGAACTCGAGCTACTGACTCGGGAGGCGCCTTCACCAGGATGGCTTTCTAGGTATTCGAGGAGATCTGGTGTGCTGTCTGCTATACAGGTACTCCTCCACGAGAGCTTGGATCTTGCACCAGAGAGGGTGTATGCCAAGCTAGCCAGAAATTCGGGCAGCGATGCTGCCGGGCCAAGACGAGTCATGTGCTCGATCAGGGCCTTGGCATTGCGCTTGAAGCCAGCCTGGTCGTGGCTGCTGAATGTGAACAGCCGGGGCCCGTTATGAGTTTTGGCCACAGCGAGGCTTCTATCGAGCTTATGCGTAGTACCGTTCGCTAAAGTGGCTAGGTTGAAGGCTTCCAGCACTACGTGACCATTCGTTCCGCCCATACCAAAGCCGTTGATGCTCACTCGTCTCGTATGAGCTACTGGCCACGGAGTAAGTTGAGTAGGCACGGCAATATTCCATTCGTTAAAGGGTATGGCTGGGTTAGGATCGTGAAAGTGAATGTTTGGCGGAATCTGGCGGTTCTCGAGCGCAAGAATGCTCTTGATTATGGACGCTACGCCAGCAGCGGGTTCGAGATGGCCTATCTGCATTGTAAAGTCAGCATTAATCTGTATGGAACGGGTCCCGAAAGGGTCCTACATTTGGTTTAAGACTTCCCATCCACAACTTTCCTTTTCTGGCACCCTTCATTCCAATAGTGGAATAAATGGCCTCAGCCTCGATTGGATCCCCAGCTTTGGTACCGGTGCCGTGAGCTTCAACATATTGGGTGGAGCTGAAATCTAGCCCGTTAGTCTCATAAACACGCTTAATGAGGTCGGCCTGGGCCTCTAGAGAAGGCATTGTCACTGCAAATGCGTACGGTCATTAGCAAATGTATAAATAGGATACATGGGATACTTACCGCCCTGCGTGTAGCCATCTGAGTTTGCGCCTGTGGCTCGTATGACGGCTCGTATGTTGTCCCCGTCTGCTAGTGCTTTGTCAAGCCGCTTCAATATTATGATTCCACAGCCTTCGCCGCGTCCGTAACCACCTGCACTCTCGTCGAAAGCCCTGGATTGTCCAGCCGGATTGAGAAATGATAAATTCGCTAGATGCTATATCAAATCCACGTTAGAATTTGTTTGGTATCATTTGGATTTAAACATAGATGGAGCGATGGATAAAGAAACTAGATGAAAATCCGCAGGATTTATAGTAGCATTGAACAAAGATAACCCCCAAAAAACTGAAGGCAATTTAGGAGATTGGAGAGTCCACTTACTGTGGTGTAGTCAGGAGTGAGCATGAGCCCAACACCACCAGTGATAGCCATGTCCGCTTCGCCCGATTTGATGCTTTGTACGGACATATGAGTGGCTACAAGGCTCGACGAGCACGCCGTTGTGAGTGTGGCACTTGGACCGTGGATATTGAGAAAATGTGAGATACGATTCGAAATCATCTCCTCACCAGTGCCAAGAAGGTGGTACTTAGGAGTTTGCATAAAATCTCGGATCAGAGCATCTCTATAGTCGCTCACGGTGGAACCGATATAACAGGTCGTCTGGGTACCCCAGATGTCCTGGAGGCTGATATTGGCATTTTCAAGTGCCTCGTATGTAACCTCCATTGCGATCCGCTGTTTGGGATCCAGAGCAATGGCCTCGGTAGCTGTAATATTGAAAAACCCTGCATCATAGAGGTATGGGTCTTCTGACAGAAAATGTCCGCCCTTAGTAGGAAGGACGTTGATGCGAGATTTGTTGGGGTGGTAGAAAGCGTCCGAGTTCCATCTATTTGATGTTGAAGAGTAGGCATCTGGGATGGATGATGAGCGCTTGCTGGCCATGTAAATCACTATACAATGGGTGATTCATGCTCACCTCGGCCCTCCTTCAACATATCCCAGAACTTTGATGGGCTACTAGCATCGCCAGGAAACCTGCACGCCAGCCCTACCACCGCGATGGGTATGTCATTAGCCATTTGTACAGTGGGTATCTTGACAATTCGTCATATTTGGTATATGATAGACGACAGACAGCCCAATATTATGTCTGTACGTCGTGTGTACGCAAAGACTTCTCATCTTCTGCCATCATACCTATCCACCACCTGAGCAACGTCAACACCGTGCTCGCGAGTTCCCGAAAAGTGTTCGGGCACACAGTCCAAGTCGGCCTTGATAAGATAAGTGGTGCATACCCGGATATCGAAAGTCATTGTTTCTATCTTGACAAGAATATTAGCCGAGAGTTGGTTGAAATATTGTTTATGGTGATTCCCGAAAGGTCGACCTCAACTTTACACGCAAACCCTGATTGGGATTAGCTCAATTACGGTATTGTACGTATGTGTGGCCGCTAAAATTTTAGACACGTAATTTACATTCAAAATTTCTATCCCATTTAGGGCTTCCGTCTCAAAAGCCCTAACATCCCAGTTGCGAAACGAAACATCAAGATCCTTGGCTGGTATTTATATCGACTCTCTAATCATAGCGCACAGCTTATGTGAATTAAAAGCATGCTATGATCTCCGTCAATTTACTATAGATCTTGAGTATGAGATGAAGTTTACTGGGAATGAGAACGAGTCGTTATCTATGTATCATGCATTAAGCCCAGGATCAAGTCATATCGGATGGAGCATTAGTTAGATAAGAACATGGCAATAATTCAAGCACCACAGCGTCCTCTAGCGTCATGTGGTCTCGCCAAATGTTGGTTCAAGAGGCGATATGTCATTGCCATCTCCCCATTCATTCCCTGTCTCATACACATTGGGGGCCGCGACTGTCAATTCGACAGTCTTTACTCTTTCTGACTGTCAAATTTAGGGTTGATCCGAGTACCAGACGCCGTGGCGTGCTGGGTGAGGGTCGATAAAATCTTCACCAGCTAAGGAAATTGGATTACGACTTCTGATTCGCTACAAAGATACGTAGAGTAGTTAGAAAGTAAGACATCCGGTACATCCGTCGGCATTCCTTGAAATTATTTGTTAGCTCTTAGGCCTCCTACGCGGTGTTGGATTCCGCCTAGGCTGCATATCGTCCTCAGCTAAGTAGAAAGTTAGCCAATTAGATGCAAGGGGATAACTTCCATGTGGCATGCCTTCCTATTAAAGCCGCCGGGGAAGACTAGGAATACGAGAATCGGGAAACTAGGCTGGTCAACAACGTGGTCCGATCAGGGTTTGGTAATTTATAGAACTTTTGCTGGGCTTATTCCCGGCCAGGCCTTGTCAGGCGATAGACATTAGTTATGCATGCATACACCTTTCCTAGGAATAATAGTTGGTCCTAAAACGATCTATAGTGGCAATTAGGAATTTCATTCCTTGCGCAAGTTTTAATGGGACTTTGCAAGACCTGAACTGACCATAGCGATTTTCCATTACTGCTGGGTACGATACACTCAAAATTAGTATACTATCTCAGTCCGCTGGATAGGCAGATAGCTCTAGGACCCTAGAGGCGAAGTCCACAGCGTAAAGTTTGAGTACTGTATGCAATCTATTTGCCAAAATCTCTACATCTACCAAAATGATATCTCGTCTCCATAAGGATATAGGAAATGCAATGCCCATAATGAAGAAGAGAATAGAAACGCCATCCATTCAGAAATCCCATCACAGATCAATGCGCTAGTTAAGCGCTGGGTCAACCATCTCGTCCCCCGTGGCGATTGATAACAGCCTCCCAACGTCCCTAGCCTTCTTTTCCAGGCAGATTAGCGTGTAATCGCATGACGATGCGAATGCCATGTGCCGTGATTGACAATAAGGGCCGACCCGTGCATCGTGTAGACTCCTGAGACATAGAGCCAGCTGCCGCAGCAATTCCTTTACCTTGCGAAACGATAGCAGGTACAAGTGCCGGCGGAGATCAAACTCGTCGTCATCCTCCAGCTCGAGCACACCCCATGATAGCCGAGGTTCGAACAAGCTCCGGAGGGACGTGCTGGGGCCGGTGGCAACACTTCTAGCAGATATGAACTCTTCCGTGACCGAAGAATCATTGCCGTCCCTCTCGGTGTGTCGAAAAGTCGCCATTTCCCCCTCTAACAATGTACAATGCGAGGTCTCACTGGCGAGAATCTTGAACTCATCAATGACGTAGCCAATAAGTGTGGCGATGGTCATAACATGCATAGGCTCCGTATCCTCCCGACTGTGCGTGCACTTCATCGACGTTTCGCATGCTACCATGCACCGCTTCAACCTAGCGAGCTGTGCATCTGGTGAGAGATGTCGGTGATCTTCGTCACCGCATATTATTGACACGAGTATCTCTGTGATGCCCTCGTAGCAGCTGCATTCGCTGCTGCTCGGTAATGACTTTGCTGTGTTTGGATTCGTCGGTATCGTCTGCGGCACCTCAAACATGTTTACGTCGGTGCTGTTGGCGGAGTTGCCGCCAAAGAGGGATTCCATAACCCAGGAGTTAGCATATTGGGCGCTTGATCTTAGCAAGCCCGTAGTGGAGGTGCTAAGCGGATCGATAATGCTGTTTAAGTCCGCTAGCTGTTCAGGATCGATATTTAAGTTGGACGCCACTGGAGCCTGTGACGTCGCTGCGACTACATCGTTCTGTTCTTGGTTTGGAATCATAAAGTGTAGTTCAGCAGAGGACATGTAATCTTCAAGCAAGGCTGCATCGTGTGTGCTAGCTGAATGATTGCTAGACGTCGCGCGTCTCTTGGCTACGATACCCTCAGTAGTTTTAGTAGACCATGATCCTTGCCGTTGACTGTCGCTCCTGGAATCAGAATTGGAATTGGACGAAGACCGCGAGGGTCGCTGCGACGGCGTTATTGAAATACGCGGGGCATCCTTATGTGTCCGCCTGGACAGACCATATATGCATTCGAATCCATTGCGCTCACACCGAGCACACGTCGGTTTGTCCTGACTGCACCGTACTTTGGACTCGTTGCATGCGTTGCAAGACGCTCGTAACCGGACTGTCTTGCCTGACATTGCCGTGGATGAACTTGTTGGTTGGGAAGACATTCTTCACCTGGCCTAGTAAGCCTTGAGAGGTGGCAGATATCCGTGACATGCGTTGAAACCGCGCTCGACAAGTCTTAGCTACAGTTGACCCCTAAATTCTCATTGTCCTATGGCTCAGATGCTGAAGAGACATAAAGCGTAATCATGTATCAAAAAACTTGTGGGATGTTCAAGCTATGAATCTTAACGCCAGTTTTATCTGGGCAATAGCTTATTACTCTTGCACCTTCAATGTTGGTCGCCTAATGTACTCATGCACCAACGCTAGGCCCGCGCGCGATACGAGCACATACACATACTTAGAACACCAGTAGCACGTTTCCATGGAATGGAAAACAATCTTAGCCACATTCATCTTCGAAAAATGAAAAGCCTGGAGTTTACGCTAACTACAGCACAACTCTAAATTGACCCCAATATAGACCCTCTTATAGGTATAGATGATTACCAACATAACAACGTGCCACATAGACAATTTGACCCTTGATAAGATGACGCGTATATGCAGGCTTTGGATTAGTATTTATCAATACTGGCTCGTCCTGGTGTCTCGTATCAATTCTTCGTCAGCCATTTCTAGTTAGGAGGAGAATAAAGGTACCTATTGATCGGCACTTCAGCCTCATCTTAAAGCTCCGAACAGCTGACAGCAGAGGAAAAGCAAAAGCTTCTTCATCTGATACGTCAAATCCATAGGGAAAGTAGAAGCAAGGCAATTGGCAAGAGGATTCTCCTAAGAATACTTGAAAGAGATTACATGGCATCTGCATCGGATTATTAATCATTTTATATATATAGTCGCCGAATGTTGGTATATTCCCGTGATAAGAGCTCCGAATGCATTGCTAAGGAAGGAAAGATCAATCGAGGTATGTGTGCTATTCTATTACTGAGTAACCACGAGAGTATAACGCGGACAAAAATAATACCAAAAAGGCATTAAAATGTCACTTTAGGCGGGGTAGAGGTTTGATTAGGAGGGTCGGCCAACAGTTTCAATCTCTGATGCTTTGTTTACTGGTGGAGCTATAATCGTAATAGCGATTGGAGAACTTTTTAAGGAACTGCTCCCGGAGTTTAAGAAAAGGGGAATCTTTACACCGGAGAATAGCAATGCGACCCAGCTAATGTAGACCGTGCAGCAAACTGAAATTCTGGGAGCTCTCACCCTCTTATGAATGAGAACAACCTTGCAATAATACGTATAATTTGTTACCCTCTAGCCCCATCAAGGAATTCTGCAAATGATTGTTGGTAATCCTCCTTAGTTAGCTAACTAGTTAGTTTACAGAATTAAAACTACTATGAAGTACTGAACGAGTGGGGGCGGTTATGGAAATGTAGAGGGTGAGTTGGTAGAACAAATATATTCAGGATATAAGGGCTAACCACCCAGCCTATCTGAGTAACTACTAATACGATGGACGATAAATGGAAGTAACCACTGTCCCTACTACGAACTAGGAGTAGTCATTGGAAATAAAGTAAGCAACTAGGCTAGTGGCTGCGCTATTTAGGTGTCAGATAGGATCCGGATCATCCGGAGTCCATAGCAGTAAAGTAGATACGGGAAAGGATTCCTGGACATTTATCTGTAATTCTGTATACGTATGTTTGAAGTCGAGGACTGGTAAGGATGCTAAATACTATGTGCCCTAATACAGATACAGAGGTTCTAATACTAGTGTAAACCGTATCAGGGTAGCGCTAGTTTTTTGCACACGCCATGGCTGGACGCCTGGAAGCTTCAACTCACGATTCCCGGCGCAGGAACGATCAGGGCTAGCTAAGGGCTTGAGACCCGCGGGCCGCTTCACCGAAGGCTGGAGCTAACGCCGTGCTCCAGGCTTCTTTTGATAAGGTTCTAGAAGCGCGATAATGTAGTTTGGCTGATCCCGAGGAATCTTCAGTTCGACTTGATTGCATGAGAGACTGATGAGTGGGGGATTCACATTTGCCGGCATTCATCGCGGGCTGTATATATGTAGGAAGTAAAGCCAGGGGCGTGTGTTCCGTGAGCAAGATGTGATTACGATCTGCTTCATTCATTACTATAAAACAACTACGACTGCGGCTAGCTCAGTAGAGTCATGGATATTATCATCGTGGGCGCCGGGATTGCTGGTCTAGGGGCAGGGATTGGTTTGCGTAGAGCAGGCCACAATGTGACTGTTGGTCATCTTTTGCCTCGCTGGAACGTGCAAACCTGATTGGGACACAGATCCTCGAGCAATCATCGTTGCTGCATGAAGTAGGCGCAGCTATCACAATGAAGCCGAATGCCACACGGGTCCTCCAGTCGTGGGACTTTGTCCCAGAACGTTCCAGAATGGTTTCCATCACCAAAACGAGCCTGGTTGATGGCACCAACATGCAGGTGCTAGTTCCAAATTACTACAAGGACGTCAATGACTCCTTGTATGCTGTCCATCGAGAAGATCTTCACAGCCAGTTGAGGTTGCTCGCCACCCAAAAGGAGGGCCCCGGACGCCCCTGTGAGGTTCGGGTGCGGTCCAAGGTGGTAGACTATGTAGGCAAGAGAAAGAAATATGTATGAGCTACTACTAACACACATGTCATTTACACCAGGATGCCACGAATGGCAGAGTCACGACTGTCACGGGCGAGATTTTGCAGGCCGATCTCATCATTGCTGCAGATGGTGTGCATTCTGAAGCTGTCAAGCACGTCCTCGGTGACGAGCTCGTCACGGCCGGGGACACGGGTTGGGCCTGTATGCGGTGGCTAGTGCCAAAAGACGAGCTACTATCAGATACAGAGACTGCGGACATGATCCAAGACTCGACCACGAGGTACTTCACGGCAGCCAAAGGTGTCGCTGGCTTAGTTTGGTATCCTTGTCGAAAGTATATTTGTGATTCCTTCAGGAAAATGACGTGAAAGTTGCTGATCGAGCTTGGATGTAGTAACGAGGTGCAGAATTTCCTATATCTCTCCCGGGAGTTTGATACTTCCCACGTCGGAGAAGGTATGGAAGACTGATGTCCAACCCTTAATCAAAATCAACGAGCAATCCATAACGATACTGGGTATAGATTTCCGAACGATGGTCGCGCCAAACATGCCTCTGGAATATTCCAAGAAACATTTTGCCACCGCTCTGCAAACCGCAATCAAGTGAGTTTAATTGGGAACTGGCGCTTATCGATGTAACACTACCTACTTACGCATCATACAGAAAAGCGAGAGACGTGAAGTTCTGGAAACTGATTGCTAGGGGGCCAATTACCAAGTGGCACAAGAACAGACTTCTTCTGATCGGTGACGCAGCCCATCCTATGCTCACTTGTAAGTAGTCTTCCAGCTCAATCAGATGCAGAAAGAGAGTTTGCTAACTACAGCAAAATAGTCCAGGGTCAAGGTGGTGGACAAGCAATTGAGGATGGAGGAGCCTTGGGTATTTTGTTTGACCAGGTCTACGACAAGGGACAGATAGAAAGTCGGCTGCAGCTTTTTGAGCAAGTCAGACGAAACAGAGGTTCAGCGTTGCAGATTCTTTCCAACACCAACCCTCCTCCACCGCAAAGCGTCCGTGAAGCCGCTGCCAAGTATGTTCCTGGAAGGAGCTTTGATTCTACCGACGCCATTAACGACTACGTACTATCATTCGACGTGATCGCTGAATCAAAGGCAGCACTGGCTGCCGCGTCGGGTTAAAGTGTGAGGGGTTTGGTAAAAACGAATCTTTTGAGGGTCCAGCAATCCTACACATGTAATTAGGGATCTTGCAGATGAATGGAGAAGTGCCTACAACTTGCTGTTCTAAGGTGTTGTATGTGCTAGTAATATGCAATGGCGAATATTTTGGGCTTTTGCGCCACGAATAATGCAAGTAATACTTATCAGCAAGCTGGCTCTTCATTATTGCCACTATCTAATCCAAGTAAAAATAAACTGATGTCAAATAAGGAGTGGCGTAAAGATCTTAGGTAGGATTGTTCTCTCTTTAGCCCTAAGCCCTAACTCCGAGTTCCCCAGCCAGCAATTCCTGCGAGTTATTTGGCGTAAGGTCGTAAGCCCGAGGCTAAATCTAACGAACTAAATGTCTAGTCATCTTTGTGACAAACTATTATGGTAATTTCTTAGAAAAATAGCAGTGCTTACTAGAATCGTTTAGTCGCGCATCTAATAGTGGTACTCCAGAGGCCGCTTGGCCGACGGCGACAGCGCGAATCCAAGGGCCGGGGTGAACCCCTGTATTCCCGATCGGGGATTCGAAGACATGCTTGACCGATATTGGCATAAGTCGAGAGCCAGGCAATATGACCGCCGAATAACCGGGAACCAGCCCAGATTGCAGTGGCGGGTGATGCCGACCTTTGAAATATTCAAGATAAGAGGGACATGGGTATCGTAACGCGAGTGCCAAGGGGAGTCCTAGCCGAAGAACTTAACAAAAGGATGCACATGGTACACCTCAGTAACGCTGTGCTAAGCATTTGTTGCGACTCATCGTAACTGTTGAACAACGATGGTCTCAACTCATCCTGCCGTCCTCCTTTGTGGCGACGTAACAGACTCATGGGTTGAGGCTATAGACCACATCTACGACCGGGCTGCCACGAATCCATGGCTTCAAGCCTTTTTGGTGCAGCTGTTCGCCGCCCTCAAATCCGAGGTGAGAGCGATGGAAAGCTTTCTGCGGGAGAGCTTCGGAACTTGTTCCAGCTTCCAAGAGCTTGCTCAGAAATACCGCCATTCGGGCGACCCGGTTGGTATGGTGCACGCGTTGCTTCTCTACACGGTGAGAGCGGCATTCTTATTGGAGTGAGTTCTTTCAAAAACCATAATTCCACACTGCTTGCTGACCGTCTGAAGGGCAGCACATCGTGAACCACTGTTGCTCAACCCAGGCGAGGGCACACCAGAGACGCACTTGGTTGGTATCTCTGGCGGTTTATGGAACGCCGTCGCAGTGCCAATTTCTACCAACTTCTCCACTCTGTACGATGCTTGCCTCGAGGTAGGTCGGGTATATGCACGACTATGCAGTCTCACATTTGTTCGGTCAAGAGCTATGGAAGATCGTCCTGGAGTATGGGGTTGGGTTGTTGTCGACGTGGCGGTTGATGAGCTCGAATTAATTTTGCAACGGTTCCAACATGCTATGGTAACGTCCTTTTGCTTGCCAAAGAAATTGCAGGATAACATACTGACTTGATCCGCATCAATAGGGCATACCTTCTTCGAAAAGGGTCAAGGTCGCTATCACGGGAGATCGCTGGAATACCATAATAGGGCCACCTTCGGTTTTAGACATTATCATCAACCAGTGCGTGGAACTGAGAAGGTTTCCAAAGAACGAACTATCAGGCATCCGTGCCATGCAGCATACTCTCGAAGTTTCTGAGGCCGACATAGACTTCGTTGTTGGAAATTCCCGTCTTTTAGATACACCTCTTCATCCAGGGTACAAGATATGGGGCATGGCTGAGAATGATGCCGAAGCAACCTACCTAAACTGGGGCCACCTGATGAGGGTCGCGGCATTGCATACACTATCTCAACGTTTGGATATTGTGCAAACAGTGGACAAGCTCAGTGCCTACCTAGGCACATCACAGAATGTCGACGTCAAATTGATCGGCCCCAGCGGACACGCGGTGTATCTTGCCAATGCGCTAAAAGCTGGTCTCGGTGCATTATCGAGGCGAGTGTCAGTTGATGATCTCATGGCTTGTCCATCGAGTGAGAGTGAACGTCAAGGGGGTGTCGCCATAGTGGGGATGTCGGGCAAAGGGCCTAGCAGTGAGGACTTGAACGAATTCTGGAATGTCGTCGTCACTGGTCAAGACTGCCACCAAGAGATTCCTGCAGATCGCTTTGATCTAGACGAATATTATTGTTCCAAGCACGGGGCAGGGGGAGCGGGTAACTGTACCATAACTTGTCGGCATGGGTGCTTTATTAAGAATCCAGGCCATTTCGACGCCAAATTCTTTCACATCTCGCCACGCGAGGCCCTGCTGATGGACCCAAATCACCGACTTTTCTTGATGAATGCTTACGAGGCGCTGGAGACGGCCGGATATTCAGCAGGACAGACCAGGACGACTGATCTGAACAAGATTGGCGTTTTCTTCAGTCAGAGCGCCGAGGATTGGCACAAAGTCTGCCACCGCGCCCTGGGATGCGACGCCTATACGATGCAATGTATCCAGCGAGGCTTTGGCCCGGGTCGGTTGGCTTATCAAATGAATTGGGAAGGGCCAACCTATGCGATAGACTCAGCTTGTGCTGGCGCCACTTCAGCTCTCCACCTTGCCTGCATGAGCCTCCTCTCTCGTGATATAGACATGGCGGTCACTGGTGCCGCGAACGTGTTGTCGGATCCTCATTCCTTCTCAATTCTTAGTAAGGCCGGTGTATTGTCCAACACTGGAAATTGCAAGACATATCGTGACGACGCGGATGGCTACTGTCGTGCAGATTTTAGTGGCGCCGTTGTACTAAAGCGAATTGACGATGCCATTGCCCACAATGACCGTATCTTGGCTGTAATCTCATCGTCGGCCAGAAACCACTCTGGAAATTCGACGTCCATCACCACATCGGATGCGAACGCACAAGAACGTTTATTTAACAAAGTTCTGCGAAATGCCCGTCTAGTCCCTAGTGATGTCTCGTATGTCGAGATGCATGGCACAGGGACTCAAGTTGGGGATAAGGCAGAAATGGCAGCGGTTTCTAAAGTCTTTTCGCACAGACCGAACGGACAGCCTCTGCCAGTTGGAGCTGTAAAGGCCAACCTTGGCCACAGTGAATCAGTGAGTATTTCTTGCTGTCTAAGATCCGATAGATGCTTATTCAAATTAGGCTGCCGGAATGGCTTCGTTATTGAAGAGTATCGTCATGCTCCAAAAAGGTATAATTCCGCCCCAAGCTGGCATGCCGCACGCATTGAACCCCAACGTGAGTTGCCATTTGCAAAATGGCAACATTGTAATTCCAACAGAGGCAACGCAGTTTAAAGGGGTTGCTGGCAAGCCAAGACGCATCCTCATCAACAACTTCGACGCAGCTGCAAGTGTCCTCCTCCGACACATTTACTGTTACCACGCTAACCTTTGGATATTCAGGGCGGCAATTCCTGCTTAATCCTCGAAGAGTACAAGCAAGATCCGGCTAGACAAAAAGGAGCCGATCCACGTTCGGCTCATGTAATTGCGGCATCAGCTAGAACGCCGTCATCGCACCTTGCTGTCATGCACCGGCTTGTTAGTTGGCTGCGAGCAAACGGTGATGCTCGGATTGAGGACATCGCCTATTCAACCACAGCTCGGAGAATACACCACCCTATCAGGTTCGCGCTTACTGCATCTACGCGACAAGAGGCCATTTCAAAACTCGAGACCGAGATCGAGCGGGCCAGGTCCTCTAAGGCCACAGCTGCTGACGTTGTCTTTGTTTTCACCGGCCAGGGCTCCAGCTACCCCGGCATGGGCGCTGAACTGTACCGTACGAGTTTAGTCTTCCGTAAAACCGTCGACTTTTGTGTCGGGGTCTGTGCCGCCAGCGGCTTCCCAGCCTTCCTAGATATTATCACTGACGAGAACGTCGATTTATTGACCAAGGACGCAGCGCAAACCCAGCTTGCCATGGTAACGCTTGAGGTGGCCCTTACTGCATTGTGGCGGTCCCTCGGCATAGTACCCGCCATGGTCATGGGCCACAGTCTTGGAGAATACGCCGCCCTCCACGCTGCAGGTGTGCTGTCGTTAACTGATACACTGTACCTTGTTGGTCACCGCGCCCGACTGCTTTTGGAGCGATGTGAGCCAAACTCTTGCGCCATGCTTTCAATATCAGCTCCGGTAGACACCGTGCGAAAACATCTCGCCGAACTTGGAGACACATCTTGTGAAATTGCCTGCATCAATAGCCCTAGCGCTACTGTGGTCAGTGGAACAGCTGAGGATTTGGTACAGATCCAGACCCATGTGACGGACGACGCCAAGACACGCACCACAATGTTATCAGTTCCATTTGCATTCCACTCATTTCAGGTTGATCCCATTCTACATGACTACAAGGCTCTTGCCAGCGGCGTGACCTACCTACCTCCCAAGATTCCAGTAGTGTCAACATTATTGACATCGCTAGTCGATGGACCAGGCGTCTTTAGCGAAGATTATCTAGTCATGCAAACACGCCAGGCGGTCGACTTTTGTGGTGGCCTCAATATTGTTAAATCGGTCCTCAAGGATCCGGTCTGGCTCGAGATCGGCCCGGGCCCGGTTTGCACCTCATTTGTTCGCCATACGCTATCCCCGCCGCCTACCAAACTCAACTACACCATTGACGCAAACAACAGTAATTGGAAATGCATTTCAAATGGCCTCGCGAATATGTACGTGAGCGGTGTCGAGGTGGATTGGCTTGCACTGCATGCACCGTATGAGAGCAATCTTGAGCTGTTGCCACTCCCAACCTATACATGGGACGTCAAGAACTATTGGATAACCGATTCTGACAAGAACAGTGCGCTGGGATCTGTAAACAAGAACGGAGTTGCAGCCTCGTCGGAGCCCTTCTTATCGACGACCGCGCAGTACCTCGTCGAAAAGGCTCTTTCGCCCAAGGTCCAAGTTACTTTCCGAGCTAGTATCTCTGAACACGGCTTTATGGGCCTTATTGATGGTCACAAAATGCAAAATATTGGGCTTGCGTCAGGAAGTGTCTTTAGCGATGCTGCTGCAACGGTAGCTAAGTATGCACTCGAGCACAGCGGCAGAAAAGATGTGACCATGGCCCATTTGAGCTTCCACGACCCTGAGCTCCTCGCCCCCCTCACTCGGGATCTAGCTGGAACAGAAGCCACGCTGATTTCCACGGCCACAATGAAGAGTGCGTCTGATGATGTCGTCTTGGTTACATTCAAGGTCACTTCAGAGCGAGGTGAGTCCCACGATCTCGGGTCAATGAGAGTCAAGTACCGGAGCCCTGAGAAGGCCCTCATCGACATGGACCGCGTGTCGTTCTTTATTAAGGCCAAGCTGGAAGAGCGAATCCGGCTTTCTAAGGAAGGTTTAGGTCACCGAATTCAACCCGATATTTTCTTTGCGCTCTTCGCAAATGCTGTTGAGTTCTCCTCTGACTTTAGGGGCGTTCAGGAGGCGTATGTAGCCAGCAACTTTCAAGAGGCTGCTGCTACGATTGTACTAAAGCCCGACCCGGCTGGCACCCGCTTCACATTCTCGCCATACTGGGCCGAGGCCTTGTTGCATTTGGCAGGCTTCATGGTGAACGGGAACCCGAGCAAGTCAGCCATGTCGACCTTTGTTGTCATGGGTTACGATACAGTCGAGCAGCTAGCGCCTGTTGAGCCAGGAAAGCAGTATCTGACATACACACGCATCTCGCGATGGGAAAATGGTACGGCTTTCTGTGCAGCTTACGTCTTCGATCCTCAAACGTACAAGATTGTTATGCAAGCCATTGATCTGCGCTACCAAGAGTTCAAGACGCCTGTTTGGCGTCGTATTCTCGAAGGAGTACATTCTTCAGGACCTCAACATAGGGCTGTGGCCCCTGCAGCCCAAAGGTCGGATGCTGCCAAAAACAAAATTCACGATGATCTGTCTGCGGCTTTGGCCGTAGCCTCGATGGAAGAAACAACCAGTAAGGCCCGTATCGAAGATGATGTTTCAGACGCAAGAGACGTCCAAATTATCATGGACTGTCTCGCTGCGGCAACCGGAAGCGACTCTTCTGAGTTTACAGACGATACTCTTGTAGCTGACATTGGAGTTGATTCCATCATGGCCATCGAGGTAGTTGCCGCTACAAAGGACTTGGGCGTCGACCTACCTGCTAATTTCATCTTTGACTATCCCACAATTGGCGACATTCGTCTCGCGTTTGGCGGGAGGATCACCAGGGTCACAGATGAAGACACCAAAGTGATAAGTTCTAGTGAAGATGACGATTCTTATTCCCCAACTCCTGACAGTGACTTTGTCCCCATCTCAGCCCCAGAGTCTGTCTCTAACACTCCTTCAAGCGTCGTAAATATCAAAAGACAGCTAGACTCCTCAAGTCCTGAAGCGATGGATACGTCACCACCTCCAAACGTCAGGATCACACTTCTGCATGGCCGCCCAAATACCAGCAAGACGCCGTTGTACCTGATAGCGGACGGCACAGGCACAGTCTCTTGTTTTATCCACCTGCGGCCCTTCAAGTCCAAACAGACCGTCTATGGCGTTGACTCGCCATACTTCCGCTGCCCATCCCGCATGACGAGTGACGTCGGCATTGAAGGTGTGGCCAGGCTGATTGTCGATGCCTTGATTAAGGCGCACACTACGGGTCCGTTCCTTCTCGGCGGCTACTCTGCTGGCTGTCTTGTTGCCTTTGAAGTCTCGCGCCAACTTGCCGCAGCCGGGCGAACGGTTGAAGGTCTTCTATTGATTGACATGTGCTGCCCGCGGTCACGCCTGACGGATCAGCGCACTCTCCTCTCCGAGGACGAGTTCAGCTACGATGTCTTTCAGGAAGCCGTGACCAGGGACGGTCTATGGAGCACACTCGGGTCCAGCCGCGACCATTTCCGTGCCTTCTTTGTTGCCATGAACCAATACACCCCAGAACCAATGACTCCTGTGGAGAGGCCTGCAAAAACGGCTGTTATCTGGGCCGAACGGGGTTTGGTTAACCGTGTCTCGGACGACCCCGTGTTGATGAAGAGGCTTGAGAAACAGGGAGTCCCAATCAAGCCATATCCGGGCTTTATGGAAGACCCCAACCTAGGGACATTTGCGTGTCTTGTTCCAGATAAAGGCGGAGCTGAGAATTTGGGCCCGAACGGGTGGGAAAAGTTCACCAACGGAGAGGTTATGGCCCTGTCTGTGTCGGGAGATCATTTCGAGCTGCCCATGCCTGGACATGTTCATCTTCTCCAGGCGCAAATGGAAAGGGCTTTTGCCTACTTTTCATCTCACTAAGATTCTACTGTTGGACTTCATACTCTCATGAGTTGTTTTTCTGAGACTAAATGGATGTAACTTGAGTGCTTGGAACACAAATCATTAGTGGATAGACGTTTCCATTATATATTATAGATTGTAAACTTGGAATAAATGTCAATGACCTGGAAATTTGAAGAGATTTTATGTAATAAATACAATAAATCGCCCTTAATATTCTGTCCAGGTCGACACGGTACCCTTCATAGCCTTGGAGTTTCTAACGGCAACGGTGAGGCCCCCTTTTTTCAAGCTCAAAAAGCTGTTGTCTATCATGGCACAACACAATCAAACCGTCGCTTTTGGCTTGCTTTCCCTCTCAAACCACGGATCAGGCTTATAGCAGCCCTTGTATCGAATACAACAGCCACATTCTGCTGTGCAATGTCCATAGATTCCTGTTTTCTTCTTCAACCTTGGGAATAGAGCCGACCTGTATTTGATGACCACTTCCAACGGCTTCTCACAACATCCGCATTCTCTGCCACAGCATCCACCACTCTCAGCACACTGATTGCGTGTCTGTACCCAGACATAGGGTTGTCTTCCTGAAATGAGTCGGTATTGCGGTCTCTGAGCCATCAAGACCTCACGGGAGAAAAGTGTTGCTCTTAAATTTGGACCATAGCACGCGCATTCGTTCCTCGTGAGCAAGGTACATTTCTTGTACTTTATGAATTTTTGCCACGATTTCATCGAGCTCGTTACAGATTGAATCTGTAACCTTCAAGTCCGATTGTCCTCGTTGTTGTATAGTTTTCAATATCTCCTTCCGTCGACTTTCGAGGTACTGTTGTCGCTGAAGCAAGATAATCCCTTTTTGCAATTCAGATGTATAGTCTTTTGACCACTGACTAGCCCGTACCGAATCGACTTCAAAGTAGAAAAACTTGTTCCAACTTCGCGTGAGCCTTCCCAGCGGATAAGAGGCAGCAGAAATCAAAGAATTGTTCAATCATTTTGGACAAGAATTTATTTGATCTAGTAATTGTGGCTAAGATCTATCAAGTACAAGGAATTTCTTCTTGCACAGAGTATAAACCCTCTCCCAGGTTCCATGTTTTAGGCAACCAAGAGTTGATGCTATCATTAGTGCGTAATCATGCCTTGACAAATTTACAGAAATTTGGGTGAAAGAGAAAGTTGAAGCCTACTCAACTAAAACATTAATGCTCGCTAGATGGTATGCCTAGCTATAACGAACGGGAGGCTCCTCGTCCTTAGAGATTCTACTTAATAAGCAGGAAAGCAGAGCATTTTATTATACTATTTTATCTAAATTATTATAGTTAGGCGTGCTCCAAGTACCATATTGACACAGTCCAAGATCCGGAGTGATAGAAATCGGAGAGACAGTATATCTTGGCTATAACGATCAGAAGGCCTCCCTATCTCTAATGTTGTATCAGGAGAGATCATTTTATATAGGGATGCAGAGCTCTCCGATACATTAATTTGCATGGCCATCTATGGTTGGCTCTTATTATTACTATTGTTAGAATACTGATTCTTATTATTATAAACACGGAGAAGCCTTCTGACCGTTATAGCAGCACGTCTGGAAGTAGGTCTTATGACTGTTTTCGCTAAATATTTCAAAACAGTTTAGCAGATATGGTTGATTTAAACTGTCGGTAACTTTTTAACTCTGTGTGGTGTCCTGGCAAGTTTTGTCGTATGAATACATGTTGCATATTTTATAGAATGACCATACTTGGTAACATGGCGAGCGAAGGTACGACCCCAAAATTAAGCAAGAAAAGACAAAAGAAACACCAAAAAACCGATCAATCGCAAGAAAACAATTTTTCTTCAGATTGCCTCTTCATCCACGCCTTCTCCGATATACCTTATATCGCATAAAATTTTCGTCGGAGATGTCACTCTCGGCAATAGAACTCCGATAGGAGAGACATGAGATACACAGTGTTGTGTAGCGCAGTTTTATATCCTTGATGAATGCCATCACACTACATCCATTTGCGCAAGCCGGCTTTGGTTGACGAGGTTCAAAGTATAATCAGGTAGTACATACTGAATTCCACCGCCGGGCTGACCATACCACGGAGCAATAGTACCACTTTCAACTTCAATCTCCTGAAGTGTCAAGAATCTGGCATATACAAGCCCACTTGCACCGCGTCTGACAATATTTGACGGAGGGATGGCACGCTGTTCATATGGAGTTCCAACAGGTGATACATATGTACCATTAATGTTCCCGAAGCGATCAACTAATGTATTGTTTGGGATGGTTGCCCTTGAGAATATCTGAGTACCGTTGACATCTAATTTGAAGCCCTGTTGAGGAGGGTATGTGATTGAACCCGTGTAATTGACAAAGATGTCGAAAAAGCCTTGTGGGCACTCTCTGCCGAGCGGATGGTAGTTTGCCAACATAGAGTTGATCAGTGTGTGACTCGGTAGGGCGGTTGGACCCAGTCGCTGGTCACCACATAAAGCTGAAGTAACTACATATCGACTGCTGGGGGTCTGTGTAGGACATGGTGATGTGCAGCTATAACATGAATCTTGCTATCTCATGCGAACAGCCATTGTTAGCTGTATGTCGCTTACAAGACGCATCCTGATGGAGTGGATATAATTACCATAGTAGTTGGTGCAGGGGTTGTAGTTGGTGTAGTGGAGGTAGTAGAGCTCTGTGAGAAAGCACCTCCCATCAAGAGCATGAAATGAATAAAAATTGCAAAGACCATGGCCGACAAGGGAACGTTTCAAGTCCTTAGAACTAGTTAATGTGGTGACTAGATTGAAAGAAATGCTCAAGTCGAGTTTTCTCTGTGAGTGCCGCTATAGATAGAGACAAAAACTTCAGATCCCGGAGGGCGTAACTTGCTCTTATATAGCCAACACTCAGTATAAAAGCAAATCTCGAAGAGCCACAACTAGATCAGTTACTCCGTAGCAAGAGCGGAACTTCTCTGTCGGTCTCTCCGCATGTCTAAGAGGCGGTCTTTACTCGAAAGCATCTCATAAATTTCCCAACATATCGACGGACATTGCAATGCTGACTCCTATTTGTTCATCGTATGCAGCACGCCAATAGTTGAGTCTTTCCCAGCGTCTTGCGTACGCACATAAAATTCTCGGTGTGTATTAAGGTCGTTACAAGATCTGCCGTTCTGTATTTGAAGAAGTGATGGTTTTGCATCGGAACATTATAATTTCGCCTGACCAAAAAAAATTCTGATACAACATCGGCAAATGATAACCTATCGGTGAACCTCTGTTTTATTCTTGATTTTATTCTACTGAGTGAGATCCGAATATGCATATATTTGCACACCATGGCTGGCTGAAAAGAATACTTCATATACCTTACTTAGGCAGACGGACTTATTTGAGCAGGCTAAATAATTATTAATATTCTTTCTAACAGACCATGTCGAGTATTGATAGAACAACTGGTAATAAAGCTGTGAGTTATAGTATATATCCGGATCAAAATTGATTATGGACGGTACTGGTTAATGTGGTTGAACATACTATGATCACTCAGCCTGCAATGGCAGCCACTATTCCCCGCGAAAGAGTATTTCATGGGGTTGAGATGTCACCCAATCAAACATTCTTCCTAGCGTCAGTTTGTGAAATTATTCCAAAACTCAACCTTCAGGTAGATTTTGCTAAGCCATCGGACTTTCAGATTGATGTACAAAAACCTTTTTGTTTGTATGGTGCTCTGGCATTCTGGAAACGCAAGGCACTCATGCATGATTGGATATAAGCAGGGAAGATACATACATGCAAAACACAGACACAAGACAAGACGATAACCAGAGCCCTTAAGAAACCCCAAAACAAGCAAAAAAGTCATCGCCAAATTAGAACCGGCATAGTCTGAGCCCATTTCCGAACATGGGTGCGAGAAGTGTTCCCTTGCTTGTGCTTGTGCTTGTGCACTCGTGTATTGTCCATTTTCTTTTTTTTTTTTTTTTCGAATTCATGTAAACTTCTCTGTAGTTTTTGAATTCGAATGGCTTATCATCTCTTACAGTAAATATTGGATGTTTAACAACGGTCAAGAGTGGAGATTAAAGTTATGTATGTGGCGGGTAGAACGGATCTACCCGAGAACGCACGGTCCACCAGTTCTCTCTCCACACCTAACCCTAATTGCGGACCCACTATGAGGTGTGTTGATTTCTACCGGGGATATTCAATGCATTTGTACAGAGGTGTTTCAATACCACTCACGCAGCACCCGGGCTTTGAAGACAGATTTTGATTCGATAAATAGGCAACGGAAACAAACGTGTTGGAGACTCTTAGTGTGCGATTATTTGGTGGGATTAGATGAAAAATACCTAGACTTGAGACTATTAGGTATCTATAAAATGACCCTATTGGGTTGTTATCTGTTGTCAGGTAATCTATTCACAGAATACGCTCTACTCTTTACTTGCATGTCAAACAACGAAACATCATATTTGAATCCTTACGAGAAACACTACCGGATTATGTAGGTAGTACTAATAGGAACATATCAAAATCGCTGCTAGCATATAACCCTAATGACTAACTGGATCCACTTCTACGATGTGTACAAAGTATAGCAAATGCTGATATAGGTAGACCAATATAAAATCACGCAGGAACTCAATAGCCAGTAATTACATAAGATAGAATGAATACGGATGTAATAGATGTAATAGACATGCTATTCAGTTGCTCAAACAAGAATTCAATCATTGTGTAAACAAAGCAATGTTAAATTTGATTCCCAATTCCCTCAACATAGCACGTGGCTTGCATAATACAGTACAGCATTTATTCCATAGCCTTCTGCTGCCTAGCTCAACGACTCCACCCTCTGTCAAGGAGCGTGTGAGCCGTGATTGATTCCAGAACACATTTGGCGAATTCTTCGTCTAAGTATTTCTTACTGACTGTCCCAACAGGCCGGCGGACCAGAAAAGCTCGCATATCGTAAGTCCCAGAACTCGCGGGCTTATCAGCATTTGCGATGCTCTTAGCCTCATCGAGCACTTGGCCACCTCCGGATTCATAGAAGGCTTTGTAACCATTTCGCTCAACATGCACAAATATCATTTCTTGGGCAATGTTATCCAGTGACTCTTGAGGCAGGAATCGTGGTACACATATTTCGGACATATTAAGAAATGGCTGAGAGCGTTCTCGTCGGCCAACGTTGGTAATGCTTATTAAGCGCTCGACTAGGGCACCAACTATTCCATGGCGTTAGCCTCTTGACTTATATTTCTCATAAGGACGTCAGAAAGAAACTCACTTGGGGGATCATCCGTTGTTCCTTTGAGACTAGCACTCTTGAGAGCCTCTGTAACCTGATGTTCAACGGATATTTCTGGCAACCTTATATCGGGTAGTTCTCCAACCATAGGTAAGGCCCGTGCTTTGACAAGTCCATTGAGCGAAGTCCGACATATGGCCTCCTCACATAGCTCATTCAGTACGGTTTGGGAGAAGGCAATATAATAGACGGTCTTAACAATTTCCCACCTGGTGGAGAGAGAGTAAACTGTTTTACTAGCCATTATCAAGGGTAGGTTTGCGCGTGCAAAATCGGGATTTATGACTCTCGGCTTTTCATCCCATTGTGAATTCGTTTCCTCAAGTTGAAGCTCTGATACCCTGACGACAGATTCCGATGCAGACACAACTGCCAAAGCCTCTCCCAGAAAGGAGTAAGCGGCCGTGAAATTTTCAAACTAAAGGCGAAATTGATAATAATTATCGTGCGTGATGAGGATCCCTCTTCGCCGGTGGAGCACCGTGTCAACTGAAATAACCCATGGTTGCTGAGTAAATAATGCACCTTCAATTTCGCCGTAAAGCAATTCTCTTCTCGGAGTCTCCATTGGCGCCACAGGGACAATTCTCATTCTTTCGAAGCTGTTCGTAATGTTTTCGACCATCGCCATCTTGTGAAATGCAGCTTTGAGGACTTTGATCTTTACTTATGGATGGCTTTTTCTCAAGTCAGACTTCCATGTCTCAATATATATATATATATATTTCTCTCAATCTGTCGCTGGCTGTGCTACGATCTAGGGGTCTTCAGTTCATGAAGCACATTCTGTATCAACGCGCTCCGGGGACTGTGATTTTGTGGTCCGGAGCCAATGGAGTTTTATGAATAGTATGAGGCATGACTTGCTCACAACATTTATTTTTATATTCTTATAAAAATCGGTATAAACAAAATCTATTGGTAGAACGATTTGACTGCGCCGCAGTCTTTACCCTACACAGATAGAGATAAGACGATAACCGCCGATGTCAGGTCCTAGCCAGATATTAGCTGCTTCAAGTGAAACACTTTCGGAAAGTGTGTTGCCCGTTGCGCGATACGTTGCGCGATAAAAGATCGTAAACCATGTACTAAATTTGGAAGCCATGGTGTTTGGCAGTATTTACTTCCAATGACCCCTGTGGTTATGTATTCGCATGAAACCTACAGTTGTAAACTCGTCTTGTAGTCTCGTACCAAATTGCAGACGCCAAAAACTGCTGCATATTAGCCTATGATTCTGTGAAATGTGTGCGGATTCGTTACTAAAGGGCGCAAATTTTCAATTGCTAATTTCAATCGATGGCCAGTTTTTTTTTTTTTTTTTGGAGAGAAGAATCTGTTACCCTAACTTCCCTTCTAGATCAGGTCTTGGCACATACACTAGTATGCTTTGGGTGACCATATCTGACAGTCGAGGCCAAGTATACATCAAAAGATGTAGTTAGACAAGTCATGCCATATTTTTGGACTTTTCGTTCTAGTGGGGCTAGTAAGTAGGTAACTCCATCAGCAACAACTGGAAGAATAACATCCGGCATGATTTGGGCAGCAGACCGGAGCCCCGGCCTTATGGTCGAAATCGAGCACCAAGCCCTAATTACCGCTTTTTACACCGAGAGCCTCGGTGTTTGCTTCGTCCCTTATGACTTGGAACGCCATGTTGAAGTTTGATATTTGAGTACATTTCCAGAAAATGGAGAGAGGGACACCAATACACATAAATTTAGCTATGATACTTTCGTCAATGGAAAGCTTTTCAAGAGCTAGTCCAAATCATATCAGCTTTCAACCACCGGAACAAGAAAATAATAAGAAAACTATTGAAAGATACTATGCCTGATGAAGTTATTCCGGACGCAACAGGGCTGTTCAATGTCAATGGCTTAGTGGCCGTTGTGACAGGCGCTGCAGGAGGTAAGTATTCAGCCATTTCTTCTATGAGAGTGTCCAGCCTACATCTGCATATATGCTGACCAATTCCAGGTATAGGGCTTTTGATGGCTAGGGCGTTAGAAGCAAACGGAGCTCAAGTGTTCATACTAGATTTGGATTCCAAAAAAATTGAACGATGCAAAGTTGTCTGTTAAACTTTCCTTTGATCCATAGCTCTTTCCATATTCTAATTTCCATTAACCATAATATCAGAAATCAGGCAATCTTTTCCCAATTCAATGCGACATAACCTCCCAGCAAAGTCTCCTGGCAGCAGCTGAGCAGATTGAACGACAGGTTGGCTATATCAATCTATTGATAACCAACGCAGGTATTCCAAGGCCCTATCCGCCTCGAATCCCTCCAGATGCCACCATCGCCGAAGTATTCGATGCCTGGTGGCAAACCCCCTTTGAGTTATTCTTGAGCACGTACCGTATGAACGATGCTGTGACCTTCTACACAATCCCCGCATTAAAGTTACTGGACGCTGGAAATCAGCAAAAGAACGTGGAGGCGTCGAGTCAGATCATTGCAACCGCTGGTATCACAGCATTCAACCGACAGATACCGAGTGGTTTCGCGTATGCAACGAGCAAAGCAGGCGTGGTCCATATGATGAAGCAGATGGCAACCTATCTAGCCCCGTACAATATTCGCAGTAATGTTATCGCTCCTAAATGTAAGTAAATTTCGAGCAATCGTCGTTGCTGAACAGGTCTAACTCAGTTTTTGAAAACAGTATTTCCATCGGCGATGTCGAATCCAGCATTGGAAGCTGACGGCGAGTCTTTGCTTGCCACCATTCTGGCTGGACGAACGCGGGATATTAACGACATAGCTGGAACAATTCTATTTCTCGCATCTCGGGGCGGGTCTTATTGTAATGGCATGGTGGTGCTCACTGGTGGAGGGAGACTTAGTACTATGCCTGCCACCTACTAATCGTCAAGATGTCAACTATCTTTGGCCTACAAGAGTTTAACTGAACATCTTACCAATCCATAATTCGGAGTATGCAGCATTACTGCTCACAAATAATAAAGCCCGACAACGCAACCTTATTGTTGTGGCTTTCAACTTCGTACCTAGGTAATACGTACTTTATGGATCCTGGAGGTCCGGGACCAAATATCAACCTGGGATTGATGAAAGCATGTTACCAAAAATTATGGTACGTATATATAATAGCAGGATAAAGCCCCAGGGGCCCCCTGCGATTCTACTAAATCATGTTGCCTAGGTGACATTACAGGATATACATTTAACTCGTCAGCCAACGCCGACTACATATGAAAATCCTACCAAGAAGGCTGAATATTTGCCCACTCTCGAGGAAATTATCGCTTCGAAGAAACCAAACGGCGTTCCAAGGGAAGCCGCCTGGATCTGGGGCCCGGATGACGAGGTCAGTTAAGAACTTGAAGGTGGCTTTCCTCTTTTGCAAGTGAGGGCTCAAAAATCATGATTGGCATTTAGCTTGGACGACGGAATATTTTGACTTCCGACCACATCAAAAATGTTATCGTCAGTGAGCCAAAGCACGGGCTTGTAGCTTCGTTGAATTGGGACGTAACGCTCCCAAAAGAACCAGGCTTTGGCCGAAAGGCCTGTGAGCACACGATTATCCCATTCTCGGAAGTTATTGTCAACGATGAAGTTCTCTCCATAAACACTCAATCTGGATCTAAACTGGATGGATTTCCCCATTTCGCCCACCAAGGCTGTCAGAAATTTTACAACAACCTCAAGCAAGAGGAAATTCTCGTGCCACGTAGAAGCAGCAGATGCGGAATGCAGGCTATTAGCAACATGGAATTGTCGGTCGTGGAGTTCTGCTTGACTTTGCGACATGGGCAGATCTCAATGGCATTGAACACGATCCGTTCACGACGTATCAGATAACACTGGATCAATTGAAAAAGGTCGCAGCGTGGGAGGGCGTTGATTTCAATTTTGGGAATACTCTGCTTGTACGCAGTGGCTGGCGATGCAAAAGTATAATGTATGTTTGGAGGGAAATATTGAAGAAGAGCTGCAGCGGGTGTCATCCACACACCCAGACGCTATTGGGGTGGATCAGAATGATGAAATGAGAACCTGGCTACATGATCAGTATTTCACATTGGTGGGCGGGGATCAGCCAGCTTTTGAGGCATGGCCGGGACACACAACATCTATCTTACATGAGTATCTACTCGCATGCTGGGGAGTCTTGATTGGTGAGATGTTAGATCTAGAGGACTTGTCGGAGAAGTGCAGACACACTGGCAAGTACTCGTTTTTGTTTATGAGTGCGCCATTGAATACGTTAGGTGGAGTTGCAACGCTAGCAAATGCTCTCTGTATCATCTAAAAGAGGTTGGATTCATGTACTTTGCATTTATCAATCAAAAGCTATTAGATATGTCTCGATTTCTTGAAGTGACGTGCTTTCATCTTAGCGATGCCATTCATGCCAATTATTAGTATTATCAATATTCCAACCACAATCCTAATATGTCGGTTCCCTGTTTTTACTAAGAACACATGAATTAACCAGACATACTCTAGATCTAGCTATTGGTTGGTCTAGTGAATGACGAGTTTTTGCTCACAGATGCTACATACATTCGTTTCCCAAAACCCAAAGATGTCCCCAGTCACCCATATCAACCAACGGACTCGCTTAGACATATCTCAGCAATCTAGTGATATACCAGATCAGATAATATGCTTAAGCAACACCCTCACGAATCCTTCCTTTTTGGCCTTCTCGCGAGGAAAGAATCGGCCCGTCTTGTAGGTGTAATTTTGAAGAGCATTCAAAGATGGAAACAAGCGAGGCTTCCCCCCAGACCTTCGGCAGTCCATTAGATCCACAATGTTCACGTAGACTTTTGATAGTGCCTATAAGACAGTCATCTGTTGTTAATACCAAGCTGTGACTTCTTCTATCTGTGGCGCGATTCTCTCACCTTTTTGCACTGCTTGATCGACGGAAGGCGCTCAATCCCTACTTCGGTGCAGAGGTTCTGCCAGGATTCCAGCTGAGTGTAGTTTGTTCCAAATTCTTTGTCAAACTCCAACTCGACACACTTGTTCCAGTTGCGTTTATACGTTTTGGAACCCTTTTTCCAGTTTCTGTGGGCTGCTAGAGAAGCGAAGTTCACGCTGATGGTGGCGGAGTCATCGGGAACGAAGTCGGGGAAGTCGTCAAAGAAGGACTTGACGGAAGTGGAAGTCGTTGGTTTTGATTCTTGGACCATGATGACTGAAGAGGGTTGAATGACCACTGTTGGACTGATGCTTTAAAAAAAAGAGGAGAGAGAGAGACGTATTCTTAGCTTGCGCATTTCAAATAAGTTTCAAGGAGGAATACAATCCATTTTATATCAGTAGAGATTATGCAATAAACAAGCTTAGAAATTTTATTTTCATGGTCATTTTGAGGTGGCATAATGGACGGCGGTTTCCGTGTGAAGTCAGCCTCTTTCTAGCCCTAATTACCCAGTACAAATAATTACCCAGTACAAAGAAACATGACTTTCCTAAAGCAATTCAGTTGTCAGGGGTGTTTGCTTCTTTAAAATGAGGCTCTTTCTCAAAGGAAATAAGCCAATCATACAATCATAAAAGATGCTTACGGTGGATGATATTGTATGTTCTTTGTTGTGGCGCATCAAGTGGCTACGAAGGCATTTTGATGACAGGAACTTCTATAGCTGAAAGGTCCTTAGACAGAGATAAAAACAAATAGTAGGCTTACTTATTGGCTAGGGAGACTTGAAAATAATTGAATCATGCTGGAAGCCACAGCCTCATTGTCAAATATTCATGCGACCTTTCTTCATCTATATCTCGGGCGGCACAGCGACTAAATCTGCCCAAGGCCCAATCCTACATGAATTACTGACATGTGAAAATCCTCTTAGAAAAGATATGCCGCATTATAAATTGTCTAAGTAATATATAGCATATCCATTGAAGTCTTTCATAAGTTCTGCGCCATCAGAGGCGCAAGTGCTCAGCCACATGAAGTCCCCCTGTAAGCGCCGACATCATGCCGCGTTACAACTACATTCCATGTTTTGGCATTGTATGGCTCATAACGTGAACGAGGTAGGTAGAATCTATTGTACTGTCGTGTGACCCTGTCGAATGTGGCGATTTTTATTGCATTTATTGCACCATGTCCCAAGGCTTAACGAAGGTAGTCTATTGATACTGACATAATGAAGTCAATGCATTGACTAAGTTAATCTGCAACAAAGCTTTATAGGGAAGCAAATTATAATATGCACGCAAGAAAGAGTGCTTAATTGTGGCCAGCAGAAATATGTGTTGGCGACAAACCGTCGAGTTCAAGATCTCGATAGCTTTGAAGCTCAAAATCGTCTCGAATGTAAATCTGACTTCCATCCGGGTTATAAGCAGGATATTTGTCTCGCGTTATCCTAGAGAAATTGTGTTCGCTCTCGTGCGTTGCATACTTGCTGCTTTTACTACCTCCATTGGTTGCGCCAGCAGTTGATCTCGCTCCGGAGAATGTGCTAACTGTCTTGTTTTTGAGCCAGCGGAATATCGGTGTCGTTAATGGAACGCAGGCCGCGATAATAATTATGTTGGCTTCGATAATTGTCCAAAGCGTCAGTCGGCTAGATTCGTACAGGGCAGTAGCTATCCCCGCTTCACGGTTGGCGAGAAAGCGAAGCAGGCTTGTTTTGTAGATGGCAACTGCTCCAGAGAAGATGCCCAGCCCCATCAGGATCGAAAGTTCAATTTTGCGGGAATTGGCCAGTCTCATTTTCCAGAACACACTGGCTGGATAGGCGGCATATGCAAGGTCGAGGAGAGCTGAGAAGGCTAGAAATGCAATAGTCAACATCATGCTCCTATTCGGTAGTCATCCGATCAAGATCTGGAAATTTCAGGTGCAATGATATACTAACCGCCCACGAAGTATGAATAATTCTCTTGGATGCTAGGATTCCAGCAGGTAGGATGATAACGCTCAGGATTCCATTGACCCGGTATGGGATTGCATTGAACAAATGTGAGGATCACCCCAATGACACCTAATATCAATGCAAGGATTGATGTAGAGATGAGAATGAACTTGACCCAGCGAGAGGGTCTGAGAAGTCGTGCGAGCAGCAGTGCGACGGTAATCTTTGGTAAGAAGAGAGCATTGATTCCCAGAGAGACGGAAATGAGCGCCAGCTTTAGGGCAAAGGGTAGATCAACAACCATAGTCTCTCCATTCCTGGTTGCTACTATACTAGCATTGATTGACAGGTTCAGTAAAATTCCAGCAGCGATACTAACGGCCTATAAAGAAAACACAGGTTAAAAGAGGCGCAAAATGGCATCTCGGGGAGGCAATAGGGCATGAATATGCATAGGTATACGGTACTTACGCATCCGACTGCCATTATAAGATCCTCATATCCTATGTCACGAGTAAACCGTGATCTAGACCACATTCTCAATATAAATGTTGTAGTTGCTGCTGCGGTGACTATCCATAGGGCACATTTTGTCGCTACTGCTGTGCTAGCAACAGTAGGACCTGTGTGGGCGTTCATTTTGTGACGAAAAGGTGCTCAGCTGTTTGTTGATTGCTGTATCTCCGCCGCTCTTTCCTATAGAGTCCAAGGAAGTCAAAAATTAGACGAATGAAGCTTATGGACTCCACCAAGTTATTATAAAATGAAAGAGTGGCTATACTTTGTTGGGTATTGAAGAAAGTAAGGTTCATTGTCGTCATACTATAGCTCGATACTCTAAGATATGGTCAGAATTCGTGCCAGTGTACGGAGTACCCCGAAACAGTTTCCTCATTTGCATCGAATCCGAGGTAGAGTGATAGAATATACAGTCGTTCATATATTACAGTCGATCAACCTAGTGGACAAGCCCTCTGATGATCTTTTGAGGGGGCCAAGAAATGCAAGTTACACGGGCCAGAATCCATGACATTTGAAAACACACAGAAAGCGTCGACAACTACTACCGATTGAAATTCCAATGAAGAGAATCAGATGATTAGTCTATTGAGCAGTAACGGCAGGGCCATACATGTCAAATGAATGCATCTGGATAGCGTGTATCAGGGACATATAATATACGCTGACGATTCTGCAGGGTTTGGTCAGCAAAACACATCTCCCTCATACATATGTAGTTAACGCGTGAGTTCGGTCTTTGCGTTGCATATGCAGGCAAAACCTGGAGATTTTTAGGTTTGTCTTTGCGTAACACACCATGAGCATAACACGAACATGTGGTATGTTCGAGGCCTGAGGAAATGGGTTGTATGGTCACTGTCTTACTTGAATACCGCTGGATGACAATGCATATTTCAGGGGTGATCGCCTAGCGTAAGTATATAGTAACTGGTTCTAGTAATAAAATACGATTACTTGCATATGAGTCTGTGCATGCTCAAGAATAAGATCTGATGTAGGTTCGGGGAATGTCATCTGCAGACGGCTTCAGTCGCGATATCATCAGGAAGCCAAATGTCGATTCTGGCTCCTTATCTGACGGTGGATATGTTCTTTTGGGAGAGAGACCGTAATATAATTAGATGATATTACAAGGTACGTCATGAAACTCGTACATCCAACCCTGTCAACACCCCCTGTAAGTCAAATACGTACAAATACGGCCATCGTCCACATACTCGCCGAAGCACCCCGACTTCCTGTATGACTGCTGCCTAGACAACATTGATTTGAAATCACGACAATATGATCCAACGGCATAATCACGTTCACATAATTTCATTTGCTGAGATATGGAAAATGCGCAGTTGTGCGCCACAACTCTAGTACATGACAATGCTATGGTACTCCAAGTGACGACAGGCTTCGTGACAACTCATCCTTGTAAATTCTTATAATTAGAGCTTATGTCGCATATGATTCTATTATGAATCGGCCAGATTGGACCCTGGTGACTCCCTGTTCGTCTGCGCCGCATTTAGTTGCACTCAGCCCTTGCCTATCCTTGACACCCCTGTATACCGCAGCAAATGATGAGGGGCTATGTAGACTCGCTGAGGGGTAATTTGAGGATGTCTTTGTTCGAACATTTCTTTGTTTACCGTTGTTCAAACGGATGAGTCGCCTAGAATTCGGCCAAAAATGAGCCGAAACAATGCCATAGGTACCTAAGTACCACGGGATGTGGCACCATGCTTGAATGCTGGTGAATCTATATATACAGAGCAGCACTCTTGCTCAACGTAGGAGACAAGAAATACGTTATTCCTAGTCTTAAACCTAGCGAATCTATCAAAATGGCGGACATTGCTTCAACGTTGCGCTCAATTTCAAAGGAGTCCTTCACCTCCGAGTCTGATCGCCAACAAGCTGTTACAGAAGCGCGAGCCCTAATCGTCCGCCTCGAGTCGCCGTGGGAGACAGCTTTTCGCCAGTCATGGATTGAGCCATCGCGTATGGCTTGCTTAGAAATTGGAAATAAAATTGGTCTATGGGCTAAATGGGTCGCTGATGGCAGCGCTCCAAAGACTGTAGAAGAAATTTCCAAGCTTGTCACTTGTGATATTCAACTCCTCTGTAAGTTTCAAAATAAATTGTCCAGTAGTCTTCAGATATAAGATACTTTGCAGTCATTCCAGGCAATAAGATGTTGATAAAAGCTATTGGCTAATTGATATTGCAAAAATCATAGCCCGAATTGTCTGGCAGCTAGCTGGAACAAATCTACTCAGGGTCGTCAAGCCTGGAGTCTTTGGTCTCACCCCGTTCACCGCAGCTCTCGGAGATGGTCCTCAAATTGCAAGCACCGTTACATTGCACTTTGAGGTCCAGGGCCCTGCTCTACACACCCTTCCGAGTTACGTGGAGGAGCTTGGCTTCAAAAACCCGACCGATCAAGTCAACGGCTCTTTTGCCAAATGGGCCAAAGCTCCTCTTTGGGAATGGTTGAAGGAGCATCCTGATGCTGAGAAAGTGATTGGAACTGTCATGATGACTTATGCTGGAAACAGGCCGACTCTTTCTCAAGTTTACCCTACCGACAAGTTACTCAGCGGCACTACCAATGAGAACAATGTTGTTCTTGTTGATGTTGGTGGTAGTTTAGGTCATGATCTGCTATTTTTCTCAAAGATCTCTGATTTCAAGCCGGAAACTCTCGTGCTTCAGGATCGAGCTCCTGTGCTTGAAAATGCAGGAGAGCTAATTCCAGCAATCAAGAAGATGGAGTATGACTTTTTCACGCCGCAGCCAGTGGAAGGTGCTGCGGCTTATTACTTGTAAGTTGTCAGGAATTTTTCGACGAGCTCAATTTTCATTAATTCTCATGAATATTTTTGCTAACTTTTCTTAATAGACATTTCATCCTTCATGATTGGCCCGATGCAGACTGCAAAAAGATTCTCAAAAATCAAAAAGTAGGAATGAAGAAAGGCTACAGCAAATTGCTTCTTCATGAGGTTGTTCTCGATGCGAATGAGCCCAAGGAGACTGGGACCTCTTCTGACATAGCGATGATGGCGATGGTCTCTGGTATGGAGAGTACGTACATGACATTTCTTTGTCTTGCTCTTTAGATTTTGAAATTTTGATCATCGGCTAACCATAATACAGGAACTGAAGCGCAGTGGACTGCTTTGCTGGAAGAGTCTGGCTTCAAGATTGTCCAAATTTATCATCATGGTCTTGGAGCTGAGTCTGTCATTGAGGCAGAAATTGCATAGTCGCGTTTCTATCATCATAGTTGCAGCAAGGAATATGAGTCTTACGTGTCATGAGTACAAGACGAAGGATGTCTATGAGATTATCTTTACCAAGTGGCAACATCTAGTTCAACCTGTTAAGTTGTTTGGGCTTGTTCTGCGCGCCCGTATCTAGAGATAAATACTACAAATTATACACTTCTAAACGGTGTGTGAAGTCATGACAGGAAGATATATCCACTACTTTCCATTTTTCTTGAGTATGCAAGAACGGCCCCAATACGTAGTAAATACTATATGCAGCTGTAAGTTACCAATCCATGCATACTTGCAGGCCTGCACTGTACCTTGGTAGACTAGAAATCCACAATACAGCTATAATATCGCGCAGCATGTGATAGAGATAAATACTTTTCCACGCCTTCATTCTAGTCTTTCCTACTGGGTATCAGTGAATCCCTGATTGGTTTCTATAAATACAAGTAGGAGGGTTTCCGGGGTTGATGACTTACGTAAGTCGTTGTCCTGCATAAACAGATAATTGACCATGGAAACAGACACATCCAATAACTTAACACCTGGTAGAATTTCTAGACCAATGTCTATTATAGGCAAGGATATCTGTACCTAGCGTTTGTAACCTGCGCCGCACTATTCGGTTTCTAAGTATGATAAGCACATGGACCTCCGGCTGGCCATCGAATCTAGAAGGATTTTCCTCTATACGGAGGCCGTATATATGAATAGTGAGTGATTATGTTCAAATTATGATACCCCGCTCCAGGTAATTTGAGTAAAATGGCACAGTCCCTATCTTCAGTACAAAATTTGGGGCGAGGTACAAAATTGCCATGAAGAATCTAAGAACTGAATTGTTTTCCTTCATTGTATCTAGTATATCGGATCTAAAATCAATATTCTATACATGAACTCAGTTGTAGTTCGACTACAAGACATACACCATGATTGTGCCAGATTTTAGAATACTCCTGGATGCTGTGGCCACGAACCCAGACCTGGGTCTACACATCTATGGCCCAGGTGACACCCGCAAGGGCCAATGGCTGAGTTATGCTGAACTTCGTCGCATTGCACGGCAGAATGCAGCTAAGTTGAGGAACCTCCAGGGTTTTGGGCAGGATAAGATCACCTTGCTGCATTTTGATAATCACCGGGATAACATTATCTGGTTTTGGGCCACTGCCTATGCCGGCTCTGTACCAGCTATGTCGACACCGTTTGTCAATAGCCCTGAGGCTCGCAAAGCCCAGATTGAGCACTTGCATCAATTATTAGAAGATCCAATCTGTCTCACTCGCAGTATTACAATCTCGCGGGACCTTCAAGATGCTGCCCTCCTCCGACTGCAAGCTATTGACGAGCTCGAGGAAGCTGGTGACGGTTTGGAGGAGTACGATACGCCAGCAGTCAGACCAGACAATTTGGCTCTTTTAATGTTGACGTCAGGAAGTACTGGGAATGCAAAAGCAGTGTGTTTAACACACAGTAATCTACTTGCTGCTGCTCGAGGGAAAGCAAGCGTGTTCCGAACCCCTCCAAACACATGCTTTTTCAATTTTATCGGCTTGGATCATGTGGCCGGCTTGATTGAAATCCATCTCCACGCTCTAGAAGAGAAAGCAAGTCAGGTGCATGTGCAGTCCTCTGATTTGATTTCCGATCCCCTGGAGTTCCTACGTTTAGCCCACAAACACCGTATCAGCCGAACCCTTGCACCAAACTTCTTCTTGGCCAAGTTACTCTCAACCATCGAGAGCGCCGAAGTTCGGCTGGTGAACAGCAATTTTGATCTCAGTTGTTTGACGCATCTTGCCTCTGGTGGTGAAGCAAATGTTGTCGAGACTGCAGACGCTCTATCGCGTGTGCTAAGCAAGTTTGAGGCTCCTCGTAACTGCATTGTCACAGCATTTGGCATGACCGAAACTTGTGCAGGAGCAATATTTCATGATGCTTGTCCCGATTATGATCTCGCTCAAGGATATGAGTTTGCATCCGTGGGGAAATGTTGCCCCGAGATAGAGATGCGTATCCGAACATCTGACGACCTGAAGACGAACGGTCATGTTAATGGGACTACTCCAAATCGCCGTTACAGCATCAACGTGGTGGGAAATCTTGAAGTACGTGGACCCATGGTTTTTAGTCGCTACTACAACAATCCCACTGCCACTGAAGAATCTTTTACCAGCGATGGTTGGTTCAAAACTGGTGACCAAGCCTTGATTGACAGCGCTGGGAATCTGAACATTGTCGGTCGTACAAAAGATACAATGAAAATTAACGGTGTCAACTACACTTCTCAAGAAATTGAGTTCGCAATTGAAGATGCTGGAATTTCGGGCGTTGCGCCTAGCTTCACGGTCTGCTTTGCCTACCGTCTTCCTGGAGCGTCAACCGAGCAGGCCTGCGTCGTATATCTGCCATTATATCAGGAGGATGACGTCGAATCGCGTATACGAGCCTTGGATAGGATAACAAAAATTGTTGTCCTCCGAACAGGTTCAAAGCCCTATGTCCTTCCACTGAGTGCACCATTACTACAAAAATCCACTCTTGGAAAATTGTCTCGGAACAAAATTCGCCAGGCTCTGACCGATGGCAAATACTCTGCCCTTGAAGAGAAAAACCAAGTCATAATCAGAGCTTACCGCGAAAAGCACTTTTCTCCTCCAACAACGGAAGCCGAGAAGATAGTTTCTCGTATCTTCCACGAGGTACTTGGATTAGAGGACGGTGAACTCGGTGTTGACGCTCCTTATTTTGAGGCTGGGCTTACTTCGATTGATCTCATCAAGGCTAGGCGCAAAACTGAGATAGCTTTCAACATAACCGAGGAGATCCCGATGAGCATTATGATGACAAATTCAACAATCCGACTGCTTGCACAGACGATGGAGTCCATGACCTCGGGTGAAGTTCGCGCGTACGACCCGGTGGTAACCCTTAAACATTCCGGTGATAAGACTCCTCTCTTTCTATTTCATCCTGGTGTCGGTGAGATCCTAGTTTTCTTCGGTCTAGTCAAATTCCTTGAAGATCGGCCAGTACATGCTCTTCGAGCCCGAGGCTTCAATAAAGGCGAACCATTCTTCACTTCCATCGAGGAGGTCGTCGAAGTGTATTACACTGCAGTTCGGAAAAAGCAACCAAATGGGCCATATGCCATGGCAGGGTATTCTTGGGGCAGTATGCTCGCCTTTGAAGTAGCTAAGAAGATGGAAGCCGATGGAGAACAGGTTGGCTTCCTAGGTGCATTTAATCTACCGCCACACATTAAATGGCGAATGCGTCAATTTGACTGGGTCGAATGCCTTGTTCATTTGGCATATTTCTCCGATTTGATCAGTGAGGAGAGTACTACCACGGTAGCTCCGTACATGCGCACGTTGTCTTCGAAGTCTGCTCAAATGGATTACTTGTTAGAGATATCCAGTCCAGAACGACTCGAGGAGTTGGCACTATCAAAGGCCAATTTGAGCAACTGGGCTGATGTTGCTTTTACTCTACAATCACGGGCTGTTGACTATGATCCTAGTGGCAAAGTGACCGCAATGGATGTTTTCTATTGCCGACCTTTGACAATCTTAAGCATTACCAAGCAACAATGGTTAGACCAGCATCTGCATGCTTGGGAAGAGTTTGTCGGTGATGTTCAATACCATGAAGTCGATGGAGCTCATTACACGATGCTGCTACCTGAAAATGTCGGCAGCTTCCAACGACATTTGAACAAGGTTTTGAAGAAAAGGGGGGTATGAACCAGTGTGGGCGATATTGATGCTTTAAATACTTCTTTTTCCAGTAGAATATATGCTTCGCGAATCGCGAACTCTTCGAAATTATGAATCCACTTTCCCTTTCCGGTTTCACCCATTATGTTGAACACCTTGCAAGCTTACTGCCATTGAAGAGACTATATTTTAACATGCAAGTCGCCTAGCTATAGGAACTTAACATTGCTTTGTCTACTCTGTAGTGTTCGAATTTACAAAATCTAAACCTGATTCAGCTCGGACAGCTCCATAAATCGAAAGAATATCGGCATTTCCAGACGATAGATTCTTCGCAGCTCGCAGATGCTGTCGAGCAACTTGATATGCAGGCAGTTTGACATCAAGGCTTTCAGCCAATGCCGCCACTTTGTCTGTCAGTCCTATGACTGCATCTAGGGTGACAATTGGCTACACATATAGTCAGTATTGTACACATTTCTATTCCTGTAACTCATTTGGCTGGAAGTGTACTTACTACTTTCCTCGCCCACTCTCCGCTAGCCATATGCCCCTGATACAAAAGATGTTGTTTGATAGGGCCACCCGGATACAGGGCAGCAAACAACTTGCGCAAATTGTCAACCCCGAGTCCAGATTTCTCGGAGAATACCATTAGCTCAGAAACTTGCTCAATTGCTGTCATGATAAGAACGTTCCCAACAATCTTCAAGAGCGATGCCTGGCCGTGCTTTTCGTCACTGAAGTCGATTACCGCACCCGCCAGACTTGGTTCTCAGTCAGTGAGTTTGCACATTCGATTTTCCTTGCCATAAAATCAGAAGCCTATGATTAGAAATTATATTACTTACCAGCCTTCCAGATAGGGCCGAATCCTATCAACAGCCGTGGCTGGTCCGGCAGGGACAACAATCAAGTTGCCAGTGCGGGCTGTACCCGGCTCTCCAAATACTTTGAGCGAAGGAGATTTAGTATTTCTCTTCGCTAGTGTTCACTTCAATCAGACTACGCAATATTTTCAAGGTCTCTTACCTGGCATAGTGACAAACTCGGCACCTTTGTCTTTCAATTGCTGGGCCACTGCTTCTGATCCAGAAGCAGTGATTGTAGAACACTCAACGAAAAGTTTTCCCGTGATATCACCTTTGCATATCTCACTGTATACAGATATAACGGCTTCCTCATCAGCGAGACATGACCAGATAATATCAGATGGGGTGACAGCCTCTGTGATTGTTCCAACAGGCTTTGCGAATTCGTTATCCTTGCATTGATCTATCGCAACTTGTGAGGTGCGATTCCATAGCAGCATAGGTCCTTCGAGGAATTGGCTGTTGCATAGTCTACAGCTCATGGCCTGGTATATTATGCTTTGTCAGTTGTACTGGAAGCAATTATCAAATTATTATGCTTGAACGCAGGGAATGGCTTAAAATTGTCTCACCTGGCCCATTTGGCCAAGGCCCAAGAATGCCATCTTGGAAGCCATTTTGATGGCTAATGCACGGATTCAGTCGGATATCCAACAATCACTACAAAGACAGAGAAAGTAGAGTAAGAGAGTATAGAATCAGTTCTTTTTTTGAAGTACCTAGGTAGAGCTATAGAACTTGCTGTTGTTTTTACTGCGTTGTATATCCAATGCAAGTCCGTCTTTAGTCCGGAAACCGTATTGTAAATTCTAAGCTGACTTTTGATAAGTCTTTAGAAACGTGCCTATCTGCATGCTTGATTGCTTATGGAAAGTACCCCGTGTCGACAGTTCTCATGAGAAGAGGACTTCGGACTATCACTCCATTATTTCCACTTGAAGCTGTTACGCAAAGCAAATCCCTAGATCAAATTGACTACCCTGTCAGGTTGGGTCACTTTTGACTACTGGTGCATTAACCAACAAACACATGTTTACGCTTGCCTCGTTATTGGACACATGCATGACGTTATCCTTGTACAAACTCTATCAGCCACGGGCGCGTGTTGTGTCGCATTGCATATTTTTAATTATTCGGTGAATATACATCATAACAGCATGGCAATATAGTCTGGCATGATCTGCAAGCAACGTATTTTGGCCCCAAAACGGCCGTCACCAGCCAACAACATTCAGACAATGACAGACATGAATTTATTCCCAAAGTAGAAGGTGGGAGTTAGAGCACCGATAATAAGGTTAGTGGAGACGGTGCGGGTTGTGGGTCTGATACCCGTTTGATACCCGGGGTAAGCTTGGTGTTATTAACCCTAACAGACTTGAATGGCACTATTTATGCGATATTATTGTATCCATGATGGCGAACTAACTGCTGTCTATAGATTTAAGATACTCTAGTATTGACTTAAAATGCTAAAGACCCCACGTAAATATATAGACTTCGGCGGTATTATAGACCCTGTAGGCAGTCACGATCTGGAGGCTAGTTTAGTCGTATTTTCGAATACTATATACAAACATTTGAAAGTAGATCATAAACAGCAGACAAGACGTATTGTTTTTGGAGGCATAAGTAACTAATGGCCTTTAATGTCCGACACCAACAACATGGCAAGCAGCATAGTAGGATGCAGTCTTACCATGGGTTTAGAGACCAAAAACACGAGGTAGATGCGTCCTGCATTGAAGTACAGAAAACATTCAAGTACGTACTTCTAGAAGGAATCTCGAAGCAAGCCATGTCAACTAGCGGAGTCAGCATTTCGATACTAACCAAAAAGTAATCACGAATATATGGACAGCTAGAGAAAAACCTTACTGAATTTGGAAGCTTCCAGCAGAGTAGATTCAGCCATTTTCTTTGCATTTCATGATGCAGCATGAATCCATGAGTATGGGCTTTAATCGTACAAGCACTGCCAATATGAGCACACAGATACAGAAGTAATGGGCCTGTCAGTAATAGATCTATATAGATAGCTACTAGGTAGAAATTTGCATGCCATTGCTGACAATTATTTCGGCTTCTATTCCTTTCTCTATCTACTCCTTTGGTTCTGCTCCTTTGGCTCCTCATCCATCATGCAGGCCGTTCTTCTGATATCGTTCCTATCAGTGGCCACTTTTTCATGTGGTTCGGGGTCTACGAGTGGTGAGAATCTAGCCCCTCAGGATAATAGTTGATGTACGAAAAGGCTCATCTCTTACTCAAGATCTCTCTCCATGGGGCAGTCTGCCTTCACCGGGCCTACCTAGCTGGATTGATACCATTGTCAGTGACTTCCCGTTGTCTTTTAACACCACTCAATGTCAACCAGAGAGAATCTAAAGGTTTCAGGGCATTGATCAATGGGACGCATATGCTCAACAAGGCATCATCCCGTCCACCGGCAAAATACGAAAATACAATTTCGACATTCGAAGAGAATACGCAGCTCCCGACGGCGTGAACAAGAGCGTCATTCTCATCAACGACCAATATCCCGGTCCTCTCATCGAAGCTGACTGGGGAGATACAATCACCGTCACTGTAACCAACAACATCGACGTCGGCACCGAAGAAGGTGTGACTCTTCACTGGCATGGATTGACTCAAAAGAATACCCCCTGGATGGACGGTGTGCCAGGAGTGACTCAGTGCCCAATCGTTCCAGGTGGCAGTTTTACATATACCTTCCAAGCGGATCAGTTTGGGAGTAGTTGGTATCACTCACACTACAGCGCTCAGTACAACGATGGTCTTTTCGGTCCTATTGTCATCCACGGACCCGTTCAGTCCGGGTATGAATATGACTTTGATCTGGGACCCATCATGGTCTCAGAATATACACATACCAGCTACTATGAATCCTTGGAAATGCTTTTCGAGGGTCCCCCGCAGTTCCCTAACGTCGACAACAATCTCATTAACGGAAAGGGGGCTCTTGATTGCCAATCAAACTGCGACGAAGGTGCAGGTTTGGCCAAATTCAATTTTACGTCTGGCAAAACGCACAGGTTACGTCTGATCAATACGGGTATGACGGCTAATCAGAAATTTAGTATTGATGGGCATGAATTGACCGTCATTGCAAATGATTTTGTGCCTGTTCAGCCGTACAAGACGAATGTGGTCACTCTTGGCGTGGGTCAGAGAACAGATGTCATTGTCGAGGCAACTGGTGAGCCCAGTGGTGTGTACTGGATGCGGTCTGATATCGACATGGATTGTCTGAATATGACCTCTAGCATCTCCAATGCAACAGCCATCATCTACTATGAGCAAGCGGACCTATCTGCTATCCCAACTACGACCGCTGCTTCCTGGTCTAGCAATACCTGCAGAAATGACCCTCTAGAAAGCACGGTGCCTTACTACCCCCAAACACCACCAGCACATCCTGCATTTACTCAAGAGCTTCAAATTGCACTCATGCCAAACGCCAGCGGCGCGTTCCTGATGTATGTAAACAACGTCTCAACCCGTGTTAACTACGACAACTCAATACTCCTGGACGCCAAAGCCGGCACGCCCTCAACATCCCTCGAACTTGAGTTGAACATCTACGACTTTGGATCTAATAGCAGTGTGCGAATGGTGATTTACAATACATGGGGTCAACAACATCCCATGCATTTACATGGACACAACTTCTGGGTTCTAGCTGAAGGAAAGGGAACCTGGGATGGAACCGTGACGAATCCAAGTAATCCGCAAAGACGAGATACGCAGCTGATGTCGCCAGGAAGTACGGATACGCCGTCGTATATTGTCTTGGAGTGGGAGATGAATAATCCGGGTGTGTGGCCTATGCATTGTCATATGTCTACGCATGTCAGTGGTGGTTTGGTTATCAACATCTTGGTGAGTTTACTACGATGCTTTTGGATGTCATCTTATATTCAAGATTTGCTGACCATTTGCTGCCATCAGGAACAACCGTCTGCCATAAGACAGATGAATATCCCGAAAACCATTTCCCAGACCTGTAAAGACTGGGCTTACTTTGCTGGTCATGACTATGTTGATCAAATCGACTCGGGGGTATAGGCCCTATCTACGTGTTGATATATCTTGTTCTGGAGGGAAAAGTGTCCCTGCTTAAGAATAATTCAATATACATAATATAGATGCATATAGAAATCTTGTCAAGTATCCCAAAGAAGAAGACTTATAAATTTTCTAAGAACCGCTTTTCGAATATTTGGTTTTACATATATGCCAGATAAATGCTAACCATCGTCGTTCACAAGTAGAAACTGCAATCTATCCTAGAGTCGGATTCTCATATCGCCTACAATGAGATGTTTGCTCCCTTGAGATTAATATACAAGTTTTCAGTGCTTGGACATGTATAAGGTACTCATCTAGCATGCAGTTCACACTATCAATAGATTATACATCGGAAGACATCTACGGATGGATGGATGTGGTTACATTCATTGAATGTTGACATAAGGCAGAAGACATTGATGAATCTATCTCGTCTACTTCCTATATTGAGCGTCTACTCTTAAACTCACGCTCGATGTCTTTCTCATTTCTGCAAAGCTCGCTCTTGTTTCTTCGATTCTATCTACCGGCAATGCTACATCCCACTCTGTAGTTTGCGTGTCACAGTTCAAAGTAACTTGGATACACAACTACTAGCACTAGCACACAACCCTTTCCATCCATATATGATCCAATTATAGATCCATATCATATCAGTCTATTCATGCAAGTCACATCTCCCCACGTTGACACCCCTTACTACGTGCCTATGCAATGTATGCATAACTACTACCGTACTCCATACTCCGTACATATGCACCCCCATCCCTACACAGGCACGAACCCGTGAATCGAACCGCGCAGCTGGAAGGGGTTGGAAATATATAAATGTAATAGATCCATTGTCTATCGCCTTGGCATCTTCATAATACCTAGGTAAGTAAGTTATAGTGCAGGATTCCCGAATTGAAAGGGATTGCTCATAGGTATATATGTATTCTGGAGCAAGGAGGTATTCCCTTGAATCTTGAGTCTTGAGACTGAAGAAGATCTACGCTCAGGGTTAAAGTCGCTCTTTGTAGTCAAATATAGTACGCTGTGACTGACAGTATCGTTGTATTTTTAGCTCATCTGCTGAAAGAAAGAAAGCAAGAAATTAACGGTATGCACAAAGACGACATTGATGCAAAGGAAAAATGAATGACAGAAAGAAACCTTGTAAGTTGACACCGTGTCAACTGTCTAGAAAGAAAGAAAATTCTCCGAACATACCGAATAGAATTAACTTCTAAAAATACACCTATGAACAATGCAAGATTCAAGGACGATCTACCTTCCCTCCCTCCCCACCGGCACAGAAAGCTGAATCAAAAAAGAAAAAGAAATGCAAGAATGCGGAGAGTTGGGGGAATATTTCATACATTTACGTCTTACGACCACCTGCCAGGAATATGCTATGCATATCTATACCTAATCAAGTAGAATGGATAATGCAAGAAAGAATTGATTTGTCTCCTTGCTCGTGATGGTGGATGATGCTCATCCCTTGATTGGAGATTTTACCAGAGTAGGAAGGCTGGCCAAGGCAGGGATTTTGTGGTGCCCCCTTGTCAGTACCTTGATACGTAGTATCTACGGCGTACATATAGGCCATCTCTACAGTTGATGGAGACCGATTAGCTGAAATTTATATACGTACTAGAAATGTGGCTTTAGGTTCCTCGTTCCAAGATTTGCTCGATGATGTGCGGCTGTATATCAATCAATCATAGCGCTGCAGGACTGTCCTTGCTCGTGGTCTAGTAGATTGTATGGGGAATATTGATCTTGGACAGACTGTTAGAGCCTACGAGTATTGTTCAATAGTCACCAGGTAATAGTCTATCTTCATCGAGGACTACAGCTATCAATCCAGGGTTAGATAATACGTACTGCACTTTGAAGCGGCAGTTCTCAGAAGCATAGTCTCGGAATAGTAAAGGATAATTGAAGTTTCCTCGAGACGTACTGTAAGGTACATGGTCGACGTGGTGAATCCATTCGATAGTTAGGTGTTCGCTTCACTTCCAAGGTTGTAGGTTCCTGGCATATCATGGAACGGTCATTCGATTCCTTGCTGTAAACACATGGCCATGCATTTACGGCAAGTCACAGAGTTATGTATATTGTGAGTACGAGTATCAAAGTAGATACTTCAATGATCATCCACGCCTCAGCGCTATTCGCGTATCCTGACAGGCCTCGTACGGGACCTCGACTCTGCGACGAATCTCCAGATGTCACAACAAAGGTAGCTTATCTATTGAGAGACTTAATCGGTAATTATTTTTTCTCAACTTGATAGCCCTGAGAACCCGCATTTAATGGAGTATACACATTGATGTATTCTTAAATTGATAGAGTGAATATTTAGAAAAGTTTTGATAGATAGAATAGGATGGATATATAGATATACCAAGGTATTGTGTATGCCTGACAATCTGTATTCAGAAACAGCAGCTAGATCGATGAAATCAAGCCACGATAGCATTCGTAATACTATATCGTAACTCGTCTATCTAAAATACATTGATTCAAGTCTAGATACCCATTGGTAATTCGTCTGATGTACAAAGTAGGGCTCGACATGACCAGACAAACCCTAACTCACCGCAGCAAGGGCTAGGGTTATGATCTACGCTTTCGATGTATTTGCGAAACACCACATGTAAAATATGTATATGTTTGCATGATGATTCTATTCTCTACCCATAGAATAAATATGCATCCTCCATGGATTGATAAACGTCCGATGCACCTTTTCAACGTGGCGTCCATGGATGAAGCATGGCTGGATCATGGCAGACTAACCATCCATATCAACTGTAGGTATATCCATCAAAACCGACCGTTAGTCTTATACTACTCGCACCTCGACCTGTCTATAATCTACACATGTACGGATATTTGTTTACATTTTGCCATGTCGCTACCTACGCAGTAAATCAAACCATCTGCAATAAGATACATATGATGTCAGACATTCGGTGTATCCAGTCCATCTCATGTTTTGCATTAGTCACGGTAGTGTGTCTTAGTCTCAACTTTCGACTGATCGATTCATCCCATTTCCGTTTTCTGTCTGCCAATAATAAACATCAAACGGACCGTAAAGTCAGGTACGAAGTCTATTCGTCTTGACTTGCATCGCATATTGATTCAATTTGATTGACGTGATGAAATTAGGGTTTGAGCGGTCCCGTGTTGACGATGTTTATTTACTTGCCGCGGCACAAAAACGCGTCGGTTGGAGAGTGTATATCGTCATCACCAACACAACGACTCAGTAAACGTGAAGAAGAGAACAAGATTCGAGTCTCTTGAGACCATCAGGTACGTCACAGATGGTCCAGCCATCGAAATGGGTCTGATCATGATGGTCACTGCTACCAGGCTAAAGTCGCTAGTGTAGACGGGCTCAGCGACAGGTCTGTGCTGAGGAACGCGTTTCACGGCTTCGATTTCGGCTTGACTAGTCTACAGAGTGTGCTTTCCTGTCCGATTGTGAAATACTAGAAGCATATGGAGGTAGATGGACTAGAGGAGGGGTAGTGTCTCATGTTGTCTTGGTCTTACACGTCTTGTCTGACAGAGTGTTTGTTTTGATAAGTCGGAGCCAGGGTGTGATGGATGTGCATAACCGCGGGCGATCTCGCGAGTCGAGACACAATGGACGCACGAAGAGGGGCAGCATCGAGTCATTGACGTCAACTGGATAGCCCCCATCTCTCTTCGTACTTGAAGGAAAAGGGAAGATGGAGATAAGAAGACGGTGCATGAGCTGCCTCGAGGCTAAGGCACAAGGGTAGCATTGCGATCAACCAATCAGAGCGCGTAGCGCAGGTCGAGAGTCCCGTGACTTGGCACCTTAGTCGCGTTTTCCGGCTTTGTTTACTTCTTGGCAGACGCGGGTTCTTTCTGAACATGTGAACAGTGAGCCCTCACTTGGAGCACAATTTAGTAACTTACAAGGATGATCGTTTCAGCTGGCCATGGTCCATGTCATGCCTGCATCTGCGTCCTGTACTGCTTTGAACGGAACCCACGGAGGGGAGCTGTGAGGGAAGAGTCAATCTCGAAACGCCGGACGATGGACACCAACAGCCCAGTTAGTGGGGAAGTAAATTTAACCTATCTGCTAGGAATTACGAGTTATCCCATGATCAGATTCGTCGAATGCAATCCGATACGATAATCCTGTATCTTTTGGGCCGCTGATTGGCTCGTTGCGTGGACTGGCGTGTGATGGCTTGACAAGAATAGTACATCAGACCGAGGTGTGCTGCTGAAATGCATCGCTTTAAAGTAAGCTAGCGCTGCCTAGCAGAACAAAACTCCAAACACATGGCGCCGGATCCCTGTCGGTGGCCAATCAGTTGGCAGTATACGAGTCCCATAAGGCTTAAGCGCTGTGAGTGAGATCAATCAGAGTTTGAGAAGGCTGAGCTGAATGGATTGCGGCCGCTGGCCTCTGCCTTCAGTCTGCCGCTCGTATCATCGACCATGACAGGGTATCCTGTCAACCTTTGCGCTGTATGCTGGAGGTGTCTATTCCATAATTCTACACCGCGTTTTACTACTATGGAGAACAGATACATGACCACAGTTGACATATATATACACAGTCTCCGGATCTGCAGTAACAGTGTGTAACATAGTCAATCAAACAGAAACATTGTATTTGGAAGACCTCAGTGATAGTCTGACTAGTGCGGGGTTGATCAGGAACAAGCCACTCGGCGAGTCGGCGGAGTCAGCGATGCTCGCCATTCGCACCGTCGATGTCATTCACGCTTACTCCGTTCTATCAGCTGCGCGTCTGCCATGCTGATGGCTGATGGATCCGATCGTTTGTTGCAGACTTGCAGTCTTCCAGATAGATGCACTTCTGACTCATCCAATCAAAGCATGCAAACATGTTTTTATTGAGTTGAGCATACAGTCCCTGACTCGACGCAAACAACAGACACAGTAATCTAAAGATGGGATGGATACTACGTAGTACGTAGCACCCAGACATGCATGCACACATATCTTGAAGATCGCATTTTTATCTTTCGTGTGCTCTGTACTAAGTGTAGTATGATGCATCTCATTCCTCTCGATCGAGGCGCTCCAAGGCACGGAACGCATGTGGAGAACCGCAGACGACGAGAAGCAGAAAAGAAAAATTTTAAGCTCGATTGCGGATCGGAGAGGAATTGAGTGGGTACGCTATGTACGTATGTACGTATGTTGGATGATCGAGATTTGGTCTGTGGCCGTCTGTCGATATGCCTAAGTTGACAACTCGAGGAGATGCTACTCCGTAGTGTAGTGAATGTCAAGTAGATACCCTAACCAGCAGGTACAACTACATCCAGCAGTTACGTAGACTGAGAATTGAACAGAATGACGATCGCAAAACCCACATGTTTGAACTCTAACAGGAATTGCTGAATGCAGCACTGATCTACATGGTATTTCTCCTAGCACGTACTCGTCCTCTAACTTAGTAGCTTGGTAGCTGGAAGAGGCACGGACCGGAGCCGTGAGAATGTGCAAATTCAACTGCTACCTACGTATAAAGAAGATTGTCGAGATATTTATATCCGACCTTTCATCGAGCAATTTTAAACTCGGCAAAAAGCAACAAAGAAAAAAAAAAAGAAGAACAAAAGAACAAAAGAAGAAAAAGAAGAAAGAAAAATTTTCGAGACTACTAGATAGCGAGCCAAAGTTTTGCTGGCTCTGTTGCCGGGTTGACCAAGCCGCCTCATTCTGTATGGAGTACAATGTACGGAGTACACCGTATACCTGTATTTTTAGGTGAATACTGAAAGACTGAAAGGCTGAAAGAGCAGACAGAAAGGGAGGAAGAAAGCGATTATTTTCATTATTCTCTCCTATTGTCAGAAGGTTCATTCTTATTCAGATCTATATAGGAAGTATGCGAAAGTCGGATATTTCCTTGCTTGTACGGAGTACGTTACTTACGTATGTGTATTGCTCCTTGATTCAAGATCAAGGCCAACTCCATACTTACGTCTTACAGTACTATAGTACAACGTAGCCAAAGCCTAAAAGCAATAATGATCGCACTAACCCGTCCAAATTGTTAGACCGTGCAAGCACTCCGTCAGTCGGCGTCAGACATGGGCGGTTGTTGCTGAGCAGCGCCTATCGGCTTGACTGAGTTGGTTCTAGCTTGTCCCTCTGCCCTATGATACGCCTATGATACGGGGCTATCGCTCGGAATTTGGGGCCAGCTGGTTGGCTGGCTGGTGTTTGATTACTATAGATTAATTAATCAATCGCTAGATTCGTTACTACAGTGATCGCTGAATCATGACTCTAGTAGTTAGCCCGTACAGGGCTGTACTCTGACTCTATAGTTTGTACGAGTATTAGGGGGGTTAGGGTTAGAGCGAAGGGACCGCAAGGAGAATACTTATACTTTATTCGATAGACTGGAAAATAAATCTTCAATTGATAAACGGAATATTCAAGGAGAATACTCCGTAGCGACTACCTTACATGCTCGTTCCTTGCCTGAGCTCACATCGTTGTCCCCTTGGCCCGCCCAAGCTATGTAGATGACGTGGGTTTGGCCCAATAGGCGCTGAGAAGGTTGCTAAGCAGCTAAGGTGCAGCTGGAACGTGTTGCTAGCTACGACCGCTGGGTGTTGCCAGCGCGTGCTCTATCTTCCGAGTTCTTACTTCTTCAGAGTGGTAGAGTTCGGGTGTACAGGTATAGATGTACCAGTACTTTTGAGTAGAACATACATACAAAGGAGACTATATACAAAGATACAGAAATAGAACAGAACAAAAAATACCAAGTATAGCAGTACCAAAGTTAGGGTAAGTACGCACTTCGTACGTACTTACTGTACGGCAGCCTCAGGCAGACCTCCCCACTTGTACTGTTCTCCGTAATTTAGTGCAGAATTACCAGGAACTGCCCTCTGGCTGGTTGCCCATTGCAACAAGTCTCTGCCTCTTCTTCTTCAGCTTCACGACCCTCTCTCTTTAACTCGCTTTTTCCTTTCAACATTCTTTCTTCCTTTCTTCTCTTTCTTCTCCATCCACAACGGTGTCCATTGTTCGCTCGACCACTATCCTCTCTTTACCTCTTTGCCTCTCTACCTCTCTCTACCTCTACCCTCTACCTTGACTTCTCTTCTCTTCCTCTGTCGTACTCTTCACTCCGACTACTCTCACGACAGACACACTCTCGCCGTCGAAACACAAACAGTCCTGCCTAACTGTCGAATGATACTTACGATCGCTTACGAATTGGACTACTTGCTCGCTGTTGGAAACAATGTCGATCTGATCTCGTCGCTCACAGCCGCCGTACCGTCACTTCGCTCCTCGCTCTGTTGGAGCACATCGTTGGACAACATTGTTGGAAGATTACAGGACATACAATACATACAATTGGGAGTCAAAGAAGTCAAGACAGAAAGACAAATTCTTGGGGCCGTCGTCCGTGGGAGAAAGACAATCGTCTCACGTCATTTGGATGATCGTCTATGGAACAAAAACAACCAGTTGAGCTGAATTGAACCTCGTCTCATCCAACTCAACATGGAGCATTCCTCACCACTTGCTGCTATGCAGCCACCCTCAATGATGTTTGGTCGTTGTTTCGCAAATGATGTTCCCAAATTTCGATCGCTCGGCGGAATTGGTGGATTTGGGCCTGGTAGCTTCAATTTCAAGGACTTGTCGATGAAGAAGGCTCCTACTTCGGATTATTTCAATGTCAAACAATTTACAGGTCCTTCGCCGGCCGCGAGTTTGGCTGCCGATTTGTCTCAGAATTTTCACATCGACCAGAGGTGAGTCAAGCAGCACCCAGTTCTAAGTAATCAATTGCTAATTTGATAGCCCTCAATTGGCTACGCCTCGTCGATCCTTGTTTTCGGCCAACATATTTCAGGGACGAGGTAAGAAAATTGGCAACCTGCTATGCGGCCGAGCTAACATTTCAGACGAAATGATGACCACACCCCCGTTGCCGGCCTCTTCGCCCATGACTGATATCATGGAGACATCTCCTCTTCCTCACAAACTTCCATACACTCTTGCAACGACAGATGTGGTGCTCCAGTCACCAGCACCGGAATCGGAAACGCCTTCTAGCGCTACCACTAGTACAGGGATGTCTTTACAGGCATCACCCATGGAAGATGATTCGCCTGGTGTTCCCCAAGAGTGAGATAACCTTAACTTCGTCGAGTAACCTTGCTAATCTTGATGCCAGACGTAGACGCCCACCCCTTCTACGCCCGTCGTTGCTTCGCACCAAAGCACACTCGACACAAACCGGAGGCAGCAAGGTCGCCCCCGAAAGCCAGTGCCCTCCCTTTCAGTTCGGCAATGGAACCAGTGGTTTGTCCAACTCAATGTCTCTAGGCGACATGTTCAATGAGTCGTCACCACCACAGGATCGCATGAGCGTCAAGAATTCGTCTTCTAACCTGCTTGGTCCTCGTTTAAGACAACCCTTTGGTCGTAACAGTGGTTCTGCATCTCCCGTGCCTAATGCTGTCCGTAAGAACGCTAGTGGAAACCCCTGGATGCGCCCGCGCAAGCAATGCAGGAGGTCCCTTAGTATGTTTGAACATCCAGAGGACATTGTACGCCAGAAGCAGCCGGATGTGGTTCCTGAGCCTACTTTGGCATCGATCATGGACGAAGAGCCTTCACACACTCTTCAACTGCCGCACTTCATACCTGCGGACCAGCCTGATAGTCTCCCTCGTATTGAAAAGGGCGTTTTGGTCGACATTTTGGACGGAAAGTTTAAACATTGTTACGACAACGTGATGATTATCGACTGTCGATTTGAATACGAATACGAAGGCGGACACATCAACGGAGCTGTGAATTTCAACGACAAGGAGGTTTTGGCAAACCAGCTCTTCGCCGATCCCAAACCAGGCACGACTATCATCTTCCACTGCGAATACTCTGCGCACCGGGCTCCCATCATGGCGTCCTTTATCCGTCACAAGGACCGCGCGTTTAACATTGAACGATACCCCAACTTGACTTTTCCGGAAATGTACATTCTGGACGGAGGATACAGTGCATTCTTTGCGCAACACCGATCTCTCTGCTATCCCCAGAACTATGTGGAAATGACATCCAAGGAACATGAATTTGCTTGCGAACGAGGGCTTGGAAGAGTCAAACAGCGATCAAAGTTTATTCGCGCGCAGACCTTTGCTTTTGGACAGCAGTCTCCTCAGATGGAAGACAGCCCGACAGGACGCTGCCGCAGCAGCAATAACGACCGTGTTCGAGGCCTGGATTCGCCTTTTGAAGCGCCTGAAGCTGGACGCATGCCTGGTCGTCGAATGCTTTCTTACTAGCCAGTCGTCCCCTTGATGGGTGACTCCTGACTACTGACGGTTTATGCCTACCACACATGACCCATATCATGCTTGTCATGCCTATCCTTATTTCTTTTATTTCTTTTACTTTCGACCTTTCTTTCGACTTTCGGATTCTTCCAAGACCGGATCTTCTTCTCGCCTCACCTCTGTCACACTTGTATCGATACACCCACTCCGAAGGAAGAATTTTACACATTGTATAAGACGACTATTCATACAATGTTCTCGATACCCAGGCGCACACGGTTTTGTCTTTTGATTCTTGTGCCACGGCACCCGTTTATTTCAACTTTTACGACACGACTGATTGTCTTCGAGCCAGCCTGTTCTTTCTATCTCCTTATGTGAATTGACCCTGCCATGACGCACGCGACAGTCGACTACAGCCCCGACTCGATCGCCTACATACCTACACTACAACTACCTCTTTTCTATGTGACGAACTGCTCAGATAGTAGCAACCCTACTATTGGATATTACAGCATCACCCGATACCGACTGAGAATGGACAATCTCTGCATATAACTATTGGATTGTCCAAATTCCACTTCTCTGCGCCCTATTCCAGTCTACTCTTTTAATCGACTATCGAAATCACTTGAATTCTTGTACAGTTTTGCGGTACCGTTTTCTGTTACCACAAAATTCTTCGTCCGAGTCTGTTTGTGCCTTGTTTAATCTTGTGGATATTGTGGAGGATTTTGTCAAGTGTGCACTCCGCAATATTTGCATTCTAATTTTGTTAATCACCATCACCTTGGACGTGTACGCACACAAAAAGAATTGTACATATGCATATTCGGGGGACAAGCGAGAAGGAGCATGAGATGAGAGCAGCGGTTAGGTGTATGTACTTGAGCTATGATACTTTATCCTTAACTCGGTGTCTGTAAACGTCTTCGTAGTTGTAGTTGAAATTATAAGATGAGATAGGGCTAGCAATCTCCACCCTAAAACGTACTCTTCCCCACCAGCCAAATACAAACCTTGAATTATTTACTCCGCATTATTTTCCAACCACTTCACGGTGACAAGCTGACACCGACAACTGACACCAACAATGAATTAACACCACCTCCCCCGACCAAATCACACCATACAAACCGTCGGACTGAATAATTGAATAAAAATGATGGACATAGACGACATCCTCGCCTCCGTCGACCGCGCCACGACAGCAAACCACCTCTCCTCTCCCGAATCCGTGACCATCGACCACCAACACCTCACGCGGCTATGGGTTGCCGAACGCGCGGTCTCAGAGGTATTACCCTGGCCCGCGGAGTTGATGGATAGGATGATGGAGAGGGTGAGGAAGCAGGTATATTCTCCCTGTATACACCTAAAACAAACCTCAAAACGGGGAGAAGGAAGCTGATGGTTTTTGTGAGGAGGGCAGGTCGAGAATATAGAAGATCTCACAGCTTCGTCGTACGAGACCTCGAATACCGATACAATCAACAATAATGCGAATAACAGCAATAATAATAATAATAATAAGAATAAGAATAATACGCTCAATCTCAAACTGTCGATACTCCAAACCGATCTGTCGCGCACGCAGTACTTGATTCGCTCGTATCTGCGCCAGCGACTGTCAAAGATTACGAGGTATGCGATGCATTATCTTGTCCTTATATCGCCGCCGGCACCACCTTCGTCGGCGACGCAGAATAGTGATATAGATGGCGGAGGAGGAGGGGGTGTGAGAACGGAAGATACCCTGCCCAACCCTACATCATCCTCGTCTTTGGGCTCGACGACGACGACTCCACTGTCCACAGCAGAAGCGCATTTCCTCTACTCGCACCAATACCTCCTCGCCTCCCACTACAGACTCAGCTTCCTGGCCTCGTTTCCGCCGCAACTAAGACGTCTAGACGATAATGCTGGAGGGACGAGTATGATCCAGGGTCCGGATATGAAAGAGGTCGTTGTAGTGCGGTGTTTGGTCCCCGAGGTTGCCGTTGTTATTCCTGCGGATGAGATACTGGATCGAGAAAGGGAGGGGGATGTGGTTATGAGGATGGGCGAGGTTTGGGTGGGGAGGTGGGAGGGCGTGAAGGGGGCGTGGGAGAGGGGGGATATTGAGATTTTATAACTGAGTCTTTGGTGTGTGGGTATGGATGGCGTTTGGAGTATATATAGACTACCTAGGTAATAGGGTGCATATAGGGCTGGGTTGGGATGTACGTGGTACATTACATGGCATGAATTACGCGGACAGGGGATTCAGATATGTACAGTCATGAATACTGTAAAACGCTCCATTATATCGCAAATGAGAAAATAAGCTAACACCGCCCCAGTAAGGCATCCATGCATGCGCCTGAATCATGCGTCTATAAGCAACCTATCCTGCCGTATACCCTGCGCCTCCTGCTAATAAAAGAGACCCGAAAAGAAGAAGATCATGCTACGTATCCGTAAGCAGGTGGATCAGAATCCGGGATTCGTTCCAGATATTCGCGATCGATCAAACTTTCGATTCGTTTCTTGATCATGTTCACGTCAGGCACGAAGCGAGCCGCGAGTTGGCCCAGGACTTCGGTGAGGAGTTGTGAGTGCGCCAGCTTTTTGCGTTGTCTACATACCACCAAATTAGTCCAAATGCAATAGAAACGGGCAAAGGAGGAATAGCGTACTTCATAATCCTAACAACAGCAGCCTCAATACTCCCCCCTCGCTCCTCATTCATCTTCTTCTCCGTCTCGTTCCGCTCATTCTGATTCTCGACTTTATTGCCCCCGCTGCTCACAACGCCAATACGTACTTTTGTGAATTGGCTTTTGAATGAAGCGTTATAAAAAAATCGATCGGTGGGTTTGACGTCTTTGCTCATGGGTTCCTTTTTCAGCACACGGGTTTTGGGGGCAACGGCCAGCGACTGCAAGTTTCGGATGAGGTCGTGGTCTGGGATACGGGTGCGTGCTTGGATTTCTTCGTAGGTTAATGATTCGTCGAGGGGGAGGTCGTTGAATAGCAACAGAATGATCATGGCATAGGTCGATACGTTTAGGTCGTGACGGGCATATTTCCCTTCTGCACGCGGAAAGGTAGCTCGGATATCTGCCGTGCCCATCGATGCCTGCCATGACAGTTTCCTGCCGCTATGTTTATCAAGATAGAACTTCTCAAAGCTTTGTCGCACTGTATCAACATCCTTGGGAAATATGCAGGGCAATTGCATGTCGCCGTCCTTGGAGCTTGACATGATCTCCATCGGCCACATGGTACTGGTCAAGACGCTGATCTCCAGCTCAAATCTCTTCGAGTCAGCGGCTGTTCGCGACATGTGCGCCTTGTAGTTGTTCGTCAAGTCTTCCGAAACAGCCATATCCTTGAACATTGCCTCGAGCCGTTGCGTGAATTGATTGCCGACCTCCATCTTCATCTTGGAGATCATTTGTCGCTCAACATCCATGCTGACTGATCGCTTCATCAACAACCGTCGCGAAAGATGTTTCTTGTAATATGTCTCGAACAAGTCCTTGTCGCGGATATATCGCAGTAGTGTAATTCCATTCTCCAATAGACTGTCAACCTCCGCATCAGTCTTTCCCTTGATTCCCTTCTTCAGATTCTCGTCGAAAAACAAGGACAAATACTCCGAGCTTCGGTCATTCGAATTGATAAAGTCAGAAAAACTGTTGGTAAACGAAGTGTGCATGCCCTGATCCGACGCAAAAGCCCGTTCCCATATCGTATCAAACTTCTTCTTAAGATTCAATATATCATCCACCCATTTGATCGCTGCCGCAGTCTGTTGGTTCACAGGCGGCGCGGCCGCTTTCTCCTTTTCTGATTTCTTCTCGCCATCGGCTTCTGTCGATTTGGCCGGCGGAGGCGCTGTCGCAAATGCTTTGGCTGCAGCATTGACCTCATTACCCAGTTGGACAATGCGGGTTTGAATGGATTTGGTTAATGCGCCCTTCTTCGGGTCAATTCGAGTATTGAGCTCGTATACATTGGCAAGGTCTTGGACCCTGTCGTGGTCCAGCATATACCGGACTCCACTGCCTTCAAGATTGATAACGTCGGTGATGTTCTTGCTGATTAATTGCTCATCTATCACCGTTTTGATCTTTTGTTCCGAGTATGGCGATAATGTAGCGTGGCAACGCTCTTCCTCCTCCGATATCCGCTCAGAGCTGACACGACAGAACGTAGCTGCATCCGCAGTTTCGAGTAACCTCTTTCCTTCGTTCTGGTAAAATACAGTACTGATTTGTAGATAGGCGGGCTCAAAGACCGAAAGGTACAGCTTGGCCGACTCTTCTTCTTCTAGCGTTTCGTAAAGTCCTTCTAACATGTAAATGCAATGCCGGACTAGAGGTCGATCAATCATTTCGCCCGTCCGCTCCAGCTGAACCATGAAAAGAACTGTAGACTCGAGGATTTTGTATATAGTCAGGTTACTGTCCGGAACGGAGGAACGGAGGACGTGGTCTCGGAACAGACACATGGACACCGTGTATATCGACGGTTTCTGATCAGTGTTCATGACTTTGTCCTATCCAAAAAGGTAAGTGATATGATCTATATATGCGCCGAACAACCTACCATATACATCAGCACATCCGTGATCATGCCCATGCAAAGCTGATGATCTTCCCACGCCCCCCTCATCGCCGCCAGAAACCTCTCCCCAGCAGCCCTGCGCTCATTCGCTTGATCCGTGGTATCCGTAGGCTCAATATTGAGGAGTAACACCGGCGACACCGAAGACATAATATTCTGACTGACGAGACTGCTCAACCATTCCTGCTCTAGTTGCTTGACTCGCTCATATAGCTCGTCGCCTTTGCCCATTAACACGATTCTGTATGAGCTGCGATAGAGCTCCTCAAATGATAAGGAAGAGGCATTCTTGGTGTGAATTTCGCGTAGCGCAGAGCCGAGGACAGCCCAGATGGCTTCAAAGTCGTCGTTTTTGCTGCCTAGTGCCTGTTGCTGGAGGTATCAATATACTTCTGAGGTGAAATTGACCGCATTGTGACTGAAAGACTTAATCTTACCCTTCTAGGAGCCCGGACCTTTTGCCTCGCTCGCATTGCCATCTTTGCGACACCCGGGAAAAGCAAACGTTGTAGATGGAATGGAAGTAGAGCTCAACAGCGGGGCCGGAGGCCGTTGAGGGGTTGTGAATAGTAAAAGCCTGAGATTGACACCGATCAATCTCAGACTCAGGGTTCCATCTGGAGTAAAATATAAAGCCCAGGAATCGGTTAAATATGAATAAGAAATGAGAGCGGATGAGCCAGTGTTGAGTCTCTTTTTTGTCTGTTCGCGATGTCTGGAGCCTTTGGAGCTCCTCCGCGATCTTCTCCCGAAGAGTAAAGCCGGAAAAAGTGTTGGTCCGTCGCAATCTTTTTGAGAAGAGCTTCACTTCTTCAAATGTTGCCTCCGCCACGGACAATGACATATTATAGAAGCCTCGGTCCAGTCTTTACATTATCCTCACTTTTCACGAATTTATTGCATTTCTCTTGAACACTGCATTCTAGCTGGATTATATATCAGAATGCGCTCATCAACAACTCTCCTCCGTCTCTTCCGCACTTCAAGCGGACATCTCCCCAGGACTCGAGCTATCATCAAAGCTCCATCTCCATTCAGCACATACAAACCATCACCACTCTCCTCAAAGGCCAGCGCTCTACACGCCTATACTTCCCGAAGATACAACTCCTCAGACGCCGCCGGCGCAGCAGACCCAAACCTCCGACCCCTAACCGACCGCGTCCCCAACGCATCCACCGACGCCGCCAACGCAGAACAAAACGCCGCCCGACGCGCCGAAGAGCCCGCATACCGAATCGTATTTACATGCAGGCCCTGCGGCGAACGATCAGATCATCAAATGTCCAAACATGGATACCACAAGGGCACGGTGCTGATTACGTGCCCGTCCTGCAGCGCGCGGCACGTTATTAGTGATCATTTAGGCATATTTATGGATGAGAAGAGCTCGTTGGAGGATATTCTGGGTACGAAGGGGATGAAGATTACGAAGGGGGTGCTCAATGATGATCTCGAGATTTGGGAGGATGGGTCGGTGTATAAGGCTGGGTCGAATAAGGAGGGTGTTGATATTAGCGAGGATGTGAGTCCGAAGGAGACGCCTTGATCCTTCTCCAGGAGTTTTCATTCGAGACAGAGGTTCTTGTAATATTATGTACATATAGAAAAGTGTTATCTTGTTGGATGGTTACGCAGCGTTTCGGGCGTGGGATCGGGTTGATTTTCAAATGCATAATAGACAGTCATTGATACTTCTCAATTCACTTTTAGATAATCAAACTTTTTACATAAAACTATCCACATTAAAACGCCGCATTATGTACATTAGAAGCCTCGTCTCCGCTCCCTGAATTCCTGTCCCCTTTCTTTCCTCTTGACATGCTTCCTGTCATTCTTCCGTTTCTTCTCACGGCCAAACTTCTCTGGATCAGCAACTGCCTCAATACGACGTTTGGCCCGTCGTTGTTCCCGGCGTGCTCTGATATTCTCCTGGATACGAGCCATCTGGTCAACATACTCAGTCGTACCGAGCTTCTTTTGCAACAGATCCAAAATTTCCTGTGCATTTGTAACCAAAGACTTCCAACCGGTCTGAAAGTCCGGATCGTTGGATCGAGGGGCCGGAATGTTTGGATCGATCAAGTGCTGTAGAGGCAGAAGGATTATTGGCAAGAAGCCTATCAGCTTGTCGGCGTCTAGATGACGACAGACTGCCGCCAAAAGAGCCATGGTTGCAGACTTGGGTACAAGCGCACTGGGTTTTCCGGAGATGGTTTCTCGGCGTAGTATGTTGGATAGCTGCTGGAAGATGTAGCGTAACAGACTCCTGGGTGAGGCGACTTCCATGTTTTCAACCTTTTGCTCATCTGCATCGCTTTCATCACCGGGAACATCCTCCTTGGCTTCGTCAGCCTCTTTCGAAGAAAACTCAACCCCATTGGCTGCAAAGCACCGACTTAGGAAAACAATGTTACGGACACTCTGCATGGCAAGTTCTTCACTGACACCTGGGATTTGCATAGAACGGATACTTCCGCGAGTGAGTTTGATCATTCCGTCTTGGTCAAGCTGAAGTCCATATTTGCCTGCCAACGGAACATTGGCATAACCTTCGGTTGCGTTCGTCTTTGCTAGGTCTGCAAGCCACAATCCAACCAAGTTTGCTGCACAAGTCTTTACCCAAGCGTGTGGATAGAAGAGAGATTCCTGGACGCTAGACCACAAGCCGAGACACTTTTCACTAAAGGCAACCGAAGGTACGGCTTTGCATACCTTGAGGAACAATTGCCACGAGAAGTAGACGGTCTCCCAATCCTCGCTTTCCGTGTCGTCGATAATCGGATTGATGAGCTCAGGCAAGGTTTCAACAACGAATCGACTTTCTTTTTCCTTTTCGGTACCTTGCGCCTCAAAGAAGATTCTCATAGCCTGCAGACCGGTGTTTGCGAGTTGTTTGTTCTCGATCTGCTCAAGCCAAGAGTGCAGTGGCTTCAGCATGATCTGCAGGCGTTCCTTATCGGCTCTTCCGAAGAACTCACTCAAGAGAAGACCGGCCATTTGACGGCATTCAGACGTCTCGTCGTTGGCCATGACCAGCACAACTGGTAAGAAGAAAGTGCTGATGATATCTTGACCCAAGTCTCCACCAGTCTTGTTCAGCAATCGATGTACTGCTTCCATTACAGATTCTCGTCCTTCGCGGTGCTGGTAATCAAAGTTCTTTGCAAGGAAAGCTAGCTGTTTGGACCAGCGGGACTTGGCTTGGGGATATTCCAATAGAAAGTGAACGTACACACCCCGAGCTAGATCACGAGCAGCCTTGGTCTGATTGGTGACCATCATTCTTGCAATATTGTCGACCAACTCGTATAGTTCGGGAACAAGGAACTTCCTATCCATCACAGCGCGAATGAAGTTGAAGGTTAAGCCCTGGCGATCGGGTTCCTCGATATCATTTGTAAGGCGTTTCAGCAGATACGAGAGATGGTTATCCCTCAGTTCTACTGTCTTTCGTTCTCGCAACACAGAAGCGACGAACTTGAGTGCAGCTTGTGCGGCTTCCGTGTTAGTACTTGGAGCTTCCTTGACGACTTTGATAGCCTCGGCAAGATAGGTCGGCGCGTTCCGGTCGAGCTCAGGTAGAGGCAATTTGATAATGGTCGAGAGAAGACGCATTGCGGAGATCTTGACTTCTTCATAGGACTGGATCACTGCGTCTCCAACAATGGGCAAGAAGCCAGCGAGATTGTTTGCGGTAAGAAGGGAGCTGTATTTATTGAGGATTGATCGGAGGACATCCAGCGAGAACCGCGAGAGCTTGTAGAGATATGATGAGGTGGTGCCGCGTTTCTCTCCCCTTTTCATACCTTGCATGTTAATAAGGAAACGGCGGTTTCTGGCCGATTCAGTGTGAGAGGGCGCCTGTGACTCATTTGCGTCTTTGTACGATTCTTTGATCACTTCGTAGCAGAATACAAGAATATCCCGGCTCTCAGCACCGGGGTTTCTCAATAGACCAAGACCTATTCTTCTGAAAAGCTCATCAATCTTCCGCACTAAACCAGCTGTAAGTTTCTCCCGTAGGAGCAACTGTAAAGGCGCGATGAGCGCACCCAGGCGTGTAACAGAGCTATTCTTAGCAAGAAGCTCCATCGAATCGTAACTCTTGCTACTCTTGACTTCCTTCATTTGACTGACGTAATCTTCGGCATCTTTCTCCTGGCCAACAACTCCAAAGATATCATCCATCACAATTGCAACAGCTTGTTCGAGACAATGATCCAGAGAGCCCTGCTCGAATTCATCGGTGGTTGATACGAGGATGGAATGCATCGTAAACGAGAGAACATGAAGCTGATAACCACGAGCGAGAGCAGTCCTCAGTTCTTTCAGTATATAACCGAAGTAGTTTGGACCGAGAATGATAGCAATATCGGCAAGAGTCTTCCTAGCATTGTCTCGGGAGTCTTGTGCCTTACTTCGCAAAACGTAGCAAACATCCAACAGAACTGCTGGCAGGCGGATAGCCATATTTTCTTCCGGCAAAAGCTTCAGTAGCTTAATGCTCGTCACAGCAACAGGGAGACGATGACTCATTTGGGCCTCATCTTTGTGATGTACAAACTCCGTCAAGAAAGGCAAAAAGTGAGTTGTCAATTCCGTCGCGATTTTTTCTGGTGCAGGTAGTGTCAAGGCTAGGCGGCATTTGGCAGTTTCCTCTGAAGTAGAATCTCCGTCTACCTCCATAGTGTCCTCAGGATCCGTTTTCGGATGGCGTTGCGTAAAAGCACTTGACAGAGCATCAGTCATACGACCCAGTAACCGGATCATGTTCCTTTCAACTTCAAGCTTGCTTGTCATGTTTGCACGATACCTGCGGAAGATTGCTCGAAACTGATTCCACTCCAGCCACTCACCTAATCCACCCAGAGTTGCAACAGCCTCTGCAGCTAGATTGTGAGCGGTCTCGTCCTCGCCGATATGGAAGACAAAGTGCTCAACTAGAGGGAAGAAGACCGAGCTTATGTTCGAAGAGCTAATCCTTCCACTTGAAGCCTCACTTGCAAGTCTGCGCAAAGCACGCATACGTCGATGTTGCTGGATGTGAAGGATATTGTTGAAAAATGAGGCTTCCTCGTCTCCAGCGACCAATAGCACATGCAAGTCCTGAACACTTGGTAGAGTGGGATTGAGTTTGACCAAATGACCCAAGGCTACTATAAATTCTGATCGTACTTGCTCAGATCGTTGACGTACACCATTCTGAAGAGCGGGCAGCAAGACGCTGTCTCTGAGGCTAGCAAAGCCCGATTGGTTCGATTCACCATCCGCAGCCCTTTCAATAAATCGTTTGATGCCGTGTGAAGCACTCGACCTGATGGAAAGCTCCTCTTCGTCCTTGACATGATACAGCATATTGAACAGAAGAGGACGCCATTGTTTGGGGTTTAGACTTGTCCATAAATCTTCGTTGATCTTCCTGAAAGCTGCAAGTCGCCGGTCATAGTCAATACTATCTAGTTTCGACGTGTCGATAGAATTGAGGTCAGCACAGAGAGCGCTAACCTCCTCCAGCTCAGGATCGTATTTGGCAAATTCATGCAGAATAGCGGACAAGACATTGCGGTTTTGTTCATCCTTGAAATAGTCGAAGAGAGATGACACAGTACAAAATACTTCCTCGGCGAATGCAGGGTCCTTATCAATCGAGGACAAAGGTATGAAATGCTGCAGAGAATGCAGCAAACCTGACTTGGTCTTTGGTGATATTTTGTCCTGTGGTTGGCGCAAAAGATAGGTCGATATACGCACGAGACTGGCAATCTCAGATGATGTCTCAACACAAGGCGCTATCAGGGATAAGGTCTCCACAGCAGACACAAGAACAGGGCGTGCAGGGCTTGATTGCAAAATCTTGCTGAGGTGGCCTAGAATGCGGTCCACATATGGCGCAAGTATCTCTTCGCGTATAGTCTGAAAGGAAATATCACCCATTTCCGCAGATTCCTCAACCGCACGACCCATAGACTGATTGAGAATAGGCTGTACTATCTGCTCCAAGATAAAGACCTTGACATCGTCTCGAGCCGATGGAACAGTCAATGTATCGACGACGGCAGGTATCACGTCTTTACTAAACCGCGTCAAGTAGAAAATCGACTTTGGCGCTGAAACCCATTCGTGGAAAAGTCGATGGAAGGATGAAATGCCTTGTGCGTTCTCGATGGCGAAGTTTTCTAGTCTGAGATTGATGACTTCAGTGAATAGCAGACCCACGAACGGTGTCCAGTCGATATCTGGCGCGATGGAGAAGATCATACTAGCGCAGCGAATACCCACGCTCCGAATCTCTCGCAGTACTGCGGCTCTATTTTCTAGATCCGGTGAGTCCAAGGCAAGTAAGCGAGAGGCTCGCACAAGACAGTAGAACACCGCATCCATTGACTTGACAGCATAGGTATGCATGCGGCTTTGAAGAGTCTCTAGCATCGTTTCAACCATTTTGAGGAAACCGACCTGCTTTCGTTCGCTGGCTAACTCCGAGTCAAAAAATTCATTGTCAATCTGGCTGTCCTTTAGCAAGTTCACATCATACAGAACTCCAAATGCGATCTGCACGAAGAGTTCAAAGTCTGGCTCAGACATTTGAGCAAGAATACGGAGAATGGCCTTTCTTCTTCCGGTTTGTCCACCAGAGCCTGAGCTAGACGCAGCTCTGGATATCATCCGGCCATAAAGGAGCCGTAAAAGAATAGGCAGGATATCTGCCTTGTGACCTTTCTCGATCTTGCTGTCTTCATCATCAATATGAACGAAAACCGACAGTTCCTCACGGAAACGTGATTCGTCTAGAATGTTGAGCAGATTCTCTTCGTAGGGGCGTACACCAGGTAATTTCCAAGTAAAGAGACCTTTAAGTGCGGACTTTTGCACTGCAGAATCTCCATGGGCGGTAAGACTAAGAAGGGCATCATAAACTTGTGCAGACTTGAAGAGAGAACGTGGGTTGATGAACTTTTCGAATAACCCAAGAAGCGCTAGGCGATCTTTATATGCCCAGATAGGAGTGACATCCTCGACTCCAGTAACCTCGGAGGACTTTGAATCGCTTTCAACGAGCTTCAAGCTGTCTGTTTCAGTCGAGGCCCACCTAAGGAAAAGAGGAACAATTTGTCGGGAACGCTTCTCAGCCACCTCAGGGATGACATGTAACACTTGTAAAGATCGAGCTCTGGCCGTCATGGGAATCAGTTCAGACGCTTTGTGGCTAATATTGAAGCTTTCTATGAGGGCATCCTTCGGGTCATTAGCGTTTTCGAACTTGGTTTCGATTATTCTTTCAATCTTCAGAGCATTGTCACATTTGAAGTCGGACCAATTCTTCCCGGGCTCTTCATCCGTAGATTCGTCATTCGTGGAACCGCCGTTGTACTGCAGCCAGAGCATACACAATTCAGTAACAACTGCTTCTCCAGCGGCGTGTTGGCTGACGTTCTTCAAAGTCTCGGCAGAATCAGTCCAAAGTTGTCCTAGCTGCTTGGAGAACAGACCAAAGCAGAACTTGGGAACCAATCTGCGGAGCCAAGTATGATCAATAATTTGAGGGTATAATAAGCCAAGCTTGCGGACCTGCATAGACAGAAATCGAGAAGTCTGCAAGGATAGTTCGCTTTCTTCTATTTCGATAGCAATGCCTATGGTATTTTGTAGATCGCCGGTTGTTGCTTTGGCCAGCTCGAGAAGTATTTTTAAAGAGAGCAGTCTCAACGGCTGTGACGGCGATGTAAGATTGTCAAGAAGACTGTCTGCAAGAAAATCCAGGTCCTCTTTAGACTCGGTGACAAGGTCGGGTACTCGTGTTATATAATTTAATGTAGCCTCCAGAAATGGTATCCGACGGATAAACCGGGGTCCAACCTTCAATATCGACTGCCAGAGTGATCTATCCAGGGAGCCGCATTGATCGGCGAGGAAAACGTAAGTCTGAAACCCCTGGCCACTGGAGAACAAACCGAGTGGCTGGTCTTCGAGAGCCGATTCATTGAATGATTCTGTCACCAACTTATGGAGTGACTGCACTATCTGCGGGAGAAAAGTAGCGTCGTTGGAAAGTGAAACTGCCGCGCGAATTTTGGTATAAGCATTGAGCATTGCGGCGTCATTTAATGATGGGCCCGGCTTATTTAATTTCACGAGGATATGCGTTCTCCATTCAGCCGGACAAGCGATGAAGCCTGGTCGTGAAGGTGCGGACGTGACACAACCGAATTCCTCTAGCTGGATGAGTGATAAGCACAAGTCTTCCTCCTTAGTATTCCAAGAAGAAATCAAAAATCTGGATCACGAAAATTAGTAAAGTCAGGGAGTCCTATCAAGTTGGGAGCTCTTACCGTTGGAAGTATGGCAGGACCACGATCTGAAATCTTTCATGCCCGAACTCGGAAAAGGTCGAGCAAAATGACAAGAAGTATGGTGTTAAACGCTCATCAGACACAAGTTCCATTATAGGTCGCATAAAGGGCATCATTTCATCCATTGGCGAGAGTTGCAAGGCATAAGCGGCGGAAGTTAGAATTCGCGGAAGAGTATCACGATGAGTGTCTAATCCCTGTAATACCCTCTGTAGCAAAGTCACCAAGGTCTGGTGGACATCCTTCCAATCTTTGACTCGTGTTGCCTTTCGAGTGGTCACGCAGACGAAGATTAAATGCGAAGACAGCTTCATATGAGCCACTTTATGTTCTGATTTCCCCGCCTCAACGTATGCGCAAATAACTTTCAAAAGCTCGGGAAATGTTTCGGACGTCGTGACGTGAATTATATTTGTGAGTACACCACAGACCACTTCTTTAGCCAAGGAAAACCGTGCTTCATCATGGACAGTAGCGTTTTCTATTAGGCACTTGAAGATGTCTGAAGCATTGGAGTATAGGCCCCCTTTGATTCCCTTGATGGCTTCTGAGAACATAACCATCAAGCCTTCCTTGTAGGTCTCGAGGCTTCGCGATTCAGTGGAATCTCGTAAATCTTCGAATAGGAAAGAAATGGCACGGTTCAAGGGAGCTTTGTTCTTGTGATACACCAGCCCAGCTTTGCGAATCAAGAAGGACATGGACTCGGCTGCGAATCGAGCAACGAATGGTTTCTGGCGTTCTTTTCCGAGGTATGGGATCATGATACCCAAAAGTTGTCTCAAATCCGGCACGAGAAGGCGAGAAAGGAATTTGAAGATCCAGGCGAGACATGTGAAGCTCCATTCTATTACTTCGACATCTGTATGAGTTGCCGCGACGGATGCGACCAAAGTAACACTAGTCGCAAAGTGCTTTTCAAACCGTACACCCAAATCTCTCGCAAGTTGTGATAACAGACTCAAAAGCGGCTCAATGGACAATTTGTCCCTCTTATCAATAAACTCGACCAACAGCGCCATAATCTTTTCCTCATGGTATAGCACTTGCGGAAGACTTTCTGAGAGCGAGTTGACACGGCGGACAAATTCGGTAAAGAACTCAGACAAATTCATTTCACTCCAATGGTCCAAAGAGGACCTGAAGTGAGAAAATGTCTCATCATCTTCGCCATCCTCCTCTCCAAAATCGGTTCTTCGCAAGCGGTGGATCGGATCGATCTTCAATTTCGAGACTCGTTGCGAAAAAGTCTCGAAGCGATGAGACTTTGTTGTTTCGGTGCCTTTCTTCAGAAACTTCGCAGGTTTCCCCCGCGAGCATGAAGGTGCCACCATTGTCGGAGAAATGGACAGGCAACTGAGCGTGGTGGCAGCAGGCGGGTGTTATGGCATGTTGATATGGCAGTTGAGGCAGTCGCTATCAATAAAAAAAATGTCGTCGGATCAGGAGAAACGTTGTGCCGCTTATCGGATGGCGCTAGTCTGTTTCGGTCAAAAAGCTTAGGTGAGAAGCACGTGACCTGTCCGGATTCTCCAATGACGGCATCCGCTCATTTCTCTCCGTCAAAAACATCAGAAACTCTTGATATTGGCGACCTGAGTTATATAGGCGCGTCAATCGATGCTTCGGTCAATCCTTAGTATTGAATCGTGACCAGAATTGCAGGTTTGTTCATTTCTGCCATTCCAATCGTGGGATTTAAGCGCGCCCCAATTTCCGGACGATTTTGATTTGAACAATAATGGCATCAAAAATGTATAGCTTTCCCTTCCTTTTCACAAGAAGATTATACAAGCTAATCATGTCGACTAGATTGGTACTGGGCAATGTTAATTGCGCCTTTCAACAAGTCTTCACCAAGGTCGCGAAGCTTCAAATTAAGCAGAACTTTGCTTTTGCCATTGTGGTTGGCGATCTTTTTGGCGAAGGCACAAGTGAGGAGGAACTGAACCAGATCTCAGCCCTACTTGCGGGGAACATCACCATTCCTCTTCCCACATATTTCAGTGTCGGCAAACACCCAATTCCGACTAGGGTTGTTGAGAAGATCCAAGCCGACGATGAGGTTTGTCCTAACCTCTACTTCATCGGAAGAAGAGGCACATTAAAGACATCGGAGGGCATTCGAATTGCTACTCTCGGGGGTGAGGTCGCTACAAACGGCCAGTCCGATCCAAATATCAACAAGAGATTCCACTCGCTCTACACGGAATCTGACGCCCGCTCGCTCTATGGTGTTCATGATACCGACATCCTGATTACGCATGAGTGGCCTAAGGGCATTACAGGCCGGTCTCAGGTTGCGCTATCAGACGATAAGGTCGCACCAGAAGGTGTTCAGTGTGTGGCTGATGTTTGTTCAACCTTAAAACCCCGTTACCATTTCTCCTCCAAGGCCGATTTCTTCTACGAACGAGAACCATTTTTTCACGTGCCGACAGATGAGAATCCGGATGTCAAGTCTTTGACTCGTTTCATCAATATGGCCCCTTATGGAAATATCACTGGGCAGAAATGGATGTATGCATTTACATATGATCCGAAGGCCCCAGTACCCGACACTGTTCCCACCGGTACCACAGTATCTCCTCTTGCCAGCGTCGCTAGAAAGAGACCTGCTCTGGAAAGCCAAAAGGAAGGCTTCCAACGCTTCTCAAGGGGCGACAATGAAAGACCCCAGAAGCGCGCCAGACGACCTCCTCCGGGTCCAGGAGAGTGCTTTTTCTGTCTTTCTAATCCGAACATTGCTACACATATCATTACGTCAATTGGCAACGATGCCTATCTGACTACAGCAAAAGGTCCTCTCACGAAGTCGGACACATACCCTCTTTTAGGCTTTCCTGGCCATATGTTGATTATTCCTCTTATACACGCCCCTACCTTCACATCGATAGCAGATCCCGAGGCACGAAAGAGCACATATTCCGAGATGCAGCGGTACCGTATCGCGTTGAATGATATGGTCCGCAAAAAAAGCAAAAGCAGTCTAGGATCAGTCACTTGGGAAGTCAGTCGGGGGAATGGTATCCACGTACATTGGCAATACCTTCCTGTTGCCTCAGACTTGATAGCCAAAGGCCTGGTAGAAGCCGCATTCAAAGTCGAAGCTGAAAACCTTCAATATCCAAAATTCGTATCTTCTTCAAACGAAGATGGCGCAAACGAGGTCGGGGATTACTTCCGAGTCTGGATATCGCAACCCGCAACCGACGATGGAGAGTCGAAAGGTGGCTCAGAAAAGGTTTTGATATTGCCGTTGACTCCGGACTTCAGATTCGATCTGCAATATGGACGCCGGGTGATGGCGAAGCTGTTACGTCTTGAAAAGAGAATGGATTGGAGGGAGTGTGGGCAATCGATGGAGGACGAAGTTGCAGATGTTGAGGCTTTCAAGGACGCTTTCAAGAACTATGATTTTTCTCTTGAAGAAGAATAGAATACTGGCCAGAAATATGAAGAAATAGAAGAAAATCTTATTATGTTAGTCGAGTTAGCTCTGTCCGGAAGGAAGGAGCGATCCGCCAGAACTGCCTCAGTCAACCATCTCATAGACTCCTTCCCTAAAAGACGTCTAGCATCTCTCCCGGAACAAACCATTTGATCCATTCTGACTTCGTATTCTTTTCTCCTTCATCCAGCCTGTTAAATAATCATATGATATCGTTGTATGCTTAGACCTCCACTGTCTGAGACTAGTCGACCCTACCACCCATCACCAAGCTCGACATAGACTCGCCTTATTCGCTCATTGCATCAACGTATCACAGCGGTGATTGTCAAGAATATCAATAACCGCAACCAATCACTCGCATGAGACATATGGTGTTGACCAGGCCGGAGGACTCATTTGGTCTGGAACTGTGCGTTTTCTTTTTTGGCTCTACGAAGTATAAAAGCTGACACGAATCTGGATCTGGAAGAAGGTCGTGTGAATGATTCAATCCTCATCTCTGATGCTCCCCCGTACACTATAGAACCCGAGAAATCACGACCCGAGCCTCGTCCAGCCTATCAAAATGTCGAGCTCGAACCAAACAATTTCTACAATTGCCACCTCTTCCTCCTATCCTTCCACAGCGACCTGGAGTCGCCCCCAAGCCACTCGTTCTTCATCCTCCAAGTCTGGACGAATTCCAATTTCTGAAACAGCAGCATACTCCTGGCTACGGGTTCAGAAGATCATGGAACTCTCCGTGCAGGTACGTCGGGCAACCCCTTCTCCAAGGCGAGAAGCATGCTGCTTTTATGGCACGCATACATGCCGCTAGCTATGTTATGTGTCATGTCAGACGGGGATGCTAACGATGATACTTCCGCAGCAGCCTGAATCAGAATCCCTGGACACCCCGACATCCCCCGATAGTCATGTCAATGATCTGACTCGGATCAATTCGTCTGCTTCGTCATCTGCTTTATCTGTTGCGACGAACGACAGCACCAACTCGATGCAAGAAATGGACAAGGATACGGTTCTCATTGGCAGGACAGACCCATTGACTCAGGAAAAGTCAGTGCAGCCAGTCACAATCCTCGTGGATCGAGTCGAGAAGTAATACGATGGCATCGATGAGATACGAATGAAATGGATGTGTCTGTTGGTGGCCGAAGTAGGCAAATATCACTCATTTGCACCAATAGCGCTTGAAGATTTGGTGCTTTGACAGCGCAGGCCACTATTTACAACAAACAACTCCATTGAAACGTCGGCAACTCAACTATTTTCTCCTCGTCAAGCTGCTTGTTTCTAATTGTTTTGCTCTCTGTCTGCTGCTTCCTTCGTTTCACCACATGTGCTTCATAAACAAAACCAGCCCTATCAAGGTTAAAAGGCAATGTATAGTTATCGATGTTTGCATCAATTATGATTTCTGGTATCAAAATCTCCAGGTACTACACCCAGTACGGATATGAAGCTGCTTTACTAGTACTTTTATTGATTTTGTACATACAAGCTACTTCGCCCTCAGCCCTAACCCTAAGGGTTATAAGTTTACGATGCGTAACGAAAGGGGCCATTCTTGTGGGTCCTCGCGCTTTCCTCTCGCCAACCTGTTAACTCATCTTTTTTCTCATTGATTCCATCGCATCCGAGTCAGAAACAACTAATCTTTCAAAACTCGCATCTCTCTTGATATGGCCGCCCGAGTCACTTCCGGTTGGCCATTCATGGTTGATCCGACTCGAGTACTACCTCCTTCGGTGTCAAAGTGACCTTTGAAAACAACGAATATCTGGCCCAGAACCCACCCATAGTCATTCTTGCAAAAGACATGATATTGCCTCTCTCATTGTAAATCATGACGGAGAAGAGGAATCAATCGGGTTGGGCTCCTTCACTCACGTATGTATGATATATGTATTTCCTTAAAAGATCCTGGGGTTGATGAAGATCATATACAGGAATAAACCACGTACCAGCGATGTTCTGATGGCGCGAATGTGGTTACGAGACCGAACTATTTGCCTTGCCGTATGTTGCTCCGCCATCATCCCAGATCTCGTCAAATGCTGCTTCCACGGCACTCGCCTCCATAGACAATGCACATACCATTGCAATTTCGAAGTCACTGCGCGATTCGGGCCGCGGGGAGTGGGATGTACTTGATTTTGTGAGTTGCTGGTTCAGTGCACTCGACAGCCAGGGCTGAATTTGCATTGACAGCCGGGGCCGGATTAGCATTGTCTCGATCGATCGTAAAATACATCAAAGGAGAGAATCAAGAGAACAGAAATCTCGTTTGCGTATTCTTGATCCGAGTGTGAAGATGCAGAAAATTGAGGCGATGGATCAACGACGAGAGTGAAAAGGCTGAGGCTACACCAACCGTGTCACCACAATTGTGATTGGTGGTGAGTGATACAGCCCCAATTCTAACACACCATTTCTACATGCAGATATTCGAGCAAGTACCCTCAGCACTCGATCGATGTTGTTTTCTCTATGTTTCCTGAAATGAATCACTCAGACGTGACGTGACAAGAGCTCGACTTTAACGTATCCCCCTAACGATGAGTGTGATTAAGGGGGCATTAACAGTGAAGATGTGTAACTCAACGATCAACGACGACGCCACATGAGCTACGAAACTCTTATCCTAGAGACAGACAGCTCACAAAATTTTTTGACTCCGTTGCCGATATCTCTTTGCGGAACATTTGGGAAGGCTTGCCAACCCGGCTCCAGCTCAAAGGAGCCCGTACGACGTGATACAAAGCGGAAAGTTACATACAAGATCGTGCTTCTTCTGGCTGGATTAATGGCTGATCACCAGCCAATGGTTCGCATTTCAAAGAACGACATCGGGTACAGGTGATACGAAGACAGAATATTGGCCAAGAGGCTCAGAAAGTGGGCTGTTTTCAGGCCGATTTAGAGCCGCTTTTTACTGCGACTTAAATAGATAGCTAACTAGTAGCAGTCGTCAGATTGGTATGATTATAGTAAGGTAAGGCCAAATTGACCATGAGATGCATTGAATCTCATACATTCATGGATACCACCTACCAACCAGGGGTATATATAAAGTATAACCTCATAATATATACAAACAATTCACCCGGGCGCAGTACATGGTCCTCATCATTCCTAACCCATAATCTGCTATTCCAGTTCCCCGCCTTGTCCCTCATCCAAAAGCCCACATCAAACCATCTAAACAAGTTTGTATACAATCATCCACTATCCCCAGGCTGAATACGCAACCCAAGTTCGAAAAACAACACCAAGGAACGCCATTGAACAAAAAACCCTCAATTCTTGAAAACCTCATACGCCAGTAGAAACCGAAACAATGAGAGCAGAACAGTCGTGGGAATCCGCTGTATTTTTATACCGCACAAGACTTGATAAGCGAGATTTATATAGCCCGGTAAGTGTTTGGCGCCGGCCGTCGACCTGCCATCAACAAACTCGGTGGTCTATCCTCTCCACCGGGTAACTGATGATCCGGCTCGTCCAGAAACGAAGTACCCTGATGATGCTGATTAAGTGGAGGCGGCGATGCGATCCGTGGCGAGAATGCTCTATACTGTCCTTGAGGAGCTTGATGGCCTTGTGGTTGTTGTGGCGGTGGGCTTTGGGTTGTTGTTGGGTGGTAGTAGTCTGATTGTTGGTGGTCGTATGGAGAGTATCCGTTTGAGGCTGGTGGGGGGCTCCGGGTTTGTGGGTATGGTGGTTGGTGTTGCTGCTGGTCGTAGGATGAGAAGCCGCCTCCCATTGCTGGTGGGGATCTAGGAGATGAGGCTTGGTTGTATGCGCGGGGTCCGCTGAAGTTGGGCACCTGGATCTTAGGAGGGGGTTGGTTCTCAAATCCTCGATATGGTACGGGGGATGTTCGAGACGCGTATCCAGCGGCTGCTGGCGGGCCGTATCCAGAGGACTGGGGTCCGGGAGAATGAGGAGTCTGGTTGAAGTAATGTGTGTCCGCTTGATTGCCTCCATAATGTCCTTGGTTACCGTGATTGAAGTACACGTCATGTTCACTGAGGTTCCCACCCATTGCCCCGTCATTGTGTCCTCCATGTCCATTAGGAGTATGTCCGTTGGGAGAGTATACGTCGTCATACATTGGCTGAGGACTCGGGTGCGGACTGGGGTATGTACCAGGGACCTGATCATATCCGCCTCGAGACATACCACGCGACAACCCTCCAGCTACCGGCGCGGGCGAAACCCGTGGATTGTGATACGGAGGACTCTTAGCATGATCCCCCATACTCTGCAGATTATCCATTTCCACCTCTTCATGCTCGACATGATGATCCTCTACCCGCCGGGTTTGCGCATCAGCCCAAGTCGGCATGGGCGGAAGCTCATCTTCATTTACATGCACATGTGCCGCCTTGCTCGGCTGCTCGAACGAAGCCGTAGTCGGACCACGATAAGCCGGCGGCGGTGCCCCAGCGGATAGCGACGACGCTGCGGCAATGGGTTGTCGGTACCCAAAATTCATAGGTTCTGGCGGTGGAGGTTGTTGATAGTATGGTTGATGTTGTTGAGGGGGGTCCACGTATTTGTTTCCTCCGCGATTGTGTCGAGAGCCGCCGCAGTCGCAACAACTGTAGCAGCAGCCGCAACAGCCTTTGCAGCATTGGTAACCGCAGCAGAGGCAGCTAACTAAGCAGCCTACTATACCGAGTATAATAATGGAGCCGACAATGATACCGGCAATGACAGGCCATCTATCATTACTGTCAGTCTCTTCTCAAAGCCATAGGAAATATGCAGATGATACGCACTTGCAGTAAGTCTTGGCCATACAGTTATCCCAACTAGAAAAAGTTGATTTGACCGAACTGGCTTCATCAGCGACGCTCCGCTCCAGGAGCGACCTCACCATTCTGTCGCGGATTGTTGAGCCCATGGTTGCGAAACTGGGAAAAGTCCCGTGAATGTTCGTGCAGCGACCGACTAATTTTAGGCAGAAAAATATACGATCGCAAAGAATTTCGAGTTGAAATGAAGGAAAGCAAAATCATATATATAGCGCGACTGGTCTGAGAGTAATCGAACGAATGCGCCGATGTTTCGGATAATGAGGCTGTGTCGTGTCTGTGGTGAGCAGGAGTGGTGCGCAGCTGAGAAAACAATGAGTGGTTCAATAATATTTCTCCTTCTTTCGCATTCGGGGTATATATTGTGTATAAAGATCGTGAGCGTGAGAATCGTTGAGCGATGGTATATTGAACGAATTGCGACAGTCGTTCGAGTCAGTTGTAGTTAACTTAGTGTATGGAGATAACGAGTGAAGGCTGGGGTCGAGATGAAAATGATGACTGAGCTTGGTTGACTGTATCACGGCGATGCCTCACAACGATTGACGAAAGGAGAGACAAGAAAGACAGAAATAATGAAGGGACAGCCCCCTCGTGAGATGTGGTCGCGGGTTGAAAGAAGGATTGTGTCCTTCCTGGGGGATAAAGACTTAGAGAGGAGACGGAGGAGTTCGTGATTGCTCCATAAAAAAAGGACATTAGCGTACGTTAGCGCTTGTGGGCTCCCGCTTCCATCACCACCTCTGGTACAATATTTGGTACATCTGATCTGACATCCTTATACTTGGTACAAGTGTACGTATCTTCTGGCGACGTCTTATTCTGACACACGAATACAGAGCTATTGCATATTTTGTATCGTCAGAATTTCCAGTCATTCGGTTGTGATCAAGCTACAGCTTCACGTTCTTTGAAAGAATTCTTTAATTGAGATCGCCAGCTAAAAGATCTCCACTACTCGAGCTCAAGTTTTCTAGCTAGTTATAAAACAGTCAAAGATTTACGTAGCTGAACTATGCGGTGAAAGATACTATCAAAAATGCGTCGAACATTATGTACAATACACATTGTCATAACCCGGCCGCGGCACGGATGGGATTGTCGAATCCCATCAACTTCGAGATAGTAGCAAATATATCACGAGTAAGGAGAGCGTTCATAAAAGGTATATTAATAGCAGAAACCAGAAGTATATCAATATATCAACACCGTGACACCAAACAAATGCAGAGAATGAAAAATCAATGTTCAGAAATCCCTGCACTTGTCTATTTTCCCATCACACAAGACCCTCGGCCTGGTACCAAGCCTATGCTTCCATATTTCCATACCCACTGCGCGACTCTAATTCTTAGCACCTGGTGGTGGTCCCGGAGGTGGCGCATATACTTGTTCTCCGCCGTGATAAGCGGATGGAGGTTGCTGCAACTCGATTCCACTTTCTTGCTGGCCACCGTAGGGACCGGTAGGACCTTGATGCGGTGAATATGGTTGTTGCTGTGGCGCATAGTATCCTTGATTCGGATCTTGTCGTTGATATTGTGGAGGAGGTGCGGGTTGATAATCGCCTTGTCTGTATGGTGGTGGTGCCATCCAGTGTGTTCCGTACATAGGGGTCAGACCGCGGGCGCGGCGACGGCGGGCATTAAGGCAGCTATGCAATCACCAGATTAGGACAAGAACAATAATGCGGGATTTGTATCGGTGTTTTGGGGCAACTTACGCAAATAGAAAGAAGAAAACGAAAGCAGCTCCTACGATGACTGCAAAAGCCACCCATCGACCCCAACTATTCCACGACGAGTAACAGTTGCTATAATTTCCGAAGCCATCATAACTAGAAAAGAGCCATGTCAGTTCGAGGTCTTTGGACTGTTATGACATGTCTGACTTACCAGTAATCTCGTTGATTTATGACACCCATGTCGAGAAATCGCCCAGCTGTGACGATATCCTTATCCACCGAATGTGAGAGATGTATGCGAGGCAAGATTTCCGTTTGAACGAGTAGATAGAGATTTGAGCAGTCTATGAATTCGAGAGTGAAGGAATAATAAATCGACAGAGATGGCGCTCAAGGATGACGGATGAAATTATTGTGAGACAGAAAGAAATAAAGAGTGAGATCATACCACGGCCTTCTTAAGGCTGGCTGGGCTCAGAGTCAGAGCGAAAGGCTGGCTTAGCAAAAGGGAGTGGCTGAGCTTCTTGGCTGGCAAAGCTTCACGTCTTGCCCAATCCGGACTGGCTGAGTCATCCACATCCAATCAGAGGCTGTCCTTGCCGTATTTTATACCGTATTGGGAATAGCTGATTAGGAATCATAGTGGGTTTAACAGCGTATTCCGTGTCAAGTCAGACCAATCAGAGGTCGTCATTCCCATGAACTGAGCGATCTGATTGGGTGGCTGTGCTGACTATTCCTCTTTAAGTGTTCTTTTGTCCTTCCCTTTTGAGATTCTAGCCCTAATTCAAGGTCCAAAGTACGAACCGTTGCGCTGAAGAGATCGCATTTCAGAAGGAATACATCAGATAGCCAGCAGAGGATTATTCCATCGATCGTATTAATGTCTCGCTCTCTATCTGTTACTACTCATGTGTGTATCCATGCCCTACCCCCGGAGGCAAAGTTGAGACATGTTGACGTTTCACGAGTCAGCTGCGCGCCAACGAGCCCACATACATCTATACGCACGTACCGAGGTCGAGGTCGGTGAAAAGGATTACTCATGTTCAATCATTATTCGTTATCATAGGGTATCCTAACATTTAAATCATGGCTGATATCCGGTCAGCTCAGGAGCAGATGTGATATGCATTACCACATTCCCTGAGGCTTTGGTGGCCCCGCCTTCCCATGCTCCGTATCTCAAACGCCTTTGCAACAACAATATATGTACCATCATTTCATTTCATGACTGCGAGCCATCTCTCAACTCAGCAACCCAATATCTCCTTCCTCATCTCCTGCGCGTTCTTCTCTCAGGGTGTCAACCGAATCCATACTTATCCATCCCTTCGCACTAACTTGTCGACCATAAACATTTTTCCCATTGTTTGGATCCGTATCGACGAATCCAGATTCTCCTTACCTGCTTTCACGGTTCTGGACGCGAGGGTCCGCGACACTTCCGGTACCACTGCCGGAATTATCGATGCCGTAGGCTGTCATCTCCAGTCCCTCACAAAGCATAAACATAATAAGTGCAGCCAGTATAGTCCAATCATCCCAACCAAGTTGTGCCCTTTTGATACGCCGTGCAACGAAACGGAGGATAACGGCCAGTACACTCAAGGCCGTGAATACGGAGCCTGTGGCCAGGATCGCGGGCGCCTGGCTGTTATCCACGGCCGTCATGGTTGTGTTTGTCGCATGTAAAGATAATTTTCAAATAAACATCGATGTAGATGAGCCTCGCCAAGGCGTAAGATCATGCCATCATGAGAGGGTGATGGCCCTCTGGCAATCCGACACCTTTGCAGGATAGAATCGTTCGTACTCATAAACACAAACGATACGCACTCATGGTTGGAAATAAGATAGAAGAAAAATCCCCACAGTCATAATATATCAACCTAATCTACAAGTCATATTAAGATCATGTCATGACAAACCGGCGAAAAAGAGGGGGGGGCATCAAGGCCTGGTAGCTTAATTACGTACGGTGCTTGTCCGTACGTTGCATATAAATCAAATCAGCGGCAACTAGAGCGTAATTCAGCCCCCATTCCAAGGGCAAACGACGGTGCTACGCCTACAAGATGGATGCGCAAGCAACATGGCGACCGATTGCCAGGAATTTGAGTCGCCGGGTCCCCGTGCTGCGCAGCATGGCGTTCATGGAGTGCTTGGATTAGTTGACAGTATAAGCTTATAAAGACTAGTGTCACCTATCGAGTTCCTCAACAGCCAATAAGGGTAGATAGTCTATCATGTTGCGGAGCCGCTGTCCGCGCGTGCATATCCAAGCCAACATGGTATAAGTACATCGCTATGCCTTTGGCTATGCATCCCCCTCAAACGACACTCTCAATACCACCAACCCATTCATCCAACAACGCAACAACCTCATCCGGCTTCTCACTCGGAATCCAGTGACTACAAGCAAACTGCTCAATCCGACCGTTTTTTAGATGCTTCTCAAACCCCGGTTTCTGGAAAGCTGCATGACAGGCGTAATCGTATTCGGCTGTGACCAGTAACGCGGGAATGCCGAGGTTTTTGCTCTCGTCGGTTGTTAGTTTGGAGTAGAATGGCTCGTCGATGCCGCGGACGTATGATTTGTACCTTGAAACAAATAAGGGCGCTTTCACCTTACGTAGAAGTCGTATAGAGAAAGGATGACGTACCAGTTCAAAGGCCCTGTATATCCCCCCTTCTTCAAGATCCGTATATGGGTATCATTCTCCTCTTGAGTCATCCAAGACGGCGGTGGTGCAACTTGTCCAGTAACCAGCCATTCTCTGGCAGCACCTGCAGGGCCCATATAAATTCTCCAATCCTCGGGAGTTCTAGAATACAACAGCGACGTTAAAGATGGCGCATTGGCGTCCACAATTGCAGCGGCATCATCCTCATTAAAGAACTTCATAAAGCCGTAGCATTCGTGTCCAAAATATTGCTTGGAGAGGGAGTTGACAACGTCGATTTGAAAGGGACCGGGAGGGGTGTAGCCGACTGTTAGGAAGGCTATGGCAGAGAAATAGGTTGGGTGAGCCAGAGCAGTCATGGAGAGTAGTACAGAGCCCCTTCAATCGGTCAATCCTGCTTTGATACATCAAACATCAGGGGAGCATACCAATCATGTCCAACACCAACAACCTTCTTCAACCCTTCAACCTCCAAAATCTCAATAATCTGATCCGCCATCTTCTTATGCGAATACGCTTCTACTTCCACCGGCTTGTCGGTATCGCCATACCCCAACAGGTCAGGCGCAACAATGCCATACCCCTTCTCCTTCAGTCTCGGGATCACATGCCGCCATTCGAAACTTGAGCTCGGGAAGCCGTGGAGGAGTAAGAAGGTGGGGTTCGTGAGTGCTGCTGCTGGTATGCAAATGTACGCGTATGTTGTGCCGTCAGATGTGGTGGTGGTTTTGCTGATGTCAGGGTAGAGTTGGAGGGCCATTTTGTGCGGATGGCTGCGTTGGAATTATGTTGTTGCCAATATTGTATAGTGGTTACTCCAGATGTCCAGGGCCGGTTTTACATGTAGTAGTTGATTATCAATCCAGGATAGATATGTTCCGGTATATATATTTAATTCGGTGTATGTCTTTTACAAGCAGTGGTCCAGTAAAATGCACCTTTCCATTTAGATGTGGTATACCGTATAGATTCACCAATCAATGTAAGCATTGATATGTGGATTACTATACGGGGAAATACAAATAAAGCAAGAATGCCATGTCCACCGCATAATAAGTTGGTCGATTGGGCGCCGGTGTCATCCGATTGGTGTACTTGGATTCAGCGGCTTATAAATTGGCCCGAGAGATTATAAAATTATCAGATCATTAAAAATTGCTATGGCAGAGATATCCTGATTGTAGCGATGTCTCAATCTGCTCTGAGTGTGGAGAAGGACGAGTCTTACCAGTATCTACCAGTCTCAAGTTCCATACTCTGCAGTCTTCTCATACACACTTAAACCTGCTTTGTGACCTCAAACAAACACAAGTATGCAGACAGGCGCACTAGAAAGAGTAAGATGAAAAAATTTCCCAAATTGGAAATTTAGGGCTTTTCCATTATTCGTGCCTGAGGCACCGAGATTGTGTGTTCTAGGGGTCTATGGGTCCAAGGGTTGGAAGTAGGCAATTATGTACATGGATCGCTAATTCTTAGTAATTGCGAACCTTGGAACCTCTCATGGGAGCATCGATTGATATGTTGCTCGGGTGGGAATAGATTTGGTGTGTTTAAAATTCTGCAAGGCGCAAATGCCCCCTAGTCATCCATCTACAAGTAGGTCATAAACGAATCATGAGAGTTTTAAGCTTGGTTTTCCTAAAAAGTCTACTTAGCATAATAGACGATTTATATCTATGAAATAGACCTGCTAAGCTTTCTCCAAGTCCTCCTGGTAATTTGCTTGATGAGGGCCGATTGTCTCCTAGGTCTCATTAACAAACACTTCTACTGCCCCGACGGAGGAAAATGAGAAAAACAGCAACACCAGCATTCAAACGACAGCAACAGTCTTCTTAAGACGGAGATTTTAGGGTCAGTAAGCTGGGTTTTTCCTCGAATTCGTAGTAGGGAGTCTGCAATGTGCATGCATATGAATAGATAGGGGTAGACCTACGGCGTTGCAGAGCTTTGATCCACTAGCGTTCTTGAAATCCTAATTTGCCTTAGGTAATTACAATCTATCCATATAAATTCTAGTTGAAAGTATCAATCTAATCGACGATCATTCATTGAAACTCGAAGTGCGTAGGCATCAAATCAAGGACGTAATCATTTGTCAGGTTGGATGTTATAGCAGACCCACGCGCCTCCAGACAAAATTCATTCCACTGATGAAACTTGTCAGGCCAATGTACATAAACAACACACCGTATCCGCTACAGTAACCACCGATAGTCTGTCCCTGCCACGGTAGACTGCCGACGAGCGCATCGCTAAGTGGTCCTGATATGATATCACCGATTCCCCAGCCTATGCACAGATGACCATAAACCATAATGGGATCAATATAGCCAAACTCTGCGTCTTCACTTTTCTGGGGAATCTCTCGCATGATGCCCGGAAACGTCGATGTCCAGCAACCTGCGAATATTCCGTACAGCACACAAAATACGCATAGCACAGACATGCCTTCAGAGAATCCCCAAACAAGCAAAACGGATGCAGTCGGGCCTCCGGCCGAGATTAATATAGAGGTCATGACATGAGTCTGTCGACTAGCAGGCCCATCACAATACTGCTAATCATTGTGGATATATTGATGAGCATGAGCGTCAATAAGGACAAGGATGCCGGTGCTTTGAAGATGGTCTGGGCGTAGGTCGGTAAGTAGATGCTTGGGAGAAAGAAACCTGTGGCTTGTATAACATCGGCTAATTGATGAAAAATCAGAAGCCTGAACATAATATACCGAATATTAAATAATTTCACGCAGGTATGAGCAGAGTATCGTAATCGGGGCTTGACCCAAAAAGCCAAGGGGACGGACAACGCAAAAACGATCCCTACATATATCCTCATTGTTGTTCGAAGCCACATCGACTGAGAAGAACGTCTAGAACTAATGGAAGAACGACGTCTCCAAGTCTACATGCACTCTAGACTATCCCATAGGCTAAACTTTTACGTGGTATGAACCATTCGTTGATATATAAGACACAAGGGCCATTAGATAAGTAGCCACCGGCTCCGAAAAGAAGCCCTGTACTACAATCAAATTAACATCCTAGTAGAACTTGAAGGTACTACAAAACCTCAAGCTTGGAACCGTGACTGGTAGGATGAATGTAATCTAACTATATGTACAAGAGTACGTGATAGCACCTTTCCTAACGGCTGCATTACGTATAAAATTATGTCAGCTGTCAGCCGACCTGGCTGGATTGTTCTTGCGTTGTTTTTTTTTTTTTTTGCTAGAACGTTACATATGTATCTCGCAGGTGTTCCTGCCTGGCAGCATTGCACTCTAATCCAACTAGGTGGACATCAACCAGCTTAAATAACTCTCTAGCCGAGAGCACAACTGGCCTATCAATATCCAGCCACAGCAGATGAGAACGCTTCAATCCATATTATAAAGGTCCAAGTCTCGTTTTCTGAGAAACTGGCCACACAGCGCAACATAGCTTGTTACAATCTCCGCCACCAAGGACCCCGACAGGTCCGCATAAATTCGCAGCTGCTTTCGGATCGGCGCTAGCATTTCACTGTGTCGACCGATCTCCCAAGACTCCGATAATGTTGGCAAGGGTACATATACCATTGCTACAAGTCTGTCGTAACAATCGAGAAGAACAAGACGATTCTTGCACTTGGGCCAGGTTAATTCACGGGCGTCAGTGACTATTCTAGTAGTCCATAGGAGATAGCCGTGACTACTCCTCCATAGGAAGTACGGAAGTTCTGGCTTGTAGCATCCCTCTTCTAAGTATATGTGCCACCCAACGAAGGAAGATATCTGCTGTCCGTCGTGGCTTGTCTTATCAAGGGCCTCTTTCTCGAACTCAAATCTCTGCTCAGCCGACAACAATTTGGGCATGTCCAGATTCGATGCCACCGGCTGGGGGAAATAGAGCACCACATCCCACAACGACTGCACCACCTGCACCAGACCCGCGACTTGCAGACTGGAAGTCATTACACGCATTGATGCATTTTCTGCCTTCCAGACCGCTGGAACTAGCTCGGCACCATGACTACCATCTCGCTTACCACGGGGCCAGCAGACCGCAGCCTTAAACTTCCCGCCCAAGTCGAAATCCGGATAATCTATACTGTAAACGTTCCTCCTGTTGCTCTCATCCCACAACCCCACTGGCATCAGTGTCTTGGAGTCGGAGACAATCCAGTAAACAACACTGGGGACTTCGCTTTTATATCGCTCTTTCCATTGAGTGAAATCTGTTTTCATGACGATATTTTTATCCAGAGGAAACGGCCATGGCGCCATCATAGCTTTGCTGCTAGTAGCTTCCGGGTACGTCAATGCATCAATCTCATCCTTTTGCAAGAAATGGCGTTGGCGAGATGCATCGTAGGTAAGGAGGCGAAGACCGCAGTGGCCGCAATAGTGGACCAACCAACGTGAGCTATGTAATGTAGGTAGTGGTTAAAAATTCAACCTAGTTTATCATAATTAGGAATTGAATTTACGCACCTAAAAGTTGACTTCTGGCGGATTTGGATAGTTTTCTCCACGCTTCCGCACGATGGACATAGCACAGTTTGCGGTTTGCGACTGAGGTCCCAGTATTGACAAGCAGCCATGACTAGCGGTTAGGGAGATTGGAGAAAAAAATCATTGTACAGTAACATGAACGGGGATGCCTCTTCAACCTTGTTATAAGAAAGATATCACAGCTGTATGTACAAACTACATAGTTGCACAGCCCCCCC